>CM035816.1:37489194-38164194 GCA_020458035.1 Magallana ariakensis
TAAACTGAGTGCTTCTACACCAAAACAATCTCCCCTTAATTCACCATGTGCTCCAAGGAAAACAAAATGTGACTCGCAATCAATTGGTAAACTGCAAAAATCACATTTGCCCACCCCTCAAAATCCAACTAAACGGGTCAAGGACTGGATACAGTCTGTATCACTGGAGCAGACCCAATCTAATTGTGAAAACTTTGTTTCTGTAAATGACTTCTGTAGTGACCTCCCTGTGAGGACATCAGAATTGAATACGTCTCAGGATGTGTCTTCTTGTAGTAGCATTCAGTTGGAAACAACAGTTGAAGTGGACTCTCAGTGCGAAACTACCATAAACACAGCTCCTTGCAGCAGTGATGGTCGACCTGATGAAATGGCAGAGTGCAACATTGGGGACATTAGCTTTGACAGTAGTGTAGATGCTGGTGAAAACACCAATTCACTCCACAGAGAATCAATCTACGAAATGCAAATGGATGCCCAACTGGAAAAGAGTGACGTAAAAAATGTTGACATCCCAGACAATGATACGTTTAGTAGTGTAAGCAAGGACGAGGACTCCGATTGTGAAAATGAACCACTCCTTGCCAAGGAGTTCAGTATTCCTCATTCATTAACTGCTGAAAGTTTAAAAACTCTTGTTGCAGAGCCAATTGTTGAAGATGAGCAAAAATTTGTGCAGGGTCAGTCTTATCAAAGCAGTGAAATAAACCCCAACATCAAAGAAAGCTTATTCATTTACGATAAGGCAAAACCTATCTCTTCCCTACATCGTAAACCAGATGGTGCTTCAAATCCAAATTTAGTCAATGAACTTGATTATCAAGACAGAATTGATGTGAATTTCATTAGAGGAGAATATATCATCAACCAAGTGCAACATATTTCTAGTCAGAATGTAGATATTTACCAGAAAGCTACCTCAGTTTTGAAGTATGAAGAACCTGATTGCCGAAAATCAAAGTCTAAACCTCCTCTTCCAAAGCCTTCGTGCAAGTCTCATAGTGCCAGTCCTTCCCGCTGTAAGGATATAAGTCTCAGTCCTAAGTCTACTGGGTCATATTCAAGTCGAACATCTTCACCAGGAAGTCATGTTAGCCGTACCAAGGAAAAGTCTCGTCAGATTTCAACATCTTCAATGTCATCTCAGTCTTCTCTTCCCATTGCCACTAGCCCATCTTCTAAATCCTCGAAGTCTCCATCACCAAGTAAACTTCCGATTTTCTCCAGCAAAAGTTCGCGCAAAAAGGACAAGGAGTACAAAGTCGGAAACGGTCGAGTAGTAGAGCTGAATACATCCAACAGAGGGACAGATTCCGATAGTGGTAACGACAGTGGTATTGTTGCACATGAAAAGAAATTGCTTTCTCCATACAGCACCGTCACAAAGCCTCGCACTCCTAGCCATTCTAGCAGCGGACATGGAAGTGACAATAGTAGCACAGTTAGTGCTGACCTGAGGTCCCAGCTGGGAATCAAAGACAAACTTCTGACTGGTGGTACCAGCAGTGGGTATGAGAGCATGCTAAGAGACAGTGAAGAGGCCTCAGCGACGTCATCTGGTCAGGAGGAAAGCACCAGTGAATCCCCAAACGATAAAAAGAAAGGATCTAAGAAAAAGAAGTCAAGTGAGTACATCTTGATGTTGAATTTAAATGATATAATAATTATTGGAAAAATGTTAATAAAATTATAAATGATGCATTTTATTTTTAATTAATAGGTACAAAACGTAGCCGTTCAGCACCTGCGAGATCCAGTGAAAGTCCTGATGGTAAGGGATCCGTGATATTAAGTCCCTCATCAAAGGCATGGGTAGATACGAGACAGATTCAGAGAATCAAAGAGGAACCTTTTGAAATCAAGTTATACGATATGGACGATGTGGAAAGGCTTGCTAGAAGAAGAAATGAAGAAGAGGTAACTACTTTACAATGCGATTTTATATGAAACTTCATTGCTCATTTTACAGTGCGATTTTATATGTAACTACATTGCTCATTTTACAGTGCGATTTCATGTGAAAAGAAAGGTAACTCTTATATAAACTCGGTTTTTGCTATTTTCGTTACAGGAAAATGAGTCAAAAAAAGAAAAGGGAACAAAACATGGTAAACCGATGGAACTCATCGACCATAAAGATCAAATTGTGATGGAGAACCGACACTGGAGATTTGACTGTCGTTTTTTCATGTGTTTCTGTCGTAACAAACCAAAACAAACAGATGTTTAGGTTGACAATATCCTTGCCATACTATTCTGTAAACTTAATTCTTGAAGTGCATTAAAGAAGAACAAAGGAATTATGCATTTAGTATGTTTTTTTTAAACATTTTAATGTCATTATGCATTGTACATTTTGTACATAGTCTTTATATTATTTATACATATGAATTGCGTGTATTTTGACATGCACTTGAAATGTAAAAATTTTGTACATTTGTAAAATTATATGCAGTTTTCCCCTTTGCAATAGTTTATGCATGGTAGACTTTGGGAATATACTGGAGATGCATGACATCTACTTGATTGTATATTACTGTGGTAATAAATAAATATATTTCTAACTTTATTCAATCTTAATTATGAATTACTAGATCTGATTCTGTAGTAAAGATATGCAGGAGATTTCGCCCAGCATAATTAGCAACTACGTTAATTGGTTGACAATTTTACAAGCAGGCTTATTATCAACCCTGTTGATCTTGGAGTGATAGATATCCAGAAATATGATTTGAATCAATTGAAATGAGCACAAGACCAGCTTACATTTCGGTAAAAAAAAATTGACGGAATCTTAATATAGATGTAAATAAGGAAGAGTATTTATCCAAGTAAAAGTTATTAAGAGAAATGATCAAATTCAAAGTGAGAACCATGATGATTGCAATAGGTACATGACATTGAAAAATAAAACTGCTTTACATTCTAAAAGAGCTTTTAATGGCACAAACAACAAGATCAGTTTGAGTATCAGCTACTGAATATTCTAATCAGAAGTATAGGATAATAATTTTCAGTAGCATATAATCAGGAATAAAGTTCAAATTTATCAACTTACCTGTACGTTTTATGTACATTTTTTATGTAATTCATAAAACTTTTTGAAGGAAAGGAAGAGAATTTTCAAAAAAACTTATAACGTAGTCTGCATTTTTTTCCATTAAAATATCTAGAATAGAAAGTAATTCTAAGAAAGTTGGTTTTTGTTCGTTTATTAAGGAATAATTTTTTATAATTCAATAATATCACAGACCACATAATTCACGCGTTGTCAACAGTCACTCTCGGCAATATTAGCTGTCCTTTCTTTCTCAATGTTTGTCACAGCTTTTTGTTTGATGGTTTTCCTTGGCAATGAAACTTGTATTTCTTGCAAGCTAGAAGAATTTTTTCTTTGACGCTCAGTCGTCATAAAGTATATATTCATATGTACGAGTCTCTCGTATACTTCAGTATCAAAGATTTATGTCTAAAATCACTGCAATGAAATTTCTGAAATTAAAACAAGTAGTTTAGTTATTTTAAACCTCTCTCTCTCTCTCTCTCTCTCATTTAATTTTTAAATTTAAAAGAAAAGAGTTACCTTACGCGGCTTTACTTTGGGTTCCTTCTTTTAAACATAATTTTCATAGTCCCTTTAGTGAGCTTTCTGGTCTTTCTATTAGATGGCACTATCTTCTGCAATAGTATACATAAATAATTATGTATAAAACCCCCCAGATCTCATTGTGTGAAATTCGTCCGATTACCAACGAAAAATAAAACTATCACAAAATGGTAAAGATTAACCTAATTATAATCTTACCATTGATTTCCTTTTATTCTGTTTTGGCTACGAAAAAACGAATAAAAAAAATCAAATTTTGATAACTTTTTTACATGCAGTTATAGGTGCATGTCTACGGTTACGTTTGTCCAATGTATGTAGATAATGACACTATTAAAATAGTGTTAAGAATTTGAAAAACAACAGCTTCCGACAATTCAAAGTTCAATACCACCCCCCCCCCCCAAAAAAAAAACCCAACAACAAAAACAAACAACAACAAAAAAACATGCATGACAATTCAGCTCAAATATTCAGCAAATATATCATTTCACAAATTTTATCTCGAATTTGCCAATCAAATTGAAAATAAAACTTTTGGGTTTGGAATTCCATATAAAATTTAAAAGTTAACTCATTAACGTAAAGTTTTGCATCTATCGAAATTGTAGTTTTATCATGAAAATCAACATTCAATTAGCTTAACGAATCGCAATTTTTTTCAAGTGGCATTACCTTTTTACGCGAAAGTTTGTCTTCAAGTCTTTTTCTCTGTATTCAGAAAAATAGGTATGGTGATTGGTTTTAACATAATTTAATGCATAAGCATATACAATTGGTTCGAACACAAGTTCTAACAACTCTTGAGGTTCTTACCAAGTATAACAATTTACAACTGTATATTAGTTTAGAATGGAAAGTACATAGAAATGGATATTACTAAAATGGTTAAATTATTGAACAAACGTACATGTATTTATAAACGGTTCTGTTTGAATTTGGTCTAGGCAGAAAGACTGAAATTGCGAGAATCTACCACAATCTCTCATAAATCTTTGAACAGCTAAAAAAATACGCTGGTATAAATTGACAGAGATTCATCTCCCCACAAAAGTAAATGACAATTAATAATAATGTTTATTTGATTTAAATTTAAAATTTTTGAAAACAGTTTATTTCGTGCATTGGTATATTTCTTACATAAAAAAAAAACCCCAAAAACCAAATGATAAGAATCTTCTGGTAATCCACATTGGCAATTAGGGCTTTCAAAAATATTTCTTCTGAAAAGGTCAAAGGTTAAGATACAGTTATGTCTAAAGTTTTGTGCGCATATTGTTAAGTCGTCTCTTTCCGAAGCAAACATAGGACGGGGGTTTAATTTGGTTTAATTGAACACTGCTTTTGAAACTTGTAAACAAGGAATTATTTCTGGTGGTTAAACTTAAACTATTCCATTTTTGATCGTGTCAGGAACAAACGATTGCTTGAATATTTCTTGTCTACATTTTGGAATAGTATAGTCTTCTCGATTGCGTGTATTGTATTTCGAAAGTCCTGGTAGAAGGAAAAATATTTTTAAAATAGTTCGGTACCAAATTATTCTGAATTTTATACATTGTGCTAAATTTTGCTAATTTTCGTCTCTCTGAGAGAGGCATCCAACCTGTTTCTAAATAAAGGGAATCTCTTGAAGATAATATGGGTAAGCCAGTGATGATTCTTGCTGCATAGAGTTGAACTTTTTCTAATTTTTCGACATCTTGAAACGAACAACTATCCTAGGCAACAGAGCAGTATTCAATTAAAGGTCGAATAAAAGTCATGTACATTTTTGATAAAGTATATCTACCTATGCTAAATTTAATCTTCTTCAACAGGCCTAATCTTTGGTATGCATTTTAATCAAAATTGTCGATATACAAAGACAAGCAAAGATTCTGACAAAAAATGTAATCCCAGGTGTTTGTGTGATGAAACATATTCTAATCGACTATTTTGGAATTGGAGTTATTTGTTTTAAGTGTAAAAAATATTACTTTTGTTTTAGATAGATTAAATTTTAACAGCCAATTGGATGACCAGTTTTCTAGAACTTTTAGATCATGATTCAGTACATATTCAATATTGGCAACATTGTATGAAGAAGATTGTAAAGAATTATCATCAGCGAACAGTCTACACAGTGAAAGCATATTTCCTGACACATCGTTAACATAAATCAAAAATAGAAGAGGGCCAAGAACTGAGCCCTGTGGTACACCAGCATTGACTCCTCTACAGGAGGATAGATTATCCTTATACATAACTTTTTGTTTACGATTACATAAGTAGCTTTCAAACAAATTAAAGATATTGCCACATATACCGTATGTTTGTAATTTAAAAAGTAGACCTCTATGCCACACTGTCAAAAACTTTTGACAAATCACAAAAAACCATACAACAAAATTTCCCTTCAATCTTTCTTCTAATCTTTAACAATACTGTGATATGTTTCTAGTAACTGATATAAAGTTGAATGGCCAGGGAAAAAACCAGCTTGATATTTATAAAATAAATTGTTTTTTTTATAAAATAATTGTAGTAAGTATCGTGAAACCAAAAGTGAAAAGTTTCCTTAAAGCTGCATGGTCCGATTTTTTGGCTATTACAGTATCAAATAATTTTCCATACAAACCAATTATCTTAGACAGTTAAAGTCTTTCGCCTATTTAATCCTACAGAATCGACGTCCTTTCAAAGTTAAAAATATTAAAAGTAAATAGAAATAATTTCTTTATGGGCATAAAAAAACCAAACCAAACTGCATCACGGGAATGTTTAGGAAAGGGAACCGTTTGGTTTCGTCCCCCGAATGTTTGAGTTTATTCAACCAGGATGTTATGCATCGATTGTAAACAAAACAAACTTCAGAAATAATAGTGAACAATATGTACACAGGTTTATATTTGATTTTCCAGAAAAAAACCCATATATTTAGATTCTATAAATAGGGATGTCGAAGTCGTAAATACAATCATCCCTCGACGTTTGGGGCGAATTTTAATATGAGGCGAAATAAAGAGATACCCTTTTTATGTCGTTTGTTTTGTTTAAAGAAAATTGGTACATTATATTTTTTCATTGAATATGGCTTACTTGACCGAAAAAAACCCAACTGCAATGCCTATTATTATACACATACTTAGCATAACCATCGTTTAAAAGCGTACACAAAAAATTGATATAAAATCGGACCAAGCAGCTTTAATCTAATTTGAGGTTTTATATTGAAATTTGAATAACATTTCCTTTATAGAAGTGATGAATGTTTTTGATAATGCAATACCTTCTGAACTAAATATTTTTCTTGTAATCTTCTTTTCTGCAATACATAAAAAATTCACATAAAATGGGATTTCAACGTTTTTACACTTAACATTCTAGTACTATTAATTGATTTGTTATCGTTCTGATTGGGTAACAAATTTCAATTTTTAGAATAATCATTGTATATGTAATAGTAAAATCAAATACCCTTTCTCGCCTTCTTTTCAGCTCATTCACGGAAACGACGCAGATTTTTCGGTACTTTTTAATTTTTTGTTGAAGTTTGTCTTTACGTTTCTGAATCAATTTCTTCTCCTAAAACAGATTAGTTTCACTACAACAGCAATTAAACGATTTTATAAACATTTAATCTCTTAATATACAAATATACTTATCAAATACCTTCAATGTTTTAGCTGGAAGCAATGACAGTTCTTTCTTCTCTTTGATTTTCGCCCGTAGCTAGAATTTTTAAAAAGATAATGCACGGGTATAAATCAAGGTACCTCACTACATCAAGAGTTAAACTTTAAAGACATTACGTCACAGGGTGGCGATTGAAGTGTTTTGTTGAATTGTTTGTACCAATAAATTTGGTTGAATATCATCGTAGCTCAGTGGTTACAATATCGGATTTGTGAATTGCACATTACGTGTTTGAATCTGCCTTGGGCTTTTGTTCATACTTTATGCGTTAAATGTGTGAAAATCATATATTTTTAAATTCAAAATTGCATATTTTTTGCGCATTAGACTTAAAAATTTATGATGCATCATGATATATATCATAATCAAGTAATTTTCTGTTGATTTGAGAAACTATTTTAAGGTGTAGTGAGCTACATTATTCCTTAAACGATTAAGACAATAACACATCCCTTTCCCACAAGTGAGTTACTTAACAGGCTAGATTTTTCATATTGTAAGCTTAACCTTTTTCTTTGTTTCTAAAATTTTTTGCTTTGCTTGCTTGTATTTCTTTTTGTTATCTTTAAGCTTCTCCAGAATCTCTTTTTTCTGAAATAGAAACACATGAAATACTCAAATATGTCTTATGATTAATCCTGATCAATCGACCATAACAGAAACAATGCATTTAAATAATATTAAGAGTACCTTTGCAAAAGAAATTTTAACCCCTCCTCTGGGAACATATATTTTTCTTCCATCTCCTGGGATTAATTTCTGAAATAATAAGCAGAGCATACATAACTTAAGTTGAATTTGAAGATGACAAACATTTTTATGCTCACAAAAAAATACATATATATATTCTTACCATTGTATGATGTTTTGGATATCTTCTATGTTTAGTTATAACTTTTTCCTTCAATACGAAAAAAAAATAAGTACATGTATAATGAAAATGAAAAGATAAAAAAAAAACCACTTTACATATTTTCTCTGTTTTAAATTAATATAATTTGTTTTTCTGGATGCATTAAATAAGTCATTTTCGTATTGAAATTTTTTCGTTTATCAATTAAATAAAAATCAAGATCACGTAAACGTACTCTTCGATACTTTTCTTGTAGTCTTCTTCTCTGGGTAAATTCAGGTAAAAGCAACATTTGAAATATGATTAGAAATAATTATTTGTTTACTTATACATGTAGTAATTATAAAAACATGCCTACTTATAAATTTTGAAATTGAAATTTTTTTTCCCTAACAAACCAAACAAATACCCTCTCTCGCCTTCTTCTCAGCTCCTTCACGGAAATACGGCAGATTCTTCGATATTTTTTAATTTTTTGTTTTAATTTCTCCTTGCGTTTCTGAATCAATTTCTTCTCCTAAAAAAAGGAAACAGAAGAATCAAGCAATTTAAAACAACATTTATCTTGTCATATTCAAGTATATTCATAACTTACCTTCAATGTTTTAGCTGGAAGCAACGACAGTTCTTTCTTCTCTTTGATTTTTGCCCGTAGCTAGAATTGAAAGTTTTAAAATTGTAATGTAACAGATACTGAAACAAAATGCAAAAAAAAAAAAAAAAAAAAAATTAAGTTATCAAATATTACAGAGCTCACTGAGATGAGACATTACTCTTCAGGATTAACTTTATAATATTGTATTAAAATAGCATATTGGATGCTCTGTTTAATCTTATGATACAATAATGTATTGTGTTATAAACTCAATTTCATATTATATCATTTTGTATACAATATTATATTATATGATATGAAACAATACAATATTGCATCCTATAATATCATTTTATACAATATGACATGAATACAATCAACTAAAAAGTGTATCATTTGATATGATATCGAAACTTTGATATGAAAATGCATGATACAGGGTGTCCCATAATATCTGATACCATTTACTCTTTTAATAACTTTTGTTTGAATTTATTAAGCAAAACATCAAATGCATTTTTATTAATGTATATGATGTAAATTTTTACTCAACAAATTTCACAAACATTCAAAAGTTGATAACAAATTGAGCGTTGCTTATAAAAGCACAACAATTTTAAAGAGTGCTCCAAATGACGTCCTTTTTTGATCCTTGAAGACGTTATGTCGATGAGTAAAATTCTTCACAACAGCCACTGTATGGATCCCATTTCTTCAAATCTTCTCACAATTTAAAGAATCTGTTGCTTGTTGAGTCCCTTTTTCCCAGGATATTCTGTTTTTATAACTTGCACAACCATATCTGGAGTCTGTGTTTGATAATAATGTTTAAAAACGGAAGATGCCTGCTCTCTTGTCCGATTTATCTTGTTTAAAATTCAATTAAACCAAAGACATATGTTGCAACTTTGTGACATCATAATTTAAATAAAAGCGCGTTTTTCTCCCAAACTATTTTTGTTGAAAAAAAAATTAAAAGGTTTTACTCTTTATTTGAGTCACAATTTACAAGTTTTGCCCAAATATTATTTTGTTATACGAATTTCAAATGGTATCAGATATTCTGGGACACCATGTATGATACAGTATTGCATTATATGATATAAATGTAAAATGTATAATTGTATCATTAACATTAACATTATGTCATATGTAAAAAAAATAGTATTATATCATACAATAAAGTATCATATAATATAATATTGATATACGTATAATACTGTATCAAATGATATTATATTGTATCAAATGTTATCTTCTCATATGGTATTGCATCATTTAATACCATATTATATCAAATAATACAATATTGTATCAAATGATACTATATGATATTTTATTTTATCGAATGATACTATATTGTATCTTCAATATGATGTTGTATGCCCTGATACAATATTGTATCACATGATTATACCAAACAAATGCTACAACATTGTATCAAACGATACAATATTGAATAAGCAAGCTAGTGTCCGAAACCTTTGGCTCAAATTCAGCATTTAAGCCTTTTAGATGAATATGTATCATAAGATGTCCTATCCATGCAAGTTTAGTAAAGTTAAGACCAGCGGTAACTCAGTAACTTAGATATGGTCATCAAAAGGTACATGCTCCAAAAACTTTAACCTCCTCTAAAACCTCCTCTGGCATCTAAAAATTATTGCTCTGATTCAGTGTCCATCCATGCCAGTTTGGTGAATATGGGACAAGAAATAAAATCTTTAGCAAGGCCCGGAAGCCGACGCCACGGATAAGCTCCCCCCAAATTCGTCTTGGTGAGCTTAAAAAGGATCGATTTAATAACATTTTTAATACCATGCATTATATTTTTTGTTTTCTATTTGAATAAAAAACATCACCTTTTTCTTTGTTTTCAAGAGTTTTTGTTTCGCTTGTTTGTATTTCTTTTTGTTGTCTTTTAGGTTTTCCGAAAGTTCTTTTCTCTGAAAAAAAATCACCAAAATTAAATAAAAATTTGTTTTTAAAGAAATCATGTGTATTTACAGGGACATTATTACGATTTGAGGTTAAAATTTAATTTTTATTTTTTTATTTTTATGTCTATAATGTCTGATTAAGGTATTCTTAATTATGAACCAAAATTTAAGTGTCAATCATAGGAATATAGGTAAGATACAGAGCTCACAACTCTTGTTATGTAAACAAAGCTCAGGCCATCTTTTTTAAAAATGTGACATACACTAGATATTGTTTATTTGTGTTTATAACGAACTACCAAGGAGAAAAAAAATGCTTAAAACAAATCTTCTACAGGTATGTATAACACAAAGACATGGCACCAGCCTTGTTTACATATCAAACAATTCTTTGCTCTGTATCTTTTCATGTAACTTGACAACTGATAGTTGTTTGCTGACAAACAGGAATACCCCGATAAAATACAGACTCCATAGTACTGTTTGTTTTAAGAGATGGGTTTAAGGTACCTTTGAAAAGGAAATTTTGACAACACCTCTGGAAACATATCTTTCTCGTCCTGATCCTGGAATGATTTTCTGTTGGAAAAATCGCATAAAATACAGATTGAATGAGCTTATTATTTTAGTAAGTATATTGTAAATATCAAGAGGGAACTTTAAAAGTACATAAAAACAAGATAATTCTTTCCTACCAACACATGATGCTTTCGTTTTCTTATGCCTTGCTCTTTCACTTCTTCCTTCAATATTAAAATAGACAATGAATTTATGAATCAAGCAAGCAAAAACAAGAAATACTTTCACAAATTTGGATGACTTGATATACTTTAAACAAACTTACCCTCCGAATTTTTTCTTGTAGTCTTTTTCTCTGTGTAAACAGGATGAAACCCAATATTAAAACTTTCAATCACATAATTCATGCTAAGCAGCTTATAAATAAAGTCTTTAAAATGGTCTGTTATCGATAATCATAATGTTCTATATCTGTTGCCTTGTTTGATCTAATTTAGAACGGTAGATTTCAAAGCGGGTAGATTAAAAGATAATGTAATCATCTCTAATAAACACAAGTGTAACGAGTTAAAATGAAAACAGTGCAATAACTTCAACAGGAATGAAATGGAAAGCAAAAAACACAAGTCAATACTAATTCCAAACAATATGCATTCTTCACACAAACATTGCTCTTTGTACTAGTTCTGACTTTTGCAAATATCTATAATTCTAAAAATCAAATCTTATTTTAAAAAGATACGTTATACCCCATCATTTTTTATTCGCTTTGTGTTCTCTAAAACTTTGAAGTCAACATAAAAAAATTGCTGTTCATATTAGATAAAAATGAATTATTAATTAACATTGCTAAGCCACATTGCTAAGCAAATCATATATACCCTTTCTCGCATTCTTTTCAGCATCTTCCGGGAAATGACGCAGATTTTTCGGTACGTTTTTATTTTTCGTTTCAGTTTGTCTTTGCGTTTTTGTATAATTTTTTGATCCTAAAACGATATATTCAATACTTAAGAAGGCTGGGCGGTAGTAGCCATTTTTAAACAATAGAAATTTCCTTAAAAAGAAGAGCTCTGAACAAAGAAGAACACATTCAAACTTTAAAATCAAAATTTATGGATTTTTTCTTTACTAGTTTATAGCTTGATAAATCATTTTTCAAAAAACACAGCATCCTTAAACAGAAATTGAACAATTTAACCAATTTTTTGTCATTTGATACAAATACAGTTTTTTTCTGTTACCTTTAATGTTTTAGCTGGAAGCAACGATAGTTCTTTCTTTTCTTTAATTTTCTCCCGCAACTGAAATTTCACAAGTAAAATGAAACAATTCCAAAATTTGAAACAATTAACGATTTCCAATTAAACAATAGGAGGATTTTTAAAATACTTTTTTTAATGTCAATTGCAATGATCAATAAAAAAAAAAATATAGAAAAAATACATCAAAATATTTACTTCAAAAGATTTCGTTGTTCGCTTTTATAAAGAATACCTTTTTCTTAGTTTCGGAGATTTTCTGTTTCACTATGCTGTATTTCTTTTTGTTTTCTTCAAGCCTTTTCAATGTAGCTTTTGTCTGGATTAGAAAACGTGTAAAATAATTACGTTTTAATTATTCAATTTAAGCAAAAGGGCATTTATAATAATTACAATTTGTTTCCAGTTTCAGTATACAACGTAACGTTTGTCAAAAGAAAACATGTGGAATACCAGGTACCTTTGAAAAGGAAATTTTGAACCCGCTTCGAAAAGCATATTTTTCCCTTCCAGCACCTGAGACAATTTTCTGTAATGAGTTTAATATACAGTTAATTTTTTTTTAATGACATAAATTATGTAAATGGGATGATTTAAGTTGAAACTTAAAAACACAAAGAAATGATTTCCAACCATAATACGGTGTTTCCGATTTCTTGTGCCTTGCTTTTGAACCCCTTCCTTCAATACAAAATACACAAAATTTGAGAAATCTTAGAAACAAAAATAAGAAATACCAATAAAATTAAACCTTGATATTTTTTTGGATCAGAATGATTTTCTTTCTGACTTTTTCTAAATCTAGTTAAAATATATTCTCGAAACGTACCCTTCGATACTTTTCTTGTAATCTTCTTCTCTGTGCAATAAAAATAAAAAGGATAAAAAATAATCCTGTTTACAAAAAAAAAAAAAAAAAAAAAAAAGCATTTCTTCTCACGTACACAATGTTCATCTTTTTAAAAGTAAATAGAGAGGTTTAGCAAACCAACGTGTACGCGTACGTGTACGTGTGGAAAGGAAAATATATGCATTACGTCATCAGTTTGTGTAATGACGAATCTCTACACGTATGTACCCGAATAAACATACGTGTAAATTGCAAAGTACCCGTAAGGTCGAACTTGTAGCTTCTGTTTCCCTGTTGGCTATTCATTTTAACAAATATGTGTAATTCTCTTGAGGTTGGATATTTAATGCGAATACTGATACCTACAAACATAAAATTTCATTGAAATTTAATATGTAATTGGAGTAAAACACACGTATCTCTTCCTCCAAAACATGCGATATGGCTCTGTTATTTTATTCAACTGGTATAAATAAAAATAAACATATATAAAAAATGATGTTAAAAAAAATCAACACATGCAATTCTCAATTTTCGATTGTGACTAAAAATAATCAGATCAGTATAAGAAAATATCTAAAAATGCATTAAAAACATTTACACGTACAGGTACACGTTATAACTGCTAAACAGGAAAAGTAATGTGAACTGGTACGCGTAGTTCTAACTTGTAACCTACACGTACAAGTACGCGTACGCGTTGGTCTGCTAAACCTCTCTAATAGCTTCCAGTAAACAAATTCTGGAAACATGCTTAGAAAACATTACTTCTCTGAATTATAGGAATGGATACTGTCATCCATCTATATGAATAACATTATTTTAAAATTCACTTTAAATAATCATTCATGTACCCGTTCTCGTCTTCTTTTCATCTCTTCACGTGAAATGCGACAGATAAGCAAAAGCTTCTTTAATTTTCGGTTAAGCTTATTAATGGATTTCTTTTCCTAAAACAATAAAACCAACAAAAAAGTAATCAATAAAATCATTTTTTTCAAACAAGTTTTTCATCGAAAGAATAATCAATATACATGGAATCCACAAAGCATACGCTAATATTTATATTTAAATGCATGAATTACCTGTTTTGTTTTGGTTGGAAGCAGCATCAGTTCTTTTTTCTGTTTTAGTTTCGCTTGAATCTGATTTTTTTTTTCAAAAAGACAATTGGTAAACATCGGTGTTTATTTTGAAAAGTCCTACAAACGACCACTACATGTATACAATTTTCGTTACTGATATACATGTATATATCAATGCAAAAATATCACCTTTTTCTTTGTTTCTAAGATTCTCTGTTTTGCTTTGTTGTATTTCTCTCTGTTTTCTTTGAGCTTTTTAGAAATCTCTTTTCTCTAGAATAGAGCATCATACAATCAGAAGGTCTATAAGCCAAATCACTTAACAGGCTTATGGGAACAAAAATCCCAAATCTAATTCCATCAACATCCGCCATTCGAATTAAATTAAAAACATGTTTATAAAAAAATTAATATCAAAATTAATAACTAAAACTAGTTAAGTAAAGAACAGATGAATCACAATAACATTCTTTATCATTGCAAATTCATAGACAACTAAGGTGGCAGGGACACTTACATGTTGTGACGTACTATTTATCGAAATTTTATAAATAGTTTCTTTCCCAAAGTTGTCACCTAGCAGCGTAGCGCAGTGGATTAGAAGGTTCACTACAAATCTGTAAGTCATGAGTTCAAATCTCGCTGGGGTTTTTAAAATTTCTATCGTTCCAAAAAAATTTTAAACGTATTTTTTGGTTAAATATTGTAAAATTTGAAAATTCTACACCGGTGAGAGTATTCTAATTATAATGTACTTTAATTCATATTAATATTGACATACCACCTTAAATCTTTGATTTTGTATAGAAACATTCATTAATATCGGCTTTTATTTGATTAACGGTAGCATAAAAATTAACGAATGAATACATAGTATTTGAAAATAAATCAGCAATACTTGTTTTACTTCTCCATTGTCAATACATATTCGTGACAAGTTTAATGATTACGGTCCATGATTTAGAAAAAAAATGATTAACTGTTTTTGAAATAGTAAGCTTTGCAAATATCTACATTAACACGTTGTAAAAGCTTACTAATTGCCTGACGTCATAACGTCAGGCATACATGACGTCAGGCATATCTAAGGTTTGAACGTTGCCTTCTCCAAAACAGTGCAGCCAATGGGAGCAAGCAGTATCAAGATTTTTCATAAAAAAGATAAACCGATGCATGTTTAATGTGTCAGCATTTACAAAAAAAAAATGTACATTCACAATTGATGAAAATGTTATATGGAATGTAATAAGCAACAGTGAGCAAGAGTTTTAAAGTAAAAGGACTGTTCACCCTGTATGTGTGTAATCCTGGTTTAAAAATAGATTAGTCATATCTGAACGGTGGATATAGGGAAGGGGGGATCATCGCAACAAGTTGTTACATATTGTCTATTACGGTACATTATTACCTAAGAATCATCAGTTTGGATTAAAACAAATACACATATGTATATATTTATATAGCCGGAATATTTACTGAAGGAACTAAATCGTCGAAGCGGGGTGTGACCCGATTTTCGATCAGTTGGGCGATTTAATTCATCTTAAAACGGGTACATAACTCGCGTGTCTTACTAAATGTACATTAAACAATTACTAGTCAAGTGTGTGTGTGTGTGTGTGTTAATTCGATAGATTTCTTCGATAACATTCAATCCAAAGCATAGTATATGTAGTTGTTACAAAACAAATGTCAAAAAATTCATTCGACTCCCTCCCCATGACTCTATGCCAATGGATGAGCATCGGATCAAGTATGGTTTTAAAGCAGGACTATGTCTCATTCATAGTTTTTGTGCGCCGATTAGTGGACGAGTCCAAATTGGTCTCGTGAGAATACTCCAGAGCACACCGTGTGTACACGTGGGGAAATATCATGGATTGGCCACCCCCCCCCCCCATTTGTCTGAGCATGTAATAAATGAAACTGAAAATAATTTTAAGGAATTCTAATTGAATTGAAAGGAAGCCCTAACAATTCATCTTTTTAGAACGAATAAATAAATGTAATTTGAAATTTTAAAAAAATCCGTTTGAATAATAACATAGTGTTTTAGATTTTATACATGTTTTCTGCATTACTCTTTGAAAAAATGTTCGAAGCAACTTAAGTTCATAACTTTAACTTTTAAAGATTTTTATTAATGCAACAGCATTCCTTCTATGTTTTGTGGCGAGTATAGTTTAATTATTCTTCAAAATATCAAGTTGTTTAATTGATTGTGTAAGTGTACTTTTGACTGAAGGCGAGGGCATATATTACCTTGGAAAAAGGAATTTTGGCTGCGCCACCTGGAACATGACTCTGTCCTTCTATCTTTGGTAGTATTTTCTGAAAATATCAATATAATACAATGTACAAATTAAACTGCTGGCCAGATTTGATACAAACATTAAAAGGTATCTACACTAATGCACAAAAATGTTTTACAACTATAACATGGTGTTTCTGGTGATTTCTTCTCCCCTTTTCTTTAACTTTTACATTCTTTGAAAACACCTGAAATATTGAACAGTCTTGGAATTTGAAATACTGTTTTATCTTTAAAGAATTATGATACAAAAAAATATCAAAACTTTTGGAAATAATGTTTTGTGCATTTTAAATCTTTTACGGTAAATATTAATAATTTGTTTTGTTCGATAGATATCTTTTATTTCATTTGGTTACAATTATCTTGAACATGTATTAATCATTTAAGCTTCTTGCCCTTTAAAAAAAAACCGGGTAATAAGGCGAATACTTAAAAGTTACATGTATTCATGTATTTAATATCGAGTATACAAAGCACATTACCCAATCATAACGATTTTGTCTTTGCAGTTTTCTTTGCTGTAAATATACAAAACCTTCTTTCATTACATGTAATTAAGATGACTTAAAATAAGATTTTAAAAAAAACCACCATTCATTTTTAATCACTTTTAGTAAAATAAGAAACTCAATACCCTTTCTCGCCATTTTCTCATCTCCTTCCCCGACACACGGCAGATTCTTAAGTATTTTTGAATTTTTTTATCAATCTTTTTTTTGCGTCTATTGATCAATTTCTTTTCCTAAAAAGTTAAAAAAAAAACCCACAAACTACATTCAGTCATACAAACTATACAATATGACACAAAAACATTATACTTTATTTTCTTGATATTTTAAATTCGAATTTGGATGTAAACTTAATGTTTTCACCTCATCGGATTTAGTTGGAAGTAACGCCAAATCTTTCTTTTCTTTTCTTTTATTCTGTATCTGGAAAAAAGTTTACCTTTAAAACTATCTGTGTGTCCTATCATCAAAACCCATTTGTTCAAAACTTAAAATAAGTTAGTTCAACAACAAAAAAATGTAATAAACATACGTTATTTAACAACTTGCTCCTTTAAGTAAAGACATGTATAATCTGTGTATAATCTGTATCTTCCGTTAAAATAAAATTTCATTGGAACTTTTTTGGATAGGAGTTCTGAATATCCTCACATGTATAGTAAATATAGAATCATGTCGATTTTTAAAAGTAGGCGCAATGAAAAGCTTT
Organism: Magallana ariakensis; assembly: GCA_020458035.1. Classification (NCBI taxonomy): domain Eukaryota; kingdom Metazoa; phylum Mollusca; class Bivalvia; order Ostreida; family Ostreidae; genus Magallana; species Magallana ariakensis. The sequence continues at coordinate 37,507,116 of CM035816.1, forward strand.
CTTTAATGCAAAAGGAAACCCAACCATGTGCGCGAATTTATCTCATCTTGAAAACAGTTAATCATCAGACCTACTTTAAATTTTTATTTTACAAATTCTACCAAACTTTTTTTTTTATTCATCTAGTAAACAGTAGTTTAATACAGCATTTAAAACTCTCTGGTAAAGAATTTCACAACATGGATCTTTACATCAAGGGTGAGGAGTATTTGACCTGCCGTAAAACTGTTTTTCCCAGACGCCAATGCTTAAAACTGATTCAGTCTGCTTTTAAATGTCATTATTCAAGAGATTGTCATGATAATTCATTCTTTTCTATCAGTTCCAAGTTAAAAGAAATTTCCATTGTATAAGGTGTTCAGAAAACATAACCAAACTGTGTTAAAATGAGCTAATAACAGCAATTGTGATTTTGAGACAAATTAAATATATACATGTTACCTTTTTCTTTGTTTCCAAGAGCTTTTGCTTAGCAAGTTTGTATTTCTTTCTGTTCTCTTCAAGTTGTTTTAATATCAGTTTTCTCTAAAACAAAGAAGTATGTAAGAAAGCATCTGTTTTAAGTCTGTATTTAAAATTAAAGGGACCTAGACACGATTTCAGATGAAAATTTTATTTTTGATTTTAATGTATAAAATAGTTTACTTATGTATTTCGAATGATTTACCAAAATTTGAATGTTAGAAGTCATGTTACAAGCGAGATACAGAGGAAAGAAGTCGTTGTTATGTAAACAAAACTCGAGTCTTATATTTGTTTACAAATAATGTAAAGTAAAGAAATTACCATTTCTTTAACAAAATAACTTGGGGAAACAAGATAAACTCATTCAATGTGTTCATAAATAATTTTATCAACAACAAAAAGCAACATTACATTAAAACTTATACCAATACAACACATATGTAAACAATAACAGGACACGAGCTTTGTTTACAAAACAAACAATTTTAACCTCTGTAACTCGCTTGTATCTCGATATTTGACTTTTAAGTTTGACAAAGCATTAAAAACATCCATATTGACCATTCTAGACATAAAAAATGAAAAAAATAAATTTTGAACAAATTGAGCTCAAATCGTGTCCAAGTCCCTTTAACAAACGAATTGGACGAAAAACTGATTCATTACGTGTAGCTGATTGAAGCAGATTATTTTGGTTTCTTTTATACAAGAGTCAAGACGAACAAAGACGAACAAACAACTCTAGATAACTGACATTTGTATTAAAGAACGTAAATATATACAGAAAAAGAACCCCTTACAATTCATCTTTTTTAGAACGAATAAATAAATGTAATTTGAAATTTTAAAAAATCCGTTTGATTAATAATAGAGTGTTTTAGATTTTATGTTTTCTGCGTTACTCTTTGAAAAACTGTTCTAAGCAACGTAAGTTCATAACTTTAACTTGTAAAAGATTATTATTACTGCAACAGCATTCCTACTAGTTTTTTGTGGCGAGTATAATTTAATCATCTTTTAAAATATCAAGTTGTTTAGATGATTTTGTAAGTGTACTTTTGACTGAAGGCGAGGGCATATATTACCTTGGAAAAAGGAATTTTGGCTGCGCCACCTGGAACATGACTCTGACCTTCTATCTTTGGTAGTATTTTCTGAAAATATCAATATAATACAATGTACAAATTAAACTGCTGGCCAGATTTGATACAAACGTTAAAATGTGTCTACACTAATGCACAAAAATGTTTTACAACCATAACACGGTGTTTCTGGTGATTTCTTCTCCCTTTTTCTTTAACTTTCACATTCTTTGAAAACACCTGAAACGTTGAACAGACTTGGAATTTGAAATATTGTTTTATCTTTAAAGAATAATGTTTTGTGCATTTTAAATCTTTTACGGTAAATATTAATAATTTGTTCGATAGATATCTTTTATTTCATTTGGTTACAATTATCTTGTACATGTATTAATCATTTAGGCCTCTTGCCCTTTTACAAAAATCCGGATAATACGGCGAATACTTTAAAGTTACATGTATTCATGTATTTAATATCGAGTATACAAAGCACATTACCCAATCATAACGATTTTGTCTTTGCAGTTTTCTTTGCTGTAAATATACAAAACCTTTTTTTATTACATGTAATTAAGAGGACTTAAAATATGATAAAAAAAACACCATTCATTTTTAATCACTTTTAGTAAGGAAAGAAACTCAATACCCTTTCTCGCCATTTTCTCATCTCCTTCACCGACACACGGCAGATTCTTAAGTATTTTTGAATATTTCGATCAATCTTTTTTTGGCGTTTATTGATCAATTTCTTTTCCTAAAAAGTTAAAAAAAAAACCACAAACTACATTCAGTCATACAAACTATACAATATGACACAAAAACATTATACTTTATTTTCTTAAAGTTTAATTCACATTTGGATGTAAACTTAATCTTAATGTTTTCACCTCATCGGATTTAGTTGGAAGTAACGCCAAATCTTTCTTTTCTTTTCTTTTATTCTGTATCTGGAAAAAATTTTAACTTTAAAACTATATGTGTGTCCTATCATCAAAACCCATTTGTTCAAAACTTCAAATAAGCTAGTTTGAAAAAAAAATGTAATAAACATACGTTATTTAACAACTTGCTCCTTTAAGTAAAGACATGTATAATCTGTGTATAATCTGTATCTTCCGTTAAATCAAAATTTCATTGGAACTATTTTGGATAGGAGTTCTGAATAGCCTCACATGTATAGTAAATATAGTATCATGTTGATTTTTAAAAACAGGAGCCATGAAAAGCTTTCTTTTATGTAAAAGGAAACCCAACCATGTGCACGAATTTATCTCATCTTGAAAAACAGTTAATCATCAGACGTACTTTAAATTTTATTTTACAAATTCTACCAAACTTTTAACTTTTTTCATTCATCTAGTAAACAGTAGTTTAATACAGCATTTAAAACTCTCTGATAAAGAATTTCACAACATGGATCTATACATCAAGGGTGAGGAGTATTTGACCTGCCGAAAAACTGTTTTTCCCAGACGCCAATGCTTAAAACTGATTCAGTCCGCCATCTCTGCTTTTAAATGTCATTATTCATGAGATTGTCATGATGATTCTTTCTTTTCTATCAGTTCCAAGTTAAAAGAAATTTCCATTGTATAAGGTGTTCAGAAAACGTAACCAAACTGTGTCAAAATGATCTAATAACAGCAATTGTGATTTTGAGACAAATTAAATATATACATGTTACCTTTTTCTTTGTTTCCAAGAGCTTTTGCTTAGCAATTTTGTATTTCTTTCTGTTCTCTTCAAGTTGTGTTAATATCAGTTTTCTCTAAAACAAAGAAGTATGTAAGAAAGCATCTGTTTTAAGTCTGTATTTAAAATTAACAAACGAATTGGACGAAAACCTGATTCATTACGTGTAGCTGATTAAAGCAGATTATTTTGGTTTCTTTTATACAAGAGTCAAAACGAACAAACAACACTAGATAACTGACATTTGTATTAAAGAACGTAAATATATACAGAAAAAAGCCTTTACAATTCATCTTTTTTTAGAACGAATAAATAACTGTAATTTGAAATTTTAAAAAATCCGTTTGATTAATAATAGAGTGTTTTAGATTTTATATATGTTTTCTGCATTACTCTTTGAAAAAACTGTTCTAAGCAACGTAAGTTCATAACTTTAACTTGTAAAAGATTATTATTACTGCAACAGCATTCCTACTAGTTTTTTGTAGCGAGTATAATTTAATTATTTTTCAACATATCAAGTTGTTTAGTTGATTTTGTAAGTGTACTTTTGACTGAAGGCGAGGGCATATATTACTTTGGAAAAAGGAATTTTGACTGCGCCACCTGGAACATGACTCTGTCCTTCTATCTTTGGTAGTATTTTCTGAAAATATCAATATAATACAATGTACAAATTAAACTGCTGGCCGGATTTGATACAAACTTTAAAATGCATCTACACTAATGCACAAAAATGTTTTACAACCATAACACGGTGTTTCTGGTGATTTCTTCTCCCTTTTTCTTTAACTTTCACATTCTTCGAAAACACCTGAAACGTTGAACAGTCTTGGAATTTGAAATATTGTTTCATCTTTAAAGAATAATGATACAAAAATAAAAATATCAAAACTCTTGCAAATAATGTTTTGTGTATTTTAAAGGGGCATGGTCACGATTTTGGTCAAAAAATTTTTTCCCGATTTTAACGTTTACAATGCTTCAGTAAGGCATTTTTAATAGGCAACCAAAATTTGAGCGTCATTCGTTGAGTTATAAGCGAGTTACAGAGCTTACAAATCTTTGCTATGTAAACAAAGCTTTTGTTTACATTTTGAACGTTGAAGTGAAAACTCCAGTTTAAGACCGAAAATGAATGTTGTAAACGTTAGGATCTGTTTATATATGCTTAAAACGAGTAGGAATATGAAAAGTCAGCTTGAAAAAGATTTTTTACATGTATATTGAACTTATGTAAACAAACACAGGGCACGAGCCTTGTTTACATTACAAAGAATTGTGAGCCCTGTATCTTGCTTAAAACTTCACTACTGACCCTCAAATTTCATTTGGTCATTGGAAATGCATTCCTTAAGCATTGTAAATAATAAAAACAGAAAAATAGAATTTGACCAAAATCGTGACCATGCCCCTTTAAATCTTTTACAGTAAATATTAATAATTTGTTCGATAGATATCTTTTATTTCATTTGGTAACAATTATCTTGTACATGTATCAATCATTTAATCTTATTGCCCTTTTACAAAAATTCGGATAATAAGGCAAATACTTTAAAGCTACATGTATTCATGTATTTAATTTCGAGTATAAAAAGCACATTACCCAATCATAACGATTTTGTCTTTGCAGTTTTCTTTGCTGTAAATATACAAAACCTTCTTTTATTACATGTAGTTAAGAAGACTTAAAATATGATTTAAAAAAAACATTCATTTTTTATCACTTTTAGTAAGGAAAGAAACTTAATACCCTTTCTCGCCATTTTCTCATCTCCTTCCCCGACACACGGCAGATTCTTAAGTATTTTTGAATTTTTCGATCAATCTTTTTTCTGCGTTTATTGATCAATTTCTTTTCCTAAAATGTTTTTAAAAAAACACAAACTACATTCAGTCATACAAACTATACAATATGACACAAAAACGTTATACTTTTTTTTCTTGATATTTTAAATTCGAATTTGGATGTTAACTTAATGTTTTCACCTCATCGGATTTAGTTGGAAGTAACGCCAAATCTTTCTTTTCTTTTTTTTTATTCTGTATCTGAAAAAAAAAAGTTTAACTTTAAAACTATCTGTGTGTCCTATCATCAAAACCCATTTGTTCAAAACTTAAAGTAAGTTAGTTCAACAAAAAATGTAATAAACATACGTTATTTAACAACTTGCTCCTTTAAGTAAAGACATGTATAATCTGTGTATAATCTGTATCTTCCGTTAAATCAAAATTTCATTGGAACTATTTTGGATAGGAGTTCTGAATAGCCTCACATGTATAGTAAACATAGTATCATGTTGATTTTTAAAAACAGGAGCCATGAAAAGCTTTCTTTTATGTAAAAGGAAACCCAACCATGTGCACGAATTTATCTCATCTTGAAAACAGTTAATCATCAAACGCACTTTAAATTTTATTTTACAAATTCTCCCAAACTTTTAACTTTTTTCATTCATCTAGTAAACATTAGTTTATTACAGCATTTAAAACTCTTATAAAGAATTTCACAACATGGATCTATACATCAAGGGTGAAGAGTATTTGACATGCCTTAAAACCGTTTTCTAAGACGCCAATGCTTAAAACTGATTCAGTCCGCCATCTCTGCTTTTAAATGTCATTATTTATGACATTGTCATGATGATTCTTTCTTTTCTATCAGTTCCAAGTTAAAAGAAATGTCCACTGTCTAAGGTGTTCAGAAAACATAACCAAACTGTGTCAAAATGAGCTTATAACAGCAATTGTGATTTTGAGACAAATATATAAATATTACCTTTTTCTTTGTTTCCAAGAGCTTTTGCTTAGCAATTTTGTATTTCTTTCTGTTCTCTTCAAGTTGTTTTAATAACATTTTTCTCTAAAACAAAGAAGTATGTAAGAAAGCATCTGTTTTAAGTCTGTATACTGAAAAAATTAACAAACGAATTGGACGAAAAACTGATTCATTACGTGTAGCTGATTGAAGCAGATTATTTTGGTTTCTTTTATACAAGAGTCAAAACGAACAAATATAACAATGTAACATTCTTCTGTAAATATTATACTTGCCGATCTGTTGATGCAATCTCACCCACACACCGATACCAGTTTTCCACTAATATCGATATATAGTTGATTCAAAATAAATAATTCAAATTACCTTAAAGAAAATTTTTGCTGAATTCTTTGATAATTTACGGTGTTTTTCAGTCTTTAGCATTACTTCCTGGAAATTAAAGTTTTATGCATATATAAAAACACCAACAACTCTAGATAACTGACATTTGTATTAAAGAACGTAAATATATATACAGAAAAAGAAGCCCTAACAATTCATCTTTTTTTAGAACGAATAAATAAATGTTATTTGAATTTTAAAAAATCCGTTTGAATAATTACATAGTGTTTTAGATTTTATATATGTTTTCTGCATTACTCTTTGAAAAAAGGTACGTACTAAGCAACTTAAGTTCTTAACTTTAACTTTTTAAAGATTATTATTACTGCAACAGCATTCCTACTATTTTTTTGTGGCGAGTAGTCTGTGTTTTCCTTTCTTCTTTGGTTTCTTTCTTTAGAATGAAAAGATTTTAATAATAAATATAATTTGAAATATAACATAAAAATATTTAGAATATTATTAAAGTGTCTTTCTGTTTGAATATATGAGTTTCGAGCTAATTAAATTCGTTCATTTTAAAGAATATTGATATAACAGTAAGAGGTTTCCTACCATTTTTTTGTGCGGAGTAGTTTTTCTCTCTTCTTTGGTTCCTTTCTTTAAAAGAAAAGAGAGAGAAAATGAGGCCCGTGAATCACACTGCCAACCAAGCATTAATGTTTACGTTGATCCAAGTGTACTGCATTGCTGGCTCTCTTTACAATATCAAATGTACAATTATGGTAAAAGAAATAGGTTATATTATGCCGCTGTAAAATATTCTGTAAACTAGATCACTATTATATTGAATTAACCACGTTTAGCTTTCAAATGCTTCAGAATGATAAAATTCATAGTAACAACCCCGAGCTCGGGCTCCACTCCAGATTATGTCAACCATTCTCTGAAACTTAGTTGTTTAGGTGTAAATAAGTTTGAACCATTCTTATACGAAAAAGTTTCCATTTATAAAACGTCAAGTGCCTTTGACTTCCTGGATTTCTAAATATTTTAAGAACTATTTTCTATTGTCTTGTTTGAAAAAGCTCTTCATCTGACCAGATTTTAAGATCTCTCTACCCCCATATATATATATATATGTGTGTGTGTGTGTGTGTGTGTGTGTGTGTGTGTGTGTGTGTGTGTGTGTGTCCAAAACACAAAACTATTTTCAAAGTGTCCGGTAATAAATATGAAAAGAGAAGAAGAAAAAAAGCAAAATCACAAAATTACAAAATTACAATTTTTCTTTTTTCACATATATATATATATATATATATATATATATATATATATATATATATATATAGTTGCATGTAAATAGATAATCAGAAATAAACGAACTATGATTTAAGGACGCCGGACCCAATTCATTTCCACAATAGATTTTTTATTCAAATTTTTATATAATGTTAATCAGTTAATGGCGAGTGAAAATCAATAAAAAAAGTTACATTATCATCGACTTCCTTATTTTACTGGGGACGTTTCAAAATTTGGGTACGAAAATCCTCAGATATAATAGAAAGTAATGGGAATTTTCTTGGGTGTGGTATAAAAACTGATATTTTAAAAATTCTGCAATAGATTTTTTACTCTAATCAAATTGTAATATTAAGAAGTCAATTAGCTTACCGATGAACAGAAAAAAAATATAGGCCATCGACCTAAATTTTTTGAGGGGTTGTGTCAATGTTCACTGCATGGTTCATTTTCTTCAGATATATCATTGAAAAAGGACATTATATAAATAGTGCCTGATTGGGAGGGTACCAGTTGAAATTGACACCCCGAGAAAACCATTGTCAACCGACGAGAAGCGGAGGTTGACAATGGTTTTCGAGGGGTGTCAATTTCAACTGGTACCCTCCCAAACAGGCACTGTTTATTTTATTATACTGAATGTCTTAATTTTATAGCAAATTTGAATGTTTTTATATATAAAAGACGTAAGTTCTACGGCGAACCGTACGCGCATAATCTACGCGCATGTAACAATTCGTTCTATCGGCCCGTTGCCAAGTGTGTTGCTAACGCTGAGGGTATTAGAACGGATTGTCAACTGCGTCTAAACCAATCAGATTTCAGTATTTAACATGAAAGTATAATAAAATAAATTATTGCCTGACGTTACATTAACTGCTATATACATAAATATTGTTAGGTTAAGATATAAATTCAATATCTACCAGATAATAAAACTATAAACTGCCTTTGGGCGTTTTAGGATTTATAAACCGTGGAAATATAACGGACTTGTCGCAAACAGATAAAATTCGTACTAATTTTTTATTTCTCAATTTTCCTCCACTAAAAATATTTCGGCATCACAAATTATGATTAGTAGAATGAAAAGAATGAAAATTTTATTATTTTCTCTTATTCCGATGTACGTAATTACGACAGACATATTCATAGCATATGCGCGGAATTCTGCGCAGAGGTGCGAAATCTTGAATTGGGTCCGTCGTCCTTAAAGCTGAACACCGCTCGTAAATAGGCACCGTCACACAGGTACCTGGTATATAAACCCTTCGATTTCGTTACACCCGATTGCACACCTGAAACTCGTGGCCGACATGTAGTATACATTTCGTCGTCTTTGGATTTTATGCATTTATTTCTTAAACTATGTGCATATTCTCTTTGTAAATAATGAATTGACTAATTTATTTGATGTTAGTATTCTCTTATCTTGAAAAAAGTGCGTAAAATTTGATAATTTCATCGCGACCGGGTAACACGGCGAGGCAAGATGTAACGTCTACACAGGTAAGACCTCTACAGCGAAGTATTTTGAACTGTTTAGAGGTCTGCCCCTTTTATAAGGGTTGTGGGGACAGCAGTGATGAAAGAGAAATATGGCGGACAGTGCCTATTTACGAGCGGTGTTCAGCTTTAAGTACCTTTGGAAAAGGAACCTTTGCTGCATTCTCTGAAATTTTTCGGTGCTTGACAGTTTCTGGCTTAATTTTCTGTAATTTAAAAGTTTTTCAATTCAAATACGTATGGTATATATTTTCTGATTATTAAAGCTGACATGAATTCATTAAAGCATTCGGTCGCCATATTAGTTTTGATCATTCCTCAACTGCTACTGGGGTATATATACCGGTCGAGAAAGTTACGGTCCGTTGCTTTCCGATCGAGGCATTCAGGTTGCATGAACTACACATTGTAGTAAAATGTTTGTAAGAAAGAATAAAGGGAACTACAATCAATAAAGAATTTTCAAAGCATCCGTATTATTTTGCACAAATAGGGCTGTCTTACTTCGCATGCACATCAAACACGTGTGTCGTTCATACAGAGGGCATAGCGTCTGCATTTTTTTGAAGACTCAGATAACAGTAGATAAATGATAATAAATCCAAGAAAGTAACAACGTAACATCGTTTCCATCGGTTTTTACCAAAAACACTCCGTTACTAAAATCCATGCGGTCATTGTCATTGCTCGATCTGCCAAAGTATGTGGTTTGCGCATGTGCGATGTTGTCACATACACAGGAAAACGTTCTGCAATTATCGAAGATTTTTAAAAGATGTGCCTGGATTTCAGTCTGTCTTGTTTCGTCGTTCATTGGATGTTCCTTACCAGTGCAGTGGTTGTATTATTTTTTTTTCAAAACGCGTTTCTACAAGTTTTTTAGTCCAATGTAACGAAATACCTGAATGCGATGAAGCATGAATAGTGGTATCGGCCTTATATAGGGAGTGTGTATCGATAAGCAGAACAATAGAAATCGACAACTAAAATGGCGGTAGTCGGAGATAAAAGGGAAATAATGTGCATTTATGAATTCATGTCAGCTTTAAGACCTGTTTGTTGTTAATCTATTAAATTGTACTATATCAGAGTATTTCCAAGATTTTTTATACCATTTTGTGTCTACTTTGTTTCACTTCTTTCTTAAGAAAGGTGGTGATGTAATTTTATACAGAATATTGCATTAAAGTGTACTTTAATTAATATTCATGGAAACTATTTAATTCATTTTATATTTGATTATTATCATCAAACTATCAGTTAAATAAATTATAATACCTCCGTTCTGCTCATTGGCCCCTCTTTTCTGATGCTACTTTTTACCTTTTCTTTTATTCCAGCTTTTTGTACCTTTTCTCCTTTCTTCATTAGGAATGGTATATGAATTTAGAATAAATACTACTACAATACTTTTAAGATTTTAAAGTAAAAAAAGTTTTCAGACACATTAGAAATTTGTTTGGCTGCAAAGTGTAAATTTAAAAGCTATTATTTTTAACATCATATTTTTTTATGTTAACTTGCATCAAATAAATTTTCAATAAAAGTAGGATAATCTTGTTGATTTTGTTAAGACTTGGGTAAAAACTGTAAATCTTTAATCTCATTGAACAAATGAAAACTCTAAACACCTTTTGAAAAGGAACCTTTGCAGCTTTCTCTATAAGTTTTCTGTGCTTTCCAGATTCCGGCATAATTTTCTATAAATTAAGAGTTTTTGCAAAAGCTTTTGGTAAATATGATAAATAATTAACATATTGTATATAATCATATGTTCTATATCGGAGAATTTCCAAAAAAATATTTCATACCATTTTGTGTGGATGTTTTTTCTCTTCCTGCTAAGGTAATATGAAAATAGGTTTTTATACAAACTGAGTATATTACATTGAAGTAAACTAAGAATATTTTTCATTACTAATCACTTCATTTGTCAACAATTTTTTCATTAACCAAGCAGTAAAATGGCAAGGATATAAATGGAAGATTAGGTAAAGCCAGAGAAAATTTTGTCAAGCATAAGAATTTATGGAAATCAAATAGCATCAGCCGACGCAACAGCTGTGTACTATCTGTCCTAATATATGGTGCTGAATGCTGGAGGATGACAGAAAGGGACATAAACAAACTATCAAGTTTTCATTATGGCTGCCTCAGAAAGATCTTGGAAGATATTTTGGCCAGCAAAAATTTCCAACAAAAATCTACACAAAATAACAAAAACAACAGATATGAGGACATTATTTAGAAAACAGATGATGATGGATAGGTCATGTATTAGGGGAGGCAACAATCGACATCACAAGAGTGGCACTAAGATGGACACCAGAAGGGAAAAGGAGAGAAAACTCTGAAAAATTGAGTATTCTTAATTATTATTTGTTCGAAGGATGACTGCACTTGAGGACATTTAAAAATTGCGACAAAATAAATGTTGAAAATGAGCATATTTCTTTTAATTGTAGGAATTGCCAATGTCTTAACTGCAACTTTATGTAATTACATCAATAAAAAGTTCAGATTTACGAAGAACGAAGTCGTTTTCATAGGTAGGGGTCATTACATTTTCTTGAATCTCCATAGGATAATGAGGACGTCCACTTTTTTTTACAGACTTAATACATAGTCAGCGCATGTTTGTCTATTGTTCTCCTTTTAATGGTATATATATATATATATATATATATATATATATATATATATATATATATATATATATATTTATTTATATATACTGTAAGTCGTTTTAATTTCACGGTGTTAAAATTTCACAATTTCTCAAAAAGTACCAATCGCGATGGGTTTAATTTCACGTTCCAAGAAAACAAGTTAATCAAAGTATAAGCATTAACACGTTTTAAAAACTTATGTTAGTATTTACGATGGGTTTAATTACGCTGAAAATTGATTTATTGCGAACATAGTGAAATTAAAACCATCGTGATTATTTGACAATCTACAGTATATATATATATATATATATATATATATATATATATATATATATATATATGTTAAAAGATATCGAAAGACAAACATGCGCCTATATGGTTTAACAGACAAAACACTGTTTCTTCTTGCGTTCCCGTTCTCTGTTGTAAACGGTATACTTTGACCTGTTGAATATTATAATTCACCACGTGATTTCTAACTCCAGGTAACTTTTTGAATAAAAGACGCCCGTCATGTGACGTGTCAGGTAGCACGCATTCTGCTAGGCGGTATTATTTGACCATACCTATTTCAATCTTTTCGAACACGTTAATTGTTGACATCAGTTACTGGATTACGATCATCAAAGGCTACTTGTGCTGGCCGATATTATATGTTATATTTTTTTTTCAAAAATTGCAACATGTAGAGAGAGAGATTGAGCGAGAGCGAGAGAGAGAGAGGATGTTCAATTACAGTACCGCTATTCTAATCTTAGACTACTTATTACAATATTAGATCACCTCCTCCATGCATACATGTATTTATAAGTCTTATCATCAATCAAGGGCAGATAAGTCTAAATTCAAGATATTTGCAGAGCAGTGAGGTAAAAAAACAACGAATTATTTTATTGCAACGCAGTTTAAAACCATTATGACAATAAATTTTAATTGGAATTTGACCAAACTATATAACAAATGACGGAGTAAAATTGAGCGAGGAATAAACGTACCAATAGTGACCGAAAAAGGACCCAAAATACGGCGTTAAGTGCAGTCGTCCTTTGTTAAATTTGGATGAAGTTTGTTAAACGCTTACAAATTATAATATACAACAATAATAAAATAATCGTATTTTTCATCATTTATTTATCCATCAATTATACTTGTGTGTTGATGAATAAACCCAGATTTAAAAATGCAAAGTTCTTTCTAATTATTCATAAATGGTTTTTAAATTAACCGTAAATCCTTGGTTTTATTTGAATAAAAGATTCACTCAATATACCTTTTGAAAAGGAACCTTTGCTGCATTCTCTGAAATTTTTCGATGCTTTCCAGTTTCTGGCTGAATTTTCTATAAATTTTGAGTTTTTGCAAAAGCTTTTGGTAAATATGATAAATATTTATATATAAAGATTTTGAAATGCTTATGATATACAAATATTTCTGTGTACGTATATTAAGATTATTTTATCAATAGTATAATCAAATAAACTTTATCCCAATATTTCCAGAAATAATTCATACCATTTCGTGTCGATGTTTTTTCTCTTCTTGCTAAGCATAGATAATAATATGGTTTTATACAATATCTTCTATCAAAGTGTACTCCAACCAATATGAATTATAACTATTTAAATTATTTTTTTCATACGTTTTACCATTTAGCCCTAAGGCATTTTACCTGCGTTTTTCTTAAGTCCCCTTCTTTTTTCCGGATGGTTTTAAATTTTTCTTTTGTTTCAGCCTTTTTTACCTTTTCTTCTTTCTTTTTTTTAAAGAAATGATATAGTGTAAATGCATTTCATTTAAAATAAAAAATGCATTTGCAAATTTTTTTCAATGTCCAATACTCTTATTGCAAAATAGAGAAACATACTTAATAAAACAGTGGCTCTGCAAAAACATGTATTAAAGTTTTAATGCAGTTTAAGTAAAATTTTATTATTCTCCTATTATAGTTGTTATATTCATAATTCGCTTTGTTTGCAAATAATCTACTTGTGAGCTTAAAATTTGCTGTAATTTAACATATAATTTACTTATCTAATAACATATTAAGAAAAGGAAGGTATTCTCTATCTTTTAAAGAAACCATGTATATTTCAGTAAATAATCATTTGTTGACATTTATTAACTTATTGCAAAATAAAAATAATAAAATCGTATATTTGACTGAAATTTAAGTTAATAGATATTGCTTATACTGGAATCGGAATTGTGACCACTAAATGATATTTGTGTGTGTTGAGTCACAATAATAAACTATTTGTTGTTGATGATTTGAATACTATTAAGCAGACTAAATATCGTCAATTATAATTGTGTAGATTTCGACAATTTATGCATAGTATTTGAATGTTCTATCAAGATTTTATTCATAAAAATGATTATTTAAAAGTACCTTTGGAAAGGGGATTTTGGCAGCATTTTCTGGAATTTTTCCATGCTTTCCAGTTTTTGGGATCACTTTCTGTATAATAAAGTTCTTAATGAATTATTCACATTCTTTAATGAAACATCAAGCATTATACATTCATCGCTCTCATTTAAGTATAATTTTAGGTTTTTTAATTTTACAGTAATTGGTTTCCTCCTACCATTTTATGGCGAGTTTTATATTTTTCTCTCTGTTCTTTGGTTTCTTTCTTTACAAAAGAAAACAAATGTTTCATTATTACATGACTATATGTAGATGTATTTTTTTCAAATTTTTTTTTACGTCAAGAATCATATTTTCAGATCTCCCCCATGAAAGCAGCGTACATAAATTAATAGTATGAGTTTACCCGACCTGTTTTCTGCCTTTTAAACCCGCTATTATACGTCTTATTTTTTCTTTTGCTTTAGTTTCAGCTTGTTTCATTTTTTCTTCTTTCTAAAATATTAATGTGAAAATAAAGCAATTTGAAAAATCAAATTTAAGATGACTTTTCAAGGCATATTGGTAGTTCCTTATTTTTAATCAACAGCAAATCAAGGGAAATTTGGCAATTTAAAAAACAGTTCAGCAGAAGTACTCAGCATATCTATTAAAAACAACTTAATATTACAAAATTTAGTTATTACTAGAAATACTCAGTATATTCTTTGTAAATGGTTTGAACATTTTTTATTGCACAAACATATACAAATGGTTAGAACACAAGTTCTAGCAACTTACGAGGTTCTTACCAAGTATAACAATTTACAACTTTGTAGAAGTTTAGATTGGAAAGTGCATAGAAATGGATATTACTAAAATGGTTAAATTATTAAACAAACGTACATGCATTTATAAACAGTTAGTTAATCTCATTATTAAGTCAATATCATCACCGTTTTTCGAAATTATCAAAATTTAACAAGAATAAAAAAGAAGAAAAGAAAAAAGAAATCCATAGGAAAGATGAAAAAATTTCATTTTCTTGTATTTTTAAGAATAAAACCTTTTTTTATTACGCCAATTTTGAAGGCAAGAAATATATCATTCTTTCTATCGCATCAATAAATAAACTAAACTACTTACTTTTATGAGTTCGTTTTTAATTTTTGTAATTTTCTTTATGTTTGTTTCTACTTTCTTTATCTAAAATGAAATTCAACATTAATTTGATAACAAATTTAAGTAACGTAAATGTTATAAGAATGGTTTAATAGTGGGCATCAATAATCATCCCAACAATCATATAGCCTAAAAATATATATTAGCTATCTAGAATCTATGTACTCGTGTTATATAACAATGATTATTACCAAATTTATTTAAAATTGACAACTGGTTCTCAAGAATTCATTATTCTTACATGTATACAGAAAACCGGACAGATGGACGGATGCCGGGCAGCAGATGATCAGAAAAGCCCACCAGAATTTCAGTTTTGGTGAAATAAAATTATGGTAGCTTTGACAAACGGAGTTAACTTTAAAGAATGTGCAAATCATCTAAAGGGGTGTTACCTTTTTCTGTAGTTTCTTGTTCCTTTTGTTGGCTGAATCTTTAAATTTCTTAGTTTTCTTTTTCATCCTGGTAATTTGTGCTATTAATTTTGCTTTTTGTTCTTCATTATTCCGGTATTCCTACAAGTAGCAATGAAAATATGATGTTTCGAATAAACCACACTTAGTGAAATACTAGCATATGCAGAATGTTATTACAAAGCAGATTTAATTATATCATACCGATCTGGAACTAGCCTTTTGTGCTGACAACCTCGAGAGTCGGTTTTCAAGTAGTTGGATCTATAATATGCAAACGTTTTAACGAATCTATTAATGAATCAACAAAAGACATATAATTGGTTTGTTAATGCAAAATAATTCTTTGTATTCATAACTATTTTTTGTAATAGGTTTTCAGACCTATGTTATTGTAATTATATTTCATGTTTTACAAGTGATTTGGTTTACCTAAAATATTCTAACTATTAATAATGTTTATAAGGTTTTGATAGATTCTTTAGATCTACATGTATATTCAATCTGACAGGAAAGGATTTCAACTGGTTTTGAAATAGTGTCTATATGAAATACTTAATGGTGATCATAAGCTAGCCATTTTTTAGAGATAGGAGTGAATTTCTCCCTATTATAAAATGTTACATATAAACATAAGATGCTTTGTTTCATTATTCACACGAGAATAGATGAGAAATATTGCAGAGGTTCCTGCAGTGTTTTTCTACCCGCATATGTCATGGACCACATAAAAATGTAGTTTATTGTTTATATTTACATCCGATACATATAGTGGGTAAAAGTACCTGATAAATTATTCTTATTTCCGACCATTACATTAAAAAAAAGGCAAATCTCCCAATGCCTTCCCTGCTATGACTTTGATCGATCACAAAACATTCCCAAATAGAAATCATCAAGGTATAAAATAAGACGTCATTTAAAAACATTCAGTGTACAAGTACATTTAGGTACTTAAATATGCATTGTTTCTAAATCAACAATGAACATTTTTAAGCTATTTCAAATAAATAAGTTCGAGATGAAATAGTTTTTGCACATCTGTCTGTAACCGAGCAGAAAGGAGGCAGTTGATGGTTTCAGTCAATTTATTAAATAGATAATATTATTAAATAAAGGCATTGACCTATAAACAAAGAAATGATACATTAGACATAAAATACGATTAAGATGTACGTTTAATATGTTTAGTTTCTAGAAATCTTTGACAATAAGCAACCGTTACTCCGGTATTCGTTTATGATATAAAAACATGTTTTGTAACATTTTAATATTTGAACTTAAAAACAAGTTTTAGAAATTATGTACTAAGACAAGTTTAACTGCAAAAATACGATAAAGTATAAACTTTGCAATTAAAACAAAATGCCCTAATCACTAATATGGTAGTAAAGAAATATATAAGTAAATATAATATTAACATAACAGAAGATGCAGCAGATACACGCTGGATTGACCGACGATGTTGAAAATGAAGTACTGCCTAATTTTACTTAGTTTGAACGGTTACTTATACTAAATAGAGAATTAAATTTATTGGATAATAAAAATAAGAAAGACCATTCAAATTTGAGAACCAATGAAACACGAAAGACTTTACTCAGCCAACTCAATCCAGTTGCGCAGTGTAACTGGCGGTTATTTAAAATTTAAGACTGTATTTAACAAAATGAATAGTGAAAATAGATAAAACGAATAAATACATATAGAAATACATTTGATACTATCACATACTCCCCCGGAAAATTGTTAATCTGTCCTCAGATTATTATAATATATCATTTTCAAACCACCAATAAATAAACCACAAAAATTAATAAACACAAATGTTCAAGTATGCAAAATCATGAAAAATATGAACACACGCTAAAACACGGGTTTTAACTCCAGTCTGTTCACATTTTTAATTACGGAATCACTATTTTCTAACTGTACACTATACACAGACGGATATGGATAATGTATTTCTATATGTATTTATTTTTCTTGTTTCCGGGATAAAGGTTTGCTTTTCAATAACTTGTTTCTAATTGTTTCTGTTGCTAATTTCTTTTAATCAAGTCACCTTTTCAATTGCTTCTTTTTCTTGATGCTGTGCCAATTCGTTTTTCTTCTGTATTTTCTGTTTAAAAGCTTCCAATTTTTCCTTTTCTTTTCTTTGTTTTTCTTGAATTTGTTTCATTTTCTAATTTGTTAAAAGTATTCAATCAGATCAAACATGTATTTAAATTAAAAAAAAAAAAAGAAAAGAAAATCCTGTATTCAAATTTCATACGAAACACATACCATTTTATCTTTTCTACTTTTTTCAGCAATCTTTTCTTTCATCTCGATTTTAGTTTTTTCAAGCTGAAATTGTTTATAAAACAGTTGCAACAATTAAAGCGCGATGTGCAGAAAATTAAAAAAAAAATCAGTGTATGTGAAATACGTATTCATAAATGTCATTTAACGAAAATGAAGATAAATTATTATGTCAATAATATACTGATCGTTTGATTATTCTCACACTAAATTTTTGCATCATTTAAAACTTGATTTTATGAGTAGTGCTTTTATAAAATGAGTTTAGTAAATATTTCCTATTCTATAATAATGTCAGATATGACAGTTTTATTCATGCAAATCTATATTCGTTTATTACCTCGGTAAATTTGTTGATACGGTAGATCTTGATATTAGTGTTGAAAAAATCCTTGTATATTGATAGATTGTAAAGTTTATATATATATATATATATATATATATATATATATATATATATATAAAGTCCCTCTTTCTCAACTCTAATTAATCCAAACAATAAACAGCATAAAATTTATTTTAATTACTTTCCCACATTCTCAAGTAACATAACTGACCAAGCATTTGTACTGTAATTAGTTTTGTTAGTGTTTATTGGTACATGCATACTCGTCAGTATTTACCTTATATTTGATGTCCTCACGATAAAATACACCTCGAGATAAATTATCGATGTAAGTTTGGACCAAAAAATGCAAATTATTGCTGGGAATGAAGTTTAAACGTGTGCAATGAAGCACAAGCAGCATCTAAAAAACTGTTTTATATAAGTGCAGTTGGTTTTCTTGATGTACAAGTAACAATCTTACACGTTTGGGTAAAGTTCATGTAGGTCACCTAGTTACATGATAGTTAATCTTTTAGTGTCATTAGGAAACTATAAGTTACATGTACATAAAACATTAAAATAATAACTGGTATTATGGATCATTGAACGAGGCATCTTTTTTTAAACCGACAAAAGTAAAATGATTCATATGAGCACGACAGTCGTTATTGTTCAAACTTAATTAAGGGCACGGGATTTTTCCAGTGATTGTTATAAAAATGGGGGGTGGCGCTATGATATCAAAGAATAAACATACATCTATATTAAAATGCCAAACATTTTAAAATTTGGTAGATTGTTCAACACTCTTGATATTGTGTGCTTATTAAGTCAAATAAAAAAACAAAATATTCATTTTGTTTAATTACTTTTAATAAGCAAATAAAAATTGGACAAATGAAAATGGTATAAGATACATTTTCTTGTTTGTAATTAAACAATTGAAAATATTTTTGGGTTATCAAACCAGTTTTAACTGTGGCTTTTGTTCGAAATGATGCAACTGTGTTTGTTCTTTTCAAAGCTCAGCATCCATATAAAACGTATTGGTTTTCAATGTCAATTACACTGACTTCATCTCTATCTTTACCTTTTTCTTAAAATCTTCTTTTCTTTTGTTTGCTATGATTGCCATCTCCTTTGTTTTCTTTTTAATTTTATTGATTCTTTCCTTCAGTTTCGCCTTTTCTTGTTCTTTTCTTTGATTTTCCTAACAAAAATTTTCTATAGATTTAGTAAAGTCTGATGAAAAACTTCGATTAGTTTGATTTAAAAAAAATCAAGAATTTTAATATTTTACCAATTTTGTGCGCGCCTTCTGTGCCTCTACCTTTGAGAGTTGATTTGCAATCTGTTGTACCTGCAAAATGTAAAATTAATGTATATAATTACGAGTGGGCATATTTACCGAGTGTTTAAGGGATATTTCCAGTTTATAGAAACGATGTTGAATGTAGATACATTTAACTGCAGTAGAAACTTTCCATAGACGAATAATAATTTTTGTTTACTTAATCTAATTTTTGAACTACAATGTAGATATATTTAATATATTCAGTCCTTCTATCTTCTTTGAAATCAGCTCCATGAAAATATATCATATTATCCAGCTGATTGGTGCAAAATTTAGCAAAGTTGCTCACTTGATCGTGAAACTTTCTACACAATTTCTGTAATTAATGCATACGCTTCAATTTCAGATATGGATCATCTTTCAAAAATCCAATATGGCTGCCATTTTTCAGATAGCGGAAGACTGATAACTTTTTTCAAATTTCTCAAAAGTTTGTTTTGACATAGGAGCTTTTTCAATACATGTAACTAATGATGTTTTATCACTAAGGAAAGTTTACCATTCCATGTTATTTCATATTTTATAATGTTCAGTTAAAAATGAACCCTTTTTTTTTATTGCCATAGTTTTGCCCAAAATGGTAACCCTCCTTTTTTGACCAAATAATTATTTTATTAAAAACTTAAAAACGGTCTTTTTAAAACAAAAGAGATGCAAATGCTTAAGATATATTATTAAAGTTTAAATGTTGAGAATGTTCAAGATTTAGTCTCTGTCACATTCTCCTCCACATTTACAAAGAGCAGTGCAGGTCAAATTAGCTTTAACACATCGGCATCTCCCTTTACATCCAATCTGAGGTATGTATTCACATTTAATTAGCCCATTGCATAATGCTGATGCTTCAAGTAGTACTGTCCAAAATGGAATCAACATATTTGTTGCATTCCTTATCACAGAGCTTATCTTAGATACTGGGTATCTTTGGACACAAGAAACATATCAACAAAGACTTGTTCCGTATCCAAATATTAGCATAAAAATAGTGATTGCAAAGGTTGATGTATTTTGCAAAAGATTTGCTATTTTCTCTCAAATATGTATAATACATTTTTTTTCTCATTACCTTTTCATTGGCCTCCTTTTCTTTTTGTTTCGTCGCTCTGTTTCTCTCAATGATTTTCTGTTTTAATTCATCCATTTTTTTCTGAATCAATCGATTTTGTTTGATTTTCTGGTATTTAAAAAAGATACGGATTTAAGTGCGTTTTATTATGATTATAGGAAAAATTAAGTAACCTAATCGTAAACACAAAATACATACCATTGTCTCTTTTCTCTTTTGAGCAGAAATCTCTTTTTTTATTTCTCTTTCTGCTGTTTCTAGCTGAAAATGATATAGCTTTTTGGAATATATTTGGAATCAGTATCATTAACTAGTTTATACAGTCACTTAAAAATGAAAAAAAATGAATACTGTGGTTTCATTAATATTCAAGGGTATCAATTTTCGTGGTTAAAGTGAAAATCACAGTTTCAAGGATACGCAAATTCGTGGCCAATGACCCTATCAATACAAATTGTTAGTAGAAATTGCACTTCAATG
Organism: Magallana ariakensis; assembly: GCA_020458035.1. Classification (NCBI taxonomy): domain Eukaryota; kingdom Metazoa; phylum Mollusca; class Bivalvia; order Ostreida; family Ostreidae; genus Magallana; species Magallana ariakensis. The sequence goes on from CM035816.1 coordinate 37,528,415, forward strand.
AACATTTATTTTCATGGATAAACTTAACAACGAAATCCACGAAAATTGGTATTCAACGAATATTGATGAAACCACAGTATAAAGATAAACCTTATGTATAAAGTGTTATGTTTGAAAAATATTTTAAGTACAATGTTAAGACTCTGGATCAAATATAACATAAACACTAATAAAATTAAAAATATTGACAATGAACATCCAGTGCTATGTAATAAATAGGAAAAAAAATAAATGAATAACATTTAAACAATCAACCATAAAATTCATTTCAATTGAAACAAGCAATCAATCAATTAATACCAATTCCCTACCCCACAAAAAACAACGAAACACAATGATCTCAATGAGCACATACATGTAAGTCATACTAGTATTAGACTTTTATCATTGTAATTTTGAAAAGAAATTATGTCATTCAACGAGGTACCTCTGTCTTCAGTTTATCCATTTTTCGTTGATTCTTTTCATTCATACGTTGTTGTAATTCTTCAACCCTTTTAGTAGTTTCTGCCAATACTTTGCTCACTTTCTTGTTTCTCTTTTCAGAAAAAGTAATTATTTTGAATTAATCAAAATGTCTCTTATTTATCACTTATTACTTGAGAGGGAAAACTGATAACTGCAATTTAACTGCACTGTGACATACATTTCGTTCAGCTTTCTGAGCGATTTTGGTCTCGACCTTCTTTCTGTGTTCTTCTATATCTTTTACCTGCTCGAAATCAAAATAATTTGAAACACTAATTCCGAACATTGAAATGTTACACAAATAATGATATTGCACAATATCTTTACAATACATCTTTGACCGTTACAGCTGCCTTACCCCATTCAGAAATTCACCGAACTGCATCCTAAGTTTCTTTATCTGTTTATGGTCTTTCCTCTTGGTTGAAGACACAGAAATTAACGTTTTCCTCACCGCATCTTTAATTTTTGAAAATTTTCCAGTCAAAACTTTTTCTACGTTGCCAGATTTCTGTATTTAAAAAAGAATTATTATTTCATAATCTACTCTAATAAGTTATTGTTTACATCGAAATCATCTTCCACTGATTCCAAATGATTTCTTTATTCTAAGTTTTCAACTATTATGTACTAGTAAGTGTTCAAAAGCAAGAAAGATGTAGCACATGCCTCATTCATAATAGCTTCTATATTTTCTTTCAGCTTCGAAAACTGTACATTTCCTAGAGCTGTGAGTTTTTTCAGTGCTTTTCTGATTTTCTCCTTCTGGCGTTGCAGTTCTGCATTTTGGGCTGCCAATATTTGGTCCTTTGCATCATTTTTTGATAATTCCTTTAGTGCCTAAAATATTTATCAAGTTCTTTTTAAATTTACTAGGCATTCAATAATCGTTATTATCACATATTTGTAATATCATAGAATTAGTTTGAGTCTTTTAAGCTGAAAAAATGAATAGACACCAAACAAATACTTGAAACAACCGCATGACGCACAAACGCTCCGTTTTATGGTTCATTTGTATTACAACATGAAAAGAACAAGTATCTTTGCCCATGTTTGAGTCAATAATAAAATATTGCAAAAGAGCAGTTAATGAAATTTAGTGAAAAAAACCCAAATTACATGTAAATAGTAAATAGGTCACAGAGGATGTCATGGTCAAAAAAATGAAAATAAATGCTTTCAGCTATATGTATCTTTGTTTAAAGTTTGGTTAAATGATGACCGTTTTCGTTGAGGCAATGTAAACGCAATGTTAGAAACGGTGAAGCCTGGGGCACTGGGAAATGTCTTAGGTTAGTAACTTATAAACAATCAAAATGCGTTTAACCCGTGTGTATTTTGTTTGAAGTAGAAATGAAAAAAAATAACCCGGTAATCTAGAAACTAAACTAAGCGCAAAACAAAGAAGTGAAGTAAATTATTAAGAAAACAAGTTGGGAAATTAAATGGTTGAATCGCTCTCACTAATATGCATATTTTTAGTTGGAAAAATATGACACAATAAAATTGCTCTCATCTTAAGTTAATTTGGACGCTTGGTGAAATTGTTTTTCTACAGTGACTTAGATACTAAGCTTCACGCAAACTAAGAAATATTGAAACCAAGGACACGGGTAAAGTGACAGTTAAAACAAGAAGACAACATTTATGTTCTTTCCTGTTTAAGATTTACATTTTTTTTCGACCAAGCTCAATTTTAAAATGGGGAATAGCGAAGTCACAGTCAGAGGGAAGTTTGACGTAAAAAAATTATGAAAGATGAATTTACTTCATCTATATACATGTATGCATCACTGTTTGAATCTTCAACAGCTTCTTTGAAGCTTGGCTAACACTGAGCTTATCTCAGAAACTGACAGGCAGTAAAAGAAGGGCGAATAACATTTTTGAAACTATCAAATGTATCTATAACAAAAAAGTGGAAATACTTACCATTTTTTCTTTACTTTTTGTCGCAGAAATTCCCTTCTTTATCTTATCTTCCGCTTTTTCTAGCTGAAAGTGTTACCAATATTCTCGAATCAATACCATTCAATTAAACTTAAAAATTACTCGTGAATGTTTACTTTAACACATACATTTTTAAGAATCAAGAAAAACATCAATTTAAAAAAATGAAAAGCTGTGGAAATTGTTTATCATAAATACTAATACAAGGCATAAATATTTAAACATTTATAATAAGGTAACCATGAGCTTACATTAATTAAAAAAAATGATTTTACCTTTTTCTCCAATTTGCCGATTTTCCGTTGACTCTCCTTATTTATACGTTGTTGCATTTTTTCAACCTTGCTAGTTGTTGCTGCCAACACTCTTTTTACTTCCTGCTTTCTCTTTTGAAAAAAAACCCAGTTTTTTCACAATAACAAGTTACTGGTTATTAAAAGTAAGTCTTTTACTATTCTAAAAATTAAATATATGAACGTGTAATAGAATTATGTTTGAAAATATGGGTTGTAGAACAGATTTCAATCATCGTCAACATGTACTAAATATTATATTTTAAGGTTTAGCGCAATTTTAGTTTCAAAGTTAAAGCTGCAATACTGAATAATACATGTACATCTAGAAGCACCTCTATAATACCAATACTGTATACAGCTGTATACAGGGTTATTTTCGCCCCGTGTTAGTTTCGCCCTTCTACACTTGCAAACGGGTTTCGCCCCGTTTTAAATTCGCCCAACGAAGTTGTCTTTAAGAGAGATGGTTAAAGACATTGTAATTTGCCCAGTCTTAATATTCACCCGCTGATACTGAGGGCGAAAGGGGTGAAAATAAAACGGGGACGAATATTTCCCTGTATACAGTAATGTTGGCATCCATTACATAAAACATGAAAGCATAAACAATTAACGGGTCATCCAAATGTGAATAGATTCGCTACAGGTCAAAACTAAAATTTCGTCCAGTTTATTTTTCTTTAGGGAAAGATAGACTAGTAATAACTTCTCAGCGCTGTCGTATTAAAAGATTGTCCAATATCCTCCAAAAAACATCACAATAAAGGCGCCGAATAATTTTGCAAATTAAAACAGATGAAATGATGGATAATTTTCAGAGCTTTTTTTAAATTTCATATTTAAAGGTAATAAGGAAGGCCAATGGTACTAAGTGAGTTCTTATTCGAGAATGGTGAATTAACTTCAAGCTAATTTCTCAGGACGACTTTCTTAGCATTATAAAGTGCATAATTATATTTGGCATTCAAATTGACTTCACTTACGCATTATTTTTGCAGACAATAGGCTTCCGCAATACATAACATAAAAAAAACACGATTGATATGGTTTTAGAACAGAGAAACTAATTAATGTAATAAGATTATCCTATATCAAGATAATTAAATTATACCTTTCGTTCAGCTTCTTTTGCATTTTTCTTGCCTTCCACTTTTCTTTGCTCTTCAATATCTTTTACCTTATTCAAATTTAAATACGTTTCAAAACAGTTAATTAGAATTGGATCCGATTTTTGAAAACATAAGATGTACATGTACATGTATAGAGAATTAGAGAAAATGAACAATGTCTGTTTAATTTATCGTAAAAATTTTCAAAATTCTTACTCCATTCAGAAATTCACCGAACTGCGTCCTTAGTTTCTTTAACTGTTTGTGGTCTTTCTTCTTGGCTGCAGAAACGGAATGTAGCGTTTTCCTCACCGCATCTTTAATCTTGGAGAGTTTTCTCGTCAAAGCTTGGTCTACGTTGCCAGCTTTCTGTTTTTTAAAAAATGATAATATCATTTTTCTATAACATTTTAGCAAAAAGTATTTATCCTTGGCGACAAATTAAAAAAAAACATTATCAAACTTATCAAACAAATTATCAAACAAAATGGCCGTTATTTTTATTAGTTTCATCTTTGTCTAGAAATATACCTACCGCATTCATAATAGTCTCTACATTTTCTTTCAGTTTCGAAAATTGTACATTTCCTAGAGATGTGAGCTTTTTCAGTGCTTCCCTGATTTTCTTTTTCTGGAGTTGCATTTCTTTTGCATTTTGTGCGGCCAATAATTGGTCCCTGGCTACATTTTTTGATACCTTTTTCACTGCCTGAAATTGTTAAAAGCTCTTTGTGAATTTCAACTTTGCATTCTAAATCTACCTCAGTATTTTAGTTAAAGTCTCAAATAACGAATTTACATGTAATACTTTATAGATGTTATTAAGAAAGATTGTACAAAAAAATATAAACTCTCTCTCTTTTTTCGAATTTCTTTTTCTTACCGCTTTCACTTTGCTTTCTATCTTTTCTTTAGTTTCTTTTAATTTCTTTGCCTCAATTTGCTTCATTTTTTTCAGTTTTTTGTCAACCTCCTGGGCTGAAGTAATGGCATTTTGTATCTTCTTTTCCGTCTTCCTCTGTAATTTGTTACTTTGTCTGTCTATGGTCTTTTATATAGAAAAAAAAATGAAACTGTGATAAAATTCTAATGTTGGCAATCTACATTTCAATATCAGTAGTAAAAATTGCACAGATTGTATGCTTGACAAAAATAATGAAATTCCAATGCAAAAATGCCAAAAAAAAGGGATTCCGGAAAATAGAAATATTTAGACACCTTTTCCAGTTCATTGTGTAAATCTTTCTGTAATTGAACAGCACTCTTGATGTTTGTTTCCTCGAGTTTTTTCAGCGATCCAGCTAACTTCTCCTCTTTCTTGTTCACCTCGTTCATCTTCTCCTTCAAATGATGGCTATCCAGTTTTGCTAGTTTGCTTCCCTCTGATAGTTTTTGAGTCTTAACAAAGCCAAAATTCACAATTATCATATCATTATACAGTAGTTAGAATTTCTCAGACTAAAACTTTTTTGTTTATACATGGGACATCCCAACTGTATACTGTAAACGTACTATATTTGGTGTGTACGATATTTGGCGTAAATTAGTTTTTGAACAAGTTGGCATGGATTTGAATTAGCGTATTGCTGAATGTGACTATTCTTATACATATATGCATGACATTTAGCGATGTACTTGATTTAGCGGAAGCTGCATTCCGCCAAAAGCGCTAAATAGAATACACAGCCAAATGTAGTACGTTTACAGTATTCTATTTATATCCAAACTCATATTATAAAAATCATGATATTTTTCATAAAAGATTCTAAATTAAATTTTAAATGCACATAATTTCATGATACTTAGTACTCTGGAATCATTAGAAATTCGTATTAGTTCTATTTTTTTTTTTTGCGGATTATGTTGGTAACCCTGGCTCGGGAATTCAAATTTTTAAAGAATTTTGTTATGTAGGCTTCTGTTTTTACTATCATAAAGCAAATCCAGGAAAATAACGTCAACAATGGGCAGCTCATGGACCCCCCCCCCCCAAAAAAAAAAGAAAACAAACAAAAACAAATCAAAAACAAAAAACCTGATATGATTCAGAACTTCTGTGAAAAATTACAACGAAATAGATATTTGCATAAGAAATAAAATCAAAATATAACAGTGAGTATTGTCTTCCACAAATGTTTATTTAAAAATATGACTATTTTAGTCATAACACCAAATTTTATTTTTTAATAAACATTTGTGAGAAGACAGTATTATACAACTTTTCAGAAGGACATTTAATTAAGCTTGTCATCAGTCAATATATACTTAGGGCACAAAGAAGACACGTCCATGGATGATCTGTTACTTACTTTCTGTGTTAAGCTGTCTATTCTTTCGTCCAAGCTTTTGACTACCTCTTTTACACGGCCAGTCCACACGGACAGAGACATGAGAGAACTCTTCAGTACTTGTTTCATCGTCTCTATCCTGTTCTGTGCAAGCCATTTTCTCCTCTTCTCTATTTTCGAAACGCCTTGAAGTGTCTATATTAAAAAAAAACCCAATCATTTATGATAATTAACGTGCTCAAACGAGTTTTGTTCTATTTTTCATAAATCAATAATGTTTAGCAAGTCGAGTTTACCTTTAGAAGAAACTTGTTTACTCTTTGGCTCATCTTTCGATACCTTTCGATGTTCGCTTCATTCAGTTCTCTGATGTATGTTATAAGCGTTTTATGCATGTGATCCTTATCAGTTGTCAAATTGTATTCAGTTCCATGGAAACCACCTAGTAGTTGTACATTCTTCAAAAAACAAAAGATGTAACTAATTTAACACATCTTTGCTATTCAATTTGAGTCTAAATGCGTTGAAAACGATATTTCCCTTGTTTTCCGAAACATGCGAAGTTTACATTGTTTCGTAGTACATACATGCCATATATAGCTGTTTTTAACTGCGCCTTTAAGAGCCTGCAATTCTTGGTTTATCTTCTTAATCAAGACTCTACTCTTAGATTCTTCGATTTGGGACAGCACAACCGCATGAGCCACAAGTCGAATATTCTGTTCCAGTCTCTTGATCCTTCCCCAAACCCTTCTGTCGTGGTGGTGTAAATGCGCCAGAGATCTGAGGGATAACTCTTGAAAGCGCTGCATTTCCAACCTACTTATTTGCTGAGGGGAAAAAAGAAACAAACAAGATTTTTACCAAGACTGATTGCTCTAAAAAATTTTGGCAGGACGCATGTTGTAATTTTAAGCCTTAATAATATAACTTTTTTGAGTTTTTAATAATAAAAAAAATCATTAAATGGATTGTCATTTTTCTAGTTGCATCTTTGAAGGATAATTATTATATTTTTTCTAGGTTCTGATAAATGATTGTAAATCATATATTACTTTATTTTAAATATCATGATTACACCTTCTGGATACGTGTTGATAAATTTACTCACTGTAATTGGTAATACAACTTGATATTACAAATGTTAACCTTTCTAATGATTGTCTCGATGTTTTAAACGATTCTTTCGAGATAAAAAAAATGCAACAGAAAACCGATATTGATTGCGTGAAAAATTGTCTTTACCTGTCTTTTCAAGGAATTCAGGTTAGACATAATGACATGTATAAGTTGGCGAAACGAAGCCATATCGAGGTACAGTTTAGCTATCCGTTGCTGAAGTGATCTAATAGCAGCGACAAATCTGGCCTTGGCCATTTTCAAGTCGGCAATGCTATCCCGTATATATTCCTTGTTGGCTGTGTCGTTGCCTTTCAAGCCTTTCATCAAGGCTGTCATTTTGTCCATATCTTGCCTGGTCCTCATCAAGTCTCGATAGATGTTGTGCAGACGCTTGTTGAAGTGGAGTAAGGAACGTATTTGTACCTCCCGTAACCTAGTAAAATTTCCAGCTATGGTGCTGCCAAGAGCGTTAATCATCTGTTTAAGCTCCTGAAAGTTGAAAAAAAAATGGTTTAATTTGTGGCATGATATCTTAAGATAAAAAAGAATTTAGCACAGAACAAAAGTGTTATTCAAAAAATGGTTGTGAGATAAACGCCGTCCGAACATACTGAAAGGTTTATCAAGTAAGACAGGACAAAAAATATATTAAAATTGGAGAACAATAATAAAAAGAAAAGGAATAATACTTACTCGAACTTTGTTTAGATATTCCTCTAAATTTTTCATTTTTTCTCTCATTTCATTTGAATTCAATTGTCCTGAAAATATAAAACATGTTTAAATAATACTGCACACTTACCGGTACCCCCCCCCCAAAAAAAAAACAAACAAAAAAATGAAAATAAATTGCCAAATGTTGTTTTGGTATAGGTATAATATATAAATAGTGCCTGTTTGGGAGGGTACCAGTTGAAATTGACACCCCTCGAAAACCATTGTCAACCTCCGCTTCGCGTCGGTTGACAATGGTTTTCTCGGGGTGTCAATTTCAACTGGTACCCTCCCAAACAGGCACTATTTATTTTATTATACTGAATGTCTTAATTTTATGGCAAATTTTACTGCTTTTATATAGAAAAGACGTGAGTTCTACGACGAACCGTATGCGCATAATTTACGCGCATGTGACAATTTGTTCTATCGGCCCGTTGCCAAGTGTGTTGCTAACGCTGAGGGTATTAGAACGGATTGTCAACTTTGTCTAAACCAATCAGATTTCAGTATTTAACATGAAAGTATAATAAATTATAATGATGACTGTCTATGGACATAAAAAGTATATTATTTTAGATGTGTGTACATTCACGTTATTATTACTGATTTAGAAATTACCTTTTCTCTTTGCGTCTTCAAGGTCTGCTTTCAATTCTAGTACTGTTTTTTCCAAGGGGTTTGGTTTTGGCACAGAATTCTTTATCTTCTTCTGCTTTAATTTTATCGTGATTTCTGATGGTTCTTTTGACTTTGGTATCACTTTTGCAGCTTGTTTGATGACACTGGCCCCCTTTTTCGTGGATATTTGCATTATCGTCTGCTTTTTATTACTTGGCTCTTTGTTTGTGGATAATTTCCCAAACATGGCCAACAGTCTTGAAATCTCTTGAAGTTTAAGTGATTGCGTTTCATCTGAATCAGGCGGTTTAGATGTAGCTTCCGCCACAGCAATGCTCGTGATTTCTTTGTCAGTGAGAAAGCACATTTTCTTTTCGCTAATGTATTTGATAAACTGACATTTGATCATCTTTTCTCCCCTGCAAAGTTTTTCGCACGCTTCGTGAGTCGGCACATTGGTGCGTCTGATCACGGTGCCCGGGGCGGCGGTCGAGTTGCTTGTTGGTGTCGTCTGCGGAACCTGTCGTCTGAGCCGTGAATTTGAGATGTCTGAAATATAGTATAGATTTGATTGAAAAACACGTATATGTGACAATCAAACGGGTTTTTTTCAAGCCCGAAACAAGAAATTGCCGTTAACTTGGTATTATACGCGAGCAATAGTTATCCGCAATATTCGCGGGCAACTTCTGTTCGCGGATATTTGTAAATAGGTAAAGGAAATGAACAAAATCATCAGAAATTACTCGCGGAAAATAATCGTCGCAGATTTTTTTTTAATCGTTCATTTGCGAATAAAGTTAAACGCTTATATAATACATGTACCTGGTTTACTTAATAAAATGGTTTCTTTTGTGATTCATTCGGGATAAGAAGGTGGCCGACATTGCGGGAAAAAACAAACCCGCGTTAGCTAACTAAATAAATAATTGCTAATGTACATCAGTATGTTAGATAAAAGAAACAGCCAAATCGTCTTCTATAGGAATTTGAGTCAGGTATCAAGCATGAGATTATTTCGTGCAGTCCGTGATTTTTCTTAGATTGCTGAAGGTTTCAACCAATCGATAAAAGCTAGGGAGTGTAGATTTTAGTTCCGTCAGTTTCTAAAAAGCTATGAATATACAATCAATTTCCATAAGAAATAGAGGAAAATCATACTTGGTGGATGTAAATATATTACTATCTTTTTATTTAACGCCATCCCTACATGCATGTACAAGAAAGAATGAGGTAAAATATCAAGACTGTGTATGCTACCGGCCCTTGTGGGATAATAGTGCAAGTTTTTGCAATTCACTTTAAAACGATTTGTTATGTTATCTTGATAAAATATAACAATTTTTGCCTTTTTTTCTTTCATGAAAAATATTTCCATACCAATTATATTCAGAATTACTGTATTATAGAATTTTATTGGATTTAAAAGACTGCAATTCTATACAGATTATACAGAAAATTATGGTGACATATTTCTGCCTTAAATGTAAGCTTTTTTTTTTCAATCGTGTCAACATGCAAGATAATTAGGCTATGTCAACATGTCAACTTACATTATTTATGTCAACATACAACGTATGTTGACATGCAGCGTATTTACACGTAAGATAATTATAGTGCATATCCATAGTGTACATTGTTGCGATAGATAATAACAGATCTCCTGATATATATATATATATATATATATATATATATATATATATATATATATATATATATATATATATATAAGCACCTGCCCATAGTGAAGGATATATATATATATATATACGTAAGCATAGGGAAATTCACTATATTGGAGCTCCACCTCCGCCCCGGCCGGGGCTTGAATTCACGACCTCTGGAACCCACTCTCCTAGCAATGACTATTATGAGCGGTCACCGCGCTAACCACTCGGCCATCTAGGCAAGACAAAAATCTTGCTTTCGATGACGAACGGAACCTAGCGCGCTGGTCGGTCGTTTGAGATACAAGTGTAACTGTTAAACGACAATTTGAGAGGGTCAAACGGGCTTTGAAGGTAGAAAGCATTGCAGAAAAGATTTACTTGCTAGCCATGCGCGGATCCAGGAAAAAAATTCTTCCAGGGAGGAAGGGGGGTGTCTATTTTTGGTAATTTTACTATGTGAATTTAATAAGTTTGAATTTTTCGGGGGCGAGAGGGGATCGCCACCCCCCCCCCCCTTTCACCCCGACCTCTTCTAGATCACATGTATTCTAGCTAACTTCTGTTCTCTTTTGAGAAGTGGACAGGCATAGCTAGTAGATGTAGGCTATGCCTGTCCACTTCTCAAAAGAGAATAGCTACCTTCATGTTCATACCCGTATGAATTACCAAAGAAAGCAGTTCATTGTTTTAATATTTACTTCCACCAAGTATTTTTTCTATGTTTTGATTGTAATTCATACAGCAACTGGCAAGACTGAAATCTACGCAATCCAGAAAAATTACCTGTCTGTGTGAATAAACGCATTCGTTCAACTCTTTTTTAAAAACTGATTTCAAATGCATTGTTTAACTAATTTGATATCAACTTCAATTCTAAGGGATATAACAATCATTATAATTATAGAAATGCAAATTAAACGTATTTTTTACTTTTATGCTCTTCATAAAAAATGCAAATCAGCAGAAATAAGTTGTTGTATGTTGGCATATATATATATATTGTTTGTCAATAAACACATACATGTATGTAAGGTGCATGTGCAAGTCGAGTCGTCGAAATAAAATGTATGTCAACAGAATTATATCGCATGTCAACGTATGTGAGTTGCATCTACATGTAGCATGATTGAAGTCACAGGTGAGCGATGTTTATTATTTGATAATTTTTAAATAATATGATTTCTAATATTTAGTTAATAACTGGGTTGGGTTTTTTCCTTGCTTGACAAAAAAAATTACATTGCATGTTAATTACCACCCTGCATGTAATTATTTTGCATGCTTGTTAGATTTTATAGAAATATGTTACCATAGAAATATGTTACCAAAGAAAACTAAATTTCCGCCGAAAATTATCATTTTTTATAGGATATTTGACAGTTAAGATACATCAATAACAAAAATACACTGTATTAGATATATAATTATATAAGTTTGGTGTTTGTTTTAGTTAATTTTGGGACTAGGGGTAGAAATAAAATGCAAGACATGCGCGGATCCAGAAATTTTTTTCGGGGGGGGGGGGGGTAGTTGTGTTTACCGGGGGGGGGGGGGGTGTCCAAGGCATATTTGCAATAATTTTACAATGTAAATTTGATAAATTTTCATTTTCCAGGGGGGATCGAGACCTCTCTAGATCCGCGCATGCAAGATCCGAAATATGTCATAAAATACATTTGAGTAGTGAACCATTTAAAACCAGAGAATCCTAAAATGAATAATGTTCAGCAGGTACGCAGTGATTACTGAATTAATTTTGATTTTTGATTTACAAAGTAGTATTGGCAGTAGTCGTACGCAAAACTGGTCGTTGGTTGGTGGGTTGGGTGGGGTTCACACTCCTCCACATATCTCTCTCTTGATCATATTTCATCCTAAGGTATTTTTATATAGTACATCTTCTGTTTTCAAATTACATTTAATCAAATAGCTAGGCCTAATTGAAATTTTGAATTATGCAGTGATAAAGGAAAAAACTGTCTGACGATGATGCGCTAGCCCTACATAAAATAGCATGCATTGACTGTAAATCGGTCACATCATTTCCATTAATTTATGTTATACAGTGAGGTCTTTTGAGGATTTAAGTCTTAATTTCTTACCTGTAGTTTCATTCTGTGAGCACACTAAAAACAATGTACACAACAATGTCAATTTTAACATTGTTAATTTATTCCTTTCGTTCTTTCGCTACATTCTGTGACGCTAACAGTCTGCCATTAATTTCTGTCAATAAAATGACGTTTCAAGCATGATCTATGACGTCATCATTCAGTGCACTGCAGATAACTTTTTTTTTATAAAACAACTGCTAGCCTAAAGAGGTTACTTTTTACTGAGACGTCACGCGTATACTAATCCGTTTTTGTTTCTAAAGGTAATTTACAAATACTCTGTAAATTTCAATCTGCCAATGATACCATGTAAATACGTACAGGAAGCTGATTATCGTATTTCGGGGGTGTGGGGGACCACAGGGTGGGGGATGGAGGAGGGGAGAGGGTTGACTCTGCATGACTCAGCAAGTGCCGTACAGTGCTCAGAGTCGTGATTTAAATTTCCCGGTTCTAGTATATTTTCTCTCAGCTGCCAACGTATGTCAATTTTGATTTAAAGATTTATCCCATATGTCATTTCTGTACGGCTTATTTCGAAATAGGGCCTAACACAATTTATCTTTTTATATTTTTCCTACATGTATAAACAGGTCCGCTACAATCACTTTCAATTACATGTACTCATTTACGTATATATGTAGCTTGAATAACCTACCTACATGTAGCTTTATTTATTTACTTACCTAAAATAGGTTTATTTAGCTAGGCCTACTCAATCATACTTTTTTTTCTTAAATTATAAGCATCTATACAAAAAGTCGCACTTATACTTGCGGCAATAATTTTCAACTTTGAATTGATCTTTGAAAAATGAAATAACCACTCTCAATTGTGTTGCTCCATCAGCGCAGTTGATATATCCAAGTTCATAAAAGTTTTGAGACTGTCACTTCCTTGCGACTTTTTGCCAGTTTTACATGAATAAAGCAAAACAGCATAAAAGTAGCTAAATAAACCTTCTTCAGTTGCATGAGTAAATAAAGCTACATGTATGTTGATTAAGAAAAATCAACAGCCCTGATTTCTTGATAATTATTTTCAGCCTTTATAAATATATTTAGTTAATTCAAGCTTCGTAGCGAAATTTAACGATTGTACTAGACCTGTATAAAATACAAAAACAGTAAACCACACATTTAATTCTGAGATAAGTGATGATGACTATTCAATGTAAAGTTTGTTGGCCGTTCACATTTTGAGAGAGATTAACTTATCATACATCATGATAGCTCTAAAAAGCTGTTTTTATAACAATTAAAACCTTTTCTACAAATTTTACCTTCTCTGCTTTTGACAGATGTGCACAGTACTTGTACCCTTCGTTTTCCATATTTCCACTTTTTTTTCCACGCGACAACAATAACATTTTTGGAGCTGGATACTTCTAAAACGCTACTTGAATATAGGAACAATTCGTGATTAGATTTCACACGCTTGAAGAAGTTCTCGTGGGGTTTATTTTGGAGTTCACTCGACCATACATGGACTATTGCACTAAATTAGTTTAAATCAATAAGAACAAACATTTACGGTGGATTAGGCTAATAATTTTTTTTTTTACAGATAAGCTTACATGTATAATTCAAGAAGGTGCATTCATTTCTTATACAGTTATTTTTCTTATATATATTGTAAACAACATGCTATAATACACATCGCGTAATATTCATAGTTTTCATTTTATAATGTTTATTTTGTACGTATACAACTACATGATGTATCCCACGTGTTTATAGACAGGATATGTGCTTCACCTCCACCCAACCTCGATTCATAAATAGACCCCCATGACAAAATCTATAAATACATGTAATATATACACACATTCAATACTGCATTTCAGAGAGCTAAATAATTTACGACGGTATAGATACTAGGTACATACCGCTGTAATGACATTTTTAAAATAGTCTTTCAGTAGCTTTTATTTATCAATTAAATATTTTATGGTTTTCATTAGGTCATATTTTTTACAAACTGTCATGTACATCAATTTATTCACGAGAAAATGTTTTTACGAAAAAAAGAGCAAAATGCGGGGAAATCTTGACACACTGTTGCAACTGTCAACATCCGGCGAAGAGGTCGTCTGATTCCACGGAGCTGTTTCGAGAAGAAAAAAAAAAGAACAGAAATTTAACTGCAAGCAAAATGCGGTCGAGTGGAATATTGTCAAAATATTGTCAAAAGCAGTATCAATTTCTACCGAAAGTATTTCATTTTAAATGAATAGGTATGATTTTATGGAAAATAAGAAAAAATATTTTTTACAGCAATAGTTTTGCTTACAAAATGATCGTAGCTTTGCAGTTGTTGGTAAATCTGTAGCGTCTTTAACAGATGCAGCAAAATGTCCCTCGCTAAACGGTTCTGGCTCAGACGAAGCATTCCAATAACGCGACCGAAATTGGCATCGAAGACAGCTTTTATTTTGTCGTCTGTTTTGGTGGAGTTTAACATCATGAAACTGGATCGTAAAAGTTTTACGGATGACTGCATGACCTGTCTCTGGTGACCCGTCAGCCTCATCTGAAGAATCTGTAAGTTTCTCTTTGCCATGGAAACCAATTTCGGAGACAACAGACCTCGGTCAGCTTTGAGTAGCAAGAATTCTTCTGTTCCAGATAATAATTTCTGTAAATATCAATTCTACGTATTTTAATTTAAAAATGGTTTTCTTGCTCCGTATCTGTTTTTTTTCGGGGGGGGGGGGGGTGGGGTTGGTGGAGGTGGGTGTGGGGGTGGGGGTGGGGGGTGTCAGTATGTACAATATCATACATATGTTTGTGTGGTGAATGAGTATCTTAAAGAGTAAACATTTAGTTTTTCTCTTTTTTTTTCTTGGGAAAGGGGTGGGTCTTGTTTATTATGTTTTATTCGTTGCTTTTTTTTTCTCTTCAGATCTTTGGACATTTGGTTGTACTTTAATGTTGCTTCATTTTTTCATAATTGTTGGCGATAGTGACAAACTTGATTTTTAATAAAAAAAATAAAAAAATCTACAATTACCTGAAACTCAATACTTCTTTGTTGCAAGTGCATTATCCTGTTCATCTGGGCCAACATTTTTACTGCGTCCACTGAAGTAGCGTCTAAGGAGAAAGCAAACAATTTCAGTTTTTCTTACATGTATACATGCATCGCTTATGATCATCTTTCGCATTATACCTATACATGTACTCTTTTACTTACTCAATTTTGGCGAGGATTTTTTGATCCCAAAGAGTCGAGTGAAGTTAATCAGGCTTTTCCCATGTTCTGGTCGCACCGTCAGCCACCCCGCTAAGTTGGAATATTTGCTCTCAGAAATCAAACATGTCTGCGTTTCCTTCTGATATTTCAGGTACTGACACTTAATTTTGTTCTCCTTGATACAGATGTGGATGCACAATTTCAAACTTGGGATTCCAGTTCTGGTTATGGACTTTACTTTTGCTTTGTTGATTACTAAAGGCGTCCCTATAAGTATACGACGTTCATTTTCTTAAATTTCAAAATGGCACTATATAAAAATTGCAAATTAGTTGTTGTAAGATAATAATACAAGCATGTTATATTTATTTTTAAAAATATTCTATCTGTTTATTCTCTGTTACACTACTGTAAAGGTCTAATCTTTAGAAAAATGGACACGCCTTCAAATGCTATGCCAGTTCACTCTCCCATTGTATATAGTAGTGTTGGGTATGTAATCCATAATGACAAACTTCAAAAGTTTGAAAATTCAAATTAAACCACGCAGGCATCGTACTTTTCTGCAAATATATTCTCCAAGCTGCTATAGGCCTATAGGCCATCTTCGCTAGCCAAGGGTGACGATCCGCTCTAGCTGCTACTGAAGAGTAGCAGAGCGGATCGGCACCCTTGGCTAGCGAAGATGGCATATAGGATAAGATTATAGCTGGGTGCTTGAACAATACAAATAATTCTTTTTATAGTAGCTATACTCTGTCCCGAGTTTTTGCTTCCACCACTTTTTGCTTGATATTTCGATAATCATAAATACCTTTGTGCTTAAACTACGTTCATCCACTAATATGAAAAATGTCCAGATTATCTGTTTTGAAACGCCCCCTCTACCGCTTCAGGTTTCAATACACATCCCAAAATAGAAAGTCTACGGGAATTTTGCATTGCATAAGCCATTATTAAGCCCGGATGATAACGTTGAAAAATTGTGCGAGGTGTCCCGAGTACTTCCGAATGGAGAAAAGATGTAAACATTTCCCATTATAAATCTCCGTAAGAAATTTGTTTTCGTTCCTGTGAACTTTTATGAGTGAAAAATGATAATTTGTCAATGGAGATATCTTGGATATTTTCCCTTTTATCGATTTCAACTGCATTTCTTTCACAGGTATGTGTATTTTTATTAAAAATCATCAAAAAGTGATGGAAGCAATAACCTGGGACAGACTATAGGCCCCAATTTCTTTTTTTTTTATCCAGATGGAGATGGGGTCAATAAGATGCCCATTTTATGATACTAGAATATTTTATTTTCATTCTGTTTGATTTACAATACAATATTTACCTACACAGTAGTCACTACAAATGGTCCAACATCAACAAGAGGAAGAGTCTGAATGACTTCAATATGAGTGAACTTTATGACCTACTTACACGTTTGCAGCATTTTTTCTCTTTTTTACAGGGAAATATGATTAAAATCTTACCAGAGTGTATTTCGTTCCACTTTAAAAACAGAATTAGCATAAAATATAAACATTTCATCCTCATCTTTGTAAAAACTTGACCATTTATGTGACGTAACGTTCAAGTTACTTCAATGAGTGACGTCAATAATAGTTGTTTTGACATCGGGCTCGGTATTCATCTATAATAATCACGTGATAAAACTGCAGCCATGATGGTGGGTGTCCACAAGTTTTGTTTTATCGCTTCCTCAAATAAGTATGTTGTGATCTTTTTCGTTGTCAACTTTTTAAAATGATCTTCTTTATACTTTAGGACGGAATAGATGACAGCCCCGACCTTTTGGCGGGCGATGGAGGAGACAAGGTAAGCAAATATGCATCAACCGTGAAGTGTCACTCCCCCTTGTCAACTGGCAATAACACGATTTCTGTGTGTTAAAATGTGGATAGTGTGTCATAAATGATTATATAGCATTAACTAATGTTTTTATTTAATTTTTTGAATAAGTAATGTAATTTGTAGAAATTCTTAGCAAAAAATGAGTCTTTTAATTCGCCGAATATTCGATTCGTACAATCACTGAATTATAGTGTCGTTTTTTAAATATTTAGTTTAAAATCATAAAATTTTATGCGTGCGAAAAGTTTTTACTTTATCCACTACACATCTTTTATACATGTATAATCCATTGAAATTTGTTATGTTTAAATCTTTTATTTCTTATTTATAGCACAGGGCAGAGAGTGTTGACCTGTCAACAGATACATCATTACTTGTTGACATATCAGATGCGTTAAGTGAGAGAGACAAAATTAAGTTCACAGTACACACAAAGGTAAATTTCTGCAAATCCTAGAACAAATGCAGACATGTAATGTGAAGTATGATAAGCGATGTTTTAGTTAGTAACAACTATATATCATATATATTTAAATACACTATTTATTTTCAATTTACTTAAATCTCAGCTTGTATTCCTATTTACAAATTTTAGACAACACAGTCCAGATTCAAGGAGTCAGATTTCTCAGTTGTGAGACAACATGAAGAATTTGTGTGGCTGCATGATAGATTTGTTGAAAATGAAGAATATGCAGGTGTTATTGTAAGTCATTATTAAGTATTCTTATAGAAATAGTACATTTTTGACAAATGTATGGTGTTTTGGGGAATTTTTGCAAATTGCTTGTAGTCAGTTTTTGATTGGTCTGTTTTTACAGGATTTTAGGGTAAGGGATAGGTATTAGTGCATGTTTAAAAAAAATCATGATTCTTTTGATATAAAACTACATCATGCAGGTTTATATTGCCTTTTTTTGTTCTATTATTTGTTTTCGAATGTTTGCAGAAATCTTAAGCTAATTGACAAGACATATACAACCATATAACAGTGGATCAAATGAAAATTGAACTGGTCACTTAAGTTCATAGTCTTAGGCTCATGCATTATCCAGAGCATTATATTTACATTCAAATTGTAGATACCGCCAGCTCCACCTAAACCTGATTTTGAGGCTTCAAGAGAAAAGCTTCAAAAGCTCGGAGAAGGAGAGGGAACAATGACTAAAGAAGAGTTTACAAAAATGAAACAAGAATTAGAAGCGTAAGTTAATTAAGTAGCTCAGTGAAATATCTTTTCAAACACTTGCATCCATTTTCTTTTTTCTTTCTTTTTTATTTACTTTTGAGATTTTTTTTGTTTCTTTACAGAGAGTATTTAGCTACATTTAAAAAGACTGTAGCTATGCATGAAGTGTTCTTACAAAGAATTGCTGCTCATCCTCAGCTCAAAAATGATGTGAATTTTGAAGTGTTCCTTTCATTTGATCAGGATGTAAGTAAAACACAGATTTTCATCCCATATGTCAGCTCATGATTTTTAAATCTGCTATCAAAGAAATTTTAACATGTATATATCTTTAAATATTTTTTTTTTCAATCCTTTTCTCTCTTACTACACAATTTTTGGCGGGCAATGTTCAACATAGAAACATGTTATATACAACTCTAATATAGGTCTTTTTTTTTTCATACTTCAGTTGAGTGTAAGAGGTAAAAACAAGAAAGAAAAGATCGGAGGATTTTTCAAAAGCATTACAAAAACAGCCGATGAAGTTCTCCTTGCAAATCTTAAGGTACGACATTTTTTAAAAACTTGACAGATGATGTTAAATATAGATATATGTACATGTATTTAGAGTAACAATGTATGATGAATCTGATATTGTTAAAAATATGTGGGTCATTCTCAAAAATTGTCGATATTTCGGTACTAAAAATTAAAAAATTCTACATTGCAATTTTAAGACATTTATTACTTGATTATATTAACCAAAGTATGACGTATGTATGAGTGAATTTTGCAATCTTAATTACATCATATTAAGCTCTGATGACAGGTCATGTAAACTGTGTTGAGGTAAAATGTCATTCCTGTTACCAGATATGAATGTTTTAAGATTTAGTAGATTAAATGAAATTTTCTAAATTTTCAATATCAAATTGACTTATTGCAGTATTATTCAACATGTGTGTGAATGATTGTTCAAAAGCATGGATTTTGTTGAAAATATGCAATGTTCAAGTAAAACAATTGAAGTTGGATTCATTTTTCAATTTTTGCAATTTGAAAAAAATCCTTCCAGAAAACCCTAACATACATATGAATGTTTCAACCAATCCACATTTATTATCTTAATATACTGTGAAACTATCATTTAGAATATACAAACCAAATTGCAATTAATTAAAAAAAACTTCATCGGTAACAGGATGGACAATGCAGTAACAGGAATGACATTGGTGTATCAGAAATCGCATTTATCAGAATGCAAGATGATTTCACATTCTTATTGCTGGCATTTGATAAGAACAAGTACCTCTAAAACATCCAGGAATTTAATATAACTTTACTAAGATGCAAATGCACACATTTTAGAAAAGAAGACAATGGTAAAAAGAAGGAATGATAGAAACAAAACAAAAGTGCGATCTTGGTGCTTTTAATAAGGATTTGAATGTATTTTCTATTCACATTTGTTATATGCAATAACAACACTTTGCGTTGCCTACACTTCAAGAAACCCAATCCTATAAATTAGTAATTATCAATCCTTTTCAAATTTTCATTGTTTTTTTCAGAGAAAAACCAAGTAATGTTGTTGATTTTAAACTTTATGATGGCTCAATTTTAAAAGTAACAGGAATGACGATTCAGTGGAAATCTGCATCCTTTAATAGAATGACAGACAATTTTAAACTTTTAAATCATGTCTATTGGACTTTATTAAACGCTTCATCATAACCTTAACTCTTATCAATGAGATGTCACTGTAACAAAAAATAATTGCGGAAAACAGAACTCAATTGTCATTACTGTTACTGTAAATGCCATATCTGTTACCATACCTTTTACATAAAAAACACCACTTTCTTTACTTAAATCATTTCTTCAAACAGTTTTTATGGTTTTTATACCAACATTTATATATAATGGCAATCATGATATTTTATTCTAATAATTATAGATTCCTATATTATCCATTTTACATAATCAAATGTCATTGCTGTTACTTGTCATTCCTGTTACCAATCACCAAAGCATTTATGATAAGCCTATAGATTGCTTCTAAATTCAATATCTATATTTGATGTGTTTCAGCAACAATTTCTAACGTTATTAAGCATAGTTGATGTGCTTAAAACAAGTTCTTTGCACACAAATAATGTCAAACTATCCCATCATGTCATTACTGTTACCATATGTGTCCTTCCTGTTACCTTTAAATGAGGTAACAGAAATGACAGTAACAGAAATGACAAATCACTATATATTGTACAGTAAATCATATTTACAACTACTGCTGATATTGATTGTAAATGGATATTAGTGTGGTATGCTGTTGATAAACTATGCAAGTTAAAAGAAGTAAATTTCTTGTTTATTAAGGGAGTTACATTGGTAACAGTAATGACACTTGGGAAAGATAACCATGCAGTGATTCCTCTGAGAGAGAATTTTTTTCATTTATTTGATGTGAATGGGTTATATTTTTCCTACCATCAAACATAATGAATAAATTGGACTGTTTTTGTGTTAATTTAGAAGAGTTTGAGTATATTATTATCAATTTATTCTTTATTTTACAACTTGGTAACAGGAATGACATTAATTTATGGACAAGTACATTGGTTGAGATATATTGCGTATCTTACTTGCAAAATGTGAAAAAATATTTTCCAAACATTAATTACGATATAGTAACAAAATCCAAGTGAAGAAACGACTAAAAATTTGTTGTTATTAATAAAATCATGAAAGCGAATTATGCATACCCTTAGTAATGGACAAAGCTTTTCTTGAAGAATACACCTACATACTTGCTTGTAGTTTTTAATTTTGTGCATGTTAATATTCAATGACTATTGTAAAATGTTACACTAGAGTAGTATCAACAATTGTGTCCAAAATATTTATGCTAGCAAATACAGAAATATTTATTTTTGCCTATGGACATGAATTTCGACAATTTTTGAGAATGACCCATGTTAGCAACTATGTGTGAAGGGCATGACAGTATTGTTATTTTCTATTTTGAAACAGGATGTTGATGAATTCTTTGAGAATGAGAAGAGTTTCCTAGTTGAATATAATAACAAAATCAAGGATGCTACACTAAAGTCAGACAGAATGACCAAGTGTCATGGAGGTGAACATTTTATTGATTGAATTGTTTGAGCTGTAATCAATGTTTTCCTTTGTTTTTCATTTATGAGCTGCAATTGATCTGATGGCATAGTTAGAGATGGTAAATATGCCAGAAGAGCTTTTGCAGCTCAACAATGCCATTGAAAATGCCATCAAAAATGCTCTTCACTACCGGTACTTGTGTTTTAATTTGAATACTTTGTAACATATTACCTTCTGATTGGAACAATTGCATTTATGGAGTTATGAACACAATTCAAGGTTGTACATGTAAGTATGCAAACATACATGTATAGGTGTAAACAATAATTTGTGTATCTTATATGATACAGATACGTGTAAATATATTTATAAATGTTATTCATACCTCAATATTGGTTTTACGTGTACTTCCTTGTTAAATTACCGTACAACTATTCCCAAAGTGCATGCACTTTTGGATTGTGTTTTGAACAATTGTGACTATAGATCAATTGGAAAGATAATAGTGGAGGAAATATTTATTGACTATTTGTGAAATGAATTTCAAAAAATTAAACACATATCATTTTATATAATGTTCCTTTAAAGGGGCATGGTCACGATTTTGGTCAAAATTATTTTTCTGATTTTAATGTTTACAATGATTCAGTAAGGCATTTTTAATAGGCAACACAAGTTTGAGTGTCATTAGTTGAGTTATAAGCGAGTTACAGAGCTTACAATTCTTTACTATGTAAACAAAGCTTTTGTTTACATTTTGAATGTTGAAGTACAAATTCCAGTTTTAGACCTAAAATGAATGTTTAACGTAAGGAACTGTTTATTTATGCTTAAAATGAATAAGAAGATAGACAAATAAGCTTGAAAAAAGATGTTTACTGGTATAATGAACATATGTAAACAGAAACAGGGCACGAGTCTTGTTTACATGACAAAGAATTGTGAGCCCTGTATCTTGCTAATAACTCAACGACTGACTCTCAAATTTCAGTTGATAATAAAAAATGCATTCCTAAAGCATTGTGAATAATAAAATCAGAAAAATAGAATTTGACCAAAATCGTGACCATGCCCCTTTAAATTTTAATTTTTGCAGAAGTGGCAGATAGTTATATCCAGATATCTTCAGGTTTCGTTCAGTTGGCAACAGTTGAAAACACAGAGTTAGATAAGTATGTTCATTATGAAATCACTGTGACAATTCACGTATTGAAACACTATTGAATAAAAATTTAAGTATATTTAATTCCGTTTTAACTTCAACTTTTAGTGTGTATGTTCATGTACTTGTGATATATTAAATTATCCGGCCATTTCCTGTTGTTTTTCAGAATATTTACAAAGGTTGCTGAAGCACTTGAGAAAACCAGAGTGAGTTTATATTATAACTAGGACTAAATTGTTTAATTTGTATAAGTACCATGTGCTTTTCTCCATTATTGAATGACAAAAGACCATTATGTCATCTGAATTGACTAGTTTGTTTTTCCCGGAACACTCTATGCAACTAAAATGACACATTGGACCAAATTATTGAATGAGAATATCTAACAGTTTGTTATTTGAATTGACAGAAATTGGAGGGGAGGGTAGCAACAGACGAGGACCTGAAATTAAGTGATACCTTACGGTATTACATGAAGGATTCATCAGCGGCCAAAGACCTACTCTACAGGAGAGCGAGGGCACTGGCCGACTATGAGAATGCCAACAAAGCCTTAGAAAAAGCCCGCCTAAAGAACAAAGAAGTCGCACAGGTAAAGGATTTTTTTCTTAATGTTACGAAGTCACTAAGAAAATTAAAAAGCAAATTAAGATCCAAAAATTGGGGCTACAAACAGTTGAATGATTTTATAACATGTATAGTGCCTGAATATCAAGGAATATATCTTGCTATACCAGATATACAAGAATACTGTCAGTCAATATGACATGTATCCTGATAGATCAATGAACTTTTGTAAAAGTTCTGATAAGCAGCAAAACAATAACTACATTTATAAACAAATATGACTTGAATGCCATGACATTTATTTAAAAAGCAGCTGTGTCATACATTTTTATTGTTATTTACAAAGTGCATTTATATGAATGTTTAATCATATGCAGAATGATTCAGGTTGATGAGGAAATATTTTAAAAGCTTTTATTATTATACTGCATTGGTGATATTACATGTATGACCCCTATTGTGGCAACTGAAAATGAAATGTAGAGATATGTTTATGTTACCTTATTGTGACACCCCTAGCATGCACTGCAATTGAGTAAAAGGAATATTTACTAGTATTTGAAAGTATACATATTTACTACCGAAAGTTAAGTTCAAACTAATGCAATACATTAATGTTTCAGGCCGAGAAAACCCAGCAATCTGCATGTGAAAAATTTGAAAAAATATCAGAAGTAGCAAAGAAAGGTAAGCAATGGCCGAGAAGATATCATAAACAGAAAATAAACTGTTTTAATTATTTGCAGGCTTTTTACATGTTTGCCCATACATTATATGTGTTTTTTTATTCTTTCACAGAATTAACAGAGTTTAAAACAAGGAGAATAGCATACTTCAAGAAAAACCTGGTGGATTTAGTAGAACTAGAATTAAAACATGCCAGGGTAAGGACTTTATTGAACTGGACTCAAAACAGATTTTAATTGTGTTATTTTTTACTTAATTAAAGAATACTATTTATTCATAGACCTAGATGTTTTACACTTGTGTATTTTATATTGTATTGAAAAATAAACCTTTCATTTTTTTTTTTTTTTTTTTTTTTGTGAAGGCGCAGACCCAATTACTAACTAACTGTATAAATGCTCTTCGAGACGATGCATGATTCCATTTGTAATCTGTGATATTTCCATTTAACAATCACAAAAAAATCACGGGCCAACATACCAAGGGTTGTATATCCTGCAGTCAGCAACAAATCAGAGAGAGGAAGTGAAATCACTTAGGAGCCATTTTCAGGGTGGATGTATTATCGTTTGATTATTTTTATTACCAATTTGGTTTAGTTTTTGGGTACGTTGTTTTGTATATACTATTTACACATCAAACATATTTCATCACGATAAAACATGCATATTAAGTATGATTATGTATTCTGTAATTTCTTTCTTCTATTTTTTTGTCTTCGACTGTCTATGAATAGACTAGATGACCATGTTATAAAAAAAAAAAAGGTTAAGTGTGAAGATGTTAATGTTAACTGTTTCTATTCTTTTATCATTTGCATATTGTGAAGGTACTCGTGGAACAAATTTAATATCTTGTTTGTGTGGTTTTGGTGCATTTATTTTTTATTAGTGCATTCAATGGATTAAAACATCTTACGGTATTAAATTGTTGATTCTTATATTACATGCATATGTAAATTTGCCATTGGAAGCTACAAAGCTGTAACTCTAAAGCCCAGAAAAATTTTTGTTGCACTTTTTAATCAATTTTAATAAAATGGTCAGATGTTGAATTAGAAACTTATTTGGCTATTAAAGTTTGGTTAAAGGGAAGCACAACAGAAGCAAAATTGTATGTCATTTAGGATAAAATATTTGAATTGAGACAAAATTCAAACTACTCTCTGGTACATGTATTATTTTAGTTGGGGCTGTTGAAAGGCTGTTTCTTAATTTCCAATATACAGAAAATGAAATTAAAATCAAATTGTTGGAAAACCAAGAAAAAATTTAAATAAACCAAAAAAAAAAAGAAATAAAAATATATGTAGACATGTTTCCCCAACTTTCACTCAACACCGCCTATTTTACTAATTTTCCTGACCAATTATCTTTAAGAAAAAATGGTGCAACAGTTACTGCAAGGTTATTTTGAGCAGTTTTTCATGAATGTTTTAAATTGGAAGTTTTGTACAACATGTAATGTTTCATTTTAGCCTATTTTTCATAAAATATATTAATATATGTATTGTAAATTTCTGAGATTCAGAGCTTAATATTTGAAAAACATACTAAGTAGCATTCCATATTTGCTTATTAGTATAGAATTGCAGTTCAAACCATGATGAAAATTACTTGTTTGTTTTTTATAAATTTACCTTGTTTGTATTTACATATGCATGTATTTTAGTGTAGGTTTTTTGTCTTGTAATTTAATTGCAAATACTCGAATTTCTGTGGCTGTATGTACATTTCAAAACATATATACTCTATCCTCCATATTTTTGGCAAGATGTAATTGTGATTTCGTTCTAAAATGTAAACAATCATGTACATGTATGTGGTTTTATGTAGTTGCATGAAATGAAATTAAATTCTCTGTTTCCATGTTAGTCAGATGACAAGAATTTGTAATACATATGAACAAAACCTTTATTTTTATTCCAGCTGGCTTTGAAAATGTCCCATTGTTGGGAGTGCTATTGCATGTTTGCTAAGTATATGTGATAAATTAAGGGGACATTACTAGTCTGCTAAATTGTGATGTGTATACAAGTGCTGTCTGAATTTCCTATCATAATACTACTTGTACATACATGCAAATGAATATTGAATATACCATACATGCACACATTATGCGTAATATTTTAGTATTTTTTACTCTATAGGTCAATTGCATTGTCATTTCAGATATTTTGCATTACACTTTTTTTTCGTTATTTTTTAATAGTATAAGGACAACAACAACAAATTCTTCCCATATTTTGTTAACATATTAATCATTACTCAATTTTGAAGAAAAAAGACTGTTGCCTTGTTCCAATGTTACAAATTTGTTTTAAATCATACATTAGTGGGGTTTTTGTAATAATGTGATGAGTGTTTGGAATGGTTGGTTACAGCAAGGCAAGAATAAAAGTAAAATCTTTGGAAATTACATGTGTTTTCTTTTGTACAGACATACATGTTGCTACATTGTACATGTTGGAATGTATAAGCCTGTAAAGATATACACATCGGTGACAATTTTATCGAGTTATGAAGAATCTGTTTTGGTTATAAACATTGATTGGGATAATAAATTATATTTACAGAGACAGAATCTTTTTTTATCCATTTCTTTTATTAATTGTTTTAATTCAATATTAGATTATTTAAATGCAAGATTGCTCCTAATATTTTTTGCCAAAATATTGTTTCGCCTTATAGGTGTCAACTCTTTTTGGGAGCAAACTATTTTGCATAGCAAAAGTATGTACTGTAAAAGTGGTTATTTATGCAAGTGGTTAAGTACACATTTGCAAACAACACATGGGTATTAAATACGCGACCGGATGCGTAATTTATCAGACTAAAGATTTATTTTTTTTACCATATGCACAGGGGTATTTTACGCGGTTATAAGCTTACCACGTAACTAGTGTAAATTTCTCCCACGTGTAAATAACCACTTTTAACAGTATGCAGATATAACATGTATTTGGTCATATTTAAAAAATTTTTGCCTGGATTGTTTAAATATGAACATTAAAGATGTAAAAATTGATGCCAATTTGTATGAAGTTCAGTTGCTTGAGTTTGCTCCCTTAAATCAAACATAAAGCAACACATTATATTGCATCAAATATTTATATTACAAACAAAATATCAAACAAGTAAAATATACACTATAAATAACATGTTCTCATATTCTCATTTTATAAAGGGATATCTATAAGATTAAATTTATTCTTGATGAGAAATTCTTATTTAATTGCTCTGCAAAAAATCATTTTATTTGTGTTTTATGATTAACCTTTTACTGGTACATGGACATGTAATATCCAAATAACTAATAAGATATTAATCTCTGCATGACATTTGAAGAGCAGTTAAGAGTGGTTTAACCATAAGAACAAAGAGTCTATAGCTTTAAGGTGGCATTTATAGAGAAAATTGTCAAATAACTCTTGCAAAACATGAATAGTTGAACAGAAATATAAATCCTCTGGGCAGCATATAATATTAGTATCTGTTTCAATTGAAAAATAAAAATCTCTCTAATTATAACAACAATTAATCTTTGATATAGCCTTATATGTTAAGATTCTTTCACTTCCGGTTCATCAACAATCGTTACAGTTTTGGTCATTTTGGAATCGGCCCGAGTCGGAGGTCTGGTACTTATACGACTAGGAGGAGCACTGGTAGTATCTACATCCTGTAGTTTACTGTGGAGAGCTGATTGGCTGATTCTACTGGCACGCCCATCCTCTGTCCGCCTACTGGAGGCGCGGCTTCCTGATTTTCGACTTGGTGGTGGCGTGTCTGTAAAGTTGCGTAAATTAAATCAATGTTGTTATTAAAAAAAATATATATATAAATAATCCATGATTAAACTTGAAACTTAAAGTATCATATACTTGTATTAAATTGTATATACTGTGTAAAATATGAGTTTAATATGAATAAATTTCTACATCCAGAAAAAATTATGCTGCGCAACTTAATGGTTTTTTTTTTCAGAAATATGCAGATGGAACAGATCAGTTTGCTCTAAATGTCTTAAACATTTATATAACAACAATAAATTTATTTCCAAACATACAAACATCCTTATCTATGGCATTTTAGTTTCTGCAGCTGTTTGGATTTCACACAAAGTCTGGTAAACAAACATGTCGGGGAAAAATATTTCTTGCTAGCTATTTTCTTTGTTAAAAAATTCCCAAATTACATTTGTATAAATAATGGTATTAAATGAAATTCTCAAGATAAAACTATATGGGGCATTACTTAAATAATACATGTATAGGGCTTATTCTGCATTTCAACACAGATCTAATTCAATCTACAAGTATCTGCTTTAGTAAATTCCATTTTTTTCTGTAATAAAGCAACTACATTCTGGCCATTAATTGTGCATGGGTGTCAAACGTAAACTACATAAGCTCTCTTGTTTATGGTTAGGTGCAGTTTGTGATTTATCTCTCAATGGTATATCTCTGCTTATATGGTACCTCGATCTCACTACATGCTAAATGTAATCATTTTTCGATTCCATCTACATTATATTTGAGGATATTAATTAATACTCATATTATAAAATATGCAATTTCATTCAGCACTTTAATATCATACCAATGCTGAATATGACAGTTCCATTTATTTTTTTCAACTTTGTAAATACACACAATGCTTAATATTGCCTAGAATTTAATAAATGATTGATTGATGTATACCTGATTTTAAAGCATTTGTAACTTTAAAAAAAAACCATGCAGATGAAAATATAAATTGGCCTGCATGAATACACAGATCCAACAACTTCATCAAATAACTGAACCAAGATGCAGCATGCATCAGCAGAATTTAAAAATACAAAAGTATATTCTGTACAATATGTATAAACTTTTAAAAATTAAATTCATGCAACACTCAAAATATGTTGTCACTTCTAGGCATTTTAAATTTTACAAGTAGGTGGTTTTTCAAATTTGATATCAAGAGAGAAAGCGCATCCAATAACGCATTTCATGCAAATTGACAAATAAGAGGAATTTTATATATGTAATAAATTAAAGTATGGGATATAAGTTTTGCTTAAACTCTCTGTGGACCTATAACTTTGAATTTATGATGGACTCTGAATGGTATGATTACATGCACATATATATGTGTGCTTGAGATGCGTATCTTTTTTCATTTTTTGTAAATCATTTTGGTTTATCTTATTTATCTTTTGCAAACAGAAAGACGACAGACATGAAACAAAATCTTCATTGGAGCTCTGACCAAGAACATATAGTTCATGTGAGCTTAATATAGACATGACATAAATACCAGAACAACACTGAAATAAAACTTCTCATTACAAATGGCAAAGGCATGCAAAGGGTGGAATCTATCTATTCCTGGCATCTCATTTCCCTCTTGAAAGGATCAATTTTTTTTTAACAAGAGGCCCAAGGGCCACATTGCTCACCTGAACAACAATAGCCTTAACTCTGATTAAATTAGCATTACAGTATCAAAATATCTTGACAACTAATTACAGTAGATCTTGCTAAAAAAATTCACATATACCAATCCCCTTTTGTTGTTGTAACTGTAAGAAGATTTTTCTCTATTCCTATATAACACCCCCCCCCCCCTTGGCTTTGTGGCCCCATTTTTCTCAAGGGAATCATGGTTTAATCAAACTTTTATCTACACAACCCGTGCTTTCACACAAGTTACTGCTTTTTGGACTGAACACTTTCCCAGAATATATTTAAAGATTTTCTCTAAATATTCCTATGTAAAAATTCATCCCCCCATTGTGTGTGTGTGTGTGTGTGTGTGTGTGTGTGGCCCCGTCCTACTCCTGGGGACCATGATTTAAAAAACTTGAATCTACACTACCTGAGGATGCTTCCACACAAGTTACAGCTTTTATGACCTAATAGTTTTTGAGAAGAAGATTTTTGAAAAATACCAACAAATTTTCAATGATTCTAAATTATCTCCCCTTTAAAGAGGGTGTGGCCCTTCATTTGAACAAAATTGAATCCCCTTTACCCAGTGATGCTTTGTGCCAAGTTTGGTTGAAATCTGCCCAGTGGTTTTGGAGAAGATAAAAATGAGAAAAGTTTACAACAACAAGGCCAACGCCAACGACAAAGACGACAGACAACAAACAAATTTTGATCAGAAAAGCTCACTTGAGCTTTCAGCTCAGGTGAGCTAAAAACTCTCTTTGGTCCACGCGCTTTGCAACATCACTTTACATGCACAACACAACAGCATGCCTTTCAAGAGGAAATGTGGTGCATACATTACCTGTCTTTCTTTGCAACTTTTTTACCACCTAACATAATGATTAAGAGACACATATATTTGAAATCAAAGGATTAAACTGAAACATTCAAAATGTATTAGCCACACACAGCAAACAATTAAGTTAAATTATTGTTACAATTCTTCTGAAATGAAAATTAAAATATAGCTATCATAACTCTGCTACAATTTTTAAGTTAATAACTGAAATTTACACCTTGTCAGTCATTTGCTTCAATTATTCACCTGATAGAAGATAGAAAGAAAAAAATTGATGACAAATCCAGGCTTAAATATAACAGGAAATTGTTAATACATCACTATGCAAAATATACTGTATCTGCCTTGCATATATAGACTGGCAAAATCTGTTATAGATATTTGGAATCACACACTTTTGAGATATAATGAATTCAGACAAAAAACTGAACTATAGCAAAAAAAAAAATGTATGCATGTATATGCTCACAAGTTTGCTTGAACATTCCTAATGAATTCAAATAAAATTCACAGGTTCACACATTATCACCAATAAGCTTTAATGTAAAGATTAAGATGAAATAAATAGTATATGTCAACATTGTGGTTACTGGTACTCCCTCCAATTAACGTACCCCAAGAAAAAGTAGCAAAGTGTTTGAGAGTTTATATTAATCATTGTTAATTTTTGTTATGAAAATGATTAGAGTTAACAAAATTGCACAATTAGCAGGGTAATATAATGTATTTTAAAAGATAAAATTTTGAATACAAATAATATATAAAATGGGAATCAGGGATGATTGTATTTCAAAAAAAGACAAAAAGAAAGATCTATTATAATCAAGGTACAACTGAATCATTAAGATATAAAAATTAAGATCAGTTATCAAGGGTTGAGGGAGAAAACTAATCTGTAATAGCGTAGATGATGCCTGTGTTTGGGGGATGGGGGTGGGGGGAGGGGACTTACGCTGGGGCCGCCTGGTGGCAAGGTTCTCCAAGAATTTGGACAGGTACATCAGTTCCTCGTTCAGACGTTTGGTGATTTTGTTGATTCGGACCTCCCTCTCCTCGGTCTGGTGGAGAAGTTCCGAAAACCCCTCCACTACAATCTGGTCTTTGGCTGTGAAGAGCTGTAAAAAGGGAAAGAGAAGGTGATTGCTAATACACAATTTGAAAGCTGTTGAAAGTATATAGTATTTCTGGTATTTCTTTAGAGGTTATTTCTTCTTTACCATGACTTCATGAGCCAATGACTTTGCGCAAATAAAGATTTTAATTATAGTGCATTTAAATTGTTTACCATGAAATTGTTCCTTTTAAGCATAGAAGATTTCATTATTTTTTTTAATAACTTGTTTATGACAATTACATGGATTTTAACAACAATTATCTTTTTAACCTAGATGTATTTTGCAAATTATCATATCTGCATGCATCATGCTATCTAGTAGTACAGTGTACATGCATTTATTGAACCTACTTCATTCAGCTCCTGATCAGTCTGCCAGCTTTTGACAAGACCAACTAAAAAAAAAAATACAAGCGATTTAGAAATAAAACAAAATTGTAAGATACATGTATATCATTTATATGTCCAAGTTCATTCCAACCAGAAATGTTTTAGAAAAACTGT
Organism: Magallana ariakensis; assembly: GCA_020458035.1. Lineage (NCBI taxonomy): Eukaryota > Metazoa > Mollusca > Bivalvia > Ostreida > Ostreidae > Magallana > Magallana ariakensis. The sequence continues at coordinate 37,560,440 of CM035816.1, forward strand.
ACCCTGATGTAGCAATATTTAAAAAGCCAACAGTTTTCACAAGATACTGTATACAAGGTTATTTTCGCCCTGTGTGATTTTCGCCCTATTACACTTGAAAACGGTTTCGCCCTGTCTTGAATTTGCCCAGATGCAGTTGTGTTCACAGAGATATTATTTGCAACAAAGAATTTGCCAAGTTTTAAATTTGCCCTATGACATCGAGGGCGAAAGGGGTAAAAATAAAACGGGGGCGAATATTTCCCTGTATACAGTAATGACTGAAAAAGCAAAAGGTTTTCAATATTTTAAACAAACAAGCAAACAATCATTTGTTTTTTGAACAAAAAAGTGTACTTGTTACTTTGGGGGAAAAACTAACCTTTGACTGCATCCAACTCCTCATCCAGTTTTTGTTTTAAACCAGCATCCTCTTCCATCTGTTTTCTCAAATCCATTATTTCTTCTGCCAGCTTTTGACAACCCTTAATTATATAACCAAATTAGTCTGATCATACATGTATTAAATAATGAAGTCTTATTAAATCAAGGTTTTGTTTGTTTGGATCTCCTCCCCCACCCGATATCAAAGTTCTTATAGGTATAGTCCATGAATTGCATTGTAGTACATGTACAAGGTTATCTCCCTCTTTTTCATATCACTGAGTTTACATACATCTTCCAGTTTCTGATTCTCTTCCATGATGGTCCTCAGTTTACATCCAGCTGTGAAGATTTCCTGCTCCAGTTTCTGTCGATCATCTCCTTGTCTCTTCAGCTGATACATTGTCTCCTCCCTCTTGCGTTTGAGATCTTCCTTAAGTTGTTTCTGACAATTAAAATACCCAAATGAAATAATGTCATTAAGAGAATTCAAAGAGACACTCTATATTTCATATTCTCTTAAAGAGGGATGGTAAATAATGACATTCCTTTTTTTCTATTTCTCTCAGAGAGTGGAGGTATGTTATGTTTTATATGCTTTATGTACAGTTGACTAGCATGCATGTTATATGTACAAGTGCAAAATTTGGAATCTCCCTTTTCCTGCAAAGTAACTGCTCCTGCAAGCCCCGTATGTTGGTGAAGGAAAACTGTTGATGAAACCTCCTTAAATGCTTCTTCTTGTTGGATCTAAGATATGCAAGTACATTGTACTTTTACGCAAGTTACCATGTAATAAGATACTTACCTTCGGAATTTCCATTTTTTGTTTCTCTTCTCTAGTTTTCCTGATGTTTTCGTCAAGTTGAGATTTCTTTTGCCTCATCACTAAAAAGACAATTCATGGCAAGAAATTTTAAATTCAAAACAAAACGCAAAGAACATATCTTTCAAAGCACGTACCCAATACCTCTAAGGGGCCCTGAAATAATCAACCTTAATTCACACACGCCCATCACCACTGATAGTTAACCCCCTTTATAGAGTGGGTTTGTTACTGTATTGTCAGCTCTAGCTTTGATACACTACTTAGTCTTGTACGTGGCAGCCGACATGCATGTGACAACATATCTGATACGTGTACTATGGACATTCTTCCACACAGTGTTCTCAGCCTTATGCAGTACTGAACACTGTTGATCTCGACCGACTCAGAGAGTTGGTAGTTAATTTCTACAAGGTGTTTCAACGTTTTAGGCCAACCCACACAAACATTGATGGCAACAAACTGGTCAAGCAAACACACACACAGTGTCAAATTCTGGGTAAACACACAGGGAAATCTGCTCTGATTCTGCTAAGGTTATTTTAACTATCTAGTGTTGTTAAACTAAGTGTATTCCTGTTTGCATTTCACTGTTGGATTAAGGGTTATGTCAACTACAGCAACAAATGATCTAACGATATTACAACATTCTGTACTGCATTAAATATTTCTTTGCATGATCAATCTGTATAAAACAAATGATTGATTTTAGTATTTAGTATTTAATATTTATATAATTAACCTCCATTAAAATAAGTTACAAAAATTAATCGTTAAAAGCACTTTTCTATGCTCTGTTGAATCTAGCATTTACACTAGCTAGTCCATTCCAAAACTGTCATGATATATAAATGCACATAAAAGATATTACATGTATATATATACACCACAACTTTGGAAGTGTGTTGATTAAGGGTAGATCACTCTGCATAAAACCCTCTGAGTCAACAGAAGAACTTAGTAAACTCAGCAACTGACAATGATGGGGAAGGGGGGGGGGGTGTTCTGAGGTAAAATCTACATGTACCATATTGATTTCTATACTTCTTTATCAAAAGTCAAGTGTCATAAAATAGGAATTTAGGAATAGCTTCTAGTTCTTTAGCAAATATTTCCAATCCTGTAAAAAAAATTCTCTTACTGGTTGACACCTGTGAGGTTGATATCAAGAGTTATGTCCCTTTAATTTTACACTATGGATTAAGATTATCTATATTGTCAAAGATTATCTAAACTATCAGTTGCTGTGCTTGCAAAAAGTTCTCCTGGCGATAGAAAAAAAATAATCTGGGACAGTAAGTAACTGCCTTTTGAATGACCACAGTACCACATACTAGCTATGTTCTTTTTCATTGCATTATAAGCATTAGTTCTCTCTTCAAACACTTTCTCCAGTTCCTCAAAGATTGGTGTTCTCTCCTCTATCAACTTCTTCTTCTCTTCTATCTGTGTCTCAAAGGTGTTGATTTCTTTCTAAAAGACAGTAATAAAAAAAAGGTAAATGGCAGCTATTAGATTATTTTTTAATCAAAGATTTTATCTGTCTTTGAAAAGGTGATTTTATTTCAAAAGTGCATGGTCTGCAATTAGGAGCCTGGTTGGAGCTAGTCACAATCAGACCAACTCAATTTACTTCAAAAACTACAACTGATATCTTGACACAGGAATAGATATTTGTATTCTTTTATATTATTGTCTTAATACTGCATCATATTAAGTTACATGTAAATTTCAACAAACTATTTTTTGTTGGGAAATACATGTAAAAATACACTGCAATGTCCAGGGTCACCTTAATTTTAGTACCTCTGTTTTGTCCACTTTTCCCTGCATGCTCTCGTACATCGTGGTGTAACGAGACTGAGCCTTCTTCAGATTTGTGTCCAGGTTTTTGATCACTTCCTCTTCCTCTTTAAGCTCCTTCTGTAACTTGGTTCCCTAAAAAAAAATTAAATAGTACTTATTCAATCAAAAACAGGTACTTCCTTGTTCAAAGGATTTGGAAAACTGTTCACTTGTTTATTTTTTATCTTGATCATTCTAAGTAATTCCTCTAGGTCTCCTCCCCCTCCCCCAACCCCCATCCTGCATCAACCCCTTTATTCATGCTACCATGAAAAATATCAATTAAATAATATGTGTATGATACACATGTATATATAACTTTACTATTCACAAATAATCAAACCTCATTTGTCAGTTCCATATGCGCTGCTTTTCCTTCCCTGATTTTCTGATTCATTTCATTCAAAAATCTTTGAGTCTCCAGTTTATAATCTTCAACATCTTTCTGCACAGAATTTTTTCTCTCTTGAACTTCCATTCTGAAAATTTTTCCAAATAGACATATTACAATCAATATCAATTTAAGGTAACGGCACCAGCCCAGTCTAATGCTAAGACCTTTTTTATCATGGTCAAAATTTCTAATAAAACAATTTTCTAGCTGCTAATCAAAGGTTTATCTGAAAAATAATTATTTATAACTCCAAAAAATCAATTGTCTGAAATTACCTTTAACCTAGATGATTTAATGTTCAAATATATATTATTTATCGGAAGGTAGTACATAAAGTCAAAATAGAAAGCGTTAAAAGAAATCATCAATGCATTAAAAAGTCTGTTGCAATTGCATTTCTCAGAGCTTAAAATTATCTTAAGAAGCATATCAAATAAGCTAATTAGTCTTTATGCTGCAAAGTTAAGAAGCATTTCATATATATAAGTCTTGTAAAAATTTACACATACAAGTACACCAAGAATGCTGTACAAATCTCCATATACAACATACATGCATTTTTTTTTTTTGCATTGTCATCCACACATCAAGAATTAATATCATCAAAATAAGTTGGTAAGTTTTTAATTTTCATTTTTATTATGAATCCCATTCTAGATATGAGTTATAATGGCTATTATGACGATTCCAACAAAGAATCTAGTTAATGATAAAGCCACTGCAATGAACCACTCCTGTACCCCTCGGGCTCGGGCGAGTCCGAGATTTCGGAAGACGATGCTGTAGAGCTTGCAGACGTGGGTGCCTTCTTCTTGAACAAGTTATGTCTCTGGCTCGGTGGGCGGGGATTGAACTCGATCAGGCTCTGCGAGTCAGAATCAGTTGGACGACTCATGTTTGAACTCGCTCTCGAGCCTTCATCAGAACTAATGAGCCCATGCAGAGTTATAAAGGATGATATTATAATGATACACTTTCAAAATTTCTTTTTAAATGAATTTTAATAAACACCTTAATTTTTTTATTAACTTTTTATCTTGCTGATCAAAAGAGACTTTGGATGATGTAATGTAAAATAAGGAAAATATATAAATCTGCAGTGTTAAATAAACTGAAAAATTATTGAAGAAAATGTTAAAGATGCTTACTAAGAGACAAATATAAAAATAGATTCTGAAAATGAGAGACTGTATGCATCACACTTTTAATAAAATAGATCTGACAAATTCATAGTACATTCAGATCTTCAGAGCACTTACATTCTAGCATCACTATTGAAAAACAAACAAGTATTCTACATGAAGCATAACATTAAAATCTAGTGACATGTTATTAAATAATATTTTTTGCAAATAAATAAACAGCTTGCATTCTAAAGGCAGTACTGTATATAAAAGTAAAGCAGGACAGAAGATTTGTATAATACGCATTGGACAGAAAAACCCCCGTTTTTTTTTCAATTAAAATTTTATTCTATTTGATATATCAAATACTTCAATAAAATTAAAGTGAAAATAAAACTAAAAAAATTGTTTAGATCTATATTTTGAGATTTAATTTCAAATTAAGTTTCATTAACTCATTTCAAGTGAATATAACATACCTATCTTTTCTTTCCTTTGCCAATTGTTCCCTGAAACCCTCAATCTGTTTGTTCAACTGTGCCAGCACTGCTCTGAAATAAGAGTATATAAATAATATAGTTTTTAAAAATTCAAAGAAATGTTCACATATTTTAATATAGTCTTTAACAATTTGATTAAAATAAAGGATATTTTTTCCTATCAGAGAAATTTGAGAAAAAATTATATGGGTTATGCACTTACAGACAAATGTCTATCATTCTTAACAATGGGCCTTGCTGTTTTAGATTTAAAAACTTGTACACCAATGTTGGCTTATAACTCACAACTCCTTGTCCATATTAATTAAGACTTAGTTTATAACTAGATATAATGCATACTGGGAAATATTTGCCCCCGTGTTTATTTTTGCTCCCTTTCACCCTCACAGTCAGTGAGCGAATTTAAGGCTAAGCTGATAACAATGCCTCAAATCATCTCCCTTTAAAAACAACTATGTCTGGGCGAATTCAAGACATGGCAATATACTGTTTTCAAGTGATGAATGCAGGCGAAAAATAACACAAGGCGAAAATAATCCTGTATACATGCAGTATTGTCATTTTGGGTCTTTACTTTTATACAGAGGAAAAGGTTAATACTGTAAAACGAGAAAATTTGGCGCATACGTATTTTAGCGCAAATGCATGTGCCAATACATTGGCGCAATTAAATTTTAGCGCACGCACGTTTTATTTAAAAAAAAAGGTTAAATAAAATATGTTCTTGTTTGAATCATGGTTACGTTCAAATTTAATTATGTGTCACTCAAGCACGTAAACACAACGATTTTGATTTCTAACTTGCCTACATGGTATACTGCTGTTAAGAACAATATTAAATTGGTTTTGTTCAAAACGTCAGTAAAAAGATACAAAACTTCATTTATTGCTGATGATGTGTAAGTTTTTGCTGGTAAACAAGGTTGAGTTATAGGAGTTTTTGATCCAACGTACCGACTAAGATAACACTAGAAGAGTTCCGAAACTAAAGTGAGGGGAAATCGAATGCTAACAGTAAGTATCCAACGAGTGTATCTTTTTCACAGTAGTTTTAAATTAAAATAACACAAACGGAGGGATCGTCTAATTATTTTTAAATCCACTGATCAGAAAGCTAGAAGTTAATCAATCATGGATTGTCAGCGTGGACAATCGACACGCTTGATCACGTTTTGACCTCGAGGCACTAAATAGAAGTGACACGGGGAGATCGAAGCCCAGTTTTGAAGGTGCTAATGATAGTTAATGATAAGCAATAAAGTTATATTAATTTTTGGCAGAGCTTACTCGATTACCCATGCTGTTTACCTGTGTAATTGTGTAGTGTACACAAACAGAATTGACCGTTCATAATTATATGTATGTAAGCGCACACTTTTAGGATTAGGAAGACTGAAGTTATTGTTTTGTAACTTAAAGATATTTAATACATATGGAAAATCGTTGGCGCACTTCTAATTTTAGCGCTCAAGAGCAGTTGCGCCAAAGGCGCTAAAATTTGTAGTGCGCCATATTTTCTCGTTTTACAGTATTTTGTATGACTGTATAACAGCCTTCTTGTTGTCATTACTTGTGGGACTCCTCTAGCGACTGGATTTGGTCTGACATCTCGACATTCTCCGACTGCATTCGCCCCATCTCTTCTGCCTTCAAGGCCAACGCTTTCTTTTCTCCTTGTAACCTAAAAACATGATACAGGACAGTTAAAATATGATTTTTATTTCATACTGTTTCAATCATTTTGAAAATTTAGGGAACCTAGTTTAATAAAGGTGCAAGCAGAATAGATCAGCTGGCTTGCATATTCAGCGATTAGAATTCATCCAAGTACATGGATATTGTCTGTACAAGACTACTTATATGAATATAATATATGTGTACAACTGTCAACATAATGCATTAATATACTGGAGTCACTCTACTTCGCTTTCTGTGGAAAATAATGATTAATTATTATAATATCAGATATCATATATCTTACTCATCATCATATTCCCTAACTCGAATGGCATCATCTTCTCTCACTCTTTGCTTCTCTTCCAAATCTGCCAAAAAGATTGGAAAAGAATTTCCATATATTTTCTCTCGATGCTACTATAGTATTATGTGCGTTTACAAACTTTTTAAGAACTTCTATAAAAAAAAAAGCAAACGCATTAAAAAAAATTATTTTAACACAAAAAAAAAAGTTTTCATATATTAAGAGATTATATGGCAAAAATATTGGAATTAAGGTATAACTTTGTTTCTGCATATTTGAAAGGAAATCTCACCAATTCTGAGCTCAAGTTTTCTTCCTTCTAACTCTGCATTTTTTGCATTTTCCTTTGAGGTTTCAGTCTCAAGCTGTCAAAAATATGGCAAATTGTAGAAAATCACATACCTGATCAGGTATATACAGTAAAATAAACATCTTAAAAAGATGATCGATCGATTTATACTAGGTTTAGAGTTACTAGCTAAGGTTATATACAGGTACATCATAAAAATTTTGACTGTGGCCTGTACATTACAAGTAATTGTTTTGCATAAAATCAAAAATGTTGTTAATTTTAGGATCTCATTCTTAGCATCACTTTATAAAATTTTGTGAAAAAAATTTACCCTTTTCAATTTCTTTAAAAGCTGTTTTTCATTGTCTTCAAATTCCTTCTGTAATTTCATGTCTTCATTGATAATGGCAGTTCTAAAACATAAACACAAGACAAACAACCATCAGAATACATGTTAATTAGTATATATCACATTTCATTTGGCCTATGAATATTTAATCAAACAATCTGATATTACAATAACGGAAATTATGAAGTTATGGAAGCCCTAAGGCTTGTTCCTATTATAATAGATTCTCTGGGTACAAAATTAATTAGAAGGTACTCTTTGCCTGACTTCACTTACCCTTTCCTTCTCATTTCCTCATTCATTTTGAGTTGCTTTGCTAACTGGGCATTGAGTTGTCTTTCTTGACCTTCCAACTTGGCTTTTGAGGTTTCATACCTTCGTAAACTCTGGGGGAAAATATAATTGAATCTGAATGATCACAGACTGCAATATGTGAACTAATAAATTATTTACTATAAGTTCATTGTTGAATTTAATGAACAGTTTTAAATGCACTTAATATGATTTCAATGAAATTGCAAACCACGAAATAAATGATATAACTGCATGTAAAATCCAACTAATAATCTAAATTGTCAATATTATCAAGTTTTATATATACTCTACAAAACTTTTCTATTTTAGTTAAGCTAGATATGCAAATTGCAATCCAAAGCATAATTCCCCATCAAGGGGTACAACTCTTGTTCAAATGTTTCTAACCAATATCCAATCAAGACTAAAAAGGTAGGAAATCATTATAAATGTAAACGATTCCATTAATTAAAATGCTGGTGGAGTACATATTCGGGTACCTTTCTAAGAGCCTCAAGCTTCCCTTCACTCTCCATCATTCTTTCATGGATTACATCTAACTCTCTGAAATAAAATTTTCATTTAATTCTAGATTACATGCAGCACATGCAGATTTCAATTATATACCGGTATATCGATCGTTAGGTTTTAATTATACATGTAGCAGTTCAATCATTAGTACTTTTTCTTATCCACATTGATCTGTTTCTGTTCCTTTGTCATATCTGAAGTGTCTGTCTACAATGAAAAATAAACAACTTAAAATGAGTATGGCCGGTGCATCAATAAAATTTGTTCAATCTTAAATTTTCCCTTGAAAACATTTTTACACATCATACATGTATATTATATCATCACTAGCAACTATTTTTTACTTATTCAACTACGTAAACTTGACTATATCATGATACCATTGTTTCTAATTACTTATAGCATGAAATAAAATATAAATACACCATATAAGATTTATTTTGCAGAATTAAGTTAAATCCTTCTGAACTATGAAGGCAAATTAGAGCCAGTGCTTATATCTCTGATTTCTGTGGTGCTAAGCAGATCAAAGTCACTGACTCATTCTGGATGATAGACCAGTTTATAGCTGGTTAATTAACCCCTACAGCCACAGCAGCCAGTGACTTTTGGGTTACTGGCCCAACACCTTTGACCACTGAACCATGTGCTCCACCCTATTTATATATATATATGACGTACATGTATATGTAAATTTACATATTTACAAGATCTCTTACCACTGCTCGTTTAAGTTTCTTTTTCTCCTGTCTGGCCTCTGTCCTCTCCTGTATCAGATCTTCTTTTAATTGGAGTATTCCATCCTCTAGGTCAACAATCTAAAGACAAAAATTTTACTCTAACAAACTTGGTATATTAAGTACGAATGTGACACTAAGAAAACTGATTTCAGTACAGTCAAACTTCATTATCTCAAACATGGATATCTCAAATTCCATGGATATAGTCAAAGAAAGTCCAAACCACTGTGTTTTTAATTTATTTTAACCTACTTGATATCTCAAAATCTTAATATCTTAATGGGTTTTTTTTTTTAATAACTGAGTTTATGAAAATGAAGTGAGACTAAAGTATAAATACTGTTTAGTGCAAATTTGACTTAATTATGGCAAGAAATAAATATGATCACTTACACTTTGATTTGTCTGTCTGACTTTGTCTCTTGTCTCATTCAAGATAATCTGCATACTGTAATTAAAATTTTAAATTATTTTACTACAAAGATGCAGCATGGAAATCATCATAATGGTCACATGGATGAATTTAGTTTTAAGCAAACTTTCAAAACACACACACACACACACACACACACACACACACACACACACACAAAATGAAATATAATTAACACTGCGACTTACTTAGCCTTTTCAGCCATTCTCTCATTGAGTTGTGAGATGATCTCCTCATGCTTCTGTCGAATAAGTTCCCGTTCTGGGCTTTAAAAAATCAAGAGAGAAAATGTTATCAGTGACTTAGTTGATAAATATGGGTACTTCATATTTTTTAAAATGAACAAAATTACTGGTAAACAAAAAATTCAATCATCATTATCATATTTTTTATTGGCTTTCCCATTTTAAGTATAAATTTAATTTCGCAAACTTTGTCGTAAAAATTAACATAAAGGCTTGAATATATATGTACATGTATACTATTACTTACTGCAGTTTGGCATTCTCTCTTTCCAGTTCATGCTGGTGATCAGCGAGATCTGTCATACTTCGCTGTATTGAATCCAGCTTGTCTTGCATTTCATTCTGGGCTGAAGCATTCAACTGTCTCGCCGACAAGACTGCTGCTTTGATTTCCTCACGTATCTGGGCTGGCAAGAATTGTAGCTTATGACGTAAGATACTGGCATGTATGGTCTCCGTTTCCAGCCTGTCATGCATTTTCCGCCTAGCTTCATCCTATTCAAATTTCATTAAGCTTGTGATTTGTCAAAGGGAAAGAAATCTCAGAAACTGCAAAATGTTTAAGGAAAACTTAAAAGGAACAGGAGTGTGATAGAGCTAAAAATATATGTTCACCCATTTTTAAAAGTGGGGTATGTTACTTTACACTTACAAAAATAGCTTATCTGCTAGGGTGAATAACGATTTCTTATATTGTTAGATATTTGATTTCCATCCTAGACGTATAAATAGTTAGTGAATATTTATATACTTACCAGTTCATGAATAGCTTCAATGATTCTATCTATGTTGTTAATGTCTTTATCATTAAAACCAAAATCAATTAGCCTCATTCGGTCAGCTGAAGAAAAAGGTACATATAAACATTAATACAAGAGATTTTATTACATCTAATAAGTGTAAATTTTGTATTGGAGTGAAATAGCTAGCACAGCTCACAGGCGCAAAGCGCAGGCAAACACTGCGAGCTCTAATGACAATGCCAGGGCGAAGAAAAAATTCAAGCTACTGCTCCCTTTGATGTACTAAATTTTCTGTTGTCAGAATCATATCCACAATTCCTTGTAACTTGCATATGGCTTCCAATGACATGTTCTCGTGAGAACAGGTAAAAATGTGTTTTAAGAATGTCATGCATTAAAATGATGAAAAAAACATTCTGCTGATTCTAGAAAATGGTTTGCAACTAGTTGTTTTATTATCTATTTTCTTGGCAAGTTGTTCGGTGCATTGTTAATTTGACAGAAATTGTCGAGTGATGTCTGCTCTACTAACATGACATATCACAATGTCTTGAGACTGAGCACACGACTTTTAAATAAGAAATAAACAGCAATTTAAAAAGTTCACTTGTATATAAAGCTTTGATCACGTACCAACCAACTTCATATCCCGATGAACATTTTAACATTGCTGTTTAATTATTACTTATATTTACGTTTGAAAAAGACAAATCCTTCAGAACTGTTAAAATTAACGAGATTTTATGTTTACAATAATTCAAACGACAAGTGATAAGCGCGTGCTATGATCATAGTGACGTCATGAAAAAGTTCATACAGAATTGAACGTTTTCGCTATTCTATAGGTTCATATAAGGAAACATATTTGCAAAAGTAAATATAGCATAATGAATAAATATGTAGGCGGATTCAACTGTGCATGTTTGAAATTGTGATTGTGGTATTTGCCTCACCCTCCAAACCGACACACCGTAAACATTAATGTGGATACATGTATTCTGGAGCATAAAATATTTCATTTTTATTCAATTTGTTTATCACTTGATATGCATCCATTCTGCAAACGAAGCTATAACTCATCATTATGAAACATATATGTACCTGTGTGTATTTAATTTAAATTTATGCTGCAGTCGCACCGTAAAACATATTAATGAAGTCCATAGGTATTGTAAATACAATAGTGCTTCAACAATCATTAAATCAGTTTTTGCTCATGCCTTTCCTTTAAAGCATCATGCATACGCAAAACACCCGGCACTGATGTTTGTTATAGTTCTCAAATTTGTATAGATTTAAAGTAGAAATTAAGTGCGTTCGCCTGTTCGATCGCATGGAGAGCATAGAAAATCACTTACCAAGCTCCAAAAGTCTTTCCACGGCATGCTTAACGCCGGTATTTTCTACCTGAGCCGACATTTCCCTTGAATGTAAATAAGTTGCGCGTATTTGTCACATTTCTCTCCTTTAAAAGAACACAAAATTGTTATGAACCCGAAAAAGCTTTCTCGTCGTCAACAATAATATTTGTGCTTTTCAATCAAAAAGAGCGTTCAAAGGGCAGTAACTCTCTCTCACTCCTCGTAAGTGCGCGCTATTTGTGGAATAGCAGTGGCAGATTCAGAGGGGGGGGGGGGGGGCGCATCCGGCGCGCGCCCCCTCTAAACTTGTCAAAATAAAGTTAAATCATACTCCTTGGCAAAGAAAATGAACAACTTACGAGTCATAATTATATACTTTTAGGGATTTCTCTACATTAAACTGACTTCAGCGGTGTGGTATGAAAAAAATACGAAGACAATGTGGCCATCTATCATATATTTTTCATTAAAGTCATAGTTAATTTGTGAATCATTGACCTTTGGAGAACCCGTGTTTTTCTCTTTAAGCTTGTCAAGATTTTTCGAATGAGTCTGCCCCGGGTGCCCCCCCCCCCCCCCGTAAATGTAAATCATACCTTTTTCATCTATTAATACATAATTTAAAAAACAAGAAAACAAGTTAATTTTAGAATAATGAAAGTATAAATGATAGCTTGACGTGTTACTGATTGTCAGTCAATACCTGACATATACTAATACACCAAGGGAGTCTATACGTACTCTACTCATCTTTATCCTAAGTGGCCCGGATCCTACAATGTTGGCTTAGCGGTAGCTAAATCATTTTGACGAAAAGTCTATAAAAAATAAACAATATGAAGAAAAAGATATGCTATAGATTTCCTTTCATAAAGTTCTTCTTTTCTTATAATATTTTGGTGCTTCATTGTACATCTAAATAGGTTATCACCTGCGTGTTAGAAAAGTAGGAACTAACGAGTAGAAGATTTGTTAACAATGAATATAAAATATAACAGTTTTTAGAATTCTAATGGATAGCTGATAATAGTGCTTCGAATATATAACATCTTTTCAGGCATGTATTTATTGAACATTTCAGAAATCAATTGTGAACTAAAACAATTAATGTATCGGATATTTACATAATTTAAATATTTCCGATTTTTATTTTCACAGAGTGCGCAGATGATGGCATCTAGCATTTCGTGGGATGTGGTCTGTGTCAGCAACCAGTCTCGTTTTTCTGCAGACGATGCGGGGTCAATCTCTGTGACCCCTGTGCCCTCATACATCTACGCGTGAAATCTAAGAACGGCCACGACATTGTAGATTACACCAGCAAGGATGATGACGACACATGCCACTGTGATTCACATCCCCAAAACGATTGTTCCGCGTACTGTAAAACTTGTGATGCTCCGATATGCATCCTTTGCATATCTATCAAACACAAATCGCACGAAATGTCTGAGCTGTCCGATAAAATTGAAGAACTTTTAAAAGTTATCGCAAAGGAAAATGATCAACTTCAGTTATCCAAACATGAATTAGGAAGAGTTCTTGAACACACTTCGAAGCTATTGTCCTCGATATCCTCGATTTACCAACAGAAGAAAGACGAAATTACAGCGCGGGGAGGAGAGTGGCACGAACAGATTGAGAAGACCGTGAAGAAACTTCACCAGGAACTGGATGACATGCAAAAGGAACACGAGGCTGTACTACAGAAACAAAAGAAGGAGTTTGAAGAAATGATTGGAAAAGTGGATCAAATGAACAGGAAAACAATAAAATTACAGAAATAAAAAAACGTCAAAGAAATGCAGACTTTTGTACCAGTGATTCAGAATCGGAAGAATTTAAACGAGATCTCTCAGTATTCGTTTCCGAAATTTTATGAATGCAAAATAGATCCAAATTTTTTGCAAACTTATTTTGGATACGTTGAAAAAATGCAGGAGAAAAAAAATTCGCTCTTGGAAAACGAATTCAAAGAAACGGAGCTATCGGGTAGAAGAATGTTAGAGGTACCAAAAGTTACTTCTGTTATAGACACTGGGTTCCCTGTTGGAGAAAAGAATAAAAACCTTCTGTTTGATATGACCGTTACCGAAGATAACAAAGTGTGGATGGGAGGAGCTAGTAATGAACTGAAGTTGTTTGACCTCCAGGGACACCTCCACCACACCGTCAGCATTACTGACAGAGGCATGTACTTATGTATGTACAACAAACAAGTAGTGTACAGTGAGCCATTAAATAAAGCTTTGAGAATGATATCTGACACCGATACTGTGGTGACGATGCCGGTCACTACCGGGGACTGGAAGCCACGTGGCGTCACAAGCTGCGCGTTCGGTGATCTACTGGTCTGTCTCAATAAAGACGATCAGCACAAAGTCGTCCGATACAGCAGTACCGGTACCGTGCTCCAGGAAATCCAGTACGACTCGCAGTGTCAACCTCTGTACAAACTAGCGATTTACATCACTGAGAATGTCAACGGGGACATCATTGTGGCTGACTGGGAGAAAAAAGCAGTCATTGCTGTCGATAGATTGGGCATATTCCGGTACTCGTACTCGGGTGTTTCATCTTCTACGGTAACCACTGATTCTGTCGGTCACGTCATCGTTACAGATTATCACGGTAACAAGATTCACATGCTGGACAGTGACGGGCGATTCCTGAGGTACATCATTCCAGAAGAAGGAATAAATGCTCCACGCGCCGTGTGTATCCTTGGTGACGGTGAGATGGTGGTGGGAGAGTGTAAGACCGGAATCGCCAAGCGAATAAAATACTTAGGAGAATGAATTAAGGCACGTCTGTGTTATTTATCATTATTTTACAGTAATAGTAATGTGTATTTGACATTTATAATTTTTACTTTTCCTGTTTGTACAACTATACTGCATAGGTCTAGTACCCATATACAATACAGTATAAAACTCGACTTATATACAATAATATATATAGACTATAAAGCGAAAACCAACAACAACAAAAAAATCCAACCTAATGCCACAACGCCGCTTAATTAATGATAAAATTTATTCTTCCTTAGGTGTTGCGATGTACAAAATATTCAGATTGCACAAGACAAAACAATTCAATAATAATACTTGATTTCGGAAATTTTATAATGCAAAAGGGTTTTTTTTAATGCAATATCAATCATACAGTAAATTTAATAATCTGAGTTCGATACATGTAATCGAAAATTTGTTTCAATTTTATCAAAATGTTCGTAACGGCAGAAATAAGTACAGTACTAGGTAATCTGTCTGGAGCTGCACACATTTTAATTCATTCCAGTCAATTAAATGTAGAATTATATGGTTTGCTATTGATCACGGAATTTGCTTATATGATAATGAATTATTCAGTAATTTACATATTGTGGTCGTCTTAATTTCACGCGTTCGCCCCTGACGCCGTTCGCCCTAGGTCCGTTCGCCTTTGATTCCAATCGCCCATGGTCCGTTCGCCTTACATGTATTTTAATACAAGATGAATTAAGTTGTATATTATTGTATTCAGACCATTTTAAACATTATGAAGAAATATATGATTATACAAAACAGCACTATTATAGCACCTTAACATAATAATAACCAATCGACTGACCCGATTACGATACGATGACTTATTGTGAATAAATTATTTACATGTAATTATGGTTGACCGTAGTTTGATACAATTTTATGTTCTATCATTTAGAGATCAAAGGATTGTGTTGTGCTCGGGTATATACATTTTTCAAAGATAGAATAGGTGGTAATCATCTGCTTATAACTTCTAAATCAATTCGCCAATTAATGTCTCAATTTCTTTAATTGTTTAAAAAACATCAAGACAGTTATCGACAATTCACGGCAATAAAACTTATTAAATCAATTTCGTGGTTTTAAAGAAAGAAAATTTTAAAGGTATATAATCATTCTTTGAGTTTTATGGAAACTTAGATGTATGGTACGATATTCATTGGGTGAATATGATAAAACTTGTATAGCTATCACTCGAATACTTAAAATCTATAAAATTGTATATGTTTTGAGTCGAGGGGCACCAGAGGGGATAATTTTGACGTTCTATTGTATGATAATACATGTTGTCAATGTATGAAAATAATGGCCAATTGCAAAAGACCTCTCATCGATTGTCTTCGACACCGATACGCAATCATCCTCATTAAAAAGCAGATGACAATATCTGATATTTTTCTGTTAACAGCACACAAACCTGTTTATATATGAATTCAAACAAACGTAAAAAAAAAAAACCTGTCGTATTACATCGTTCTGGATGCTGCTTTACTAAATTACTATTCCCGCGCACATGCGCAAATCCACCTCAAACGTAATCGTTTATGTATATGCATAGGTAAATCGCCGTTATTCATTTTCAAATTATGGCTAGTACCTCTTTAATATTTATCAAAAAATTGCAAAATTTTCTATAAACTTCTTTTTCATATATCTAGTCATGCTGACAAAATTTGAGTCTGGTTTTCAACATTGCAAAAATGCCGTTAAAAACGGCATATATACACATGTACATGCACATGTGTTAATGCTAAAATATGACGAAAGTTCCAACTGTGTTTCAGAATTGTCAAAAGTCCCTATTCTTTTTTAAATACTTAGTCTAGATAATGTATTTATCATACAACCAATGCAAAACACTGACTACAGTTTCAATATAATTTTTTTCGTAGGTTACATACACCTTCTCTATATTAACTTATATGAAGTCTTATTCAATATACTAAATATACATACATGTAGGTGTACTTGGGCAGTTTATGTTGAGTTCACCATACATCGGATACATACATCTTTACCTTCGCTCGGACAACTTTTGCACTTTTGTATTGTTTCATTTATTCCTGAATTAGAACTAGTAAACTTTATTATCATAAAGAATTTGAGTATCACATTGTCAAAGAAATAGCAGTATAGACATCGTAAAATAAGCCATCATTAGAAACTTGGTTACACATATTTTACACAAAAGTATAAGTTGAATGTTCGGCATTTGAATCGACTAAGTGCAAATGTACCCTCTCACTTAAATAATTCGAAAAAAAAAATATTTCTGAAACAAATTGTGATAAAAAAAAAAAGTAGCCTTGGAATTTCACCAATTATTTCTTAGGTCATTTTTCATCCACATATTACATCGACACAAATCTAAATATCAAATTAATAAATATATTTATCTGAACCTCTGTTTTTTGCAAGAAATAACAAAACTTCGCTATTTTTTATAGCTACTGTATGGTTGTTCGATGCTTGCTTAATATTGTCCGATTCGTGGTTAAATAGCTCATTATGCATTAATTCGCTTTATTTTCTATGTTTAAACAAATCCATTTCTTTTCTTTTAATGATTAAGCTAGAGGAAACCAGAAATCAAAAAAATAATATTTACACATGTATACTCGGGCCGAGTGTCCGATGCATGGTGAAATCACCCTACTAGAGATATAGATAACAAAAATACTCAGTTGAATTAATAATTTTGAACATATCCTATTGGCTTGATGAAATATATTCTTCAAATAAAACATTTCAGCAAGTGTGATTTTGTCACTAAACAGGATTAGTTTTTAACAACAATGTACTGAACATAAATGTAACCAAGGTGCCTAAATACTTTGCGTCCCTTTCTCTCTCTCTCTCTCTCTCTCTCTCTCTCTCTCTCTCTCTCTCTCTCGCAATCACTACAATCCCAAACATATAAAAGACAAGTTTCTATCTTTCTATCTATCTACAGTGATACATCTATCTATCTATCTATCTATCTATCTATCTGTCTGTCTGTATGCGCATGTTCATAAGCTCGTTCCCAAGTACGTAAGTCTGGCCTTAACTTAGTCCGATATTAGTATTTACGGCCAGGCGTACGCCTCTTAGTGAAACGCAATTTAGGCCGGACTGAATTTTGGCGTACGCCCGGTGTAACGACGAAAAGTGACCCCCGTAGAATATTGACCGGTTGTAAAATACTTGGATTACATCGTAGAAATTATGGTCTAAGAGTCATTATTCTCCGTGTTGGTTGTAGAAAAATGACCTTGTAGAATATCGACTATATATTATTATTATTGTCTTTAGGGTGGATACAGGGGTGGTGCTGGTTCGGGGGGGGGGGGGGGGGATTGCCTGCTTGATACTTAGATTGTTCGAATAACCAGCTTGAGTACGCTTTTCCGATAACCTGTTATTGCTTATCATCATTATCTTAGTCTGTCATTTAATTTTTCAAATAAAAAATAAAAAACATAGTCTTGTTTTGTAAATTAAAGTACACTGAATAAAAATGTTCCCCTCACATTACATCTTGGCAACAGAAGAAAAAGACGTACCTTAGATAATAACTGAATTTTAAATAGATATTTAAAATAGGCGCGAATCAAAATAAAATAAATAAATAAAAGGTTGGGAGAGTTGGTGGGGAGGGTGGAATGACGTATGTTTACATTGTCAAACCATGACTGAAAAGGAATGATATCAATCTGAATGAATAAAAAACATGCCCTTATTGTATGCAGAAAAAAACAGGTAAAGAAAAAAATTATCCATCACAGTCTATATCGCCATGAGAGATTTATTCACCATAGATCTGAAATAGGCACATCTCATCACACACGTGAATCCAGAAAATTTTATCCAGGGTGGGGGAGGGGGATCCAATGGATAATTATGTTTGCCAGGGGGAGGGGGATCTAGGCCTTCTATCGGTCAATTTGATAAGTGAATTTAAAAAGTTTGAAATTCCCCCACTCCTTAAATCCGCGATTGCATGCATCATCCCATTTTGATATTTCTAAGAATAATTTTTTCTTGTTACAACAGGTTTAAGAAGAATATATATCAAACAAATACAATCCTTGATTTAAAAACAATATAAACGTCACAAATTCCAAAACTTCGAAATTAAAATTGAACAAAAATAAAACCCAGAATACTTTATAGATGATTCTGTGTGAGATTGAAATCGGTATCTATTGTGATCAAAATTAAAATGTACTTGCAAACTTCGGTATGTAACAGAGATAGCAAATCGCAAAGTATAATAATGACACTAAAAAGGGCTTTACATTTAACATTTGCTTTGACTCCAATTCAATAGAACCGCGGTACTTACATATGTATAAACGACATTTGAATGTAGCAATTAATACAGGCATATTCTGACATAACTTTAAACTTTCCTTTGATTTAACATATACATGTAAGTGTTTCAGGCATTTATACCCATTTTTAGCAGTTTCTAAAAGTAAAAAAAAACAGCAGTTATTTTATTAATATTCTCGAAAAAGTGATCTCTTAACTGAGTGTTAATAAAGTATATCATCTATTGAGATATGTTTGTCGATAAGTAAAAAATGAAGTCTTCATTAACGTGTTGCATATTGCATAAGACGGGAAGGGAAGTCCTGTACAGTATTTGTATTGTATTTGACGGTTCGTAACAGATCAGATTAATTCTAAAATTTATTTGAGACAAAAAGCATCTGTCAGGTAAAGAGCATTCGGTCTAATACATGTATAATGTTTAATGGTTTAAAGTTTAAACAATATTTTATTATGTAAAATATTACATGTAAATAGTATAATATAATGTATTTTGTGAATCACTGTAACATTGCATCCTCCAATAGCTTGATTCAGCGATGCTGTTAATCATTATTTTTTGATTAGAGTAAAGTTTCTTGCATGTGTTGTTTGTATATTTAGAAAACAATTTTTTTCCTATGGGGGAAACTGATATCAGAATTTGAACAAAGCAAACCATTTTGCGACCTTTCGCGTTGGTTGGAATATACAAATCGGTCTCTGCGTTTATTTATTTTTTTTTCTCAAACAAGTATTTGATATAGGTATTGTCTGATCCTGAGATCAGTTTGAGTTAAGAAAATTGAAAAAAAAACATGGTAATACAATGGCAGTATAACATTCTTAAATTACTTTGTAATCTAAACGCAGACTTGATCAAAATCTATTAGAATCAATCACTCATATCTGTAGTCATAAACAGGCTCAATAGAACTATTACTATAAGACTCCTAAAGCCATCTAGTGTGATGTTTCATGTGTATTGAACTTAAAATCAATAAAATCATCAAATATGTAAAGAAAATATGAAAATAAAATTGACGCTAAAATTTTTTGTAGAGACCAATCCATATTTGAGATCAAAAGTCCTAATTCACAAAAAGTGAATGTGAACCTGTAACATAAGTCTGTCGGTGTGACGGTGTTTTGTTCGGTTGTCAGACACTCACTATAGCTAAATAGAACAGATATTAATTTTAAAATATCCGCTTTATTCGTCAAAATTTCACATCTGTCTTCTGTGTTTTTTCTTTTAAAAATATGCAATACATGTACATACATAGGTCATTATATACATGTAAGTTTGTCTATAAAATCATCTTCTATAAATGGTGGGGCCTATTCAGCAGAGCAAACAGACGCGAGCTGTCGCATCATTACCGTCTTTATAGTTATGCAAAAAGGGAGCGCAAGCGAGCGCATCTTCTTGCAAGTACCTTTTAGGGGGAGACACAACCCTAAAATGGCTTATCGAACGGGCACCATAAGGCAAGCTGACGAGTACTTTAAGTTAAGCAAAGATGTCGCTTTGTTCAAACTGATATATATATGTAACAGGGTAAAACGGGAGGCGCATCCATCTTTTATATGCTTTCGCTGCCCACCTTCCCCTTGAATGCTACACGAATCCCCTCTGATTTTTATGTAGTTTATAAGCGAGGTCAAAATTCTATGGGGTCAGTTTTCAACGTATGGGGGCCGTAGATCTACGGGTCTGGAATGGTTTTCTACTGTAGAAAAAGGACACTTCTTGTCATAGAATACTGACCCTGGGTCAGTTTTCTCCGTAGAAATTTGACTCCCGGGTCAACATTCTACAGGGGTCACTTTTCGTCGTTACACCGGCCGAGGCCTAACTTAAGTTTCGTCGTATTTTA
Source organism: Magallana ariakensis (assembly GCA_020458035.1). Classification (NCBI taxonomy): domain Eukaryota; kingdom Metazoa; phylum Mollusca; class Bivalvia; order Ostreida; family Ostreidae; genus Magallana; species Magallana ariakensis. The sequence continues at coordinate 37,581,447 of CM035816.1, forward strand.
CGCCTTTTAGTGAAACGGGCCCCAGGCGAACAGGTACGTGTAGAGAGGGCGAACGAACCCGATACCCGATAGATACATGTAACTGGTATAGAGATGTCTGTCACATTCCCCAGATTATTGTGAATTGACATATATGTTTTTTCTATGAAAATGTAACGTCAATGTGCATTCATAGACACAGGAGGAATATAGACTGGATTTTTCTAATAATTTGATTTTTTTTATATAAACAAGTTAACACAATTAACTGATAAAATTAAATACAAGAAACTATCCATTTATAATTTTTATTTTATGTAAAGAAAAATTAAAAACTAAAAGTTTATCAGTTGGCGTATACATGCACATTTTCTGGGTCGCCAATACAGACATGGGGAGGGGGATTACAGTTTAAAAAATCTTTTAATCAATGTCATTCCAACATCACATATTGTTGAATGTATTGTAGGTTTTATTCCTATGTTGACCTTTCATCCATCCTGTGGACATATTTAAAATATGAATCTACGTTATATCAACTTGCTTGTTCATAGTAACAGTACGTGGATCCAGAAAAGAAAATTCCGAGTCCGGGGGTGGTACGTCGGAGTGATCCCGATACTTATGTTTGCCGGAGGGCCCGAGGCCTATTATTGGTTATTATATGTGTATTTAACCCCCAAGATTCGCGCATGATCGAATTATGCCAACAAATGTACAAGTACATGTATATCACCCAAGAATTAGACAGGATATATATTCCTATGTTGTAATTTGAGTCGTAGGTAAGGTTGAATATACACGACATACATTCATTTAAAGAATAAAATGCTTTCTTTGGTGATTCATGCGCGATATGAAGGTGGCGAAATTGCAGAAAAAATACATAACCCGCGTTAGTTTGAATTCATTTAGGAAGTTCGAATCTAAATGTAATTTTTTTTTCTGCAGTGATCGCTACCTTCATAACCCGCATGAATTATCAAAGAAAGCATTTGTTTGTTTATATTTACATCTCTCTTTTAACAAATTAATAATTTGATTGTAAAAGTAAGTAAAATTCGCCAAATTACTGATAACGTACATCAGTACGTTATCTAAAAGAAACAGCCACATCTTCTCCTAAGGGAGATTGAGTCTGACATCATCATGATTATTTCGTGCAGTCCGTGATTTTTTAGCTCACCTGAGCTGAAAGCTCAAGTGAGCTTTTCTGATCACATTTTGTCTGTCGTCCGTCTGTCTGTCTGTCCGTCTGTCTGTCCGTCCGTCTGTCTGTCTGTCCGTAAACTTTTCACATTTTCAACATCTTCTCAAGAACTACTGGGCCAATTTCAACCAAACTTGGCACAAAGCACCCTTAGGCAAAGGAGATTCAAAGTTGTGAAAATTAAGGACCACGCCCTTTCTCAAGGGGAGTTAATTAGGAATTATTAAGAATTTTTGAGAAATTTTCAAAAATCTTCTTCTCAAGAACCATTTGGCCAGGAAAGCTGAAACTTGTGTGGAAGCATCCTCAGGTAGTGTAGATTCCAAGTTGTGAAAATCATGACCCCGGGGGGTAGGGTGAGGCCACAATGGGGGGTCGAATTTTTACATAGGAATATATAGAGTAAATCTTTAAAAATCTTCTTCTCAAAAACTAATAAGTATGGAAAGCTGAAACTTGTGTGGAAGCATCCTCAGGTAGTGTAGATTCAAAGTTGTGAAAATCATGACCCCCGGGGGTAGGGTGGGGCCACAATGGGGGGTTAAAATTTTACATAGGAATATATAGAGTAAATCTTTAAAAATCGTCTTCTCAGAAACTAATCAGCCAGGAAAACTGAAACTTGTGTGGAAGCATCCTCAGGTAGTGTAAATTTAGAGTTGTGAAAATCATGACCCCGGGGGGTAGGGTGGGGCCACAATGGGGGTCGAATTTTTACATAAGAATATATAGAGTAAATATTTAAAAATCTTCTTCTCAGAAACTAATCAGCCAGGAAAGCTGAAACTAGTGTGGAATCATCCTCAGGTAATGTAGATTCAAAGTTTTAAAAATCATGACCCCCGGTGGTAGGGTCGGGCCACAATGGGGGGTTGAATTTTACATAGGAATATATAGAGTAAATCTTTAAAAATCTTCTTCTCAGAAACTAATCAGCCAGGAAAGCTGAAACTAGTGTGGAATCATCCTCAGGTAATGTAGATTCAAAGTTGTAAAAAGCATGACCCCCGGGGGTAGGGTGGGGCCACAATGAGGGGTTGAATTTTACATAGGAATATATAGAGTAAATCTTTAAAAAAATCTTTTTCTCAGAAACTAATCATCCAGGAAAACTGAAACTTGTGTGGAAGCATCCTCAGGTAGTGTAGATTCAAAATTGTAAAAATCATAACCCCCGGGTGTAGGATCTTTTTGAAAACTGCAATGCTCAACATGTGTTATGACTATAAAATCACCCTGTTAGAAAAGGGACTAATGATAATAAAAATAAGAATATGCAGGGGGGAAAATGGATTTTCATTTATACAGGATCTACATGCATTATACTACATTGTCCAGATAGTTTGTATTATGACTCCATTAAGCTGATTTCATCATACCTATTGTTCCTCAGGTGAGCGATGTGGCCCATGGGCCTCTTGTTTTAGGTCGCTGTAGGTTTCGGCCAATCGATAAACGGGGCGTGTACATTTCAGTCCTGTCATTTTGTACACACAGCTGTTCTATAGATCTAGAGCTATATATTAACTTTAAGTTTCCATAAGAAATAGTGGGAATCATACGCAGTAGATGTAAATATAATAATATACATGTATTTATATCCACTAAGTGTCATACCCTATATTTCTTACGAAAATTGATATTGTAATTCACAGCTGCAAACTGATAGGACTGAAATCTACAAGATCCAGTTTGAACCAGTTCATCGATTGGTCGAAACCCTCAGCAACATAAGAAAAATAACTGACTGCACGATATAATCATGATGATGTCAAACTCAAATTTCCATATTATGTAAGACTATTTGGCTGTTTCTTTTATCTAACGCACTAATGTACATTAGCAATAATTTAGTTACTTTTACTTACTTTTTATGACCAATTCATTAATTTGTTAAAAAAGATGAATTATAAACAATAACACACTTTCTTCGATGATTCATGCGGGTTATGTATTTTTTTCTGCAATGTCGCTACCTTCAAATCCCGAATGAATAACCAATGAAAGCATTTTATTGTTTAATTAGATACTTTTACTTACTTTTTTCGATCGATTCATTAATTTTTTAAAGAATGATGTACATGTAAATATAAACAATAAAATGCTTTTTTGATGATTCATGAATGCGGGTTATGAAAGTATAGCAATCATTGCAAAAAAGAATTACGTAACCAATAAAAATAAACATATGTATTTGTATTGAATATAATATCTTGAAAAGATTTATTTCACTATGTAATGAAGCTTTGACATGATTTCTATGCATCTTTTCTAGCTTAGATCTTCTTGAGAAGAAATTATTAATTTATCCATTGTTTAATGTATTTTAAAGACAGGGTGTCTCCCATATATGTGTGGGGTTTTTTTTAAAAAGAAGATGGAAGGATAAGATAGGGCAAAAACAAATTTGGTTTCGGTGTAAAATGCATTTTCAGATTATAATTTTTCCAATTAAATCTATTTAATAATGTTATAATACAAGTTTGCAAAAGCACAATTTTTAACTACAGCTGTATATTCAGTTTTGAATATTTTAACAAACGAGAAGAAAAACAAATTGTCATAAGTTTTGGTGCATGGTACCCACAACCCAACAAGAGGCCCATGGGCCACATCGCTCACCTGAGGAACAATAGGTATGATAAAATCAGCTTAATGGAGTCATAATACAAACTATCTGAACAATGTAGTATTATACATGTAGATCCTATATAAGTAAAAATCTATTTTTTCCACTGGATATTCTAATGCATGTTTATCATCATTAGTCCCTTTTCTAACAGGATTATTTTATAGTAATATCACATATTGAGCATTGCAGCTCTCAAAAAGATCCTAAACAATTGTTTATATATGGGATATAAACCTACATCAAACTCTGAACCCCTTGTGAGACCCAATCGTCCAGGAAACATCTAGAGGCCAAAGTCTAAACAATATTAAATAATCACCTGGCTGATTTGTTTCTGAGAAGAAGATTTTTAAAGATTTACTCTTAATATTCCTATGTAAAAATTCTACCCCCATTGTGGCCCCACTCTACCCCCAGGAATCATGATTTTTACAACTTTGCATCTACACTGCCTAAGGATGCTTCCAAACAAGTTTCAGCTTTCCTGGCTTATTAGTTTCTGAGAAGACGATTTTTAAAGATTTACTCTATATATTCGTATGTAGAAATTCGATCCCAATTGTGGCCCCACTCTACCCCTGGGGGTAATGATTTTCACAACTTTAAATATACACTACGTGAGAATGCTTCCACACAAGTTTCAGCTCGGGGGTCATGATTTTTACAACTTTGAATTTACACTACCTGAAGATGCTTTCACACAAGTTTCAGCTTTCCTAGCCTAATTATTCTTGAGAAGAAGATTTTTAAAGATTTACTCTATATATCCCGATGTAAAACGTCAATCCCACCATTGTGGCCCCATCCTACCCCCGGGGGTCATGATTTTCACAACTTTGAATCTACACTACCCGAGAATGCTTTCTCACAAGTTTCAGCTTTCCTGGCCAAATGGTTCTTGAAAAGAAGATTTTTAAAGATTTACTCTATATATTCCTATGTTAAAAATCCTCTGTTGTAGCCCCACCCTACCCCCAGGGGTCATGATTTTCACAACTTTGAATCTACACTACCTGAGGATGCTTCCACATAAGTTTCAGCATTCCTGGCCAAATGGTTCTTGAGAAGAAGATTTTTAAAGATCTACTCTATATATTCCTATGTAAAAAAAACCCTCCCCAATGTGGCCCTACCTTACCCCCCAACGGTCATAATATTCACAACTTTAAATCTACACTACCTAAGGATGCTACCACATAAGTTTCGGTTTTCCTGGCCTAAAAGTCGACCCCCCCCCCCCCCCCCCCCCCCCACAGGATGAAGCTCTGCCATTCAGTTAACTGAATGGTAACTGAAAGGTCTGGAAAGGTGACTGAATGGCACAGCTATGCCATTCAGTCACCTTTCAGGTACCTTTCAGACACATTTCAGTTGACTGAATGGCACAGTTTTATCCTGTGCCGGGCCCCCCATTGTGGCCCCACTCTACCCCCGTGGGTCATGATTTTCACAGCTCTGAATCTACACTACCTGAAGATGCTTCCACACAAGTTTCGGCTTTCCTGGCCTAACGGTTTTTGAGAAGAAGATTTTTGAAGATTTACTCTATATATTCCTATGTAAAAAGTCGACCCCCGATGTGGCCCCAACCTACCCCCAGGGGTATCTTTGAATCTACACTACCGGAGGATGTTTCCACACAAGTTTCAGCTTTCCTGGCCAAATGGTTCTTGAGAAGAAGATTTTTAAAAATTTCTCGAAAATTTTCATTAATTTCTAATTATCTCCCCTCGTAAGAGGGAATGGTCCTTAATTTTCACAACTTTGAATCCTCTTAGGCTAAGAATGCTTTGTGCCAAGTTTGGTTAAAATTGGCCCAGTGGTTCCTGAGAAGATGTCGAAAATGTGAAAAATTTACAGACGGACGGAGGGACAGACGGACAGACAGACGGACGACAGACAAAATGTGATCAGAATAGCTCATTTGAGCTTTCAGCTCAGGTGAGCTAAAAATGAAACTTTGGTCACGAATTTATTGACTTATATTAATTTTATAAAACGTTCAATTGTTGAATACAAAATAAAAATTTAAATGTATAGTGGGTCATCTCTCTAGGTATTGACATCGGTTTGATTTCCATTGAACCTTAGAGTATGACAAAATATATAAAGCACAAACCCATTCCATAAAAGAAAAGGCATTCAAGTTCTAAAAAATGACACTATATTTGGATGTTTTGATATGCATACGTCAGTTTAAATCAACATATTCCGACATTGAACATATTTAAGGGTTACAAATCGATGCTATGTAAAATATACATTGTTTTGAATGATTTTTAAAAAAATTATCAGATTTGTTGATATTTTAACTTTTCTGTATCTTATCCGTCCTTATATAGGCATTTTACACGCCTTATCCACCCTCAATCTAATTAAAATTAGACCTTTTATCTCGCTCTCAGTTATGTATGGTTACCGCTCGTAAACCTTTCACGATCGGTAACCATACATAACAGAGAGCGAGATGAAAGGTCTAATCTTAATTAGAACCGTTTTAACCAGAGCTTGGACTTTCGGTGGGATGTTACTATCTAGTTTGCTTATCAAAACAAGCTTTCAAATATTGACCTCCTTTCTTCTAATTCGCTCAGAGACGCTCATTAATATTCATAGACTGTCAAAACCGGAAAGTTGTTTGCAAATATCTGCCCTGCTGTGTGCAATTGACGCTGTTTCAACGAAATATACATCCCTGGCTGAAGTCAGACGAGTGTCATTGCGTTCAATGTATTCATATCTATTAGCCAATGACTGGACAGTTAACCACGAGTAGACCCCGCCTTCATCAAATTGGAGTTTGTCACGTACTACCTAAAGTCCAAGCTCTTGTTAAAACGGTTCTAGATTAATCCACCCTCTTCTTTCACAAAAGAGGTGGTTTATAAAGGTATACACACCTAGCTAGGATTAAAACCAATCAAAATTAACATTCATATATTTATTTCATATACTTTCTCTCGGTGCCCAGTAGCACATCATGATTAACAAAAATTAACAGTCAGTTCACAAAAAATATTTTACTTGCTTAATATTAGATATAAATCATCAAATAGATTATAATATAAATTTTTCATACATATATAACAATTGAGAAGTTCGTGTAACATTATCTTTGAAATAGTACGAACATGACGAAGGCATTGTTCTAACATCTACACAAAAGCAACTACAACAACTATGATATTGCCATATTATAAACAGACTAAGAGAGAGAGAGAGAAAAAGAGAGAGAGAGAGAAATTTCTTTAATTATTTAGCCAAAAAATGGACGGATATACACCAATAGGTATTATGTATAATAGGACATTTTTGTCCTAATTTTATCTAAAAATGTCAAACACAGGTCGGAATGAAACATATTTCCCATCGTTGGTTCGGGTCTGTTGTGTAGCACCACGGCCGAATATACTCGTCAGGATTTCTACAGTAGTTTTCCTGGAGATAAAAATAAGCCATGCACGAGTAAATAAATTAAATTGTAGAAATCAAACTAGCAATTCGGTCGTGATAAACCTGCAATCAATGTATAATTCTTAAAAAAAAAAGATGACTTTTTGATACAAATTCAAAACTCCAATTTCGTTTTTAGCTCACCTGAGCTGAAAGCTCAAGTGAGCTATTCTGATCACATTTTGTCCGTCGTCCGTCTGTCCGTCCGTCCGTCTGTCCGTCTGTCCGTCTGTAAACTTTTATACATTTTGATCTTCTTCTCTAAAACCACTCGGCCAATTTCAACCAAATTTGGCACAAAGCATTCTTATGGGAAAGTTAATATAAATTGCAAAAATAAAAGACCGATCTTTATTCAAAGCGGAGAAAACCTCGAAACTGTAGAAAAAGGGGGGTGCATTTTTAAAAATCTTCTTCTCAAGAACTACTGAGTCAAATTCAATGTTACATTGTATTTAGCATAAATAATCCTTATGGAAAGGAAAATATAAATTGCAAAAATTATGGGCAAATTCTGTTTCAAATCTGAGTTATTACGAAAATAATAATAAAAGAAATGCGTGTTTCAATCAGTTTATAGCTTCGGGTTCGGTATTCCATGAGTCATGGTAAAATGGGTAGGCAAACCCGGGCCGGGGCAAAACAAAAGTTTGGCAGTTATTAATATGCCGATCTCATTAAAATTTTGAGGATATGTTACGGACCAGTATATTTGTATTTGCTGTAAATATTGCTGCAAAACAATGCATATTTTGAAATTGACGATTGCCGATCTGCCCCGGCTTTTATTTTGCCCCGGCCCGGGTTTGCCCACCCATTTTACCAAGACTCACGAGGTTCTTTGTTTAGATAAAGGTTGCACTACAGTATTAAATTTTACTATATATTCTTACCAAAATTGCACAACTTTAGGTACAGATTAAAAATTCAAAACGAACTTCTGGAAAAAATCCTCTTGACATCTTTTTAAACAACGCTTCATTTACAATTTTCTAGCAAAATACACACGTGCATCCAGCAAGGCGTGAGACTTTGTTTACCTCGAAGTTACACATGTGCTTGAAAATCAAGCCCGGGCCTTTTCACCCCCCTCCGGAAACAACACGCATCAAAAATTCAAATGACCTCGCATTATTTCAAAATTGGGATAGTTAGACCTCTTACACATTGTTTTTCATCTCATAAAAAAAATCAGCTCCTGACGCGTGCGGAAACGCCCCAAATTCAAAGGGAAATTCGGGAATTATTTTGCCTCAGCCATGTTTTGACGTGAACCTTCAGTGAAATACTGTTATGACACCTAAACGGGTCGATCTGACAATGATGAATTAGTTTGTTGTGCAACAGTTCGCGTACGAAGGGGATCTTTGAAACATGCAGAATACATTGGTGCCGATTTTGTGAAGTAAATTGAGGTTAAATATTTCAATGCGTTGACAGTTTTCACATATGACGGTGGTGTTAGCTTGTTTTGATTTTCGTTTCGTTTTCATTATCTATGCTTTGTAACTATCGCCTGTATTTTGAAATTTTTACGTATCAAATCAAACGGAGACTTCGGTAAATCAGACAGTTAACTGTTAACCTGCGCAAATTAAGCAAAATCTGATGTATTAAAAGAGTACTAAAATACTATTCATTCTATCGGTAATTCGGTATGATCTTTTGCGTAATAGGCCTATTAGATTAATGCAATGTGTTTTGTTGAGATGCTTAGCATTTTCTCGAATTTATTCATAAGTTTAAATGGAGTTTAATATCGCTGACGGAAATATATAGGTATATATTTTGAAAAATAAATTGTGCACTTTATTTGTTATAGTGCATATGTTTCTTGTGTTTAATTGTTTACAATTTCTATTTACTAACCATATTTGAGTGTTAAGCTTCGAATTATAAGCAAGATACAGAGATTTGCTCACAATTCTATGTACACAGATCTGAGGCCATTCTTTTTTTTCCACTTTCAATGCTGAATAGGAAATACAAAGTTAAAATTCTTAAGCTGAATGTAATAAACTCATGTGAACAAAATATATGACTCAAACCTAGCAGAATTGTGAGCTCTGTATCTTGCTTATAATTCTACGATTGACGCTGAAATTTTGGTTGATCATTAGAAATGTCTCGCTAAATATTAAATACTTGTACAAAAAAATTAAAGGATGATATACTGTATATAACTACTCTCAGGCCCCTCTTTATACAATGGATAATGTGAAATCTACATCAATTTTGATAGTTTTTCAGACACGAGTAAATAAAAACGACATCGTTAAACAATTTCCATAGTTGTGACACATTTCTGTTGCGGGGATAAAGGAATTATCGCTATTCCTAAGAAAATATTACAGCAGAAAATTATCCTGGTCTGTAGCCATTTTTTATTTTTGAATAAAGATGAAAATAATGGGTGGGCCTTAGTAAAATAGAGTGATGTGCCAACATTGATTTTTATAGCTCTTTAACATGTCACGTGACAACAATTTTCATTCCAGTGTATTCATCAATCAAATGTGAGTAAAGTTATAAAAGTCACACGAGTTTACGCCAGGTAAAAAACAGTCATTTAATTATAATGGAGAAGACAAATTAAATTTTTGAATGTTTTTAATTTGAGGAATTGAGCGGATTGGGGTACAATTTTCTTCTTCACATCTATAGGATTTTTTTTAAAGATTTTTTTTTTAATAAAATGCAATAACTATTATATGATATTTTTAAAAAAATACAATAACTAGTAAGTAGTTAAGGAAAAAAATGTACCTATATGCTCTCATATATTTTGATCGCTTTATAAAGTGGGAGGAGGGGAGGGGGGCAGAACGAAATTGGAATTGGAATTGGAGGGAGGTGTACCCCTACCAAATGTTTAGTTTTATATCTTGCGTAGGATTTTCTTACTCTGGGTAAAAATAGTATTCCATAAAGATACAATGTCAAAGATAACGTGTATGCAAAAATAAGTGTAAAATTCGAATACTTTACAATATTTATGTTTTGTTATTCTACTGAGGGGCCATATGGCACAATATCTTTTGAACGCCCATTGTTGCTCAGGTGAGCGATGTGGCCCCATGGGCCTCTTGTTCAGTTGATCAACGAATTTTAAAAAATGTTATTTAATGCAACATCTTACAAGACATTACATTGATAGGATCACGTGTATACTCGAAATTGTGATTTTCACTATATTCACGAAAATTGATTTCCACAAATATTAATGAAGCCAAAAAAATCTTATTTAACTATATTTACTTTTTCAATGAAAAAAATGACAATAACAAACCGTCAACCATCTCAAAAATCCATAAAACGAAATACAAATTCAAAGCAGAGCAACACGGACCTCCAAGATAGAGGTAGGATCAGGTGCCATGGAGGAGTGGGCATCCTCTGCTGACCGGTCACACCCGCCGTGTGTTCTTTGTCGTATTCGGGAAAATAAAAACCGCAAAAGTCCGTAGACAACTAGGTAATTAATTATGGTCTAACAATTAGTATGAAAAACGTCAGTCAGCATGCGACTCAGTGGAAGATTGTATTTGCTGACAAGGTCGTTGTATCGACCATAGAACTTACGAAAAGATGACTTTAAACGAGACTGTTGATAGTCCTGTTTAATCAACTTGTTTGTCAGTTACTGTAGCTTGCCTCGTCTTAGAAACTGTTCATACGAAGAGCATGCCCTTGCGTATCGAATTAACTGAGAGACAAAAACACCATATGCAGGTAATGAAGGTATATTGCTACATAAGTAAGGAAAGTTGACTATAGAAAAATTGAAGTCATCGCGTTTATCATAAAGTTTTGTTGTTAGGATACCATCAATGTCCATTTCCAGTAAAATATCCAAATATGAAACAGATGACGCTGACTCTGTGGTATCTTTTATTTCAAGTTCACTGGGATATATCGAGTCGACGTAAGTATGGAAATAACAATTGTTAATTGATAATACGTCGTCGATATACCTAAATGTTGAGTTGAAGGCCACAGCGAGTGATTTTTTTTTCACGTACAAGTTTTTGAATAAATTCTGCTTCATAAGAATACAAAAATAGGTCTGCTAACAATGGGGCACAATTAGTACCCATGGCAATTCCAACAGATTGTTGGAAAACTTGATTTCCAAAAACAACATAGATGTTGTCTATCAGAAACTCAAGCATCTTTTTAATGTCAACTTCAGAGTACTTGTGTGTGCAATCAGAATGGTTTTTAACAAAATAGTTTTTTAGATTTCCAATGACAAGGTAAGCATTTTTACGACTTCCATTTTTATTGAAGAAACAACTGTCGATGATATCAAAAAGTCTAGATTTTAATTTGTCGTGGGGAATGGTTGTATAAAGCGTTGAAAAATCGTACGTTTTGATGCTATTGATTTTGGTAAGATTTTGTGACCTCAAAGTTTCTAATAATTCTTTAGAGTTTTTTGTATCCACAACTGTCTTTGTCTGTGATAACATTACAAATCAATTTTGAACCCTATAGCCTAATAACTTCATAAAAGATGAGTGACACAAAATGGGCGTCTTATAGGATAACCAATAAACGGTATTGGTTGCGCCGCGAAGTAATACATAGCATGTGCTACATGAAAAATTGTGGTTTTAAAATATTGTTTTAAAGTGTACAAATTGGAAATAATATAAATGTAAGTAATAAGAAATCATGCTTTGAATATTATGAGGTAATAATTTCGATCGGAGCGTGGTCAAATTTATCATAAAGCCCTTCGGGCTTTATTGGATTTGACCACGCCCATACGGAAATTATCACCTCATGATACTCAAAGAATGATTCCTTATTACTTAATTAAGGTGAATCTATTATGGATAACTTGTTGACCACCCAGCCTCCTTAAAGACTCCATGAATTTAAATAGCACAGGGACTTTGTATCAACTAGACTAATTGTCAATCGACTCAATCAAGCCATTGGTACTTTCATTTGAATAATATTTATGAATATTTACATTTTTCAGTGTCGTTGCCTGTGATAGCTATGGGCAGCGGATAGGGCAAAAAATACATTTTTACAAAATCAATGGTAATTTAAATTCAAGAATGCAAAATAATATCATCAATGACCATAAATGCAAAATCAACAGTCTTCTTTGCAATATAAATATACATAAAATCAACCAAATGTGTTTTTATACAAATCAAACAAACAAACAGTAAAACCAACAGACATAAATGCAAAACGAACAGACATCAACATAAAACAAGCGGACGCACAAAAACAAAACGCCAGCTGGTGTGTTGGAGAAACGCGGTGTCCAGTCAAGTCGTCCACATACCATCTCGTACATAGTTCATGTATACAAAAAGTCAACTCATATACAAAACCAAGATTCAAGTCCTCTACAAAAATTTTACTCGTACACAAGGCTTTAAAATGTTTTATGTATTGTGGAATTCAAAGTTCGTATGCAAAACGGAAAATATACTTTAAGATAATTAAAATTAATTACTTTATAGTGATTTACAGTTGTATAAAATAATTGATATTTTAAAAGAGAAAAAAATGTGAATTTTAATGAAGATTTCAAAGATATAGGAATTTATCACAAAAATATCAGTTTAGTTAATTGTAGTTAAACATCGTAAAAGCAAGTTCTGAGCAAGCAGTAATTCAGATATTCACTTTCATAGTTTTGTCTTTTATCTAAAGATTGTGGAATAAAAAAACAAATTAAGGTATATCATTTAGAATTACTAAGTTTCGGAAATTATACATTCCAATCAGCTTTTTATTCAAACATCGTGTAATTATCGTTTTGAGATACCAAAATTCTTTGTCATTAGCAAAACTGTTAAGATTTTCGTTCCAAGTATAAGAAAGAACACCAGTTACTGAACGTTTATTGTCCCTACACATGTATTGTCCTAATACACAATATTTTGAATTAAATTAGTCAATACAATAAAGATATTACCAATTTAATCCATATACAGTGCCATGTATATTGTGATCAGTTAATTGGAACTCTTTCCATAGGTGGGACTACGCCACTGTAAATACTATTTTAGAAAAAGAATGCGGTATGCAGAGATTGATTTCAAGTTTTGAATGTATACTTCACTATTTGTTTTAAAAAATAGAAACCACACATTTTAGTTCCAAGTTCCTTACCCGCGATTCAAAAGCTTATAAATGCGTGCACTTAAAGAAACCATTTTCCCCTTCTTAGCTATATTAGTGTTTGGTTCAGAAACTTGAAACTTTTTGAAGAAAATTGACCCAATTTACCCAATAAATGTATTTATATGGGCATGACATGCAAATATTTAGTGAAGGGAATTATCGGGCTACGACGTTTTTTACCGGTAGATGTAGCTTGATAGTGCATTTCAACAAAATATTTATCGGCAGTACCTCTCAACTGGTAGACGAAGTTAGCAACCTTGATGTAAATATGTATAGAGGGGGGTATGATTTTTTTTCCAAATATTTGTTTTATGTCATTTTTTGCAATGAATGTATACATTAGATTGTAAATATGTCATAAAAGGATAATTAAATGAAAAAAAAATTGAGTAAAGTTCTGGGGGTCTAGATACTTGGGGGTGGAGGGATAGAAGGGGGTGGTCGGTCCTGTCCTCAAGCACCTGTGTGTGAAACATGATTTAATATACAAAAAATGTTGTCAAAGATTAACACTTTCTTCTCTGTCTTGTTTAAGAGTTGATTTTTTTTGTTTACGAGATGACCTGTGTACGAGATGGTCTGTATAAGACTTCACTGGACACCGCGCGTGTTGCTTCCCCAACACGCCACCTGGCGTTTATTTTTGTGCGTCCGCTTGTTTTATGTTGATGTCTGTTCGTTTTGCATTTATGTATGTTGGTTTTACTTTTTGTTTGTTTGATTTGTATAAAGACACCTTTGGTTGATTTTATGTATATTTATATTGCAAAGAAGACTGTTGGTTTTGCATTTATGGTCATTGATGATATTATTTTGCTTTGTTGAATTAAAATTACCATTGATTTTGTAAAAATGTATTTTTTTGCCCTATCCGCTGCCCATAGATAGCACTACGTATCGATTTTGCACTATATATTCGAATAACTTCAAATGACGTATATTTGGGGCGCAAGCGGGGTTTGCTTATTAATATTTAAACATTTAATCGTACAATGGCTGAAAATAATAGAAATATAAGTAATAAGGAATCATTCTTTGAATATTGAAAGGTGATAATTTCGGTCGGGGCGTGATCAAATCTATCATTAAGCCCTTCGGGCTTTTTTGGATTTGATCACGCCCCGGCCTAAATTATCACCTCATAATATTCAAAGAATGTTCCTTATTCCTTAAATCTATCATCATGATTGATTTTTAGAATGTTAACTTTAAGCAATAACCAGACAATGCTTACCAATATGAATCATTTGTAAAACCTTTTAATATATAACCAAATATTTACATTCAGTGTATATTTTCCCTTATGTTTTCATTGGAAATCTGCGACGTTCAATTTCCTATGAATACACTTTTTTAATTACTAATTCATTCGTCATGACCGCACAAATATAAACGTCACCACGTGTTTTGAGTATATTTTTTTGTAAGATTAAATGAAACGTTCAACCTTACATAACCAATTGGATATGTACTTTTGAAAAATAATCATTAAATTATATCTACTCATTAATTAAAAAGATTTTTATCTACAAAGTTTCTGACACTATATTTTTAGCTACGGAAGCGAATTAAATAACATGTTGTAGCGAGATAGCAATCAATGACTATCTCATTTAGACATCAATTTCAGCAATTGACGAACAAACACAGAATTTAAGTTTCATAAATTTATTGAGTCTGCATATTAAATTAAAATGAACAACAATAGGACAACAAAATAAATCCAGGCCTTTTAACCACCCTTAAGTAATTTGATGTAAATATGATCCCTTAAATTATAAATAGAGCCAGATCTCAAAATAATCAAGATATGTGGCTATATAACAAAACAGAGTTAAATAATTAGAATAAGATCGAATCCCAAAATAATCAGGATATGTGATCCTAAATAAACTTCCCAAACTGTTAAAAATTACACTTTCACTAATTAAAAAGTTTATCCAATTAAATAAATTACGTAGGCTCAATTAATTATCCTAGCAGTAATAAATATTTACCAAAATTTAGGAAAACCCCCAAAAGAGACGTTAACCCCAAAATGTAAAAGAGCAGACGGGCGATTTACGGAAAAATCACCTCTTATATACACCCGTAATAAATCTCACACAAAATCGTATAGACCCTTACGGAATATTACGGAAAAATTGGGAAAAAGTATATGGAAAATAGTTCCAATAAAATAATTAACTTTATAATAAATAATTCATCATAAAATAACATAACTTTCATTCACACAACATTAATTAATTAATTGATTACCTTATAACGAGCCATTTCCACTGCCGGTAATATATAGGTGGCGTAAAGATCTCAACGGCGGATCAAGAAAGAAAAACAACCCGGAAGTAAAGGGACGTATCCCACAATTCCATATTCATAAACAAAAATGTAAACAGAAAGAAGATCGAAACAGGCCGGGATTACAATGAAGAAACAAGAAAAATGCATAACATAACGAGTGAAATATGCCATAACACATATGTACCGCAATAATATCACAGTTCAGATAAGATATCGTAATTCTTTAGTTAACAATGAAAGAGTATACATGAATGTACGTATGTGAAAGTAAAAGTTACACAATTTCACAACACGTGTTTTACATTTACATGTACCTGATAAAAAGGAAATACGCGGTACCTAGAATATACGTAAATATACTAGATACTTTAGCCAATAATGATGCTTTAAAAGCATACATCAATTATAACACATAGTTAAAAAATATATGTATTTAAAAATCTCGTAACAAGGGGACCTTTTCAAAAGTAGATTAAATCTCAAACATTACATTACTCCCCCCTTAAAAAGATTCATGTCCCCATGAATATCTACATCAGTTAAAATAATTATTTACAACAACAAACCTGATTAAATATTAACAATAAAAACATACAATATATAACATGACAACAATTCACTGCCTAATAGTACAGACACACTTTTGCATACTAATAAGAATGTCTTTTCACTACCTATTCCAACTGAACCACTTGTTCTTTCTTGGGCTTCGTCTTGGCTGCCACTGATGGTACCCTCTTCCATAATCTTCCCCCTCTCTCCTCTGTCTCTTCCTATAGTCGTCTGCTTTCCTCTCATCAGGCACAGTCTCTTTCCCATCCCTTTTTCTTCTTTCTCCCTCTCTGATCTCTACTTCCTCTCTCTTCTCTTCTTCGGTCTTCCTCCCCAGCTGATGATCAGATGAAGTTCTTTTGCTGCTTGAGTCTACTAAGTTCCCTAACTTTACACCTTGCTCTCTTATGTTGGAGTTCATTTCTTGCAGGCATGTAAGGATCATGGCAAGATGTTGGTTAGTCTTCTTAAGTTCCGTTAAGATTTCATCTCTGCCCTCACTCTTTCCGTCATCTTGTCCTCTCCCGCCTTCACTCTCGCTACTACTTTCATTTCTATCGCTGCTGTTACTGCTGCTGCTGCTTTCACTGCTACTACTCTCTCTCCTTGTTCTTTTTATTGGTTGGTCCTCCTTCGTTGGTGCTCTTCGACTTCCTTGCTTCTGTGCTTCCTTTTCAGTTTCTGATGTTACTCTCTCTGTTCTTGATATTACTGTCCTCTCTTTTGCAACTGATGGATCCAGCTGGTCCACCTGAGGAGTCTGTAGCTCAACTACACCTGAAACGGAGGTTCCTGCCTCACCCTCAAGATAAGGGTCGAGAAAACTGAAATCCTCATCTAGAAGATCTTCGAAAGTAATGTTCTTTGGAGCCAAAGCAGCTTCTGGTAACTCTGCCAAAGGTGTAGGTGCTGGTGCGGCTATCTTAGGAGTTGGGTCTGGGACTGTTAGTTGAGGCCTTGCTCCAGTTGAGCCAGTTTGTGTTCGGCTTGCATTCATCTTAAGCCAGTGTTGCCTGGACTCTTCCCTACTTAGACGGATGAAATGAATTCCCTCAGTCAGATGTACTGGATTCGAGTTAGCCCTTAAAAAGTTTTCTTGGGGAACTCCACTCTTCTCGAGGGCCTTTGCTGCCTCCACATGTTTCGAGTATCCCTTAACATGGGCTGTTAACTTCTCCTTTTCGGCCGTCAAAAAATGACACAAAGAGCAATAATAAGGGACTTGGTCCAAGGGAATGTGGTATTTATATAAATGGGCAATGACTTGCCGTCTCTCTCCCGTATATTTTATCATAGGCTCCTCACAGTCGAGGCACTGGTATAAATAAACATTCATAAACAAAGTCATCTGATAAAAGGGAATCTTCATTAACTCTTCTTGGAGTCTTCTTCAAACATTCGCGAATAATTATAACAATCTCGAAAGCAACCGAAGGATGAGAAGTATGACAAAGAACAATTTGTTTAATAAGGCTTCAATTTATCATGATGCACGACTTTATAGGTGCCATTTGCTGAGTTCTGTATTTTGAAGGTAACATCTGACAACTTTTGTACAATAGTACATGGACCCCAGTACAAATCTCCCAATTTCCCATCTTTGTGGGCCTCATTGAGGAACCAAACTTTATCACCCCTTTGTATTTATTGATAGAAGTTTTTAAATTGTAGAAGTCTCTTTGTCTCCTATGAGAACTCTGTAAATTTTTCCGAGCTATACAGTGAGATGCTTGCAGCTTGTCTCTGAGATTTTCCACATATGTCCCATACTCTGTTAATGATTGTTCACTATTCCATGTTTTGGACCCAAATATTATTTCTGATGGAACCCGAACCTCTCTCCCCAGCATAAGGAGATTAGGAGTTAGACCAGTAGACTCATGCACACTAGATCTGTATGCAGCTCCTAAACAACCAAGGTAGAGGTCCCATTCTGTTTTATCATCTTTGATGTAACTTTTGATCATTTTAATAAGGGTCCTATTAAATCGTTCAGTTTTCCCATTACACTGAGGGTGCCTTGGTGTTGTTCTTGTCTTTCTAATTTCTAATAACTCGCACAATTCCTGTAAAATTTGACTTTCATAATTACGACCTTGATCTGACAAAATAGTAAGAGGACAACCAAAATGACCAATAATTCCATTTAAAAGAACTCTTGCTGTAGTAGCAGCGGTTAAATCTGCTATTGGATATATTTCAACCCAGTTAGTAAAATGGTCAGTAGCTGTGAGTATAAATTTATTTCCTCTTGGTGTTTCCGGCAAAAGCCCAAGGATGTCAGTAGAGAGTCTTTCTAGAGGTGATCCCACAGTCATGTTTCCCATCTTTGCCCTAGCAGCACGATTGGGTCCTCTGTTTCTTTCACAAATTTTGCAGCCTGATACATGGGCACTAATATCCTCCCTCATTTCAAACCAGAAGAAATTTTTGACAACCTTTTCTTGTGTTTTCTTTCTACCAAGATGACCGCTTAAGAGATTGTCATGAGACAGGTTTATTACCTCTTTTCGGAGTGTCTTTGGGGTAACTAATTGCAAGTACGAACCAGAATTGTCCTTCTTATGAAAATTTTTAACCAATAAACCATCTTGTAATTTTAAAGTATCAAAAATATGCCAGTAGTATCTGACAGCTGTAGATTGCATTACAATTTCTGACTTATCAGGCCTTGTTTGGTTCTTCACCCAGTCATATACTGGACTTATATCAGGGTCATTGAGTTGCTCTTTTTGTATTTGACTCCTACTATACTTTGTCAAAAACATAGAATAACCTCCCTTTTCTTTACATGTTTGTTGTCTTGTATTTACAAGTCTTGTTTGTTGACTTTCTAATCTATTACTGGGAGTACGGAAATGGGGATCTTGTTCTCTACTGGATTCCTGCAAGAAAGAGCTACACATTTCAAAAGATCTTTTTTGACATTTATTGCAGGGTCCGCATTTCAAATACTCAAGGTTGTCTGTTTCAGGACAGGTACAATCTGCAGGGTTTTCACATCTGCTCATAGAATCCGCATTCCCATGCTTGTGACCTGGGCGATATTCCACTGAAAAATTAAAGTAGGAGAGAATCTCTAACCAGCGAGCGATGCGCCCTTTTGGCTCTTTGAGTTTAAATAACCAAACAAGTGCCTGATGGTCAGTTCGCACTGTAAATTTTCTTCCAAGTAAATATTGTCTAAAATACTCCACAAAATAACGCAGAGCAAGAAATTCTTTGTCCGTAATACAATAATTCTTTTCTGACTTGTTCAATGACTTACTCCCATAAGCGATAACCTTCTCAATGCCATTTTGTATTTGTGACAGGACACCTCCGATAGCCAAATCACTTGCATCAGTGTCTAAAATGTAGTCTCCCTCATCCAAAGGGTAAGCTAATATGTCAGGGCTAGAAAAAGATTCATTTAACTTTGTAAATACCTTTTCACATTCATCAGACCAAATAAATTGTTTCCCCTTTTTAGTTAGATCTACTAAAGGCCTAACTAACTTGGCAAAATCTTTTATGAACTTTCTATAATAACTACCCATCCCGAGGAGTTGTCTAACTTCTGTAACTGTGGTTGGGCGAGGCCAGTTTAAAATCTTTGAAATATTGTCTGGATTTGGAAGAATTCCCTCAGAAGAGACGACATGACCTAAAAAAGTTACTTTCTTTTGAAATAGATTACACTTCTCTGGTTTTAACTTCATTCCAGAATCGTATTCTGTATAAAACCTCTTCAACTCTTTGAAGGTGCTCCTGAAAGGAAGAACCAAATACCACGATGTCATCAAGATAGATGATACAAGTCTGCCAATTTAGGCCTTGTAGAATAAGCTCCATGAGTCTTTGAAATGTAGCGCATGCTGTACTGAGACCCATGGGCATGCTAGTAAGTTCATATAACCCATATTTTGTGATGAAAGCTGTCTTGGGAATATCTTCTTCCTTTACAGGGACCTGGTGGTAACCTGAAGTTAAATCAAAAGTTGAAAAGTAAATAGACCCACGGACAGTGTCCAAACAGTCTGCACTCTAGGGAGAGGAGAAGCATCCTGTCTTGTGACAATATTCAAACGCCTGTAATCGATACAACATCGAGTTTTACCATTCTTTTTCTTAACTAAAACTATGGGACTTGCCCAAGGGGAACTTGATTTCCTATTTATACCCTGTGCCTCCATCTGTTGAACGACTTTGCGTTCCTCATCAGCAAAAGCCAGTGGGACACGCCTGGGAGGTTGTTTGATGGGTCTTGAATCACCTCTGTCTATCTCGTGTTGTACTAAAGTTGTTAGCCCTAGATCTGTATCATTCTTTGAAAATGTTGTTTGGTACCTACATAGAAGATCTGAAATTTTCTGGTTCTCATCTGAAGTCATTTCCTGAACTGCCCTGTAATACAAGTCTGATAAATAATCAGGAACATTTGTATTCTGAGAGGAGTTACTCCCCTGAAAAGTATTTGATTCCTTCATTTTTAAGTAGTTATCCCCCTTTTGTAAGCAGTCATCCAATTGTATCCGCCTAACTGGTTGATTACTCTGCTCACAGTCCTCTAAAAAAATAATCTTAATATCTTGGGGGTTTATCAATTCGGCCTCTCCTAACAATTCATCTTGCTTTAAACATATATCTGTCTTAAAAGGATTCATAACTCTAATCTTGGTAGAGACTTGATCTTTGAGGTCTATTAGACATGAGGCCATCAACAGTGAAAACCTATTGTTAAAATTCTCTGCTGGTTCAACACAAAATACATTGTGGGTCAAATCTTGGTCATCTTCATACCTGTCAATAAAAACATCAATTATTTTCTCACAATATGCAGGAATAACATAGTTGTCTGCTGCCAAAACTTTCCTTATTTTCTCTGTTGTCTTTTGCACTTCAATATTCTTCCCCCTGAAAGTAATTAAATTTTCATGTAATTTTATATCTACAGGTCCATTTTCCTTTTTCATTAAAATATCTAAACCCAGAAGGGCGTCATCCTCTATCTCGGCCACTATTATTTCTTCTTTGGAATATTCCTGACCCAGCCGAATTTCAAATATGGCTTTCCCTAATTCTTTCAATGGTTCCCCATTAGCTCCAATCAAACACTTTGATTTTTCTAAATTAGGTCTTGATACTTTTGGAATTTTCTCAAAAACATGTTTGGATATAATTGATCTGGTAGCTCCAGTATCTGTAGTCCACTTGATTTCCACACCTTGTACTGAACCACTTATATATATTCCTGAACATCCAGTGATTTGTCTCAGGATATTTTCGGAACAGATAGCACCATTCTGTGCACTATCATTATTGAAGGTCTTTCCTGAGCTCCAACTCTTGGAATCATCTGCAGGCTGTACAGAGTCAAGCGTCCCACTTGAACTCAAAAGTAAGTCAACATTGCAGTCTAACTGACTGCTATCTAAAGTAATCATATCAGACTCTAAACAGTCCACCTGACTGCTTCTTTGTCTCTCGTTAAATGGTTCCACCCCACAGTCTACCCGACTGTGTCCAAGACTTGCAGAACCAGGTACCACCCCACAGTCTACCCGACTGTGTCCAAGACTCGCATTACCAGGCACCGCCCCACAGTCTACCCGACTGTGTCCAAGACTCGCAGAACCAGGTACCACCCCACAGTCTACCTGACTGCATCCAAGACTTGCATTACAAGGTTCCACCCCAAACGGCTCCTCACTGAGCACCTGTTGCACGTCAGTAGGTATCTCTTCAATGACTTCAGCAACATTGTTGCTTGCCTTGCAGGTATTCTTAATCATAAGACCTTCAATAGTTCCACACTGAGAGTTATTCAACTTATTGTCTACTTTAATACTATAATCCCCCATCTGTTCCCATTGGTTAATATAACTACTGGAATTTCCCCCCTTAAAATTAAAACTTTGTTGGATAGGGCCATTTTTAAAATTCAACTGGGTCCTCTCTCGGCCGGTAGAGCTGACCCTCTTCAGTTTAACTTTGGCTGGTATTCGTTAGCTTGCACATTGAGCTGCTTTACATGTTTAATTTCCTTTCGGGTTTTCTCGCTTTTACAGCTATTGGCATAGTGACCTGGTTCACCGCATTTGTAGCAGATCAATGGTTTCCTTTGTGTATTAAAATTTCCTGGCTTTCTCTGCCCTGAATCATTTTGATCTCTGTTACTCATCTGAGACCACCCTCTGGTGGCATCTCTTCTTTCATCTGTTGAGGAGTCTGCAGCCTGGTCCTTTACTTGTCTAGTAGGTCTCCTTTTATCTCTAAACTGCTGTTCTTCTTCTGCACGGGGATATCTTGTAGCCTCTTCAAACTCGAAGACATATTCTGCTGCCTCTTCAATAGTTTGAGGGTCTCTGTTAAGCTCTACATGAACTCTTGCTCTCTCGCTTGTTAGGCCTAGCAGGAATCTTGATACTAAATCCTCCTGTTTTGTCAAAGTGTCCCTTTTTGGGTATGCCTTGCTATAAAGTCTCTTTAATTCCGCAGCATATTCTTGCGCATGTTCACCATTCTTTTGGTCTCTTCTTCGAAATTTAGTTTGGTAGGTCCTGCTTGATTCTATGATGCCAAATCTGCTTTGTAATTCCTTTACTAGTCTCTTATAGTTTGACAGGACTTCTGGTCTCAGTTCTTCGTAAACAAATTCTCCTGCAGGACCTTGTAACCTTGGCAATAGTTGAGCTAGTTTATCCTCATCTGTCCAGTTATTGAGCTTGGCTACATCCTCAAATCTGTTTATATACGCCTTCCATTTCTCGTCCGATTCTCCCCGGAATGCTGGTAATTTGACGGTATTACTAGTACTTCTGCTCCTGGAGTGAAAAATGCTCCTTGTAGATACTGAGCTGCCACTTGCCTTAGATAACTCCTCATTTGAGTCGGATTCACTGTCCATTTTACTGTCTGTCGCAGGGGATGGTAATCTCCTCCTTCTCTGCTTAACTCCAGTTCTCCTGCTTTGCTGAGTCTGATTTTCACTCACCTTGTTATCTTTGTTTCGGTTCATCTCTTGCATGGTGGTCCTGAAAATCTTACCTATAGCCACTGTCATCTTGTTGAGAGCACCATTGATCAATTGACCAAGACTGTTAAGCATATAAGTATTGTTCTGATCTACATGTATAGGCTCACCTTCTTTATCTGACAAATTTCCCTCAGTCTGAGTCTGGGGAAGAAGCCTAGTTTGTGCCTTTGTTGACTGAGTCTTATTCTTAGTATAAGATCTGTATTTTTTATTTACACTTGTAGCTGTGATAGGTATTGTACCTGAACCTGAGCAAGTATCAGCTGTTTTTGGTGTTCGGACAAGAACCTTTGGAGAAAATACTCCACGTGTAGTATCTATGGGCTCTGATTCTGAACCACTCCTGAACTGCTCATCACACTCAGTGAGAATTTCTTCATCACTGGTGTCTCCACAATGTTGTTCATTGGATTTTTCCTTAATACTTTTATTCAAATTTTCCTCTTTTCTTTCAATTCCATCTATTCTTTGCATTTGTTCCGCTTGAACTGCTGCCTGATGTCTTGTAAACATGTTTTAAAATTCAAACAACGAGTTCGAATCTCTGGATCCACTCCTAAAAAAATGTGGATCCCACTTCTGACACCAAAAATTTTATGTAGCGAGATAGCAATTAATGACTATCTCATTTAGACATCAATTTCAGCAATTGACGAACAAACACAGAATTTAAGTTTCATAAATTTATTGAGTCTGCATATTAAATTAAATGAACAACAATAGGACAACAAAATAAATCCAGGCCTTTTAACCACCCTTAAGTAATTTGATGTAAATATGATCCCTTAAATTATAAATAGAGCCAGATCTCAAAATAATCAAGATATGTGGCTATATAACAAAACAGAGTTAAATAATTAGAATAAGATCGAATCCCAAAATAATCAGGATATGTGATCCTAAATAAACTTCCCAAACTGTTAAAAATTACACTTTCACTAATTAAAAAGTTTATCCAATTAAATAAATTACGTAGGCTCAATTAATTATCCTAGCAGTAATAAATATTTACCAAAATTTAGGAAAAACCCCAAAAGAGACGTTAACCCCAAAATGTAAAAGAGCAGACTGGCGATTTACGGAAAAATCACCTCTTATATACACCCGTAATAAATCTCATACAAAATCGTATAGACCCTTACGGAATATTACGGAAAAATTGGGAAAAAGTATACGGAAAATAGTTCCAATAAAATAATTAACTTTATAATAAATATTTCATCATAAAATAACATAACTTTCATTCACACAACATTAATTAATTAATTACCTTATAACGAGCCATTTCCACTGCCGGTAATATATAGGTGGCGTAAAGATCTCAACGGCGGATCAAGAAAGAAAAACAACCCGGAAGTAAAGGGACGTATCCCACAATTCCATATTCATAAACAAAAATGTAAACAGAAAGAAGATCGAAACAGGCCGGGATTACAATGAAGAAACAAGAAAAATGCATAACATAACGAGTGAAATATGCCATAACACATATGTACCGCAATAATATCACAGTTCAGGTACGATATCGTAATTCTTTAGTTAACAATGAAAGAGTATACATGAATGTACGTATGTGAAAGTAAAAGTTACACAATTTCACAACACGTGTTTTACATTTACATGTACCTGATAAAAAGGAAATACGCGGTACCTAGAATATACGTAAATATACTAGATACTTTAGCCAATAATGATGCTTTAAAAGCATGCATCAATTATAACACATAGTTAAAATATATATGTATTTAAAAATCTCGTAACAAGGGGACCGTTTCAAAAGTAGATTAAATCTCAAACATTACAATGTTAACATGACCGTTTCATGTATGTTTCATATCCCTGACTGATAGCGTATATAATGGCTCTACAGCGACGATACACATATATTTCATACAAAAAAAAACCATCAGTATGAATATAAATATAGGCATTGAATGCTTATTTTTGGATGTCGTCGGTCCTATGACACACCAATGCGGTGCAGATAAATTATCATACTGCGCCAACGCGCGGTATTCAATTCAAGTCTTATAACTTGACTTCTAACATTTAAATTTTGGATAACCATTTAAAATGCACAAGGAAACCATTTTATACATAAAAATGAAACTGAAATTTTGATCTCAAATCGTGTCTAAGTCCTTTTGAAAAAAACGTTTACAGTGAGCAACCTTATATAGGGAAATCTCGTTATAAAAACTTTCTGATATAAATGTATGTATTAATGGTTCTTGATTGCAAGGAATCATTCATTCATTAACAATACCAGTAATTGGTTCAGAAAAAAATGTAAACCATACCGGATAGTTTGGGTAGGAGTGTCTATGCGGTGTATGTGAGTCCCAGCGCTGACACGTTTTACCGTACATTGTCACGTTTATCCTCCCCAAGTAATTTACTCCTTCAAAATCGGCCAACTCAGTGCATTCTAGAACTACAATGAGATATGTGTACGAAAACAATATTTTTGCGTAAAAACTACGGTAGAAATTGCTTTATTTTTTAAAACTATTTTTAACACATACAAACTCTAGTGTAACGAAATTCTTGAAAATCTACAATCTGGCTTATGAGTTCACATGACCATAATAATCGTACACTTGCTGCAAGTAAGGAACATGCATTTTTTTTTCTCACTTTCTCACTTTGAAGCAGATTAAAAGTTACTACGATAAATATTTTCCTAAAATCAAATCCCCTAAACACTTGCAAAACATTTTATAATTAAGACTGATGAAAAGAACATGGAAAATAAGTCAACGCATATGTTTCCACCGAAGACACCCCTAAATCAACAAAAGTAAGACGTATCAATCTTTCAAAAGTAAAATTAAAACATTACGTAACAACAGATTCCTGTTTGTCTACATTTTTATAATTGAATTCTTCTTAGGCTGTCGTAAAAAGAAATATACGTCTTTTTTTTTTTTTTTTTTTTTGATAATTGTAATGCCTGCTTTATACGTACTTATAAATAGAAATCGTTAGGCCAGCAACGGAAGAAGATTATACATGTAGATATTTATGCAAAAAATTAAATGCATGGTGTATATTTTCCTTTGATTTCAATTAGAATGATAAATTCTTAAGGTAGCTGATCGCGGGTTTACTGCTTGTGAGAAAACCTACACTGAAAATTTGGCCGCTTTATCCATTGGTTTAAAATTTTTCTGAATTTTTTTTTTTGAGATTCGACTGAATGGTTATGATGTTATCGTGTTTCAAACACAGTATCGCTAATGAAATCAAGCAACACCATTTCAATAAAATATAGAGTTACATGCACATCTTAGTCGATTAACGCATTTCAAAACTATGCTCCTATCTTTTAAACGAATCAGACGAATTTAATTTTTCTCAACACAAGAACAGAAGAGATAATTAAGAATTAATTCATAGAATATAATCAATATGTGCTCTCTGTCATTTCTTTGCAAAATAACTTTAAAGTTTTAAAAGATTTCACAAAACCTTAATATTTTCATTATGACGTTACATTATACGTTAGCGCAACGTCAATATTTTCTTACGTCTAAGAACCAAAAAATTAATCAAATTCCGTTGATTAACTATACTAGCTGATTAACACATACTAGAACGTGTGAATTTTTTTTAGACATTATTATGAATTTCAAAGTTGATATCGAATGCACAAAAATAATTAATGTAAGGATGTGAAGAAAAGAAAAATGACTTTTCGTGAAACTCGATTAATGAAGAAATAATTGCTACAAAACTAATGACAAAAGTTGTAATCATATTCGATAATTAGCTTCAAGATTTTTATGAACAGTTTGATTTTGAGATCGGTAGTTGAAAAAACCGAAGTTTAAATTGTAAAAGAAGCGAATTCAATGCACACGTTTTATTTCATTTACTTTCCTAAACATAATTTTAAATAGAACAGTTCCAACAGACACTCATACTTTACAAAATGTGCCCCATTTATGTCACGTCTTTAAATTTTTAGCACTCATTAATCAAATTTTTGTATAAGCTGCATTTAAGCTTTTAAAAATATTTTATTTTATGTTGCTATAAACGATCCTTTGTATTTTTTGCTACCTTAAGACCTATCGTTACTCCAACATAGCTTCAATTGATCATAACGTCATAAATCTCGACGTTTACCCCTCAAACAACAGGAAAATCGTTTTAAAGATAAAATTATCTTGAAGATTCAAAACATTTCTATTGCTTGTTTGTTTATTGTGTTCAATTTCATAAATAGTAGAAAAGAAATCTGTAAGTTCACGGTGTTTTACAAGAATGCGCAAAAGCATGCACACTGTAACTAAAGTCTACATCTATCTATAGAAAACAAGAAATACAATTGCTGATGGGTCTGTCTAAGGTTACTCCTTTACCCCCGAGAAAAAAATAAATAATAATATATAAACCTTGGCATCTCGGAGTTTCCCACTGTCCGTTAGCAAGGCACGTTATACGCTTATTGCCCTCTGCAACTGTTCCTAGGGGACAGGTGAAGTTCCTGCTCTCTCCAACGTTACCCTGTGTTTGTTTTGCGGTGTACACGGAAACAGTAGGAGGTATAATATTGGTACTATAATCGATGTAAGGTAGAGGAACCTCCCCAACACATCCTGTTGATAATCATATAAACTTTATTTATAAGCAAACTAATGATTCATTCTTCCACTGAATTGCGACATTTTTTTTTATCGGTTTAAGCCAACAATGCGTGATTTTAAATACAGATAATGTGTGATTTAAAAAAATAGATTTCGTATTTCAATTTTCGTAATTCCGATTCTTTTATCTCAGAATAACGACTTTATATGTCGTAAAAACACAGTTTTATCTCGTCATAGCGCATTTATTATTTATTCGGTATTTTGAATCTGACTCAACTACACTTTCATACCATACAATAGTACTAAAGAACTTCTTTA
The DNA here is from genome assembly GCA_020458035.1 of Magallana ariakensis. Lineage (NCBI taxonomy): Eukaryota > Metazoa > Mollusca > Bivalvia > Ostreida > Ostreidae > Magallana > Magallana ariakensis. Next base: position 37,609,664 of record CM035816.1, read on the forward strand.
AATGAGTTTTTTTTATTAAATATAAGCGCTATATAGTTCAAATTAAGATTTAACAAAAATGAGGTATAATATCGTATTTTTGCCTTAAAATAAATAATCAGAAAAATTATACATCACATGGTTATTTAAAAGTATTTATAGCAATAAGGTGTGCCTGACACCAAGAAATTACATGTATCGATACTATAACAATAGATACTCAGTAACAGTAATTTATCTCACGTGATATGACACAGGTACCCTCATGAGTTGAACGTGAAACACGCATTTGTCCTTTGGGGCACGCCGAAGTCTTGAGTTCTCCTTGGAGTGTAGCTAAATCCTAGAATTATAAATGGAAGAAAATTTTAAAAAAGGAGAAATTTGTATTTGCTAATATAAAATGCGAATATATTTTTTGTGACAACAGTATTACTATTAAACAACATAGAGTGAATTATCAGTTACAGGTAATATGAATTGGGATATAATCCACAAAGTGCCAATCGCAATAACCTTTAAACAATACATTGTAAGTGGTTTCCATTTAAAATAGATATTAACTTAAAGTATGTTTTAACTTAAAAAAAGGGTAATTTAAAAATGCGTGCACTTTCTGTCACACAGAGTAGGAAACTCATAAAACAAATACTGTGGGAATTATTAAAACTTCAATTTTATTAATTATGATAATAATCATTTTGTTCAGGTATATCTAGACAATTTTATATAATTTCATAGAAGATAACATGAGTTTTAAATCACGTTTACCAAAACGACTTTTATCTTGTGTATTCTTACAAAAAGACAACTATTTCCTAAATATTCTTTTCCCATCGTTTAAGAAAAACATTTAACCAAACAAAAACATGATATAATGATAGTTCTGTCTATAACATTCACGTGACTTAAACAATTGGCAGAGAGATGTTTTGTACTTTTTATTACATTAATAGAGTAAAAGCTATTGCAGAACAAAAGAAATTATTTTTTGCACGTTAATTCTGTTTCAATTTTAGAGCCTCTTAATAGCTTTTTCTATGCATATGGAATAGCAGAATTGTATAAACCATATTCTTTTACCTCTGAAGTTGTTAATTGCAATTTGACATTTTGTCACAATTTGACTTCAGATATTGGATTATTTTCTGATAAAACTTTGAAATGTGATGAAATAGCCAGATCTCTACGTGTAAGGCTATTACTATAGACTGGGCTAATTACAATTATAAAAACACGTTAAAAGTATACTTTATTATATCATATTTGCTTAAACATTTCTAGCAACAACAGTAAAAAACATGCAACTTTTTTTTGTCACAAAATTCAAGAAATCATGATATATTAATATATATTTATACAAATTGTTAATAGCTAACTACACTTAGATGTTTCTTTATTTACCATTCAAACAGGTAGGAGAAAATTTTCTTTAAAACTCACGTTTAGGAAAGATGTTCTGGAGATATAGATGAAATCTTCCGTTTTTTCGGTATTTTCCGTAACTTGTACAGTTTCGTTCTCCTGTTGAGAATTCAGCTCACACAACAGTCGATTCCTGCTGAAATTGACCGAGAGACAATCTGCATGACCGATACACAACTTCAAACATTGCTTGTATCCTGTTGGACTCACATCTTTAAAATTAAAACCAATGAGCTTTCTTCCTGATTCCACTAAATTAATCATCGCGTATAGTAAAAACACATTATGTAAACTTATTACATACATTTTGATCAGTGAAGGTAAGAAATGCACCCTTTGAAGTTTCTTTATATACTATGGAGTTGTCTACTTAATAAAGACATGCGCAAGCGCATGTTACAAAGGTAACTGATGTGATTTTAATTTATTTAGTTTTTCTTATCCTGATTGCATAGTTCTAAATAGTGGGTGTGTTTGAATAGTAATCTGAGTTTAAAAAATGATCGAAGGAAAACCATTTAAGCCCTCATTTTTTATCTTTTTTTTTTATTCTGAATCCTTTTTCCAAAGACCTATTCCGGATTCGTGTCTTATTAGATCTACAGTTTGGACCACAGCAAACAATATGGTTTTAGAACAGAACAGAACATATATTTCTAATTTAGAGCCCAGAACAGACAAGTATGAATTACAAAGAAAACATATGCCAATGAATAGCTATAGTATGACAATTACATGTATTAAACTATAACAATTATGTGATTTCCATACACGGATCAATATGCCTTCAATCTACGCAAGTTTGACAGTTTGTATTGGTGTTTCTACTTATGACGAAAGTAAAGTAAACACATGGATTTTAAGTCTGTGTCATGTATAATATCTTTTGATCAGTTTAATTATTTTGTGACAAAGAAGATGGGTGAATAAGGCGTTTAAACTGCCCATATGAGAATAGATAAGGTACTATAAAATTAAAATATCAACAAATCTCATAATTTCTTTCTACATTATTGAAAACAATGTATATTTACCATAACATCGATTTATAACCCTTAAATAAGTTAAATATTTGGAATAGGTTGATTCAAACTGGAGTATGCGTGCCAAAACCTCAAAATAGTGTCATTTTTAGAACTTCAATGCCTTTTCTTTTATAGAGTGGGTCTGAGCTCCATATTTTTTTCATAGTCTATATAAGGTTTATAGGAAATCAAACCGATTTTAATCAACGAAAACGTGGAGAGATGACCCACTATACTTTAAAAATGTCATTTTGTATCACAACAATTGAACGTTTTAGAAAAATAATACAAGTCCTTAAATTCGTGGTTGAAGTCGCATATAGCATTTAACAATGGGGTTTTGTTGTGACTGAAATGGCTCAGTGGTTAGAGCAGCAGACATTAGGTAACATTATAAAGCTAGGGTTTTTAGGTTGTGGGTTCGATACTATCAAAACTTTAGAATTTATTTTTTTTTCTTACCGTTTGTTAAAATATTCAAAACTGAATATAGTTAGAAACTGTACTTTTGTAAACATGTATTATAACATTATCTAGTATATTTAGTTGAAAAAAAATAACCCCCATCTTCTTCCTCTCATTTATAATTTCTCTGCTTTCATGATTTAAAGACTTTAAGACAGCGTATATATCATTATCGTGAATTATCTTTCATTTCAAACACCAGCGTGACAAATAAATCATCAAACCCTCAACGATCTTCTTAAGTTTGCAGCTATCACATAAATTACAAACACATCTACACATCTATTGATTTCAAAAATATCCTCTATAACAATGCATTATTAAAACCTAGAACGCAAATCAATGCATGTTTTTCATACAGAAGCTGTGATTTATAAGGACCTCTAATTGTCCATCAATCAATGAAATTTACATGAGAAATCGATACTCCTTTTAACAATACTTAGTCCAATGTAGAGAAAATCAAATTTTATATTGGCGAATATAACGTTCTATTTTTTCTAGATTGCTGGATATCAGCCAATCAGAGAACTAGGAATTAATCAACCATATAATAAATTCCATTATTTCTAAGAATTATTTGGATTCTAATCCTGCATAAATGAGGTCACAGCGCACGACCATTTGTGTAATGTCAACAATAAACCATATAATGTCGAAAGTATGATATCTCTATAAATTGGACTAAAACTAAATAAAATTAAAACCTAAAATTACGTATTGTCGTGATACCGGTATTCTATGTACCAAATAATAATAGTCAAGTTTTTTTATCCAAATCAACGCACTCTGAAATTTTTTTTTCAAAGCGCGTTAAATTTGGGACCAAGTTAACACAATTCGAAAAGTGCGTTATGAAGGTACATCAACATTTTTTATTATAGGGAGACTTAACGCACTTTGAAAAAAATATGTATAAAACATAAATTCTGGAATTGAATTTCTAATTTGTTGATAGCATTGTTACGAAGCACTAAAGGTTCTCCGATCCTCTGCCTCAAAGTATTTTTTTCATCATAAGAATGATATTTTTCTTTCAACCTTTATTAATGAAATGATAAAAAATGAAATTTTTAGAGGGTATCCATGCATTTTACAAAGTTATTGAAAATTTGCCTACGATGGATATAATGGAATAAAGAAACAAGTTGAGTTTAAAAAAAAATGATCCGGTGCATCGATGGCTCGAACTCTATACCAAGATGTATACACGTGGGAGTGCTCCGTGAATCCATTACGCCAAGCTTTTAGTTTTGTGACTGTTGGTTATATTAACAGTAGAATACTAAATTAAAATTGTCTGTATAAAAGTCAGAATTATGGTACGAATAAAAGAAATCCGGATAATTTAGAGTTATCGAACTTTGCTGAGGATCGGAGATCATTAAAAAATTTCGCACTTTGAAAAAAAAAATTCAAAGTGCGTTAATTTTGGTACCAAGTCAACGCACTTTGATTTTTAAAAAAAAAAATTCGTTGATATCGTCGATATTCACGCACTTTCAATAAAAATTTGTTCAGGGTAATTGATACTTTTATATACAATGATTATGTTAACCTTGTTTAGCTTAAAAAAAAAAACAGTGCATTCTCGGCTAACTTGATAAACAGTTTCTCGATTAGAATTGGTTTTCTTTTCTCATTAGCTTATGTAGTTTGACATTTACACTTAAAGAACAACTCGGGAGATTTGAAATATCCAAATACATGTATGACATAAACAGCTTCGCTTAGCATCTGCCTTTACCTTTTTGTGTATGCAGCGAATTTACTTCTTATCTGGTACATTGGGCTATGCAAGAAACGAAAACGATTTATAGGAAAATATTTATATAAATTACATCATCTTACTCTCAATTGGTGAAGAACGGTGTAGTGGTCTTGACCTCTGGCTGCTACCCGAGACCTGAGCCTTTGCTGGATGTTATGAACACTTAGGTTTGGTTGAGTTAGCCCCAGACCTTTCGGATTGTTGTTGGTTGTCGATGGAAATGACGATACACTTATAACATTGAAAAATTTAGTTAAAATAAATTTTTATACGGTCTGCCAAATATTTGAAACAATATTGAGGACGAATTAAAATAGAGTACAACATGTCGTAAGAAAAATACAGACACCAGCATTCAAACCGCTCTGGTTTTTCCTTAATGGTCTTCCTTTTTGTTTTTTTTTTCATTTGGGATTACTACTAAACACTTAAGTCAATTGCAAAAATGCGGTGTCATTTATATGAAGCACGTGCTGAAAAAGCACTTACTTCTTGTGTCGTGGTTCCGTTACGGGTTATTGATTTTTAAATTCAGTATTGTTTTATTTTCTCTCTGCTATTGTTGAGAAGATATACGAAATATACATATATCAGTTACGAAATGTTTGAAAACTTCAAATCATTTAATTGCATAATTTCCCTTAATCTATTTTTCAGGTGAACACTTAAAAATTTTGTAAGGTATATGTACCAATTGTCCTTTCTTGATACTAATAATTCTACATTGTGTGATCCAATGTTTTGGGATCATCATAAGTGTGGTTTTATGAATCCATATCACCGTTCTATAAAACATATGAGGTAATATATTAACATTTTTCAGTGTCGTACTAAATTCCAATCCAGTAAATTCAAGTGACGTATTGCTGGAGCGAAAGAAATGAAATTCACATAAAAATGTCAATATTTTAATATTTAATCGTACAATTGCCAAAAGTTATAAGTAATAAGGAATCATTCTTTGAATAATATGAGGTGATGATTTCGGTCGGGGCGTGATCAAATCTATTGGATTTGACCACGCCCCGGCCAGAATTAACACCTCATTATACTAATTATAAAAAAAATGACTCCTCATTCCTTCAATACAGAATATTTTCACTGTTTTAGAAGTTTTAAAAGAGTTTGTTTAAAAGAAAGAAGTCGTTGAACAATTGATTCTTTAAAAAATAATTTCGTTATTTTTATTTTGTAATTGAAGGGTTTATAATTAGAAGATGGGAGATAAGATAGCGCAAATGCCCATTTGGTTTAGTCGTAAAATACAATTTCAATTTTTTTTAAATTAAATCTATTTGATAATATCATAACAAAAGTTTGAAATAGCTCAATTTCTAACTATATTCAGTTTTTAATATTTTAACAAACGATAAGAAAAAAGAACAAAAAAATTAAAAAAAAAAAAAAAAAAAAAAAAAAAAAAGGTTACCTTATCTCTGTTGCTCTAACTACTGAGCCTTTTCAGTCACAACTAAGTGCTATTTAAATGCTATGTGTGACTTTGTCCACGAATTTAGGAACTTGTATTATTTTTCAAAAACGTTCAATTGTTGGGATACAAAATGGTATTTTTAATGTCTAGTGGGTCATCTCTCCACGTTTTTGTTGATTGTAAATGGTTTGCTTCCCATTCGACCTTATTTAAACTATGAGAAAAATATGAAAGGCATTTAAATTCTAAAAATGACACTGTTTGGACGTTTTGATACCAATTCGCCAGTTTGATCATCACATTTCAAATAATGAACATATTCAAGGGTTACAGTTAACTTTTTTTTGTTTTGAATGATTTTTTCAAAAATTATCAGATTTGTTGATATTTTAATTTTTCAGATTCTTTTCCGTCCTTGTATAGGCATTTTACACGCCTTATCCACCCATCTTCTTTATCTTCATAACAGTAAAATAATCCAAAGAACCGGTTGATTGAAATGATACTTTTTCTACAGGCAAAACAGTATTTTCTTCGTCGAGTAATGACCGTGGTCATTTTTTGACGTAGGTCATTATTACATCTGATCACGAAGCGTTGTAAGGCGCGAATCCTCGGACGTGACTCGACGTGATCCGATCCTTACTTTGTGGGTAACTGACGCGGGTTACATGCGCGGATCCAGAGAATTTTTCCAGGGGGGGGTCCCGAAGGATAATTGTGTTTGCCGGGGGGGGGGGGGGGTCCGTGGCATATTTTCGATAATTTTACAATGTAAATTTAATAAATTTTCATTTTCCAGGGAGGGTCGGGACCCCCCCCGTCCCCCCCCCCCCCCTAGATCCGCGCATGCGGGTTATATAATTTTTCTGCAATCCAAGCTACCTTCATACCCGCATGAATCACCAACAAAAACTAATGATTGTTTGGGATTATCATTCCCACAACTATTTGACAATTTATAAAAAAAATACAGATTTTTGTCAAAGAAGTACAACAAAACAACAATTATTGAATTGACCCATTTCTGCGGAAAATATGAGTGACTTATCAACATAGAATAGAAGGAAACATGATTGTGTATTCTAAATGATTGTTTTGTAAATGATTTAAATTCCTCAATATGTTTTAAACTACTAATAATATTTCTATGCTATGAATGATATTAAAAAAAGCATTTTGAGCAAAATAAATACTTGAAATATAATGCTATGTGACATTAAAATGCAATTATATCGTTCTAAAATTTATAGATAAAAAATGCCATGTAAAATGAATCAGAAAAAAAAGTCGAAGAAAATTCTTAGCATTTGTTTCAAAACAACTCTAATGTGGAAAATTATTCCAAATTTGACAAAAATCAAAATATATTTAATAACAGGGTTTTTTTTCTTCAAATTTTAACAAAACTAGAAATATTACTAATAACAGAGGTTCATATTTTATGGAGTATATTTGACTTTGCATACAAACAATATGCATTTATTTCAACATTTAAGAGGATTATATCTCTTTGTTTGAATAAAAGGGAGATATATCAAAGTGGATTCAAACTCGTGATCTGCGATTTACAAGCCCGATAATAAAATTACTTACTAGGGTGATATTCAACCAAATCGATTGATATAAATAATTAAACAAAATCGCAATCTTGTGACTTGATATAAGTCTTGATGTAGTGAGCTACCTTAATATCACCTTGTAATACAGTAAAGTGTCTTTATGATGATCGAACAGAAAAAATTCAGTAGATGGCTAAAAATAAAATATGATTTTCCGTGATTTTGTCTGATGGTTGATTAACAGTTAGGAATGGCACAGCTTTCCCATCTAACGCTGGGGTTGGTCGTGTAACACCACGGCTTAGGGTTGTCGTTTCTGTTATTTCTACAGTAGTTCCCCTGCAAGTAAGGAAATAAATGTACAGTTCGATCGATGTAAACGTTAAAATTAAACGCCTCGATAGGGAAAATTATATAATGGAAAAGGAAAAGTTTCCACATTATACATGCCTTTGCTGTTTTATTAAACCAGTTGAATACCATTGACCTCTTTTATTAAAAAAAAAAGCTGTCAAATAACAAGATCATGTTCTATGGAGCAACCCTATGGAAAATTTGAATTCTTTTTACTTATTCAGAGTTATGACAGATGGCTGGCACTCAAATGCCCTCAAATGCTTTTTGGGAGGGGGTGTTCATTGTTTTGTTTTGTTTTTATCTTTTTGGGGTCTTTTTTGGATGAAGAGTGGCTCTTTTCTAGAATACTGAAGTGTTTGCTTGTTGACAGTTGAAAGTATGCGTGTCGAAAGAATACAAAGGTAAACGCCTGCAGTAAATTAAGGATACCTTTTTTATAATGATATGTTCTTATTGGAATTTTGTCATGCTGTAAATTTTGAATTTATGAATGGGTGTAGATATAAAATTTACAACATGACAACTATTTACACAACTGTGTTGTCATGTTGTGTATTTTGTATTTACAGCCACCCAGTAAATTCAAAATTTACAATATGACATTTTTCTCAATAAGTCTTTCAAAATATAGCCTCAAATTTTGGTCGCTTCTCTGAACATTGATTGAATAGTACATGTATGTTAACACGTTTTTGGCATTGTATTAATGTAGCTTCTCTGTTTTTAGTTGCGTTTTTTTTTTAAGTTTCAAGTGTTTTTTGAACTTACTTTATATAAGAAAATTCGCTGGCACTGTATACATGTATATTTAATTTTTTAAGTATTATGAAAAAATGTATCTAAGTCAAACTTACTGTGTATTCTTTGTAGACATGCGTATGCGGAGACTGCGAGCTCCAGCTCTGACACGTTTTACCGGTACTGGTCACGCTTTTGGTGCCCCAGTAGCCTATTCCTCTAGGATCGGACGGCTCGAGGCATACTACAATGGGATATGCTTCAATAAACAGTTTATTTCCAAAATATCTTTTACTATAATGCAGCAGCATAGCGAAAAATTAAAATACATCTGTAAAAATGATTGATTATTGATTCTCTTTTCATTACAAAGACTAAATGTGTTATCGTGACTAACATTTTTGTTCAATTGAAATTGACAAGGTAGACGATACATACAGAGAGAGAGAGAGAGGGGGGGGGGGGAGAGAGTATAAAAATATATTTCAACCTTGGCATCTTGGCCGAGTTTCCCACTGACCATTTGCTAGACACTTGATTGTAGGAGCACCCAGTACAACCGTCCGTGGGGGACAGGTGAAGTATACATTCTCCCCAACATTTCCCCCTTTTGTATTGCCGGTAAAACCGGACAGATCTACTTGTAACTGGGCGCTGTACCCGATGTAAGGTTGTGGCATTGGTTGGATACAGCCTGTTATTGGAGATATCAATAGTTAAACATGTCAAATTTCGTTGAAATTATTTGATTACTGTAACTTTACCAAACAATAATGACTCAAAACGAATCGTTATAATTTATTAATTAGATACAGATAGTTCTTTGCTGCAAATTTGTCTTTTAAGCTTGTCTTCAGACGCTTTTTTTATTATTCATTTATTATTTATTTCATTATTCAGCATGTTAATGCTAAAAAGAGTTAAATAACAGTAAATAAAAAGTGTGTCAGCTCACGTGCAATCACACAAGACGTCTTGTTCGATGACTGTTGAACACACATCTTTCCCATGGGACATGTCACAGTGTAACATCGCTCTTCTTGTACAACGATATCCTAGAAATGTTTTAGAGGGACCTAGACACGATTTGAGCTCAAATTTTTCAAAATTTATTTTTGGCATTTTAAGTATCTCGAATGGTCAATTTTTATGTTATAAATGCTTTGTCAAAATTTGAAAGTCAAACATCAAGTTACAAGCCAATTACAAATGTAAGAATTCCTTGTTTTATTTGTAGTATTGGTGGATGTTGCTTTCTGTTGCTGATAAAATTATTAATGAACACATTAATCAAGTTCATCGTGTTTGCCACAAGTTATTTTGTCCAAGAAATGGTAAATTCTTAACTTTAAATTATTTGCAAACAACTATAAGACTCGAGCTTTGTTTACATAACAATGACTTCTTTACCCTGTATTTTACTTGTATCTTGAATTCTAACATTCGAATGTTGGTAAATCATTCAAAATACACAAGTAAACTATTTTATAAATAAAAATAAAAACAATTCATCTCAAATCGTGTTTAGGTCCCTTTAAGGTTTGGAATGTGTATCTTAATTTATTTAACACAAGAATTACTAAATATTCATACATACAATGCTTTCAAAAGTCGTCATACACAATAGATGTAAGCTTTGTATAGTCTTTATTTTCAAATACGAACAAATACATGTCATTGAATCTACAATATAATTAATTTCTTTGATAAGTATGAAACTACCTGTATTTTTAAACGGGATGCTTTTTTGAAAAGCTAACTTGCAACGTTTTTCTCAAAAAAATGTTACAGGGCAAATGTGCACTTATAATCTAAGTTAATATACTTGTTATAGTTCAATATCAAAGTTTCATTCTCATTTAAGCACAAGACAGAGTCTCAGAGTATTATCTAAAACATTTATACATGTATACCTTTTCAATTAACTTTGTTTTATAGATACATGTCAATTTTTATGATTGACAATGAAAAATTCAATTGTAAAACATCAGGAAAATTGTGTATATTGTACAGCGTGTATCCTTTTAAGGGAAATTTAAAGTTGTACACATAATTAGCCTCATGTCGAAGATACATGTTTATATATTCCATTTAATAGTAATGAAAAACATTTGGAACGTACCTTTGAGAAAGATATTCTATTAATATGAATAAAATCCTCCGTTTCGCTTGTGTTTTCCGTGACTTGGACAGTTTCGGTTTCCTGTTGTGAATTCAGCTCACACAACAGTCGATTTCTGCTGAAATTGACCGAGAGACATTCAGCATAAGCGATACATAGTTTCAGACATTGCTTCTGTCCTGTTGGACTCACATCTTTGAAATCAAAACCAATCAGCCTTCTTCCTGACTCAACGAAATTAATCACGAATAAAAGTAATAGTACTTCAAAACTGATCATTTCAAGCACGTTTAGTGTTAAGTTACACTGTATCTTAATACATGTAAAATGAGAAGAATATTCACAGCACTATAACTTGGGGCGGTTTTATCATTAAAACTACTTGATTAAGGTTTGCGCAAGCGCGATGAAATTGATTAAATTTTTTCGTTATTTTACTTTTTTCAGAAGCAAAAGTCCTAATTAAAATATGATCCTTATGTTCTTAAAATGATAAAAAGGTTCATGAATTATGCAGTATTTTGCTATTTTGTTGTACTATCTGTAAGTTTTATTACATTGTTTAAAATAGACCACAAAGATAGGAAAATAGAAAACACTTTATTTTGAACATCCCAAATATGGCCATGTAGTTATACAATATGAATAACAAAGATAAGAACATCGTAGAAGACATTGAATAATTGATGCTGATCCGGAAAATGGTCTAGGTTTGTTAATTAAAGTTAATTATTTTTAACGTATTTAAATGTAGTCCTGTGGTGCTTGAATTCGTAATTGCCCTGCATCATTTCACACACACAGCCACACGCATTTGTTGTTTCTATCTATTTGATTTAAAGAAAACAACATTCGTTTGATGTAGAACCACGGGAAGCTTAAGATATACTAGTACAATTGATAAAATACATCAGAAAGTGTTGAGAATCAAATTTATATTTTTCTCGTGATGATTCCATTTTTAGATTTTAGCTCACCTTCAGTTTTACAGTGCGTTCAATGCGAACCCGTTCTTAACTGACCACTTTAACTACAATCTGGTAAAGGTATTGTTATGCCAATAGAGACCTCAAAAGTTTCTAGGTGATTTTAAAAAAATATTTTTGAACGTAAATTCTATGCTATCTTTTATTTGTTACCCATCTCATCAGCTTAAAGCAAAGGATTTCTTTGAAACAAATCTACCTCAAATAAGACTCGTTTTTCTTTTTGTTTCTTCTTTGACAACAGTAAGATTTCTCGACAAGAGAAGCTTCAATAAAACACTATCACGTACACTTTAGAAAAATAAAAAAAATTGGGTCCTTTGACCCCTTTTTACATTTCTTCCCATAAAATAACTTAATGAAAATTAATAGAACTTAAAGAGGATTGAAATGTATTTTAAAATTAAATTTTTAATAACACTTGCTGTACTATAACTGATGGTTTAATTGAAAAACTCGAGATAATACCGATACAAATATCGAGTTTGTTTTAGTTGGGATTTACTCTTTTAGTAGGAAATGTCCAATCAATGCAAAAGAGGACTTCTCAAACCTTGTCAGTTCCATCTGAATTATTGGTTGAACAAAGCCTTTTAAAGCATAAAAGCCTTAAATCTATATGAAGTAGATACAGCATGCATTTTTTTTTTTATATTTCAAAAGATCAATTTTCTGGTTTTGAAAACAATATAAGTAAAGTTATATTTTTTTTTAGTAAAACCGTAAAACTTTGATTTCTCTGCCTGTTCATGTTTATGTAATATATGCTTTATGAAATATAATTACTGAGTATGTCATAAAAAGCGCTGCATGGATTTATTTTTTCTACACAATTGAATATATGGCTATTTAAACGAAATCAGACTTTTACACAGGACATTTCAATCGGAGTTTTAAAAGAAATTTCCTACAAAAATATATGATTGACAGAAATTTATCTTAATGCCATTTTTTTAAATTTCTAATTTCTTTTGTGAGCGTCAAACAAAGTTCTATATACCAAATAAAAAAAATAGTTGATCATAATCCATAATTCTTTCTTCAATTTATATCTATGATTCATCAAGAACATTAATGGTTTCTTGTGCGACTTCTAGTGATCGGTTTTTTTTTCTTCATCTTACACAATAAAATGATGAGTAATCCATGTGTCTCGCTTGTGAAGAACGCCTGCGTCCTTTGGTTTATACTCTGTCCCAAGATATCCTGGATTCACATTTTGCTTAATTACTCGATATTTATAAATACCTCAGGGTTCAAACGATCTTCATTCAAAAGTAAGAAACATTTTCAAGATTTCTCAGTTGAAACGCTTCCGTTAGCTTATCAGGTTTCAATACAAGGCTAAAAAATGTAATGTCTACGGGGATTTTGTATTGCAGTAAGCCCGGATGATAACGTTGTAAATTGCACGAGGTATTCCGAGTGATTCCGAATGGAGAAAAGATGTAAACATTCCCTATAATAAATCTCCGTAAGAAATCTATTTTCGATCCTGTGATTGTTTCCGAGTGAAAAAAGATAATGTGTCAATGAAGATATCTTGGAAAATTTCCCTTTCATCGAATTTATTTGCACTTCTTTCACAGGTATGTATATTTTTATTAAAAATCTATCAAATGTGCTGCATAAATATCTTGGGACAGACTATAACATGTTATGTGTTTAAGGGCGCAATTGTTTGAGGTAATACTTTATACAATGTTCTAAAAACACTTAAATTGAACTAAGAAAAGGAAACATGTCTTTCTCACAGAGTAACATTATTATATGCATTGCGATTGTTTACGTGTATTTATTTTATATCAATATTGCATTTCATTATCATCGTCTGTTTATGACCTCGAGGATGGAGAGCATAGTGTGTTTTTCTTGTATGTCCTTCTACATTGTGAATGCAACCAACCATCTATCGAAAATTCTTTCCGATATAATAAGTTATTGCAAGTCTTAACAAGTGTTAGCAAACAAAATACAATGTACTATATTTTTTTATCTCATAAGTGTGGTGTATACTACCCGTGTGATAAACCTTTGCTTTATCAAACGGGTGATGCTTTATCAAATACTTCCGGTCCGAGCTATTTTTGACACAGCCCCCGCTTCAACACTTGTGACCTATATTCGATGATTTTCTAGTATTTTCTACATAACTATATCTACTACCAAAAATTGATTTAAAATGGATTTTGTCGAAGATTTAAATAACAAATATGAAAGAAAACACTTAAATGTGCATGTTATTTATAAAACTGCAAATCGTTAGCTATCAAAGAGTTCATCCTGACGATGCGATGAAAACAGAACTGTTTGGTTGTGTTTCAATACAAGAACTTACCGAAATAATGTCTCTTAAGACTTTAATTTCACCACCAGTAAGCATCCTTTTTCAATATTTCCAACATCAACAACTGTTCCTCGTTCGAGTAAAATCAAACTAACGAGCATTCGCAACTTTGTATATGTCAACAAACTTGATCATTCAAGTCTTCCGATCAGTATTTCCATTGAATTAAGTGATAAAGCTGTTAGAAAAATTAGTCAGAAATAAAAAATTCTTTCAAGGTTTATTTCAGTGAAACTTTACATTAAAACAGTTAGATTTATCTCCGAAATGACGTACTAAATTGTATTGCGTAAGGTCACAATAACCGCATAACACAACGTTGCATCATCGTTTACGTATTGAAAAAAAATAAATTCAGGTCATATAAGAGGCTTTTTCAAAAGCTTCATAATATACATTAAAATTGTATAGATAAATAGAACATCTATAATTGTGTGATTTTATATTTGCTTTATCCAACTCGTTGAAATGGTTATATTCGCTCGGCAAGCCTCGCGAATATATACACCATTTCAACTCGTTGGATAAAGCAAATATAAAATCACACTATATAGATATCCTCTATATATTTTTATGCTGTTATTGTTTTTGTTTTTTTGTTTTTTTTTATTTTTGTTTTTTATTTTTTTGTTTTTTTTTGTTTTTGGGTTTTTTTTGTGCTTCTTGAAAGGAAAGAAATATAGAAGTGCCCCTTATCTATATTATCTTATACACGTAGAACCTTATATCCAAAGTGTCGTGCCAAGGTTGTGACTGATCAAGTCTATTTTTTTCTTATCTTCACTGTTACGAACACAATAACAATGGTCGTGTTGTTATGTCTGTTTCTCTGTTTTGGTCCCGCGCTAAGTTTTCTAATTCCAGAATCATGCGACACTATGGATTGCAAGTTGGATCATGTGTTGCATATTGTGTCCAAACAACAGGGCATTATGGACCAACAGTCCAGACAGATTGCTGCACTAGAGAAACAACTGTCAACCATGTCTTGTACGAAGGATAACACGGGTCACAATGCAATGGAATCCGGAACAACAACAAAGAGTGTCCACGATAATCAAAGTGGAATATCGGGTAACTTTTTTATATTAAAAAAACCCAAAATGTGTAGAACATTTATACCGAGCGCAGCGAGAGGCGGGGGAAGCCCGCCACGCGAATCGAGGATTAATGGTAACACGTATATATAAAAAAAATCAGTGAAAAATGAGAGTTAAATCAGGGGTACTATGGGCTAAAAAATTTTCTTCCAGCCCTGGACGCCTCCATATTGGCCATCATTTTTTTTTAAAGTTAGTTCGATCATTGATTGACTGGCACTTATCGATGTTTATTGCCCCTAAACTCGAATAAAAACTTTCCAATGTTTTAATTGAAGGTAATTTGAATTTGAAAAATTTAAAGTGAAAACCAGATAACTTTAATCAAGAAACACGACTATAGTTCTTCGTATATCTTATCAAATTATCAGATGGAAAATAAAAACATTAACATCAAGGAACTGATCTTTTAGATACTGAATAAGATATTCAATTTTATTACCGGTAGACGACATATGAATTAAATTGATAAACAATGAAAGAAGAAATAATTTTTTGTCGGAATCACGTAACTCTCTTCGGCTATTTCCGAAGACAAAACTTGTACATTTTACTACGAGACATGACGTCATAATGTATACTGAGCACGCGACGTTTAGTTAACTTTGGCTAATGAGTTGAGTAGGCGGATCCTACTGTGTGCGTTTCAAATGAATTGTTTTACAAAAATCAAACTGCACTGTGTTAAATCTGCGCTCGGTCCAACGGTCACACCGTTTACATATTAGAATATATGCATTATCTTGCTAATTTTTATTTATCTTGTCTTATGCAACATGTAGGCTCTGCTTTTTAAATATAACCCCTTTTTAATTTTTTTTCAGAGCCACAAACAACAATTCCATCTTTCTACGCAGTTAAATCTCGAGATCAGCGAGATCTTGCAAAAGGTGAGAGAATCTTGTTTGAAACGGCGATTACCAATGTGTTCAAAGCATACGATATATATTCTGGTGTCTTCAAGGTTCCGTTAAAAGGAGCATACGCATTCTCGTGGACTATAGCCATGAATAACATTGACAACCACGCTTGTTTCTCTCTTTTTGTCAATGACGCTGTGGTCGGACAAACGTACTTGTGGAACAACGGAAGTGACGCAGTATCAACGGGATTTTCCATTGTGGAAGTTAATTCTGGTGACGACGTATACATGAGTGTTTGCAATGTTAGCCAGCCATTGGGTGAAATAATTAGTGACATTTACCGCAAGACAAGTTTTGCTGGATGGTGTATAGCATGCGTGGGATAGCGAGGTGTATAGTATGCGTGGGATAGCTATTTTTGTAACTTTCATATAGGAAAATAATTTTGTTCTGAATTTTTTAAATTATTAATTATTAAATTACCAGAAAAGGGACTAAACGAAACGGGCCATTAAATCTGTCATTTTGATATATTTGCTCTGTTTCGTATTGGTTTTGACTCCAACATCCAATGCATCCGCAGTCTAAGTGGGTTTACAAAACTAATTAAGGCATCCTTTGCAATTTTATGTTCATTCTCTTTCCGAGTTTTTTTTTTTTTTTTTTAGATTTGTAATTCACTCGTTTTAGTGGTTCTATTTTGTTGTCTTTTTAAGCAGTTTGACTGTAACTAGAATATGCCCAAAGTAAAACGAGACCACAACCAAAAACAAAAACGTCATAGATTTAGTGGTCGAAGCAACCTGACGTTGTGTTTTATTAAGCGCACAATTAACATTAATGCTATCAAATACACAGAATTGATAAATCGCTGCAAGCAAGCAAGTTTATCTTTCGGAGGACACGGTGGTCTTGCTAGTAAATATATGGAAAGGATTGAATCTTAATATTAAAGAATGAACTATTTCGGAAAATCATAATTAAGAGTATACGTAACACAGCATATTTATTATGAAATATAGGAAGAGAAAAGGCACAAAAAAGAATTTGGATAATCTTAAAATCTCTTATCTTTAATATTTTATTAGAAAAGGATCTAATGTTGCCTATGCCCTGTCTTGCCAATGTGTTATTCTAAAATTTCTAATTAAACT
Organism: Magallana ariakensis; assembly: GCA_020458035.1. Classification (NCBI taxonomy): domain Eukaryota; kingdom Metazoa; phylum Mollusca; class Bivalvia; order Ostreida; family Ostreidae; genus Magallana; species Magallana ariakensis. Next base: position 37,626,990 of record CM035816.1, read on the forward strand.
TTTTAAATAAAATCACAATGCATGCATCATGGACAGTCTTAAGTAGAGTGTCTACCATTGTGTTGACTTCTGACAACATAGATTTTGATCTAGAGTTCTCTTTAATCAAATCGCTTGTATGTTGTTCCAACAGGCTTGGTTTACATATATATATCTAAAGCATCAAGCGAATTTCTTAAAATCTTGAGTATCGTCAAAAGGAAATGAATAATGATGTTAACGAAAGGCAAAAATCAGTAATGAAAGAAATTGAGTATGTGTGTGTGTGTGGGGGGGGGGGGGGGGGGCAAATAGGGGAAATAGGGGAGCGTTCTGGGGACTCCTGTAAATATAATCACTCATCTGAATCCTAAACCATTGATTTATTAACATGCAAAAAATATTTACTTTCATATTTCTCAAAGAACTTTTAATTATTAATAGTAGAGTTATAAATTTTTTGCTGAATAGATCCGGTTTAAAACTGGTAAGAATATTATTGGATGAGGACTACGGAAGTGTATTATAGCCTTATGCACATTGAGACTTTTTTATACCTGCGTTTTCACATTCCGCTTGCTCCTCATAAACAGAAAACTTGGATGGCAAAGATGTATGTAAAACTATATACATAAAACTATCGCTTATCTCAATGGACAAAAGTATAGAATACTACAGGACAATTAAACAGGATGATATTATTACACTGTATAATTCTGTTAATGAATGCATGTTTGTTTATTCAACTGTAAAAAAGACGCATCAAATTTGAGATTAAAGATGACTGATACAGATTAAAGTGTAAATTTTACACATCTATGTGTAAACTTTACAAATGAAAGTGCAAAACTCACAGATTTATGTGTAAATTTGACAGATAAGTGTGTAAAATACAGATCAAATGAATAATGTAAATTCTGCACATGAAAGTGTGAAATACAAAAAAATGACACAGTCTCGATGTGACACTACATGTTATACGCTAGAAAACATAATGAATTGTCAAAAATTTAGTTTCAAACTCAGTGCGCATTGTTTTTGTATTAATTCCAAATGATGGGTGTCGTACGAATTAAGGTACAATGTACATGTACGTTTGAAACACAGGCACCTGGCGTTATAAATTTTTCTCATAAAAATAAATACCCTATATCTAATAATACACAAGGTACCCATCCCCGCCATCTTGGATTTATTTCAAACTGTCACATCAGCTGGAAGTTTTGCTTGAAACTCATCGGTAAAATTATTTTACGATCATCTCCGTCTCCCGATCGGTCATTCAACATCTAAGCTTACAACCAATTCAACCAAAACGGTGCATTACAACTGTCATTAATAAAAATCACCCCTCGATCTGCATCTACTGCCTAAAATATGCGATAAAAGGTTAAAGGGTGGACGGAAGTTGTCACTCATATGTAAATGAGACTTCCCTGCACCGTGTGTTTGTTTCAAAAGATATGCGTTTATAAACATGTTTATATAAACTTTGTGTATTAAAAGTTATAATTGACTATAGTATCCCTTTTCTTAGTTTTAACTTGTATGTTGATCGAATTCAAAATAGACGCCTTTTGAATATTCGTATCAGTGCTATATTTGGAAGGGATTACACAAAGTATGATGCATTTTATGTCAACTTCCGTCCACCCTTTAGCCTTTTGTCGCATATTTTAGGCAGTAGATGCAGGTCGAGGGGTGATTTTTATTAATGACAATTGTAATGCACCGTTTTGGTTGAATTGGTTGTAAGCTTAGATGTTGAATGACCGATCGGGAGACGGAGAGGATCGCAAAATAATTTTACCGATGAGTTTCAAGCAAAACTTCCAGCTGATGTGACAGTTTGAAATAAATCCAAGATGGCGGGGATGGGTACATTGCGTATTATTAGGTATTAGGGTATTTATTTTTATTATGAGAAAAATATATAACGTCAGGTGCCTGTGGTTTGAAACTGCAATATGTGAATTAGATAGGCGAATATTACGAAAGGGCGTATAACATTTATACCGTAAATTTTGAAGTTTCCGCAAAAAAGAATTATCATATTTCCGAAGACCCCCCCCCCAAACATAAATTCAGCTGACCACGAATATAAAATTAATGCAATCTCTCCCCCAATTAACGTAAACCGGGTCGCAAATGACGAACACTCCCGTCAACCAACTAAACTATGTTTGTTATGGCCACTATATATTATTCACAAAATTTTGGAACCAACTGCTTACCTATTAATTAATAAATGATTTATGCAGACGAAATATTGTTGTTTCTCTTTATTTCAAAATCGATTTCTGAGAGGCATTGCTATGACAGATGCTTATAATTTATCCACTGGCATGAAACGATCGCGATTACAAACTTATTAGAATATATGAAACTCACAAAATCGATGCGCATAAACTCTTTGTGAAAGCAACATCGTGACATATGATAGAATTTCTAGTCTGTCCCAAGATATTTATGCAGCACATTTGATCGACTTTTAATAAAAAATATACATACCTGTGAAAGAAGTGCAATTAGATTTGATGAAAGGGAAATTTTCCAAGATATCTTCATTGACACATTTATCATTTTTCACTCGAAAACAATCATAGGATCGAAAATAGATTTCTTACGGAGATTTATAATGGGGAATGTTTACATCTTTTCTCCATTCGGAATCACTCGGAATACCTCGCGCAATTTTTCAACGTTATCATCCGGGCTTACTGCAATACAAAATCCCCGTAGACATCACATTTTTTAGCTTTGTATTGAAACCTGATAAGCTAACGGGGGCGTTTCTGGGAAATCTTGGAAAATTTTCATACTTTTGAATAAACATCGTTTAAACCCTGCGGTATTTATAAATATTGAGTAAAATCCAGGATATCTTGGGACAGAGTATAGTATTGAATTGAAAATGTTTGATTACAAATGTATAAAACCAATATTCATGCATAGCTCTATCAATGCCAAAATGAAATATTGTTTCATGGAATATGAAAATTTTCATATGAAGTTTAAATAATTGTAAACGGAAGCAGGTCAAAGAATTAAACCATAAAGCTGTTTCTCGCCCTATCTGCTATTCGATTCATATTCATATGAATTGTAATTGGACGATATTTCATTTGATCAAGTAATACACCAAACAAAAAAGGTTTATTATGCCATTAAAGTGGGTCTGTTTGTGGTAAAACATAAAATGTATATGAAAAAATACACAATATAATCAAAACAAAGAAATAAGCAGTTACATTTATTTGTACATGTAGAGCTCGTTTTAAAATACCCCAATGTTTACGTCAGCCGCTCGCTAGCTTTGCCGGCATCAAAAGCATGCCACCGCCATAACAACGCATGCTGTTGAAACCAGTACATTGAATACACTTTTTAACATGATTGAAACAGGGTTTTAAGTGAATTTATTTATTGCAATACCAGAAATACACCTAAGATTACTTATTTTAATCATTTTTTTTCTTCGGGAACAAATAATTAGGAACTTCACTATCCAACAACCAAGCCCCTGTGGTTGAAACAGTGCAATTGCACTATTAAAAAAATAGACCCAAAAGATTTATTGTCTCAGAGAGAGAGAGAGAGAGAGAGAGAGAGAGAGAGAGAGAGAGAGAGAGATAAAGAGAAGAGAGAGAGAACTCATGCGGTTGAAACGTGCGACTGTATTAAAATTTCTGCAGATCGAAAAACAACTATTTTTCCTATATATACTAATATTTGAAATTATCTTAATATGTTTGAAAGAGAGAGAGAGAGAGAGAGAGAGAGAGAGAGAGAGAGAGAGAGAGAGAGAGAGAGAGAGAACTTAGCTAGCTAAGCGAGACAGGGTCTCAATTGATCTCAAATTTTTGACTTTTTTTTGAGTTGGGAAACGAGTTGAGTGATTTAAGAGTTTGGTGACGGTGGAGCCAGGTTTTAAAAAAAAAAGTTTCTATTTTTTTAATAGCACGCTGAATATTTTATGTTTTTAATAATAGCAGAGACTTAGATAACAATATATAAATAGTGCCTGTTTGGGAGGGTACCAGTTGAAATTGACACCCCGAGAAAACCATTGTCAACCGACGCGAAGCGGAGGTTGACAATGGTTTTCGAGGGGTGTCAATTTCAACTGGTACCCTCCCAAACAGGCACTATTTATTTTATTATACTGAATGTCTTAATTTTTATAGCAAATTTTACTGCTTTTATATAGAAAAGACGTGAATTCTACGGCGAACCGTACGCGCATAATTAACGCGCATGTAACAATTCGTTCTATCGGCCCGTTGCTAAGCGTGCGAGGGAGAGAGAACGGATTGTCAACTGCGTCTAAACCAATCAGATTGCAGTATTTAACATGAAAGTATAATAATATTTATTGTGTGATACCACATGTGCAAGCCAATCGTGGAATGGTGTTTATGCATGATAATGCTCCGTGTCATACTGCAAGGACGACAAGAGAGATGCTGCAGAGGTTTAGACTGGCCGCCGTGTAGTCCAGATCTTAACCCAATTGAAAATTTGTGGGACGAGGTGGATAGACGAATTCGTCTACTTCCTGCTCAACAAAACCTTGTGCAACTACAAAGGGAGATTTTGAATGAATGGAACAATGTACCACAAAGATTTTTACACAATTACATCAATTCCATGAGACAGAGATTCTTAGCAGTTATCCGAGCAAACGGAGGCCACACCCGATATTAATATGTGAATCACATAATGGGGGTACCAATGTTTCATAAACAGTACTCAAAGCAACTGGTCAATAAGTTTGCAACAAATGATGTTTCATTTTCTGTAATATAATAAACAATTAAAATAATATACTAATCAACCTTTGTTGCGTTCAGATCTAAAATAATCAAAGAAATAGTAAGTGGTGCGTTAGCAATTTTGCCTAGTGTATATATGCATGCATATGGTGGCATATCTCTGCCCCTTATGTGCAAGTTATTTTTTTATCAATTATGTCTACATGCAAGATAAATATGTTGACATGCAAGATAGTTATGTCGACATGCAACTTATTTATTTTAACATGCAAGATAAATGTTGACATGCAACATATTTATGTCGACATGCAACTTAGTTATTTTGACATATAACTTATAAATTGCATGTCAACATATTTATCTCGCATATGAACATAATTAAGTTACATGTCAACATATTTATCTCGCATGTCAACATAAGTAAGTTGCATGTTGACATAAATAAGTAGCATGTAAACATAAGTTAGTTGCATGTTGACATAAATAAGTAGCATGTGAACATAATTAAGTTGCATGTTGACATAAATAAGTTGCATGTCAACATATTTATCGTGCATGTTAACATTAATTTATTATATTTTCATGTTAAATACTGAAATCTGATTGGTTTAGACGAAGTTGACAATCCGTTCTCATACCCTCAGCGTTAGCAACACACTTGGCAATGGGCCGATAGAACAAATTGTTACATGCGCGTAAATTATGCGCCTACGGTTCGCCGTAGAACTCACATATTTTTTATATAAAAGCGGTAAAATTTGCTATAAAATTAAGACATTCAGTATAATAAAATAAATAGTGCCTGTTTGGGAGGGTTCTCGTCGGTCGACAATGGTTTTCTCGACTCGGGGTGTCAATTTCAACTGGTACCCTCCCAAACAGGCACTATTTATATAAAGTTGCATGTCGACATAAATAGGTATAGCATCTAGCATCTTGGATGTCACATGTAGGCGATATTGAGATATTTCATAATTATTATTTGATTGCAATTTTCTTGCATGTCAACATTGTTATGTTGCATGTTGACATAATTATCTTGCATGTCAACATATTTGATAGAAAAATAATAACTTGCACACAAGGGGAGTGATATGCCACCATACTTTGATGCCGGCAAAGCGACACAGCCGGTATGTCTTTGATGCCGGCGAAGCGACGGGCGTCTGGATTTAGCGAGCTGCTGAACAAAACAAGATTGTTACCAAGTGGGAAAATCGATGGTATTTTGAAACGAGCTCTAAAAAGTATGTCGGTCGCAAGTGCTGGTCTTAACTTATTCAAATTCTAAAACGTTTTTGAGATATTAATTTCAAACAAAGGAAAAGCAGTTATCATAAATATTTTTAAACAAAATACTTAATAAACATTCATCATATAAATAATAAAAAAGAGAAGAGAGAACTGATGCAGAAAATTAAAAATCGAGAAAATAGTATCAGCTCATGAGTTGATACCGGTATAGTAGAATTTAGACGTATCACTTATTAATCTGTTATAAATATGTGATAACTGCCATTCCAGCAGATTGAGAACATTCTTTTTATTCATAAATATAATAGAAGATAAAAAGCGTTTGATTGTTGAACAGCTTAATAGACGCAGAAATAAATCATTAAACGCCATTAAAAGCAAACATATAAAGCATAAATATTAATTTGAATTTCTACGTATCTTTTGAATTACCAGGATTTTAAACGTAGGCAAATTTTCAGGCGGGAACCTGTTCTTGTAGACCATGCATGGTTAATTAACGTCTGCTGTACTCGAAGACTGCTCAGAACAGTGCGTGGTACTTGCTCTTGGTCACTTGGACAGTGAGGTCCACCGTGCAGTGAGCGATCATCATGGGCACACTTGTTGCATGGGGAATCAACCATTGAAGTCAATGGATTTCAGACAGAACATGTCACCCCTGCGAATGTGTTCGGAATGTTTTCTTTATCGTTGCTAAGTATGTAATAAATCCAGAGGTGCTCGAATGAAAGTTCACGAGACTTCGCCGAGATTTATTCAGTTCCTGTGAAAATTCGAGCGGAAGTATAAGTGTTCGATTAATTTTCTCAAAATACGTAAGGACTGGTCGTTTTTCATATCATGTCCTACTTTGATTTATGTTAAAACATGAAAATCTTTTAAGATATATGTCTTATTTCATCATCTAGCGGTTATTTAAACTAAACGATGATATTCAGAACAGAGTTATCGTTCGTGTTTAACCACTCTACACGTGGTTGAAAATGTAAACATTAGGTTGCTTGATAAAATCAAAGCCTTATTTTACGCTTTTGGTGTGCAATACCATGCTTTTTAACAAAATAATTGGTGTCTGTTTTTTATAAAAACTTAGTATATCCAGCCATTTTCAAGTAACATTCGGCATAAAATAGTATAGTTTGTTTCACTATTGATGCTATTTCTAGGTCAGGCGCGGATCGAAAATTATTCCTTAAGGTGGATCGCTACTAAGCATGTTAATTGTTGCAACAGCAGAAAAAAAAACCCTTTATTTTCTATTGTCACATTTATTTCTAGAACTTGTTTTATCCACCAATTAATGAAGATAAAGTTTAAAATCAAAAAACGTCTAGATTTGGTGGCAGGGGATAGTTTTTTTGGTCGAGGAAATGTGAGGCAGATACTGCTCATATATGTGATCTAATTATTCAGTCGATTTTTAAATTTGCTAAAATTGGTTTGCATGCACGGGACACATGGTCCCGACTCTTGAGAATTTTTAAACATTTCAGAATAAAACAAGTACAACTTACATATAGCACTATATAGAATAGCTAAGGACAGTCTCAAAATTTTCTGAAAAATTACCCTTTTTTCACATTTTCACGGGTCCAGCACCACGCTCCAGTCCCGAGCAACTGCCATAAACTACCATAGAATTTGCTGCTTAATGTATACCTATGCAAATAATCACCAATTAATGGGGGGTCAATCACCTTCTTTTCGAGTGACATTTCGTGTTCTGAACCCACCCCACTTTTCAAGCACAAAACCGAAAGTGAACATTTTGGCCACAGTTTCGCATTTTCATTCCATATCTGATGAAAAGTGCTACCAGTATTAAAGTGTCATATATCAATAAAATTGACATTAGCTCCTCTATCCACAGAGTGAATGCAATAAATATTCTAGCAATTTATACTCCTCAAATAACCAGCCAAACCTCAGGTTCTCCCTTTATTTCAAAATTTTGACCGGATCTTTCGTTCGAAACTATCCCCTGCCACCTTTTATATTTGACAACAAATACCTAGATTCTAGGAAATAAACTATAAACACGAGGCACGATTTTTACTGCGAAACTGAAAGGGTCAAATAAAACCACATGATCTAAATTTAAATGACAATAACATTCGCAGGGAACTGGCAAGGCCGAAATCTACACGATCCAGTTCAAACCAGTTTAACGAGCGGTCGAAAGCTTCAGCAACCTAACAAAATCACGGACTGCACGAAAAAGTCATGAATTGATGATTCCCATATATGCATACTTGGCTATTTTTATCTATCTAACGTACATATTAACAACAATATAGAAACTTTTACTACAACTCTTCACAGTTAAATATTTTATTAAAAAGATAAAACTTAATAATAAAGTGCCATCTTTCATGATTCATGCGGGATATAAAAGAAGCAATCATTGCAGAAAAAAAATGTTCAAATAATTTTTTTTTTTAATTTTATATTTATAGAAAAAACAAATGGTCTAAGACATTCCAAACACCGTCGGTTGCCATTCCTTTGCTTGCTCGTTTGGTGGATCTCTTTGGGTTTTGTTTTGTCGCTGTGTTGATATATCCAGATATCGTGTGAATACGGTATTAGGAATGAAAATATAACCAGCGTTTAACTAATGCCCTTGTGATAGAAGAGGTGAAGCAGAAATTCTCTAGTTAAGTTGGGAGATTTATTTTGGAAGCGCATTTGTTCTCCGGGCATTTGTGCTGGTGGTGGGGGGGGGGGGTTTGCTATCTACAGTAGATAGAAGTAACTTCTATTTATCGTATTTTTTCTTCAGCAGTGTGCGCCCCATACTCAAACATGAAAATGAAATCGTGAAAATTTGCATTACAATTGGAAGAATATAAAGTTATTTGCATGTATACCACAATTTAATTTTTTTATTTCAACTGTTGACACGGTGCATATATATGTTGTAGATTGGACAGAGACAATCGAGCTGCGTCAAACAAAAATGTTTTTTAAGAGAAAAAAAGCCCATCAAAATGGAAAAAAAATGAGGAAGCGTACTTTTAAAAAAAAGATATATTTAATAAGAAAAACAACCAAACTATGAAATAAGCATGTACATTTTATTCGCTCATATCAATTGTAAAATCGATTTCAGACATGTCCGAGGCAAGTTCTGTTCTAAGTGTAAACTATGAAAAGGTATTCAAAATAATGAAAGGCAGTATTAACATGAATAACTGATTAAAAAAAAGAAATTTTTAACCTCTTAAAAATAATGAAATCAACAAGAACTCTCAACCCCCCCCCAAAAAAAAAAACGACGAATAAAAAAATCCACAATTAAGCAACAACAAAACAAAGAAAAAAAATCGTCGCCCGACATATCTGAATCATTTTGGCACATGATTATTTTAAAGTTAGTAAAAAGTATAAATTATCAGAATAAAGTCTGGCAATATTATCACATATGAAAAGTCTTGAAAGACTGTGAAGAATAAGACATCGTTGATCGAGATTCACTTCTATCATAAACTGGCCATCCTTGCCCTGAGCAACACACAGCCGTTAGTTCACGGAAAGAGACTCGCATAGCACTGGTCACCGGAAGTGACAAACATTTCCGGTCCAAAGAAATTGTCAGTATCAAGAATAGCGTCACATGACAAGTCTTTCGAAAAGTTTTTATTGTCCTCATTTCTTGGTGTGATCCCTTCTCGTTTGATTTCCTGGAATTCAAAAAAGGAGTAAACTAAGTACTGGTATAATTTATCAGGGGAAAAAACGTTCATGATAAAAATAACCGAAAAAATTATTATCAAAATTGAGACTTTTGAAAATAACAAAATAATAATAATTACATTTACAATATGTAAAACTTGCAAGTAAACTAATTTTAGATGATGATTTGATATAAGTTACTATCAACATATTAAAAAAAACCAAGTTACCCGGTAATTGTGTGAAACTCTTTTACAATTACCTACAATTTACGATTTCCTACAATTCCCTACTGATCCCTGCTGGTCTATTCTCTTATGATAGTAACCCGGTTCTGTATAATTAAGTCACAATTAAGGACATCCGTTTAGTAAACAGACAACAACTGTTACAGTAAGATTTGCTCATGCAACCGTACATAAGAACCTTTGAGACTGATTCTGTTCCGAGTTCGTCAGATCTCTGTTGCGTTAGTTTTTCATTAGGGTTTTTGGCATTATCGGAGATATCAGTCTGGTTCTGTTGTCCCCTGGCCAGGATCTTCATGATTCTGGAGACGTATGGCGGGTAGCTTACGGGGTTTTGCCTGACTTTTGGTGGAATCACAATGCGTTTGACTGTCTTCTGTTTTAAGAATAAAACAACTCATTTATTAAGGTCTTCCGTTTCCAACGGAAGACCTTATTGTTATTGCTTTGTTTCTTTTCCTCTATTATTATTATTTTTTTTTCTGTCACGGTTTCTCAAAAACGCTTTAATCGATTTTGATAAAACTTTCAAATCTTATTCATGACTAAATTTGTAAGAAAATTACACGAGGTTTTCTTGGTCGTTACTTCCAGTCCCGCGATATTAAAAAAATTATGTTTTCGCTTGTTCACAGTTTTTCTCCAATAGTTTTTAGGATAGAACTTTCAAATTTTCAGGGATGATAGAGAGTGTTCTGCCGCAGTGCCCTTCGCATATCCGAACGTCCGCCGTCACTTCCGGTTGTCACCGGAAGGAAACAAAAAATTATCATTTTTCAACTTTTTTGACTTGAATTTTTTTTATTTTATTATTCGATAAAGACGCGTTTAAAACTTCAGAATATGAAATCCGTTTTAAAATCGATCCACGCATTCTCGAGATATTAGGCTTCAAAGTCTTGAAGCGAGAGTCCGCGTAGCTCAGTCGTTAGAGTGGTGGACTTGTGCCCAGGCGACCCGGGTTCAGTCCCCGAGTGTCGAACGTTTTTTCTTTCGTAATTGTGGTTTGTTTTACGATTTTATCTTGAAAATGATGGCTTAAAATGTTTTCCGTTTAAATTTTATCATCAATCAAAATAATATCGGTGTTTTTATCCAGTACAAATATAGAGCCCAATTAGAAATACCGTAAATTTCCTGCTATGTGACATTTTTTTTTTTATCAGCAGCTATCTAAATTCAGACGCTCGTAGCATCGCCGGCATCAAAGTCATGCCGCCGAAGCACCCCTGTAATACGACTGCATTAGAGCTCGCCGGGTCGCTTTGCCGGCATCAAAGAAATGCCGCCATCTCAATGACTGTGTGCACACAACAATTAGCGACTGCGGGTAGGAAATAACTGTGTCCTAACAATATGCTTATGTTTCAATTATTATACATGACTTTAAACTGAGGGTTGTTTAATGTTTCTCCACATACGTGGATACAGCACGCAAGAATACATGCGTTTATTGACAGATAGTTTTTTTTACAGATTATATATGCGCGGATCCAGAAATTTTTTCAAGGGGGGGGGGGGTCCGTAGGAAAATTGTGTTTGCCAGGGGGGGGGGTGGGGGTCCGAGGCATATTTGCTATAATTTTACTATGTAAATTTAATAAATTTTCATTTTCCAGGGGGGGGGTGTCCGGACCCCCCTGACCCCCCCTCTAGATCCGCGCATGACTGTGGTGATAACGAACTGTGTTCAAACTCAAAATTACAAAGAAAAAAATACAAAACACCATCAGAGTAAACACGGATCTAAACAATTCGTTGAAACTTTTCTGCAGTTGTAGCCTTGCTTGTGCGTAGTTCTCTAACTTATATCGGATTCAAGGGTAAACCCAGAAAGATGTCGATACTAAATATAAAGTTGCATTCCAATAAGCAAAAAAAAAATTGCTTAGCCTAGCGAAGAGCTCTCTCTCTCTCTCTCTCTCTCTCTCTCTCTCTCTCTCTCTCTCTCTCTCTCTCACTCTCTTCATACTATTGAAAAAAAGTCATTCTAAACATAAGAATAATTTTAAATGTTAGTACATGTATAAATATGAAAAATATTTGTTTTTCGACCCGCGGTTAGCTATTTTATCTATTTGTAATGCACTTGCATCGTTGGAACCTGATTCACTGTTGTTGCGGCGGAATGTCTTTGATGCCGGCAAAGTGACCGAGGATCGAAATACGTCACAATACGGATTTTACAATATTGGCTTGACTTTTACATAGCGTTTTAGATATCCGGTATTGGTTCTGCTCTATGTTTAAGAGTGGTAAGAAATGGTAGAAAAGAACAGCTTTTAAGGTGTACTGTAGATTCCTAATTAAACGCGAGGAATTAATTTCCGCGTTAAATCGCGAGAAGTGATCCTCGCGGATTTTAAAATCTCGCTTTTATTTTTCAGACACTTTTCAACTATAGAAAATTATAACCAAAAAAATGAAGATCGCGATTTTGTGTTCTCCCGATTTGATACAAAACTGTGGAGTCGCGGAATTAAGTACTCGCGTAAAATAAGGAATTTACAGTATTCAAACGGAAGACCTCTTGTTGCTCGCAACGAGCGTCTAGTCTTTTTTATATTATCGATTTTAAAAAGGAGAGAGAGAGAGAGAGAGAGAGAGAGAGAGAGAGAGAGAGAGTAGTACCTTGCCACCAGCCTGCTCTGTGGATAGTTCTTCACCATCATGACTCTGGCTCTGGCCCTTCATCTTTTTCCTTTTTCTACCACTACCATCACTTTGAGCTGTATCTATCTTTCTTTTTGCAACTTGATGGTAACCATTTTTTTCTGCTTCTCTGCCAGCCAGCAGTTTGGAAAGTGTTTGGTTGGTCTGGGCCTCTATAGGCTTGACGTACATATGGACTGGCTGGGGAAACAGACTCCATGGCTCCTACATTGTGTAATACATATGATAAAATTTAATCTTAGTTCGGTCATAATTTATATAACATCATTCTACATTGTACTTCCATTTGATATTTATTTAAAAAAAAAAAAAGGCTAAAAAGGATATGTATATCTGAAAATGTCATACTAACGGGCTGATTTGTTGGCGAGTTCTGGAGATTGTTACCAGCTGTCACGTGGTGTTTGGAGGTCAACCCACCCGATGACTGCTGGTTACTGTCAAAACCCTCGCCGACTTTTGGAACAGTGTTAGAGCCTTGTGGGACTTCGCTGTCCTTGGATATGCACTTTATTCGACGTTTGTTGGTACTTTTCTTGTTCTGGGGACATATTTGGTCCGGAGCAATGGTTGCATATTGTCTGATTTGTCCGTTTTGACCACTGTTGATCCCAGAATAAAGTCTACCCAAGTCAGCTTTCTGGGCACTTTGCTGAGATTGGCCATAGAACATAGTTGTTATGGCAGATAGTTGGGTTTGTTGGCGTGGATCTATATCATTCCGAGTCGCAATTTTCTGTACAGACTTGTGCCTCTTAATTTGAGGAGCAACGTTGCTCTGTGTAGCAACTCTACCCATGCTAACTATCCGTTGTGTACCAAAAGCTTGGGAGTCCTAAAATAAATGAGTATTTATCAGTTTAATTCTTTCTTTTTTTCTTCAAATGTAAAATACAATAAGGATAAAAAACTACAGTGTAAATTAAATAGTTTGGATATGTGACAATCATGATGAAAAGAAACAAGTACCTGTTGAGTTGGTCTGCTGTCTGGTTGGCTGTGAGACCAATAGCCGACATTGCTAGCCGACCAGGGCTTTGTAATTATTCTTTGGCGGGGAAGGACCGTGGAGTTTATGAACTGCTGTACCTGTTCATTGCTCAACACTTGGTTAGCCTGAAATTTTATATCAAAATCAACAAACTAACTTAAAGCCAATTTCCAATGAAAGATTCCAAAGGAGAAAAACATTTTAAAAATTGTAATGGGAATTTCAAACAAATGTTCAGTATTGTAGAACTTGATTAAATATGTACAATATGTACCCCATTTAGCGCCACTCTGTCCACTGTGTGAGTCAGGGTCCCATTGCCCTGTAACACTGCAGTACTTGGAAAAAAACGATTTCTTGGGTGTTCAACCTATAAAGAGTATTTGAAATTGTCTAGAATGAAATATAATTGCATATACACATACAGCTCTCATCCAAATTCAAAGAACATATGACAGCAAATAAAAAGTTTTCGAGAGATAAAAAAATAAAGAATTGAAGAGTTATCACGTGCAGTACAGGAGAAAAGGGTCTGTATGACAGAGAGAAGAGGAGAAGAGAAGATAGTTAGGTCTGACTTTTTATTCTTACTTACTTCCTAGACCAATATATTTTGTTGTTTTACATAAGTACAAATCTGAGACCTCCGAATGAGTTCCGGAAGTGAAGGACTGGGTCAGGAAGCCCATCCCTGGCCTCTCGTAAATACTGGAGGCAGCTTCCGGAGCCAAACACTGCACATCCATTCTCTTCTGGAATAAAAAAGGTCATCTGTTAATTTATAGAATGGGAGACATATTTTGCCATGTTACTTATGATAAGAATGTTTTTCGTTTTTGAGTAACGTAAAAATTAGCTCATAATTAACATACTTTTATATTATATATCTTAAAATTCATTTTAATTGTTTACTTAAATTCAGTCTGTATTTATTGAATTTTCATATAGTCGCTTGACGGATGTCATGCATTCATCAAGCGACTATATTTTTCATACATTTCTGACTGTCTTTAATACCAGTTATGTAATTTTATTTCAGATTTCTGGCAGCAGAAATGGTCGTCATGCATCCATTTTGAATAACATTTGAGAAATCTTAACGTTGCTTATTAGGCTTACAGATTGTAGATATGCCTTCTGGAATTGACCTTTATATTAAAGAGAAGTATAGGTTTTCATAGCGACAATTCAAATCTTTTTAAACTTTAAACTTGGCCATGGACTATAAATGTGTGATCGATTTTCAAAAATACTTCTCAAACTTAACAGTTGTCACTGATTTAGTAGCTGTTATGATCATGTAATATTACAATATCATTATCATTTATAGAATTCATAACAAAGAATTTTGAATATAAATGATAACAAATTTTCAAATTAAGTGTTCATGTATTATTTTTGGTAAATTTTGTATGACTGATATAAGTTTCTTTCATTTGATAAGCATTCATTATTATCCGCTCATTTGGTTAATCTGCCAAATCGAATGCTTCCCATTCGACTATTTTAAAAAGTGATGTATTAGATATTTTGCCGAAAAAAATGAATAAAGATGATCATTACCCTCTTAGATGAAAGGCTATTCATTTCTGTCGCTTTCTGAATTCTGTTGATACAGTAATTTTCAGAAGTATTTCGCTCTGCGAAAAAACACGTCTTGGCTCAACATCTGATGCTGAAACGCTGGTGATGTAACCAAAACACAACGCAAGCCTTGGTAATCATGACGTCATCAGTCGAACGATATCCAATGATAGTTGACTACTAAAAATACAATTCTAATTTTGGGACATGGAATACCCCCTGGATTTCGATTTCTTTAATCTTGAATGTCATTATAATTCGACAGTTTAGAAAACTTGATCTAAGACAATTTTGAACTAAAATATTAATAATGGTATGACATTAAATTCATAAAGTAGTCTTAAATTCCATCAAAAATATATGCAGGTGACGACAGTTCTGATCATAGCAGATCCAAAAAAAAAAATCTGCCTGAATGTTAATGATTTCAGAACATTTATTATTGTTTATAAATGATGATATTAATAACTATGGCCAAAAAAAATGCAAATATTTTAATTGTTGACAATAGTTTTAACGTTACACTATATACAACCGGTAACGCCAGGATATATAACATACATGTACATGTAATGTTTATAGTTCCAGCTCGCAAATCACGACCTCTGTGTACGATTCTCTCCCATCTGGAGGGAGCAATGCGGACTCCAGATTGTGGCTTGAGACGATGGTACAAACAATGACAAATTAATATCATAATTTAGCAAGCCGTCGAAGTATTTTTAAGTATATTAAACATAAAATTGTCCTCAACTGCCACTAAAATGTACTGACATGTATAAAGCGTCCCCTTTTTCCTGCTTCTTTTATGAAAAAAAAATTTCCCCGTCTATTTATTGTGTCAAAAAGTTAATTATGGCGGTAACAGTATGTATAATTTATGAATTAGTTAAATTTTAGGGATAAACACCATTCCCAACCCCCTTTCCTGAAAAAAAAATCCCTGTTCTGTGCCGGTATTCATGCGCGGATCCAGAATTTTTTTTCCAAGGGGGGGGGGGGGGGGGTTCCCGGGGAAAAACTGTTTGCCGGGGAAGGTTGGGAGGATGATGCCTATGTTTCGTAATTTTGTTATGTAAAATTGCAAAATTTCAATTTTACGGGTGGGGGGGGGGGGGCAAAACAGCCCCATTCCTTCCCCTAGATTCGTGCATGCATGATGGTGTTATTTTACAATCTCAAATTCCAGCAGAGCTCGGAAAATTACCTAGAGGTCAGTGTTTTTCCGAGCTTGCCAGGCCTGAGAAGTTGCGATTGATTTGTTTAAATTTCATCTAAAGATAAAACATTATTTTTTTTTTAAATTTGCAAGATATTAAACAAAAATTATATTGGATTTTAACTGTGAAGAATTAGACTTATCGAACCCTCATGGTAATAATAAATTTTACATTGTATGCTTATGTTTAAGTCTGTCTCCTTTCAATCATACAACTCTTTCCCTATTGTATGTGTTTATTGTGCATAATGAGTGTAGACTGTTTATTGTAAAATCTTCCTGTTGCCCCTCGAAAACCCTTATATATGACATGCGCGGATCCAGAAAATTTTTTCCGGGGGGGGGGGGTCCGAAAGATAATTGTGTTTGTGATAATTTTACTATGTAAATTTAATAAATTTTCATTTTCCGGGGAGGGGGGGGGGGGGAGAGTCGGACCCGTCGGACCCGTCGGACCCGTCGGACCCCTCCGACCCCTCCTCTAGATCCGCGCATGTACATGTGTGTGATTTGGTCAATAAATTAAATTAAATTGTTCTGATGTCATAACAAAAATACGTTGACACTTTCACGGTGTATTCCTAATGTTTATTTTTTCTAATGAACATAGCGTCATTAAATATTGCAAATGCTAAAAAAAACTTTGATTCTTTAATTAGTTAAATCTGTGCTAAATGAGAATGAAGAGAATATTTATATCGAACAAATCTAAAATATTCAAAAATATTTGTGACGTTAATTCTTTAAAAATATCCTTGTGTGCCCATATTTTGAGGGTCCGCTTAATCTATGGGTCTTCTTTAAATGAGCAGTATTTTTTTTTAAATCTAAGAAGTTTATATATAAATCTTGAATATCAATTAATCATTGCTTGCTTTTTTAACATTAGCTGATTAACCTTTATTCATTTCGTTACTTCCATTGAAAAATTATATAAATTCATCGACAAAACAACGGGTGTGGCCATTTCGACGCTATAACTGACTAATTTGGCATGTCAGAACAACATCTCTGCAACATCGTATGGGTCGCAAAAGCGTTTTTATTTTCGTAGTACGGTGATTAATTTGAATTCAGAGTAAATTTACTCTTTTTTGTTGGGAAAATATAAATTCATTTATTACTTTTTTGAAGTGCATTTTAATTAATACTGGGTCGATTGATAGTACGTCTACCGTAGTACATGTATCACATGCATACAAACGTACGTTTACGTGTTCCTGCGAGAACAAACGAAAGGTTAAAAAAAAAAAAAAAAAAAAAAGCACCGTCGAATTTATTGGGACCCTGCTTATTTTAGCAGGGACGGATATACTAACTATAGTATATACGTCCCTGATATTAGGACCTTCGATCATACATAGTAACAAACAAACAAAAGTTGGTTTTAAGTTTATTAAAATCTTTTATTTTTATTTATATAATATATTTTAGATTTTATCATTTTAAATTTTTTAATTATATAATAAAATAGATTGATTTCAAAAAAAATTCACGCAGAAGACAATTTTTGTGATGAAGACATCTACCTTAATTTATTTTTCCCCATAAAAAATGTAGTGCTACCCTATGAGCCGGACCTATGATATCGCGGTAGTTAAATTAATTTGTTAAAAAATCTATTAATATGCATATATTTCCAGAAACTATGTTATTGACTTATATTTACATCTACCAAGTATTATTCCCTCTATTTCTTACGGAGACTTACAGTTAATTCATAGCTCTATAGAAACAGCCAGACTGAAATCTACACGCCCCGTTTATCGATTGGTCGAAATCTACAGCGGCTGAAACTGACAAGAAAGTGACAGGACTGAAATTGACACGCCCAGTTTATCGATTGGTCGAGACCTACAACTACCTAAGAAAAATCACGGACTGCACGAAATAACCATGATGATGTCAGACTCAAAGTCTCACAGGAGACGATTTGGCTGTTTCTTTTAGCTAACGTACTTCAGTACGTTAACAGTAATTTAGTGAATTTTACTTACTTTTTACGCTCAATTTATTAATTAGTTAAAAGAAAGATGTTAATATAAACAATAAAATGCTTTCTTTGGTGATTCATTCGGGTTATGAAGGTAGCGATCATTGCAGAAAAAATTTACATAACCCGCTAACGCGGGTTATGTATTTTTTCTGCAATGTCGCTACCTTCATATCCCGAATGAATCACCAAAGAAAGCATTTTATTGTTTAATCTCCTCTATTATATACCTCAGTGATGTTCAGCGTGTCTCTGTTTACTATGTCTAAAAAATTTGTAAGAAACTGTGTTTCAAGCCTGTAGATGTCTCTTAAGAATAATAATGTATGCGTTATTTTAAACCTGGTTTCATTCTGGCAAGTTTTGCCACATGTACAATGATCAACATTGCTTTCTTTGCGATGCGTGCTACTATACGTAATCAGAAATACCGCGATACCATAATAATAGTATATACGGGATATATAAATATACATTTCTTCCCCATAAACATGATATATTACGTCCGGAGCATGTGGATGAAATAAAGTACATGCACTCATGTAGTTCCTGTACAGGCCTATCGGTCAACCAAGTCAACTTCTAAATTTCCCGCCATTATTATCCCCCTTTCCTGAACTCTTCAACTTCAGCAAGTGCAGTTGCCCGGATTATAGTTCGGGGAAGAACACTGATCGACTCAGTCGTTCATATTGCGAGCTGCTCATTTTATAGAAGGGCGTTGACAGTAAACCTAAAGGTAGAGAAATGGCGGAGACGACAGCGGACCCAGAGGTCCGGGCTGCGCCCGTGCAGGCGACAGCCGAACTGTCGGACTTTGCTGAATATTTGATGAGAATCGTCCCAGCTTTGATGGAGGACAAGGATTCGGCTCCTCCTCAGCTCAAGACGACCATATTTGAGAAGAGTACGTCTGAAAACATCAAAAAGTTCCTCGGGGATTCACAGATTCCTGTTCTGTTGGTTCAGAGATCTTCTACGAAGGGTAAATATGTGTTTTATTTCTTTAAAATTTCCTTATTTTTTTTTAAATGACTCATACTTTGGCCGACGACTTATTATCATAATCAATATCGCATCACCTGAGGTAGATATGATTAGCTTGAAAAATAAGTGAAAATAGACTGCACATACAGAAGATATTACGATAGATTATCAAGATATATGTTATTGTTGTTGGCATACATTAATTACATGCAAATATTTAAATAAGAATGCAGTCTATGGGGCAGATCCAGTTACCAGTAATTTCATTGGGAGGGGGGGGTGTCCAGAGATTGAAAAAAAAAGTGTTGATGGCAAATATGTATCTTATATCACTGATGAAGGATTTAGATGTATTGACTTGTATTTAATTTCCAGTTTTTGCTTTTGTGTATCTTTATTAAATTAATTATACTAGAAGATAATAACAAATTAATTGCTTCTTCATTTCATGCATGTATTTTAGTTATTACTAAAACATTTTGGTGTAAACAGATGAGTCAGAAGAGGTTGGTGAAGGCGATGGAGAGGCCCCTGCTGTTTACACTTTCTCTGTGGATGTTCACTACACCAGTTCGAAAGTGTCCAGGTTCGTAACCTCAAGATCAACACCATGAAAAATGGCATGAAATATTAAAATTTTCTTAGTTTAAGATCTAACGTTAGGATATTGAAAACCAAAAATTAATTTCTAATAAATTAATTAAATCATCTAGCATTCAGCAATATTGCCCTTATTTGGTAGTAAAATCGTTGTTTATACATGGAAAAAAAACACAAATTGTTTTAACAATGTTTTTCTGTATATATAAAACAGGATATACAGGTAACTCTCGATGGCTCGAACTTCGATCGCTCGAAGTTCTTGATCGCTCGAAGTGAGTCTAGGGTCCCGATTTTTTTCCCTATATAACTAAGCAAATTTACTCTTGATTTCTCGAACTCTTGATCTCTCGAAACCCTTGATCCCTCGAAGTCAAACTGCAGTCCCGTTATTCATAATCTATAGTTTTTTACTCTCGATACCTCGAAGTGGCTGTGTATGTACCCAAGCGTTACCTAATTAACACCTACTTGGTCATTCAAAAGACTCCAGGCGTTAGACGCGGTACCGGTCTCACGGGGTGTTTATTCATGCGACACTTGTCCTGCCAGGTGATAATTGTTTGATGATTGACCATATCGATACCTAATCTATAATTAACACCGACCGTTTTACGATAATTTGGAGACGCAGTGAAAATGAGAAATTAATTAAGACTAAAAGATAATTTTTAGCCATGGTCAAAATTTTAGAATTATAAAACTGTAGAAATTATGCTTATCAGCATCATTGGCATTATAATGATTATTGCTGAACAAGTTCTTACAGCTGGTGAAGGACCGGTACAGTGGGACAATGGGTGATCATGGTGATACTCATTCATCTAATTTACGACATGTCGTCTTGCAGTCAAGTAGTACTGAGTAATCTGATCATAATATGATGCATAAAATAAATAATTACTGTGTATCACAAATTTATTCAATATTTGTTTCTATTTAGTTTTTAAAATATCCAGGTCTGTATATTTAACTAAAAAAAAACGTTGTTTAAGCACGTGCGTAAGGTTAGCACTAAATAAATGGCTTAATCATAACATCCGGTAAGACTAATTTTAAAACCCGTCGGTCAACCTGGAAAATTCCGAACTCTTGAAAACTCGAACTCTTGATACCTCGAAGTTTTTCCTCGGTCCCATGAACTTCGAGCTATCGAGAGTTACCTGTACTTGTACAAGAATCCCATAATTTTTTTCTGTAAATTGTAGCATGGTGCTTATCAAGCGAGGTGCAATTGTGGAGGCAGAGAAAAGTTTTCCATCACAGATCCGGGTCATGAACTTCAGTGAGGGGTCACCATACGAAACCTTGCATGCTTATGTCAGTAATGCAGTTTCTCCCTTCTTCAAATCTTACATCAAGGAAACAGGGAAAGCAGAGAGGTAAACATTTTATGTCCCCTTTTATTTAAAGGGGGGGGTGTAGTTTTGATGCTTCTTTATAAATTTGTGATTTGTCCTTTCTTTGCAGAGATGGAGACAAGATGGCACCAACAGTGGAGAAGAAGATATCCGAGCTGGAAATGGGGCTGTTGCATTTACAGCAGAACATTGACATCCCAGAAATTAACCTTCCCATCCATCCTGTGGTGTCTGCAGTCATCAAGAAATGTTCTGAGGAGGGGAGGAAACCCAAGGTGGAGGATTTTGGGGACAAAGTGGAAGATGCACAGTTTCTGAATGCTTTACAGAGTGGAGTGAACAGATGGATCAGGGAAATTCAGAAGGTACATGTACTACAGTGCTGACAAAATTCTTTTATGTATTGTTGCAGACGAGAACTTTTGCATCATCTCTAATAACAGTAGAAATGGTTAATACACTGAGTCAATATCTATAAGCATTTCTCAGTGTTGACGCTAACTAGCTTCGAAAAATTTTCTCTGTGTTAAAAAGGTGTCTGAATTATAAAAATGAACTGAAATTCATTGCGCAAAAATGAACTGTAATGCTGACGTGCATCTTAAATAATATTGTAGACTTGTACTTTCAATTGTGCTTCCATAGAATTAAATATATTTTCATGTTTCAATTTGATAAAAAACATTAATGATCTGATAATCGTGTTTTCAAGGTGACAAAGCTGGACAGGGACCCAGCCTCTGGTACAGCCTTACAGGAAATCAGTTTCTGGTTGAACCTTGAGAGAGCCCTGCTGAGAATCCAGGAGAAAAGAGAAAGTCCAGAGATAGTCCTGACATTGGAGATTCTGAAGCATGGCAAACGTTTCCATGCCACTGTCAGTTTTGACACAGATACAGGTACAACACATACAATGTACATATGAAACTCAGGCAGAGATAAAATCAAAGTAATGAAAGTACTGGAGAGCGGGTTAGCAAGCTATTTTTCAATTTGTTGGGAATAAATCCATTCAAGTGACACAATGATATTCAGGCAATGATATAAAAAAGGAGAGCAATATAAACAGTTTTAGTATACAGTGTATTTTTCAAACAAAAATTAGATTGAAATAATTGAGTAATCTATTACTTCATCCTTTGACTAGGCTTGAAGCAAGCAATGGCCACAGTGAATGATTATAACCAGCTAATGAAGGACTTCCCCCTGAATGATCTTCTGTCTGCAACAGAACTGGACAGAATTCGTGTAGCTCTGTCTGCTATATTCATCCACCTCCGTAAAATTCGGCCGACAAAGTACCCTATTCAGAGGTGTCTGAGACTTGTAGAGGCCATATCAAGGGATCTTAGCTCGCAATTACTCAAGGTGTGAAATGTGTTTAATTTTTGCAAGACTGGTGTACATATTTTCCTTTTGAACATTTTTGAATAGAAATGCATTTGTTATGAAATAAAGTGTATATATTTCGAATATGACTCTCATTTGAGAGTACATGTACATGAATCATTCTCATCTTTTAGCAATTTTTTCATTTAATCAATAAAGGATTTTTCTACTTTTTTTGTAGGTGCTTGGAACACGTCGTTTGATGCACATCCCCTATGATGAGTTTGAGAAGGTGATGACAGCCTGCTTTGAAGTGTTTGGGACTTGGGATGATGAGTATGAAAAGCTCCAGGGTCTGCTGAGAGACCTGGTCAAGAAGAAGAGGGAGGAACATCTTCGCATGGTGTGGAGAGTTAACCCCGCCCACAAACGCCTGCAGGGACGACTGGATCAAATGAAAAAGTATGTGTAAACATAAACATTGCTTCTTCATTGCTTAAAAAATAACGTTTTAACATTCAAGCATATTCCTGTCCTTCTTCAACTAGAACTGTTCAAATAAAAGGCAAAGATGTGCAGTGTTTACAAAAAATTATTGTTATATACATACATATATGTACAAAATGTACAAGTACATGCATTGGGCTATTACAGATTCCGGCGTCAGCATGAGCAGTTGAGACAGGTGATTGTACGAGTGCTGAGGCCCACCACTACCACTAAACCTACCCAGGCGGGAACCCCGGGGCAAGAGGAGGCAGATGTCAAGGTCGTCAAACCCCTGGTGGATGAAGTTGCTGACGCTAATGCCATCGAGGTACGAGAACAGTCATTGTAACATGTACTTGTATGAATATTTACAATATATACAAACAATGAGGACTATATTAAGGTTAAAAAAGTATTTATAAATGTTAAGGTAGCACAATTATGATGATTTGTTTTCATTTTTCAGGAGGTAAATCTGGCATATGAGAATGTAAAGGAAGTGGATGGACTGGATGTGTCCAAAGAAGGCTCGGATTCTTGGGAGGCAGCAATTAAAAGGTGTGTACTATACATCTGTACATGTCCATGTTTAATTGTAATATGTGTGTTCCTTATACTTTAGAAAAAAATGAATCAAATTAGAAAGATTTAAATTTTGAACAATGATAAGATTTGAACATATTTTAATGCATTATATATTACAATGGGATTGGGTACAAGTTATAAAAACTTAATTCGCCCTCTCCCTACATGTAAACAAGATTTCAGTGCATCTTAGAAAACTTAAAGCATCTAACAATCTGTAATTTTTCTTAATAGATACGATGAGAGGATTGATCGTGTGGAGACCAGAATCACCGCCAAGCTGAGGGACCAGCTTGGAACTGCTAAGAACGCCAATGAAATGTTCCGTATCTTTTCCCGCTTCAATGCCTTGTTTGTCAGACCCCACATTCGGGGAGCAATCAGAGAGTACCAAACTCAGCTCATCCAGAGAGTCAAGGACGATATTGAAGCTCTACACGAGAAGTTCAAGGTAAGCCAATTGAATATGCAGTATATTTATGAAGAAAAACTTGAGCACTTACATGTACATTGCAGTTGGTAAATGTGGCATCGTTATTTGAAAAAATGCATTAAACGGGGGTATGTAAATATCTGTTTGTAGGTTCAGTACATTCACAGCACTGCCTGCAAGATGAGTAAAGTCAGAGATTTGCCTACAGTCTCTGGGAGAATAGTTTGGTCAAGACAGGTGAGTTTAAACAATTATATTGCACATCTTTTAGTAAAAAAAAAATATCGGCAGATGGAAAAACAAAAAATATTCTTGTTAAATTGTGTATTCCAGATTGAGCACCAGCTGAATGCATTGTTGAGTCATGTGGAAGTTGTCCTTGGAAAAGGCTGGGAAAACCATGTGGAAGGTCAACAACTGAAGAATGATGGTGAGAGCTTCAGGTTGAAGCTTAATACCCAGGAACTGTTTGAAGATTGGCAAAGAAGGGTAAGAAAACCCTTTAAATGGCTTTGTTGAGTTAATTCATGAAATTACATGTAAATATTCATTGAAGGCCAATATCTAATAACATATTGTATTGATAGGGTCATTTGTCATATCCTTCAAACAGTGATTTTCACTATATCCACGGAAATTGATGCTCACGGATATTAATGAAACCTCAGAATTACCCTTCGAAAACACTGCTTTTAATGTGAGTGTACATGAACTCGATTGTATGATTCCAGGTCCAAGGCAGACAGTTAGTTGTAACAGGAAGAATCTTCAGTGTCCAGAGCTTCAAATCCAAAGTGATGGGGAAAGGAAATGTCCTCAAGCTGTGTGTGAATTTCCAGCCAGAAGTCATCGCCTTGTCTAAAGAGGTAGGTACATGTATTCTGTCAGGCAGGATTTATGTGTATCATGTACATGTAAGTGTATTTTATTGAGATTTTATTAAACTTTGTTGTACATGTAGGTGAGGAATTTGCGATGGCTCGGATTCCGAGTTCCCTTGGCTATTGTCAACAAAGCTCACCAGGCTAACCAGCTCTATCCATTTGCTATTTCTCTGATTGAGAGCGTGAAGACCTACCAGAGAACTTTGGAAAAGGTAAGAATGAAAGTCACAGTATTTACTCAGTGGCATTTTTAATGCTGTTTGAAAACCTGAAGATTTTTTTTCAACTGTTGTCTTCCAATTTCAGATTGAAGCAAGGATAACCATTGTTTTGCTGGTAGCTGGACTGAGAAAGGAAGTTCAAAATCTTATTGGTGAGGTAAGGAAGACATACATGTATATTCACTTTACTCTGAATTTTGAAATGAAATAGAGTCAATACATAAACATTTTTATTCAGGACTGGTTTTTTTTTCAACAAAACGTTTTAGAAAGTGGTGCTTGATATAGGAATATACAAACGTACTTGGTCGTGTATCCTTGTTACATGTAAATCATTTGTTAATCCTTTATTTTCTATCAAAGTAAATCATTTGTTGTGTTGTAGGGAGTTGGTCTGGTATGGGAATCCTACAAGCTAGAACCATATGTATTGAGATTGGCTGATACAGAAAACAACTTCCAAGAAAAGGTACAATTGAAAACAATGATTAGATTTTTGAATTGAATTTGTAAATGTTTATGCAAAGAACTAAAATCATTTCATTTTATTTACATATTGTCCCAATTGTAAGAAAAGAATGTGTAATGGAGTAATGTAACCTTTAACTAAATATTTGTTTAAATTTACAGTATCACAGCTCCTGTTATTGGAGTGACATTTTTATATACTTTTAACCTTTCAGGTAGATGATTTGGTGGCCATTGAAGAGGAGATAGAGTTAGAAGTAAAGGCCCTGGAAACCTGTGCTTACAGTAATGCTGTGTTTACAGAGATCCTGGGGAAAATCCAGAAGGCTGTGGACAACCTGAGTCTGCATTCCTACTCCAATCTACCCCAGTGGGTGGCCAAACTAGACCAGAGGGTTCGTCTCAAAATCCATTAGTGAAACCCACAGTTGACTCCACTTCTGCATGTAAATACAGGAATATTATCTGAATTTGTAAGTAATGTAATGTTTGTACATTTCAGGTTGAGGCCGCTCTTGCAGGACGGTTAGAAGCTGGGTTAAAGGCCTGGACCCAGACCTTACTGGGTCAGGGACAGTCCGGGTCAGACAACACTATGGACACTGATGAACCCCAGAAACAAGCTCACAAACCTGGCGGGGACCCACACATCAAGGTACTGCATAGAAACTTCACAAAGGAGAAGGGTTCATGATGAAGACTTTTTCTTTTTTTTGATATATATAGTGGTGTCAAGAAAAATGAATTTAAATCTCTCTCTTTGATTCCAGCCAATGGTGCACGAGTTAAGAATCACCAACCAGTTGATTTACGTGAATCCACCTGTGGAGGAGTCCCGAGTGAACATCATGCAGGAGCTGTTTGGCTGGGAAGCGGTCATTACGAGCCTGCCTCGTATCCGACACTCAAGATATCAGGTAAACAGAACTCCTATTGCATCCTGTGTTTCAGTTAATGAAATGTCTGACTTTCTGTTTTTATCCACTGTACGTATGCACATCTGCATATGATTGTATTTTGAGTTTTCATAAAACAATGTGGTTTGTAGGTTGGATTGGATGTGGAGTCAGAATCGGAGAGCACCTACAGAAATGTACTGACTAAACTTCCAAGTGGACAATTAATACTAGAGGATGCCTACTCTGCCATTCAGTCAGTGATGAAGGAGTTTGACAATTATGTCAAGGTAGGAAATGGTCAATACTGGTTGGGCAAAACACAATGTTTTAGTATATATGTATTAATTATTAAGTATTACATGTACATTTTTTATTTCAAAATGTATCCATGCTTGTAGGTTTGGCTGAGATACCAGTCCCTCTGGGATTTGAACCCAGATGTCTTGTACAGTCGGTTGGGACTCAAAATCAAATTGTGGATGAATACCCTGGAAGAAATTAAGTAGGTACTTTGCTGATGTTCAATGATTAGAAACCTGTTTTTCTGCAGTCATTTGTAAATTTTTTTTGGTTTGTTATTGCAGATCTTCTAGGAAGACATTTGACACGTCAGAAACGCAGAAAGAAATTGGACCTATTATTGTACAGTTTGGCAAGGTATCCTTCAAGCTTGTTTATACATGTACATCTACATATACATTGTGCTTGAGACTTTTATGTACCGGTAGTTTTCTGCTCTGGATATTGAAGATGCAAATATTATAGAATTTGTATTTACAAAAATTTGTATTTACAAATTGTTTTCTTTTTAAGGTTCAATCTAAAGTGAGCTTGAAATATGACTCTTGGCACAAGGAAGTCCTCAGCAAGTTTGGTAGTCTCCTTGGAAACGAAATGGTTGACTTCCACTCTGCTATTTCCAAGGTAAATCAGTTTAAGTTTTCTTCATGTATTAAGATCCATACTTGTGTAAAAATTAATATACTGGATATATATCTTTACAAAAACAGGACTATAAACATTATTCATGCATGTCAGAAAGAAAAAGATCATAAATATATGTACTATAACTGATTTTGTCTAGTCCCGGTCCGAGTTGGAGCAGCAGTCCATTGACACAGCCAACACTTCGGAGGCTGTAGGTCTGATCACACAAGTCCAGGCCCTGAAGCGAAGGATGAAGAACTGGGAGAAGCAAGTCAATGTAAGCTTAACTACATGTAAATGTTAAAAGACTGTAATGAATGCTTGACCATTCCAAAATACGGATTTACCATATTTTAAAATAAACGAGGTAAAATTCTCATTACTTTTACTTAGTAATTCAGGATGCTTGTATATTTAGAGATACAAATTTTCTGATTTGAAACAAAGAAAATATAGTTCTCACTCCATGCACTGATTACAGATGTACAAAGAAGGCCAGCGTATCCTGGAGCGACAGAGGTTCCAGTTCCCGACCAACTGGTTGTACAGCGACAACATCGAGGGTGAGTGGGGAGCGTTTAACGACATCATGAAGAGGAAGGACTCCTCCATTCAGACCCAGGTAGCCAGCCTGCAGATGAAGATCGTGTCCGAGGATAAAGTGGTGGAAAGCAAGACAGGCGACCTTCTGGCTGACTGGGACAAAGACAAGCCTGTAGCTGTAAGTATATCCGGGGCTGTAGAAGATGGTCTTGCTCTTAAGTTTGTTAATCTTCTGTAATCTTGCCTTATTGCATATTACATGTACATTTGGACAGTAGCTACACTTTTCCCTTTACAATTTAAGTATATTTCATAAGTTATATGTGTAATTATTTTATCAGAATTGTTTTAATGTCTTTTGATTTTAAGAGGAACACATTTGTCTTGAATGTAAATTATTGTTACTACATGTACATCTATACTTAATGCTAACCCATTTTTTTTTCAATTTACTTCCCATAATGTATAAAGTCTAATCATATAAGTGTGTATTATTTTCTTGATTGGAAACCAAACAGTTAATAGATGTAAGTAGTCTCTCGCTGATCTTGCTTTACTTAACATAACCATACCCTGTTTAGTTTGCTTCTTTTTGAGAAGTTCTGAGGAATAATTATGATTTGAATTTGAATGTCAATTCCATTATTGATTTCAGCATCTCTGCTTTTATTTTGAAGTGGGGTTTCCTATAAGAATAGTTTTATGATCAGTTTAAACATTCCTGTTGTTATACCATGCAGTTTATGGAAGATTATTATTTCACCCATTGTTTTAAGCTGGCTATGGTAAACTTGATTTTATTCTTGGTTAGGGTTGGCTTTTGACTCTTTTCCTGTTGCATGAACATGATTACATATGCAAGCAGTATTGGGTTGTCTCTTTGTTTTGCATTCTTAGTAAGTTTTGAGTTGTCCTTTGACATTAAGGGTGAACTGAAACCAGACGAGGCAATGAAGGCCTTGACCATATTTGAGGGAAAGTTCAGCCGACTAAAGGAAGAGAGAGAGAATGTGGCTAAAGCCAAGGAGGCTTTGGAGCTTTCTGAACCAGGTAATTTTGCAAAGAAAAAATAAAAGGTGTTCGAAGATGTAATAATATAATGTATGCAAGATTATTTTATTTACATTGGTCCTTAATAGGTCAGGAATTAATAGTGGACCATGTTCAAACAGTAAAATTAAATAATTCTTTCAAATAATGAGTTCTATCCTGGTAATTAAAGTTAGAAACTTTAATAGAATGATGAGTCAAATTGTTGGTCAGTGTAATTTATAATTAGTGAACATGCATATACATATAAGGGGGATGGAGGGCATTAATCTTTGTTTATACAGTACTAGACATTAGTAAATTGGAGTACAAAAACAAAAACTGTACCTCTCGTACTGACTATAAACATCCCATTCACCTTTGCTTGATTTATTAGGTCAGTTGAGTGCCAGTGAGGAGAGAATGCAAGTGGCCCATGAGGAACTACAGGACCTGAAGGGAGTGTGGGCAGAGCTGTCCAAAATCTGGGAGCAGATTGATGAACTCAAGGAGAAACCATGGCTGTCTGTACAGCCAAGGAAGGTGGGTACAAACAGACAAACGTGTAGAACTTCTCAGCTTTACCTCAAAATGTTTTTGAAAAAGAACAGGTGGTATCCAGTTAAGCCATATGGCAAATAAATTTCATTTTATCAAACATAGGTTTTTCAAAATTGGGTGAATTGTATAATCTAGATTTTTTTCAGTGTTTTATAGAATGTATGAAATAATTCTTTGTTGTTGTAGATAAGACAGTCTATAGATGCCTTACTGAACCAACTGAAGGAACTGCCATCCCGACTCCGAAGTTATGCCTCATATGACTATGTCAAAAGAACCTTGCAAGGATTTGCTAAGGTAATTTACCTTAACTTATAAGAAAAATCTTGATAAATATGTTTTCCAATTGTCTTGAAACCCACCATTATTTTTCTCTATATGGTATTAGAGTACTACACATATTGGACTTTTTCAGGTCAATGTGCTGGTTGTGGAGTTGAAGTCTGAGGCGCTGAAGGAGAGACACTGGAAACAGTTGACCAAGAAGCTGAATGTACGCTGGGTGCTGTCCGACCTCACCCTGGGTCATGTGTGGGACGTCGACCTAATTAGACACGAACCAATCGTGAGAGACATCATCCTCATTGCCCAGGGAGAAATGGCTCTAGAGGAATTCTTGAAACAGGTGTGTACATGTAACTGTCATTGCTGATTTCAGACCCCTTGAAGCTGTCTTTGACTTACATATGTGAGTCAGAATTTGCACACAGTATACATTAAAGTTTTATTGTTACATGCAAACAAATTCAAAATGTTAGTAAGGATTGTTCCCAATCTTGTTGCTACCTAAACATTTCAAGTGTTGATTTATGGTTAATAAGTGCATTTTGTCTTTGGTAAATAAATAAAATTTCGTGAAAAACTGACAGTCGTTACAGTGAAAAATTTATTGAGGTGAAAATCGGCTTGGTGTTGATACTATCTGTTTAATGATTTGATAGGTGAGTGAGGTATGGAGGAGCTATGAACTGGAGCTGATTAACTACCAGACCAAGTGTCGCCTCATCAGAGGTTGGGATGATCTGTTCACCAAGGTCAAGGAGCACATCAACAGTGTGTCGGCCATGAAGCTGTCCCCATACTACAAAGTAAGCTTATGGGTGACCCCCTGAATAGAGTATATATTTATTCTTTTTTTATAGGATTTCATGTATACATACTAAATTTGTCAAAAAATTGATAAGTATTTTATGGCAAATATTGATAACATGATTTTGGCATTGAAGCTGTATGCGCACTTGTTAATTTAATTTATCTGTTATGTGTTTCGTAGCAATTTGAAGAGGATGCTTTGGCCTGGGAAGACAAACTGAATCGCATCAACGCCTTGTTTGATGTCTGGATTGACGTACAGAGGAGATGGGTGTATCTGGAAGGCATATTCACCGGAAGTGCTGACATCAAGGCTTTGCTTCCTGTTGAGACTTCACGCTTCCAGGGGTAATATTCTGTTATATGAACAGTAATTTAAAAAAGTTGCTATTCTGTTAAAGTTGCCATTCTGTTAATAAAATGATTCACTTAAGTTACTATTCAGCAGATTCCGATTGCAGAACCTTAACACTTAATTACTGTTGAATTAATGAAGTCTTGTTTGAATTCAGAGTGAGCACAGAGTTCTTGGCTCTGATGAAGAAGGTGACACGTTCTCCATTGGTGATGGACGTAGTCAACATCCCTAATGTCCAGAAGCAGCTGGAGCGTCTGTCTGACCTCCTGGGGAAGATCCAGAAAGCTCTAGGAGAGTACTTGGAAAGAGAAAGAGCCTCGTTTCCAAGGTACAGGAACATTGTGCTCTATCAAGTGGCTTTGCAAACATGTGTTGAAATATAAATTATATATAGGCAGCATTTTTAAGAGCATTTGAATTTGATATTTTTTTAATTATTTTTATGCCATTTTATATTTCTAGATTCTACTTTGTTGGAGATGAAGATTTACTGGAGATCATTGGAAACAGTAAAAATGTTGCTCGGCTTCAAAAACACTTCAAGAAAATGTTTGCTGGTGTTGCCACTATCACTCTGAATGAGGACAATTCACAAGTGACCGGACTGTTATCTAAAGAAGGGGAAGAGGTATGGTCTTATTCATTATTATCTGTCCAGGTCATTATAAAGATTCATGTAGAATATTAATCTTATTATAAAGCTTAAGAGTGGACATTAGAAGAACAAGTAATGATGGTTATAAATTTGATACATGTACAATTTATTATGTAAATGTTGTTTCAGCATGTTCAGTAGTGAATAAAAGTGAACCTTCGGTTTCTCATTCAGGTGGTGTTTGCTACCCCGGTGTCCATTGCTGCCAACCCTAAGATCAACGAGTGGTTGACTTTAACAGAGAAGGAGATGAGGGTCACTCTGGCCAAGCTTTTACAGGATGCGGTCAAGGACATAGCAGTCTTCAAGTCGGGCCAGATCGATGCCAACCTATACTTACAGTGGATAGACAAGTTTCAGGTAAATGATGCCATTTAAACCATTTATACCTACATGTATGTTCAATCAGTGAATGTTTTGCAAGAAGCCTAAAGGAGTCAAAATTAATTGTAGATGTCTTATTTAATTTAAGAACTCAGTTCCCAGATGTACTGTTTGTACAAGAAATTGTTTAGGCGGAACTTTTGTAATAATTCCATAATTTCTCAAATTTTTGGGTGGATTGAATAGAAATCTATGGTATGTAATTTTTTCATGCATCTAACATGGATTGTCATTTACAAGTATCTAACCATTTGATCTATGTTTATGTAGGCCCAGCTGGTGGTATTGGCCTCTCAGGTGTCCTGGTCTGAGAGTGTGGAGAATGCCCTGGCTGGTATCGCCTCGTCAAAGAATCCCTCGGACCTGACGGCACTGAACGACGTCCTACAGGTGGTGGACAATACACTGAACGTGCTGGCCGACTCGGTCCTACTGGACCAGCCCCCAGTCAGGAGGAAGAAGATGGAGCACCTGGTATTACTTTTAAAATGGAAATTGGTCATTTAACTCCTTTTCTTGATGAAACATGGAATGTTTGATTGTGGAATCAGAAATTCTTTGCTGAGTTCTGAACTGTGTTTAAAGATCAACAAACTTTTGCCTAAATTATATTTATTACATAAACGTCTGACAAGAATTTGTATTTTATTTTGAAAATGATTTAGAATTTTTCTGTCTACTATTAATACAAATGACAAACTTTGTGTAGATTTATTTGTTATTAATATATTGCAATTATTTGAAATATCATTACTGCTTGTGTACAAGTCTTTGTTAAGGCATCAACATTGATTGATTACAGATTACAGAGCTGGTTCATCAGAGAGATGTGACAAGAACTCTAGTGAAAAACAAAGTGAACAATCCCAAGTGTTTTGACTGGTTGTGTCAGATGAGGTTCTACTTTGACCCCAAGAACTCGGACGTGTTGCAGCAGCTGTCCATTCAGATGGCCAACGCTAAGTTTAACTATGGCTTTGAGTACCTTGGGGTACAGGACAAGCTGGTCCAGACCCCCCTCACTGACCGGTGTTATCTGACCATGACCCAGGCGCTGGAGGCCAGGCTGGGAGGATCACCGTTTGGTAAGACTGGGGAACTCTGCATAGGGGAAATGTCATAACTACAAATACTTATATGTACTTATTTGTGTATACAGAGAAAAACTGTTTTATTTTTGTCACATTTGTCCCCATTAACTGTAGGCAAATTTAAAAACAGGCTAAGTTTATAAAGCTTCAAAATTACTTTTCTTGAACCAAGCCTGCTTGCAAAATTAAAAAAAAATATATCCATGTTTGTCATAGATCAAGTTTTAATGCAATATTTCAGTAGAAATGCAGTTTTTACTTCAATATGATAATAATCAATTAATTAGAGTAACTATGAAGCACTTTTGCATGCTTCCAGCAGGGATGTTACATTGGTTCATTGTTGTCTCATGGCGTAGGCTACAATGTTGCTCAGTATGCAAGATTAAAGTAAAAAAGGCAGGAAAAGGTCTTTCTGTAACAAGTATATACAGAGGGGAGTATGGCCTGCCTACAGTTATTACAAATACTATGACATACTTGATATGAAATGTCATGAATGTTTAATTTAGGATGTCAAGTTTTAATGATTGTAGGTTTGTACATGTATTTCAATCTGATTGTTTACTTCAAGGTCCTGCTGGTACTGGTAAAACTGAGTCTGTGAAAGCTTTGGGAAATCAGCTTGGAAGATTTGTGTTGGTCTTCAACTGTGATGAAAACTTTGATTTCCAGGTACATGCATCATTTTATAAATGACATGAAATACATGTACATGTATGTTATACAAAACTCTAACTTTAGAGCTCCCTTACATGTACATTTATATCTGTTATCAACTAAACTGTATTTTTCTGCCAGGCCATGGGTCGTATCTTTGTGGGGCTGTGTCAGGTGGGAGCCTGGGGCTGCTTCGATGAGTTCAACAGGTTGGAGGAGAGAATGCTGTCCGCCGTCTCCCAGCAGATCCAGACCATACAGGAAGCCCTCAAAGACATGGCTGGCAAAAAGGAGAAGAGTATGATGCATTCTTTGATTTTTATACATGTTATTTGCTTTCATACTGTAGTTGTCTTTTAATTACCATTTAACTATGCAGGTACATGTACCATAATTTTATTTCCAAAACAGGTTCAGTTATTTTGCAAATGATGAATAATATAACAAAGAAAGCAAAATTTTTTGCTACTCAAAATTTTGCTGTTTAAAATGAAACCACACACAATTTCACAAAAAATAGCTTTTGCTGAAAAATCGGAAGTCAAAAGATATGTATTAAATAGAGATGTTCACTGTTTTGACTTTTGATTGATAGGTTCCATGTCAGTTGAACTGATTGGAAAACAGGTGAGGGTGAATCCAGACATGGCCGTATTCATCACCATGAACCCTGGATACGCCGGGCGATCCAATCTGCCCGATAACCTGAAGAAGTTGTTCCGAAGCTTGGCCATGACCAAGCCCGACAGACAGCTCATTGCTGAAGTCATGCTGTACTCTCAAGGTTTCAGAATGGCTGAAAAACTGGCCAAGAAGATTGTTCCATTCTTCAAGTAAGGTTAACTAAGATCTAACAATATTGTTTATCCCTTGCATGAGTTTCATTTGAAATTCATGTTTTTAAACCTATTCTGTGAATTACAATCTGCTTGATATCAATTTCTTTTTTAATACTTTAGAAATGCATGTATGTACATGTACATTGTACATTATTTTATGAACTTGATAAAAAATTTACAACAATTTCATGCTAGAAAACTTGAAGTGAATAATTTTTTCACATGAAAATTTATGTGAAACAATTAATTGTGATACGACTCTTCTTACCTTAGGTTTAATCTGATAAAACAATGTGACAGGTGTCTCTTAATGTTGCTTTGTGGGTTTTTTTTAGACTATGTGATGAACAGCTGTCCCCACAGTCTCACTATGACTTTGGATTAAGAGCTCTCAAGAGTGTGCTGGTCAGTGCCGGTAATCTAAAGAGAGACAAGATACAGAGGATCCGAGAGGGAATGCTGGAGAGAGGCGAAAATGTGGACGAGAGATCCATTGCTGAAAATCTTCCAGAGCAAGAGGTTAATAATTATCAAACTTTTTGAAGGATGTCACTTAAAAAGTTTGTTTTACAATTGCAACCTCCTTTTTATTGATTCCTCTAACAAATCTCTTTCGAAAAGTTCGTGAAATTGGGAATTTTTTTGTTGTTGTAGATTCTGATTCAGAGTGTTATGGAGACTGTTGTACCAAAGCTGGTGGCTGAAGATATCCCACTGCTGTACAGTTTATTATCAGATGTGTTCCCTGGCATTGAGTATCAACCAGCAGAAATGACTGCCCTCAGACGAGAGATCAAGAAAGTGTGTATAGAGAGGTACCTCACTTATGGTGAACAAGAGGAGCAAGGGTCTCAGTGGGTTTCTAAGGTAACACAATGTTTTGTAATTGTCTTAATTTTCTTAAATAAGTTCTCACTTTAAGTGTAGAAATACATGTAAAGTATAAATATTTTTCTTGAATTACATGTAAAATTAGTAAATTACTTGTAATGTTTTACATGTACATGTAGTATTGAAATGAATGAAGCCATTTTCTTTCCTATCATAGGTCCTGCAGCTATACCAGATCACAAATCTCCACCATGGTCTAATGATGGTGGGCCCAAGTGGTAGTGGGAAATCCAAGGCGTGGCAGGTGTTGTTAAAAGCTCTTGAGAGATTGGAGGGAACAGAGGGCGTGGCTCATGTTATTGACCCCAAGGTAACAGATTTATTGAAACTCATTTTGTAACAATATCCATATAACATTTGTTCTCTATACTTTGGGGGGGGGGGGTGTTTTATATGGGAGGACAGACTGAAAAAGTATTTATTAATATCTTATTTTGGTATAGTAATTTCTGAAAAATAGTATTTTGTACCATATTGTGTAATGTTTCTGTTTGCAGTCCATTTCCAAAGAGGCTCTCTATGGAACTTTGGATCCCAATACAAGAGAATGGACTGATGGTCTATTTACACATATACTAAGAAAGTAAGTCTGCTGCAAGCCCTTCGACTATTGTGTAGTTATTTGATGCTATATGAATATACGCTACTGTATTTTGATGGTATATGATTGTTTTGATGTGTTAAAATTGATTCTAAATAATGTTATGTAGGATCATTGACAACGTGAGAGGAGAACTTCAGAAGAGACAGTGGATTATATTTGACGGTGATGTAGACCCAGAGTGGGTAGAAAATCTGAACTCTGTGCTGGATGAAAACAAACTTCTGACCTTGCCCAATGGAGAACGTCTGGGCATCCCTCCAAATGTAAGAATATTTTCATGGGCCAATGAATTTTATGCCCACATTTATATACAATCATGTAGATCTACATGTAGTTAAACTGTGTACAAGGTATGCTTGTTGGAAAAAAGCAATTTACATGTATATCAAAATGAGTTATTTTACATGTTATGGAAAGTGCCCAGTTATAAAGTAGAAATACAAAATTCATGTATTGACAAAATTTGCTTTCTAGGTCAGAATCATGTTTGA
This sequence comes from Magallana ariakensis, assembly GCA_020458035.1. Lineage (NCBI taxonomy): Eukaryota > Metazoa > Mollusca > Bivalvia > Ostreida > Ostreidae > Magallana > Magallana ariakensis. Next base: position 37,663,765 of record CM035816.1, read on the forward strand.
GGTTCAGGACTTGAAGTTTGCCACCCTGGCCACGGTCAGTCGATGCGGCATGGTGTGGTTCAGTGAGGACGTCCTGTCGCCCGAAATGATCTACGAGAATTACCTCCAGACACTGAAGAACGTATCACTGGAGGAAGGAGAGGAGGAGATACCAAAGACACTGGGGGGAGAGACCGAGGAAACTCTGTCCAAAACCATTCAGGTATACATGTACATCATTGTTACTTAAAGGGCAGAATATAAATGGGGACTTTTCCCTTGCTGTTCCAGTTACAAGTTTATAGCTTCTAGAGTACATTTGATTTTATCAAGTTATGTGCATAAATATGTAGATGAAAAAAAAAACCACTGGCAGGTTTTTGTGGAACAGTGAAATCCTAGAATTATAGAAATCTACTGATAGTGTAGAATACCTTAAGTTAATAATGCAATGTATATATATATCAAGTTGGAATTATCATTCTGCATACAGTTGAACCTGGTTTTGTATTTGTTCAGGTTCAGAGAGACTGTGCCACCATCCTGTCCGCGTTCTTCACTTCGGACGGGCTGGCGAACCGTGCTTTAGAGTATGCCGTCAGCCTGGACCACATTATGGACTTCACTCGCCTCCGAGCCCTCAGCTCGCTGTTCTCAATGATCAACCAGGGAGTCAGGAACATCCTGTCCTACAACAACTCCCATTCCGACTTTCCAATGCAGGTAACAATATTACAGAATATTGAATCAACTAATTCATACGTGTGTTTAAAACTCCTGTTTTTCAACTTGAGATGTAGCTTCAATGTACTAGTATCACTAATTGTGAGTTTTCAGCTTTCTGATATGAGTTTTTAAACTTTTTCAATATTTGAATTTCAATTTGCAGCAAGACCAGGTGGAGAAGTACATGACCAAGTACCTGATCTACTCCATCCTGTGGTCCATGGCGGGAGACGGACGTCTGAAGAGTCGGCAGGAGCTCGGGGACTTCATCAAGGGAATCACTGACGTCCCTCTACCCCCTACAGCTAACATGCTCATCATTGACTATGAGGTAAATAATTGTCTCTTGTTTTTCTTTTTTAATATTCCAGGTGTTCAGTTTAATATGTTTAACTAAGCAGACATGCAATTTTAAACAGTATTCAATATCAGGAACTCAAAAACCCATAAGCTGTCATCATCCATTGAAATCAAAGGAAATGATATTAACAATTGGTTCTAAGTTAACTATACTTCTGTAGAGTTTTTTGGTAAGGAAATTCATTAAAATGTTGGTAAAGAATTTAAAATGTTTAGGTAAATATTAAATTTTGAAACAATTTGAAATATGTTTCTTGTCAACAGGTGTCAATTTCTGGGGAGTGGATACCATGGACTTCAAAGGTGCCAGTGGTGGAGGTGGAGACACACAAGGTGGCGGCCCCTGATGTGGTGATCCCCACAGTGGACACGGTCAGGCACGAGGCCCTGCTGTACACCTGGCTGGCCGAACACAAGCCCTTAGTCCTGTGTGGTCCCCCAGGGTCAGGCAAAACCATGACCTTGTTTAGTGCTCTCAGGTCACTGCCAGATATGGAGGTGAATATCTTTGCAAAGTTGACTTAAACAATTTGATGAAATCTACCTGCCTGAGAAATGTTTTGAAACAGGCTTTTTAAAATATATATATAGAGGAATTGTGATTTTCTACATGTACAATAGTGCATTTTTTGTAATGTGGTGTAAGAATTGTCATTAATCTTCAAGTAATGTTTTAACTACTTACAATGAATTGGAAGTTTTGAGTGATGTTTTTTCTCTCCTTGACAGGTGGTTGGCCTGAACTTCTCCAGTGCTACTACCCCAGAACTGCTGCTGAAGACGTTTGACCAGTACTGCGAGTACAAACGTACTCCAAATGGAGTGGTCCTGTCTCCCATACAGATGAACAAGTGGCTGGTTCTGTTCTGTGATGAAATCAATCTGCCGAACATGGATAAATACAGTAAGTAAATGCAGCCACAATGTCCTGTGTAATTAAGGGTGTCTGAGAGGAGAGACAGTGTTGCTTGATTTGTGATTTTTTTTCCAGACACTCAGCGTGTCATTTCCTTCCTGAGACAAATGCTGGAACATGGCGGATTCTACAGGACGTCCGATCACACGTGGGTCAAGTTTGAGCGTATGCAGTTTGTGGGGGCCTGTAACCCGCCCACCGACCCCGGCAGAAAGCCTCTGTCCCACAGGTAATCAGAAGTTGTCATACATTGTATATATATACTGATAGTTGTTGGTCTTGAAATATTTATACAAGTAGTTGTATGTGGGTGGAATATTTCTATATTGGAAAACTTAATTTGTAGGCGCTAGACTTTGTTTCATGTATTAAGAGTTATATGCACATAAGCATGCATTCCTTCCAACATTTACTTGTGTTTCTTATTGTCCTGCTGTAATGTTGCAGATTCCTGAGACACGTTCCTGTGGTGTATGTGGATTATCCCGGACAGATTTCACTGACCCAGATTTACGGAACATTCAACAGGGCCATGCTTAGACTGGTGCCTAGTCTGAAACCCTACGCTGAACCTCTGACCAGTGCAATGGTGGAGTTCTACCTGATGTCACAGGTAACAATTGAATAAAAGGAACAATTAGGTCCTTGGCTAAAATTTGAATGGCTGTTCACCAAGCAAGGTACTGTAGTTTCCCTCAACTGAATTTGAAATAAGGACGTATCACTTGACGTGTACAGGATGCAAAAAAAACAAAGAAACACACATTTTTCTGAAATGTAGCAAAATTTAGTTTCATATATTTTTGTTATGAAAAGATGTTTGCAGACTGGTTAAAAAAATTATGGACTTCGCAAAATGATAAGTATTTGTATATACACTGTGATCCAGAAAATGTATGTACTATAGGGCACCATATATTATAGGTCATTATATACCATGTACCTTTTATACATACCTACAGTATATGCATGAACTATCTCTTTTGAGCTACTAACATTCTGAATTATTTGAATTGCAGGAGCGGTTCACCCAGGACATGCAGCCCCACTATGTGTACAGTCCTCGTGAGATGACCCGCTGGGTCCGCGGAATCTGTGAGGCCCTCAGGCCCCTCGACAACCTAGATGTGGATGGGCTGGTCAGAATCTGGGCCCATGAAGCCCTACGACTATTCCAAGACAGGTAAAAAACCAAATTCCCTTCAGTAGCACTGTTTGCAACTTTCATTGTATTTTTTTAGTTGTTGAATTGATCAATCAGCAGAAGTATTTGTGCCAATGATTTATTTGCTAGAACAATTTAAATGGACAAAACATTTATTTATTAAATGTGAATAATGCTTGAATTTCTTTTGATTATAATTAAAGTTCCATCTGTCTTTTTATGCATCAATCAACATAATGATGATATTGTGAAAAATGTGCCCAAATTCTTGGTGTTTGAAATTTAAGGCTGATTGAAGACGAGGAGAGACGGTGGACAGATGAGAATGTGGATGCTGTGGCGCTGAAGAACTTCCCCAACATCAACCGGGAGGCTGCCCTGTGTCGACCCATCCTGTTCAGTAACTGGCTGTCCAAGGACTACATCCCAGTGGAGAGAGAGAGGCTGCGGGAATACGTCAAGGCCAGACTAAAGGTTGGACATTCTGGTTTAGTCAGTGGTTATAAACTTGTACATGTTCAAACACATGCATAAAAATGTATTCCATTAAAAGTTTTTTACGGAACACAGCTTCTGCTAAGTTAATTACATTGCAGAAAAGTCTAGCATAGATATTATTACATGTACATGTATATGATTACATGTTTATATATGAAGAAAATTTACGCTTACTTTCATGGAATTTCGTGAAGTATTGAACATGCTATACAGTATAAAATATTTTTAAAGTACTATGCAAACATACAGTAGAAGTATCGCTAATTTACATTCCCTTACACGCCTGTATTTGTAGGTTTTCTATGAGGAAGAACTGGATGTGCCCCTAGTGTTGTTTGACGAAGTCCTCGACCATGTGTTGAGAATTGACAGAATATTCCGACAGCCGCAGGGTCATGTGCTGTTGATAGGGGTCAGCGGATCAGGGAAGACCACCCTGTCCCGGTTCGTGGCCTGGATGAACGGACTGAGCACCTATCAGATCAAGGTCCACAACAAGTACTCGGCTGCCGACTTTGATGAGGATTTGAGAAACGTTCTGAGAAGATCAGGATGCAAGGTGAAAATTTTTGTTTAAGACCAAGGAATTGATTCATCTTCAGTGGTTTAAAATTTAGATTTTTTAGTATTTGTACATGTATTAGCAGAAAACAACTTTGACACTAAGAAATATGTATCCTAAATAGGAAATTCAAAAGTTTATCAATGGAACACGTTTAAAAATATTATTTATCAATTTTATCAGGATGAGAAGATAGCCTTCATCATGGATGAATCCAATGTGTTGGACTCGGGCTTCCTGGAGAGAATGAACACCCTGCTGGCTAATGGAGAGGTGCCCGGCCTGTTTGAGGGCGACGAGTACACCACACTGATGACCCAGTGTAAGGAGGGAGCCCAGAGGGAGGGACTCATGTTGGACTCCGGGGAGGAGCTGTACAAGTGGTTCACAGGTCAGGTCATCAAGAACCTGCATGTGGTGTTCACCATGAACCCCTCCTCAGAAGGACTGAAGGATCGGGCTTCCACCTCACCAGCCTTGTTCAACAGGTAGGATTTATTTTGTTAACTGTACATGTACATGTATGTGTTTACAGGGTTGCACTTTACCATAGTAAAAAATAATTTCATTATCATTTACAGATAAACTTTGTGTCTCGAGCCTCAAGACTTAAATACAATGAATATGGCAAATTAAATTGGAAGCTGAATTCTTTTTTATTTAAATATCCTGCATCCTCAGATATCTCTGAATTTTTTTCTTGACGTTGAGATGACAATTTTGAATACCTTGTATACTAATCAAATGGATCTGTTTTTCCCTTATCTACAGATGTGTTTTGAACTGGTTTGGTGACTGGTCTAATGGCGCCTTGTACCAAGTTGGAAGAGAATTCACCAACAAGATTGACCTGGAGAAGGGCAACTATGTGGCTCCCCAGAACATCCCAGTCATGTATGATCTGCCTGTCACCCCCTCACATAGAGAAGTGGTCATCAATGCCTTTGTCTTTGTCCATCTCTCCCTGCATCAGGCCAACTCCAGGGTCCTAAAGAGAGGAGGCAGAATCACCTCAGTGACTCCCCGACACTACCTGGACTTTATCAACCACTTTGTAAGTTTGTACACATTTTGTAGATTTACATGGACATTATGCAGCCTTTATGCTGCATTTCATCAATTTACATTGTATCACTTTCAAATACACATCAATTAATTTTGAATGTATTTGTTCTCAGTTTGAACATTTCGATTGTACTTGTAAGTTAGACCTTTACATTTGAAAAATTATTGATTATTAATATGCAGTGCCTAATCACCTAGAACTTAGTACATGTACATGTATATGAAATTTTGAAACACAAAATATGTGAAATAATACATGTATATTTCTGAATTTTGACATCAACAGGCCAAGTTGTACAATGAGAAGCGCTCAGACTTGGAGGAACAACAGCTTCACCTGAACATAGGTCTACAAAAGATCAAGGAGACAGTGGAACAGGTGGAGGAGCTACAGAAGTCGTTGTCTGTCAAACGACTGGAGCTGGAGGATAAGAACGCAGCCGCTAACGCCAAGCTCAAGCAAATGGTGAGTCCTCATGCAAAGCTCAAGCAAATGGTGATTCTATCTGGGCACTAATGCCAAGCTCAAGCAAATGGTGAGTCCTTATGCAAAGCTCAAGCAAATGGTGAGTCTAGCTGACCACTAATGCCAAGCTCAAGCAAATTTTGAGTCTATCAGGCTGCTAGCACCAAGGTCAAGCAAATGATGAGTCCTAATGCCATACTCCCTGGTTTAGTACATGGACATGTATTAATATAGTAAATGCAGAATGCGGTGTACATGTACTCAAAAGTTGTGTTCATTTGCAGATCTTGACTTGTATGGTGGACAGAAGCATGTGCATAGAATTTGTTTTCATATGTGAACTGTGAGAAGATAAATTGAAAGTTTAGATTCTAAAGAAGCTTATTTCATATAGGTAAAAGACCAACAAGAAGCTGAAGCCAAGAAAGTGATGTCCCAGGAAATACAGACAGCCTTGATGGAACAGACCAAGGTTATTGATGTCAAACAACATGATGTCAAGGCTGACCTGGCTCAGGTGGAGCCTGCTGTCATTGAAGCCCAGCAAGGTCAGTGATAGTGGGGGGGAATCCCAGGGATCATTGGTCAATTGTGACCATATACATGTATTAATATTGTTATTATAATGTATGATATTGAGATATGAAAGATTAATTTTTTGTGTGAATTTGATAACTTTCATGATGCCCATAACAAAGTGTTGGTTCCTTTTAGACTTGCTTGTTGTCAGAAAAATTTAAGCTTTTTAAGCCTTAGATAGCAAAGAACCTTGTACAATGTTTCTATGATTTGAATTTTACATGTAATTCAAGTTGTATATTCTTTTTCTTTGCATGTAAAAATGTAATACAACTGAAAGATAAAGAGTGTTGTTATCCATATTCATATACTTGTACTTGCACAAAAATATTCTTGATGTAAACCTTTCTGAAAAATTCTATAAATTTTATAAATATAACTGAATAGTGAACTGCATGCTATTAATATAATGTACATGTACCTATAAATGAGTCTGTTGTACTTAAATGCTTACTATCATTTAGTTATTTTTAATGTAGTAATCTTTTACTTTGTGCATGAAGTTTTCATTTTATTTTGTCCTTGTTTTAACCTAGCTGTTAAGTCCATCAAGAAACAACACTTAGTTGAGGTCAAGTCCCTGCCCAACCCCCCACCAGTTGTGAAAATTGCCATTGAATCTATATGTACCCTGTTGGGAGAAACCGACTTAGAGTGGAAGTCACTCCGAAGTATCATCATGCGCGAGAACTTTATCTCTACCATTGTCCATTTCACTACCGACGACATCTCGTAAGTTCTGTGTATATCCTTGTGACAGCAACCTTTTCCTTCCACATGAATTCTACAGCTAACAAAGAAGAGTTCAACCCATGAAGGAAAGGTTCAACCTAAATCTACCATTGTTTAGTGTGAGGTCAGATATTCATGTGCAGGGAAACTGTTGCCAATTTTAATGCAAGTTATTGCACTGTCCTTTTTTCATCTCTTAATGCTAGCGGTTAAGGGTATAAAGAAAAAAGACTTGGTCGAGATTCGTACCATGAGCAACCCGCCTCATGCGGTCAAGATGGCTGTGGAGGCCATCTGTTTGCTGTTGGGGGAAAACGCACTAGACTGGAAAGCTATTCGCACTAACATAATGAAGGATAGTTTTGTTCCTAACATTGTAAAAATGCAAACACAAGACATAACGTAAGTGTAATGGAAGTACATTAGCATGACTGTATGATCTTTTGTTGCAGAATTAAACAAACAAGATTATAAGTTTTGCAAATAAATGCAAGATTGTTACATTGCTTGACTGCTAAGATTATGAAAAATAGATGATTTGTATTCCTTTTCATTATTCATGTGTATTTTTGTTGATTTGAGGATCATGCACTAGGCATGTCCATTGATATTATTTTTTTACATGCATTCTTTGAATTTTTGTCAGGGATGAAATTCGATCCAAGATGAAGAGCAAGTACCTGTCCAACCCTGACTACAACTACGAGAAGGTGAACAGAGCCAGCTTGGCCTGTGGTCCTATGGTTAAATGGGCCATTGCACAGGTGTGTAAGATGAAGGTTTAAAATAATTCTTTACAAAGTGATAGTGAAATACATATTTATATTTTATCATGATAAAGTGCTTTTAAAATGTACATGTATTTTGAAATAGACTTTGTTGTTTAATTTAATGGCCAGAGAACTTTCTTTCTACTTTTGTGAATGATGTGTACAAATACAAAGAGATTGTTTGTCGAGGGACTGATTCATGACTTGTCACTTTGCCCACAGATTAATTACGCTGACATGCTGAAGAGGATTGATCCACTGAGGAACGAACTGAAAGACCTAGAGACACAGGCCCAGGAGAACCAGCAGAAGGCAGAGGAGGTGAACAAGACCATTGCCGGCCTGGAGAAGAGCATAGCCCGGTACAAGGAGGAGTACGCCTTGTTGATCAGCCAGGCTCAGGCTATCAAGACAGATCTGTCCAACGTAGAGGCAAAGGTGGGGCTCTTTCTGTATACACATAAAAACATAAAAAGGAAAAAAAACCCAGTAAAGTTCCTTATAGGGAATGTATTGAAATTGTAGCCACAATAATTGTATTCTCTCTCTCTGGTATTTTTGGTGGAAAAAAATCTTAAAAGCTTGTAAAGGCATCATATCTTACCCCAAAAAGATAAGAAAAAAAAATAAAGTTGTGATTTACATGTATGAATTTGTTATGTGTAGTAAAAAGGAAAAAAATTGCTGTAACACTGATTTGGTTATTTATAGGTGGAGAGAAGTATTGCCTTGTTGAAGAGTTTGGATGATGAGAAACAGAGATGGGAGTCGAGCAGTGAGACCTTCAAGAGTCAGATGTCCACCATTGTGGGAGATGTCCTCCTTTCTTCGGCATTCATGGCCTATGCTGGTACGTCTGTGTATTGATATACTGTATATAACACTGCTATGTTGATGGAAATGCGTCCAACCAGAAGTTATTAGTCGTGAGATTCCATCATTGTAAAAACTGTCATTTTAGTGTTTTGTGTTGTATTTTGTAGGGTACTTTGATCAACAGATGAGAAGGAACCTATTTACATCTTGGACATCACATCTGCAGACTGCCAGTTTACAGTTCAGGAGTGACCTAGCCAGAGTTGAAGTATGTACATTATATTTTACAACTGGTTATGAAATATATTTGAAAATCTATATGGTCACTTGAAGTGAAATTATTCATTGTGGGAATACACACATTTTGATTGGTCGCTGTGTGTGTTTTAGTACCTGTCCAATGCGGATGAGAGGGCCAGATGGACTGCCAATACCCTGCCAGCTGATGACCTGTGTACTGAGAACGCCATCATGTTGAAGAGGTTCAACAGGTACCCCCTGGTCATTGACCCTTCGGGACAGGCCACAGAGTTCCTCATGAACGAGTACAAGGAGAAGAGCATTAAAAAGACCAGGTCAGAATCTTGAAAGTGCTATTGTACATGTACCTTATACATTATGTATTGAGGTGTTTTGGTTTCATTTTGTGCGATAATATTGCACTGTTCCTCTGTATGCGTATGGTTAAATTTGATTTTAGGTAAATATATAAAGTATCTAGGCATCTAAGATTCATGTACAGTATTGTTAAGACAGAACAACATGCCAATAATTTGTGTAAAAAATGAAATATATGATAAAAACCTACATAAAAAGATACAATGAGATTACATAAATGTTTGACAGTAATAATGTCCACGTTTCTTTGAATTCAGTTTCCTGGATGATGCATTCAGAAAGAATCTTGAGAGCGCAATCAGATTTGGAAACCCTCTACTTGTGCAGGTTTGTAAAATCCAGAGCATTTTCGTATGCTTTTACATTATGACAATTATGCTATGAAACATTAACGGAGTTTTCATGCATGGGTACATGTATGTCTTTGAATCGCAGGATGTGGAGAGCTATGACCCCATCCTGAACCCTGTGTTGAACCGTGAATTGAGGAAGACTGGAGGACGTATACTGATTACCCTGGGAGATCAAGAGATTGATTTCTTCCCCAAATTCACCATCTTCCTCTCAACCAGGAACCCTAATGTAAGATGATTTAGTGTTATATCCATATTCTGTAAGCTGTTTTCTGGGTTTTGTGTGTAATTGGCCATTTTGAAATAATTTTTTCAACTTTGTTCTGTTATTAGGCTGACTTCCCTCCAGATTTGTGCTCAAGAGTGACTTTTGTCAACTTCACAGTAACCAGGGGAAGTTTACAAGACCAGTGCTTGAACCAGGTATGTTATAGCAAATTGCACACGCACACATTGAAGGGCATTTGTGGAAATGCATGTACATGGTTATTTTCATTCACTTTGTTTTAAACATGTTTTATGAAAGAACACATATTGGTTTTCCCTTAACAGGTGTTGAAGTCTGAGAGACCAGATGTTGATGCCAAGAGATCAGACCTTTTGAAATTACAAGGTAGGCAGTGATTTGATCTACATGTACATGTATGCCTCTATGCATTATATTAAAACAGTGATGATTATGATTTTATGATCACGTATATGTACATGAACATGTATGTATACACTGTATATATGTGTTTTCTAGGTGAATTCCAGTTGAAACTTCGACACTTGGAGAAGTCCCTGCTCCAGGCCCTGAATGCCTCTAAAGGCAAGATCCTGGACGACGACAGTATCATCAGTCACCTGGAGACCCTGAAGAAGGAAGCGTCGGAGGTGGCCCGCAAGGTGGAGGAGACGGACGTGATAATGGCAGAGGTGGAGACCACCTCCCAGCAGTACGTGCCCCTGGCTACTTCCTGTAGCAGCATCTACTTCTCCATGGAGGCTCTGCAACAGGTAACCAGACAGTGTCCACCCTCTTTTATAAGACATATATGTCAATTACTTTTACAATGAATTATTTTGTATGAAGACCACTACACGTACATGTAAAATGCTTGTAAAAAATGGCAAGCTCAGTTATTTCTTTTAAGTATTTGCAAGATATGCCAATAAATGTGCTCACAGTTTTCACTGTGACATAATATGAAATCATTTTGTTGATTTTGTTGTTTCTAGGTTCACTTCCTGTACCAGTACTCACTACAACTGTTCCTGGAGATTTTCCACTCTGTACTGCAGAGTAACAAGTTGACCGGAGTCAAGGAGTATGCCGCCCGTCTCTCTATCATCACCAATGAACTGTTCCAGGTCAGTCAGTGGTGTTTATACTTATACTGAGATTAAAATCCTCCGTGTGTATACCTGTACATGTGTATGATGTACACCCTATATTAAACATTTTCTATTTGGATATGGTTAACAGGAGACCTATAACAGGGTCGGAAGAGGCATGTTGTATGAAGACCGAGTCACATTCGCCATCCAGCTGGCCAGAATCTATCTGAAGGGAATGCCAAGGTACTAAACATTTTTAATTTTTTTTATTTTTAAATGATAAATGTCAATTAGAAAGTGTTTATAAGTTAGGGACTGGTGGAATTAAATTCACCAAACAAAAGCGACTGTAAAAATTAATGTTGCGGCCATGAATTTCAGTGAGTCAACATACGAGGACGAGTTTATCATGTTTATGAGGAGTCAAGAGGCACTCCTTGGACTCGGGGAGAAATCTGGTCCCCAAGTTCAGGGGATATCGCCACAGCAACAGTCGGCCATGATGAGGCTCACCAAACACCGAGCCTTCAAAGACCTTGTACAGAAGGTCAAGGGCAGTCCGGTAGGTTTCCAAATTATTATAAAATTTCTCACCTTAAGTCGTATTGATGTTTGTTTTTTATTGCATGTACCTGTAGTTTTGCAACATACATTCAATGAATTCGAATTGAAGGAATTCCAGTCATGGTTGGATAGTGCTGCTCCTGAACTGGACGTTGTACCAGTATGGAATGAAGATAAATCATTCAGTAAGGAATCAAAATCCTTTTATTTAGGAAAAATAAATTTTGCACTCATTTTTTAAAAAGTTTTTTCATGAAAGTCTTGCCAAAAAGACAATACAAACTGTAGTTACAGAGATCTGTTGTTTTGCTTGCAGGTCCCATCTGTAAGGCTGTGCATGGACTGCTGACCATCCAGGCCTTCAGACCTGACAGAACCACATCCATGGCTCGGGTTTTCGTGGAGAAAGTCCTTGGAAACACCTTCTTACACACTGCAGAAAAGGAGCTTCAGCTGTCCTCCATTGTTGAGAATGAGGTGATTTATCATTTTTGGCTTTAATTTGTGAATAATAAAACCATATAGCAAAAACTCCTGTCTATATACCAAGTAATCCAAAGTAGATTTTTTTTCTTCTACATGTACATGTATCTTAATATCTTAACACCTGTACCACCAGTTAATGAACATGTACAAGTTTCATCCTCTGCATTGGAATTTCTTATATTGATATTTCACCAGATAAAAGCCAACACCCCTGTCTTGATGTGTTCCGTGCCAGGATATGATGCCAGTGGATGGGTAGATGACCTGGCTGCAGAGATGGGAAAACAACTGACATCTATTGCAATTGGTATGATGTTTGTCAACTCAACATATAGTGTATGTTCTTGTGCAGAATTTGAAATTAAAAAAAAAAAATACTGAGGCATCTAATGTGCACTGAAGACTTAAAATGAAAAACCAACATTAGGTGATGAACATTTATATTAATTTAAAAGTATGGTAAAATGTCAATACAAAATTTTTCAAAAGTCAAGGTTTCATTATGAATTAGCACAATAATTTGATCCATCGTTAGGTTCGGCTGAGGGATTTACCCAGGCTGACAAAGCCATCAATGCCTCCAGTAAGTCGGGTCGCTGGGTTATGCTGAAGAATGTCCACCTGGCCCCTAACTGGCTGGTGTCCCTGGAGAAGAAGCTCCACAGCCTGACCCCCCACCCCAACTTCAGGCTGTTCCTGACCATGGAGATCAACCCCAGGGTAAACACTACTTGTAGATCTAAGTTTAATGAAATTCTGTGAAAGAAATAAAACGCACTGAAAAACATTCCTGTTTTGGTAAAGAGAAAAATTTGGAAGGTTTTGGTTTTCTTTTAATGGTTTGAAAGCTGAATGTAGAGCAGTTTATGAATTAATTTGAAAATATGATTGTAGCTTCCCTCCAACCTATTGCGAGCTGGACGCATCTTTGTGTTTGAGCCCCCACCAGGAGTATCTGCTAACCTGTCCAGGACTTTCAGTACAGTTCCAGCATCACGCATGTGCAGGGTAGGAATCTGACTCAATAATTCCATGTTAAACAGAATATTTAATGATTGTAAATCTCTGTTTCAAATGTCAAGTTAAGTAACTGTCTGGTGCATTGTCTGATGACAGACTCCCAATGAGAGGTCCCGTCTCTACTTCCTGTTGGCCTGGCTCCATGCCATTGTACAGGAGAGGATGAGATACACACCCCTTGGATGGGCCAAGAAGTACGAGTTTACCGAGTCTGACCTGAAAGTGGCCTGTGACATGCTCGATACCTGGATTGATTCTGTTGCCATGGTATTAAATTATTTTTATTTGAAAAAAATAAAGCTGTCTTTCTACATACTGTACATGTTGCTGCTTGGCCATTTTTTAAAAATATCCTCATACATAGACATTGTATATGCAATTATTTTCAGGGACGTACCAATCTTCCTCCAGAAAAAGTGCCATGGGATGCGATCAAGACTTTGCTGTCACAGTGTATTTATGGAGGCAAAATAGACAATGAGTTTGATCAGGTATGCAATCTGTCTTGTATATTCATGTACACCTGTATTGCAGAGTGTTTGATCGATTCATGTATTTTCACAAAGGCTCAAGTTCAGCTTTAATGTACAGGATTGCATTTGATGTATTACAGAGACTGTTGACCACCTTCATTGAGAAGTTGTTCACACCCAAGAGCTTTGAGGGTGAATTCACTCTGGTGGGTAATGTTGATGGACATGGCAAGAAGATCATCATGCCTGATGGAGTCCAGTAAGACTACCTTTTCAACAAAACTTGCATGTAGAACAAAAAGAATCTTTGAAAATGACATATCATCTGGTTTTAATCTTTGAACTTGCTAAAATGAAAATCTGATTCCGAAATTTCGATTGGGTGAATTTGGTGCACTATTTTTGATACACACTGTGTCCTGTGGTTATTGCTGCCTTAAGGTGTTGTTAATGGGTGGGTGTGGAATTTCAGGAGAGAGCAGTTTGTACAGTTTGCTGACATCCTGGAGAATGAAAGTCAGACTCCTGCCTGGCTGGGTCTGCCCAACAATGCAGAGAAAGTGCTGAGAACCAACCTAGGTAGGTTAGGTCTAAGTAGACTACAGATGTAATTGAAAAAAAAAAACCAAAAAACTTCTGTTTACCCTATTATTGGTTTACAATGAAATCACAATGTACATGTATGTGTATTAAGGAATAAGTGTCCACATGATCATACTCAACGAGTTCTTGTGCAGATGAGATAATCATAGAAAAAACAAAGCAAAACATAAGCAGATCTAGCACATGTACAGGTGTTATTCCCTTATAGGATCAAACCTGATAGCGAAGTTGATGAAGATGCAGCTGATGGAGGAGGATGATGACCTGGCCTATGGGGCTTCCCCCGACGATGAGGACAAGGTGATGGCCGACGGTCGACCGGCCTGGATGAGGACCCTCCATACTTCTGTGTCCACCTGGATGTCCCTGATCCCCAAGGTAAAGGATTGTCTGCCATTCAGACCTTCTTACATGTTCACTATGCAGACATTTAAGATACATAGTTGTTAATAAGTTATAATCTATGTGTTTATGTTCATCTTAACAATCTTGCAGATTTCTGTTTTTAAAGAAGGACAGGTTAGACTCCAGACTTGGGTTGATTTTGTTTATTATCTGATATACTATGCAAAATGGACTCCACTGGTTCATATGATCTCTTTTCTAAGTTTTAAATCAGTCTCTGGAAGCTTTATATTGCAAACAGCCTTATATGTATTGCATTGGATTGAAAAGCAGCGAGTGCCAAGTATTATAGCCATATCTGCTGTTAATCAGTTACAATCTTTCTTTTTTTTTCATTTTTTGTTCCATGTGTCATATTTGTACATAGCTGGAATGTTTCATCTATTATCTTATAGACTTATACATTATATTATTCAAAATCATTTACATTGTATGATTTTCATTACATGATGAACTTGATTTTTATCATATTATTCATCACTATTTCTCTATTCATTCAAGTTCATGTACATGCTTATAGATTTCTTTATTAACTTTCTTCTGTAACAACTAATATCACTACAGGATTCATTGGATTTGGTAAGTTTGTAAAATTAACTTTCAAAGGACCCTGTTTTTAAGAGTTTTCCCCCATGTCTCATGAAAATACCCCTGTAGTCCCAGGTATTCTGCATACTGCACCTGCTTTTTGGTAACTAAAGATAAAAAAGAGGATTCATATTTAACCATTCCTCAAAATGAAATAAATAAAAGATTTGACCCTTCAGACCTTACAGTTACATGTAAACATGTTCTACAAATTCTACAATTCATTCAGCACTTTGCATCAAATTCATTGCACACTATTACAAAGACAATGGGCTTTATTAGAGAAAGAGTATTTCTGTTGGAGGTGGTTTTGTTCTATTTTTTTTAATTTTTTTTTTTTTTTACAAATTTTGATTTATTTTTAAATTCTGGTGGACTGGGATAATTTTCTCCATCGGTTAATGCAGTAATACTAACTTTAATAATAACTAAATTAATATGTAACCTGAACATATACATAGAGCCAGTATGCGTAGTACTGGGTTATTTTTCATATGTCACCATATTTACAGGCTGTTGGAGCCCTGAAGAGGACGGCTGACAACATCAAGGACCCCCTGTTCCGTTTCTTTGAGAGAGAGGTCAACCTTGGGGCTCGGCTGTTACACGACATACGCCAGGACCTACAGGACGTGATGCTGATCTGTCAGGCCGACAAGAAGCCCACCAACCACCACCGCTCCATGATGGCCGACCTGTCCAGAGGTACAGACCCAGTCTGTTCTATTCAGTGTTTTATCTTGTTTTGCTGTAACATAAACTTACATGTAATTGTTTTGCTTAAGCTTAAACTGTTGGACAAAGTACATGTTCCTGTTGAGTGAAAGAAAATTACTGTAAACGTACTACATTTAGCTGTGTTTTCTTTTTCGCGCTTTTGGCAGAATGTGGCTTCCGCTAAATCAAGTACATCACTAAATGCCATGCATATATGTATAAAAATAGTCACATTCAGGAATACGCTAATTCAAATCCACGCCAAGTTGTTCAAAAACTAATTTCCGCCAAATATCGTACACGCCAAATATAATACGTTTACAGTATTTTACTTGTTAATTTCTATCCAAATTTGCACAACTTTCTAAATCGAGAGTGTCTCTTTTTTATCAGTTGTCTTGCTTTCTTGTTTTAAGTGATTGACATGATTTTCTAGCACTTCTGTTTTGATACATGTATGTAGTGTATGTATTGTTGGGTTGTAGGTATTATCCCTCAGTCGTGGAGAAGATACACAGTACCCCAGGGTATCACTGTGATCCAGTGGATCACTGACTTCTCCCTCAGAGTGAAACAGCTCCAGGCCATTGTCCAGACCACCCAGCAGGGGGGCACCAAGGAACTGAAGGTATGGGTCATTACAGGGGTCAACATCATGTCACAGGGTCATTACAGGGGTCAACATCAGGTCATTACAGGGGTCAACATTTTGGTCATTACACAAGCAACATCATAAAGGGTCATTACAGGGGTCAACTCCAGGTCACATGAATCATTACAGGGGGTCAAAATCAAGTCATTTGATCAACATGCATGTACATGTATATGAAAATATCTGAAATGTTAGATATTCATGAGGATTCCACAAGTGGCTCCTTTTGTTGTGCCAAGATAAATTTGTTGTGCCAAGATGATTTAGTGTTTTTGAACATTGTTTTTAGGATTATGAATGTATATCTTGTTTTCTTCTTATAGAATTTCAGTGTATGGTTGGGAGGCCTGTTTATTCCCGAGGCGTACATCACAGCCACCAGACAGTATGTGGCCCAGGCCAACAGCTGGTCTCTGGAGGAACTGTACTTGGATGTAAGTAATACTACATACTACATTTACATGTATCTTGATAAAGATGATTTAATGAAAGCTTGATGGTCACCAAACTTCTAGCCTTGTATACTAATTAATGTATTTAGCAAATAAGTTTAAATTATATACATTTTATGTTACAATGTGATTGAAGCAGTATGAATTGGTAGTTTTAACATGCATACTCTGTAAGACATGCCTGTGATATTGAGTGAGTATTCACTGACTTGTACCTTTGTTTACAGGTGAGAATCTTGGATAACGCTGGAGAGTCCATGGATGCTTGCAGCTTCAGTGTTAAAGGTAGGAAATGGTGTTCATCGACAGAAATACAGACTCTATTGACTAGGATCTTGAATCTTACTGCCATGATAATAGATACTCTATTGATTAGGATCTTGAATCTTACTTCCATGATAATAGTTGTTTATACTGTATTCCATTGTAGTTGACCATACTCTAATAACAAAGCAGTAGAAAAAAATCAAATACTTAATGCATGTAAAAAATGTTCAGGTTGATGTTAATGTACCTATCAAATAAATCTGAATGATTCTGACTTAATTGTTATGTACATATAGGTAACCCCTTTAGCTAAAATTGGGAAACTTCAACTGTTGCTAACATTATAAATCCTGGAGTATATTAAAACCTTGTCTTAATTAAATGTTTATTAATGTTGTAGGTCTAAAGCTCCAGGGAGCTACCTGTAAGAAGAACAAGCTACAGCTCAGCACCACAATCTCCACCGAGCTGCCAGTCACCCTGCTCCGCTGGATCAGGTGTGTACAAGATTTCTGTAAAACTCCTCTAATTTTGATATCTGTAGATACATATTTATTTTATATTGTGCACCTTTTAGTGATACATGTACATGAAGTCTATCAGTGTATACAGTGGTGTCTTTTCTTCTTTCATTCTCTCAGTGTCTATACCAGGTAAAGTGACTGTAGTTGCCTTGTAGTTTTGTTGTTCACCTGCCCTGTACTGCCTCAGTTTGTCTATTGTGTCCCTCAAATTTGTCCCTGTTCTGTTATTATATAATCTAGAGAAAGTGGGACGGAATTTACATGTTTGTACAGTACACGGAAAATGTGAAAAGTGTTGAGCAAATGTGAAATTATTTTTTTTATCGATTTTTTTTCTTCAAAATTTTCATCTGCCTTTGTGTAGCTTCAACTATTGCAGTGTAGCTTCGATGCAAAAAGAGAAAATAATGTAAAAAAAAAAATGTAGTAATCATTGCTTTTTCAAACACTTGTGATTCTGATGAAGCTTTTGCAACAATCGATGCATTTTGGATCGTTTATGATTCTGATGAAGCTATTGCTGCTTTTTCAGGACCGATGCAGACAAGGAGGTGGCAGGTAAGGTGACCCTCCCGGTCTATCTGAATGCCACTCGCTCCCACCTGTTGTTCACGCTGGACTTTGACACAGAGGGAGAAGGGTCGGGCAAGGACCACAGCTTCTACGAGCGGGGAGTGGCCATCATCTCCTCAGATCTGGGATAAATGTGACTATTAAAACTTCAGTGTTGTCTGACTGACAGTAACCTGATGTTTTTTCTAGCATATAAAAATGTGCAGTTAACACATGTATTGGTAAAATAGCATTTGAAAATGGATTGTCGATAACTGTGAAAGATCTTTGTGAAAATATTAATTATTGTCTTTTCTATTTTTTGCATAGTACAGGAAAATGTTTAGTGTACAACATTTTTAGTTGCTAAATTTGATATTTATATTATAAATTTAGATATTATGTTTTGTGGCAGTGGGTTTTGAACTTGAAATATATTTAATTTTGATCAAGTGTTCAGATTTGTGTTTCTCAAGGTGGTATAGGACACCTGTTGATTTTAGTACATGATAAGCAAAATACTTTCACGAGTTTAGTTTTTTCAAATTTTAAAATATTTGGACAAAGAATATATTTTAAAAAATTTTTGGAACAATAAGAATTATGAAAGCTCCAGAGGGATTCAAACTTGCATCTTACAGATTGTTAGATAACGCTCTTACCCTTTGCATTATGCTGTTAGGTAACAATTTTGGGAAAGAAAAAATCTATATTATATTCGATTTACATGTAATTGTTAATTTCAATATGAAGTAGGTCACAATATGTAGGTGTCCCATGCCACCTTAAATTTTGGAATTTTTTTTTATGTCTGATGTATTAAAATTGATTAATTTTGGTAAGGACTATCTTTTGCTTATTAAATATATGTAACTTGTCTTTTGTGTTTTCCATACCCATGAGACATTGCTTTGTATATTAGTAAAAACTGTAGACAAGAAAAGACTTGCGATTCTGTATTATTGATTACAGTTTATAACCAGAGAATGACGTATACTGATTCATTATTTTCGCTGTTCCACTGTAAACTCCTATCCAAGCTCTATCTCCCTTGTTTAGCTTCACTACCGTCATTTTGCTACAGGGAAGGAATGTTTTAGAACTAAGCTCATGACAATGGCTCCATGATTTAAACTTGTCATTCACGAAAAGTGAGGTGTAGGCATATTGACCTCCCCATGCAAGAATTGTCCAGTCAAACACGTAGATCCCGCTGCTAGGGGCCGTGAAAATAAATTCCGGTTGAGGCGTCATAACCCAGTCCTACGTTTAGACCAACTTTTTCAAACACGATTTTTGCATTTTTGGCAAGGTTTCTTTTGTGATATTTTAACCAAACATCAAAAGCAACCACTCGAGGATCTGAAAGTAAGGTTGAATATATGTATAAAAAACTAATATTTAACAATGAAAATAGGTCAGTTTTATACGTTAGACATTTACTTTTGAATTTCATTTTCCAAAACACTACGAATATTGTATTTTCAAAGATAACGATATATATAATAGTATATGATTGTAAAATTCTTTGACAGAGTCTAATTATCCATCTTTTGTGATTTTGTCCATTCAGCAAGAAATGTGTTAAATTACAAAGCATTATCAAAGTATACACATATCTATAAGAAAAAATAATGTTATACTTTCATTGGTATCATTTCTGCAGTTGTTTCTGACAAATCCAACAGCCAAACAAGTTTCTTCCACACTTTTATAATCCTCTCTGAATAATTTCAGACCTGGTTTTGGTGACACTTTCTCACACGATCCACATTGTATAGTAATCATCAACATGATAAATGTCAACAACATCCTGAAACTTATTAAATATGTTCACAAATTAAAGGGACCTAGGCATGATTTGAAATAAAAGAAGATGTCCGTTAATTCGTGACCAAAACTTTGCATTTAAACAACAAATTTTTTGTGACTGATGGCTCAGTGGTGAGAGCAGCAGACATTAGATAACATTTATTATGGAGCTAGGGTTTTTAGGTTGGGGGTTCGATACCACCAAAACTTTTACTAATTATTTTTTTTTATTATCGTTTGTTGAAATATTCCAAACTAAATATAGTTAAAAATTGTCATTTTGTATTAAAACATCAAATATATTTAAGTGAAAAATTTGCGTTTGTAAAATTGTATTTTACGACTAAACCAAATGGGTATTTGCGCTATTTTATTCCCAATCTTCTTTTATTTTTCATATTTCATTTATAAAACTTTTAAAATGTGCATTTTGAGTGATTGACCAAATTTTGAATGTCGAAAATAAGTTACAAGCAAGATACATGTAGGTAAGAAATCGAACATTGTTATATAAACAAAGCTCGAGTCTTATATTTGTTGTAAAATAACGCAAAGTATATATAAAGAAATTGCCATTTCTTTGACAAAATGACTAGTGGCAAACAAGATAAACTGATTTAAATGTTTTGTTAAACTGTTCATATCGTTCGATTCGGTTGTATATCGTCGTAGCTCAGTGGTTAAAGTATTGGACTTCTGAACCGCAGATCATGAGTTCGAATCTGATTGGAGCTTTTGTTCATGTTTTCTGAATTAAATTTTCGAAACTGTAATTTACAATCCAAAATTGCACATTTTTTTGCCTATTTGACTTAAATACATGTACTTCTTATTCATTATGATATCTATCATAATCAAGTAATTTTCTGCTGATTCGAGAAAATATTTCAAGGTGTAGTGAGCCACCTTAATGTGTTCTTATCAATACAACACACAAGTAAACAATAACAAGGCTCAAGCTTTGCTACAAAACAAAGAAAACCAACCTAGATCTTGCTTGTTTCTTGATATTTCGCTTTCAAATGTAAACGAAGCATTAAAAATACCAATAAAAACCATTCTAGACAGTAAAAATGAGAAAATGAAAATTAGAAATTTGGCGCTCTAATTGTGTCTAGGTCCCTTTTAAAAAGATGAAAGATATACTGAGTAAAACACACATTCCCATTATTCACAGCATAGTTAATCCTCAAATCAACCGAATTCACTATTTCCAGCTATTTATTCAACAGTTTTACAAGATACTGTATATACATGAAAACCGCAGACTGTGTTGGAATGGGCCCGGCCATGTGGTTAATTGTTCTTATAGGGTAAAAAATCCGAATTTTGCCAATTACAAGTACTACCACCGTTGTTATTTATTTGTTAGTAAATAGAATTTAGAATAAAGAGACCTTTTGAAGAGAAAGCTGTACACTCTGAATTTAGATGTTTAGAATATCTTACTGAGTATTCCTTTTTTCGGTTAAAATTAAATATTTATGCAATTATACGTCGTTTGGTACGTTGAGACATTTTAAAGGATTTATGATCAGATCAAATTGAAAGCAATGACGAAGTATATTCCAAGAACAAATCACATTAAGGATTTACTGTATTTTATTTTTAAAACAAACCAGTGGCTTAGCTACCATGTATGCTTATATGCCTGAGCATGCACATCATTTGGGAAAAAAAGGAAGAAAATGAACTTAAGAATAAAAGCTTTGAGTGGGTCAA
Organism: Magallana ariakensis; assembly: GCA_020458035.1. Taxonomy (NCBI): domain Eukaryota; kingdom Metazoa; phylum Mollusca; class Bivalvia; order Ostreida; family Ostreidae; genus Magallana; species Magallana ariakensis. The sequence continues at coordinate 37,685,527 of CM035816.1, forward strand.
AAACAAACGTCAAAAGTTTTTTCTTCTCTTAGCTTTTAATAAGTTTTGTGATTTTATGTTATGCCTAAACTATAACCAAAACAATCTTAACTGCCTAAAAATATGCTTAAATAGTGAGCATTCCTTTCAATTTCTGTGATGATTTTTAGTGTTAAAAATCGTCAGAATCCATGAGCTTCCGGGGCCTTCGCCCCCTGGACCCCCACCAGGCTTCGCCCTGGACCCATGCACTTCGTTTCTGGTCTAGCTACGCCACTGCAAACCATTCAACATTTGAACTTTAAAAAAAAAATATGATGATAATAATCAGTACTTACTTGTAAGGCATCTTTCTAACTGAATTTTTGTTTGTCCAATAATTTTGACAAACCAACGCGCGCGCGCGTGTGTGTGTGTGTGTATATATATTGTCCATCATCGTCGGATACCCATGGGTGATCGCGTCTTTTACTTGATAAGTAAAAGACGCGATCACCCGTGAGTATCCGACAATGAGGGTCCACATCACTTACTTGAGCAACAATGATCAAAGCTTTGATCAAAGCAGCTGTATGAAGTACAATACAAAAGCTTAAAAGCTTATGAACAATTTAGTAAAGAATAAATAGTTTATAGGGTGAATATTTACATTCGGTGTATATTACCTATATATTATAATAATTACCTTGCAGTCAAATTATCATAACACACGGTATTCAATTTGTCTGCACGGCCTGGTGTCCAAAAGTATGCATTCAATGCTTAAATTCCGATTTTTTATACAGCAACTGACAAACAAATATAAGCGTTTGAATAAGTAGGCAATCCTTAAACTTTTTAAAAACATATTTTGGCGATGTTAAGGGCAATTAGCATGCAGTTTATCAACATTTATTCAAGCAATTATTATGAATATTGTTGACATTGTTTTAAATGGTGTCATTTTAAAACTTTTTGAAAATACTATCGGCTGATTTTTTGTGATGGAATGAAACTGAACTCTTTACAAAGAATACTCATTGATGCCAAGTTTTACGAAGAGAAGACACCCCCTTTCGTAACAAAAGAGGAAATTACTACTAGTATTACTAAGATGTGTTTACCAAAAATATACTATTTATTCCTCGAGGTATTCCGCAAAAGTCATATATCTATAATTATGAACAGTAAACAAGAGAGACCATCGTTTTTTGGTTTTTTTTAATTAAATACATGTACTTGAAAGTAGTTTTCATACTATGTACTTTGATTACAGTTTATAACCAGAAAATGAAGAATACTGCTTATAAATATTAGCTGTTCCACTGAAAACTCCGATCCAAACTTTATCTCCTTTCTTTAGCTTCACAATCGTCATTTTGCTGCAGGAAAGGTATGTTTTAGAACTCACGTCGTAACAATGGTTCCATGATATAAACTGGTCATTCACGACAAGTGAAGTGTAGGCATATTGACCATATATTGTAAGAGTTGTCCAGTCAAACACGTAGATCCCGCCGCTAGGGGCCGTGAAAATTCCGGTAGAGGCGTTGTATCCCTGTCCCTCGTTCAGATCAACCGTATCGAACACAACCCGTGCATTTTTGGCAATGTTTTTTGCATGATCTTTTAACCGAACATCAAAGGCAACCATCCGATGATCTGAAAGAAAGGTTGGTTTATGTATTAAGCAACATGAACAATGAAAATAGATCAGATACATATATCGTACTTATCTACAAGTATGACATTATTCGACGTATCAATCGATTATAGTTTTAAAAGTAATATTTTACATAGCACAACTTAACTTAAAGAAAACTATCTTTGTTTAGAGTAATTAATATATTCATTATTTTTTTGATAGAGACAAAATGATTTAAAGCTGCATGGTCTGATTTTCGGCTATTACAGTTTCACATAATTGTCCATACAAACGAAATATCGATCTAGGAAAGTTATGGACTTTAGCCTATTTACATCAGCAGCATTGATCTCCTTTCAATCTTAGGTATATTTAAAGTTAACAAAAATAAATTTCTTTACGGACCCCCCCCCCCCCCAAGAAAAAACCCCAAATGCATCATGGGCATGTTTAGAATAGGGACCCGCTTGGTTTTGTCCCCCGAATGATTAGGTTTATATTCAACTCGCATATTATTTATCAATTGTACATGTCAACAAAACAAACTTCAGAAATATTAGTAAACAAAACATAAAAATGTTTATTATTTATTTGCAAAAACATGACTTTATTTATAACGATATCAAAGTCGTAATAAGTCATACCCGCCTCGACATCGGGGGCAAATTTAATATAAGGCGAAAAACGCGGTAACCTTTTATGTCAAGTGTTTTGTAGACTTTTGCACATCATTTTCGCATTGAAATTTGGCTTAATTGACCGGGAAAACTAATGTAAATGTCTATTATCATACACATTCATAACATAACCATCGTTTAAAAGCGTACTCAAAATTTGATATGAAATCGGACCAAACAGCTTTAAAAGGAGCTTAAAATATAAATATGTGTTTTTAAATTCATCATTTTCATTCAAGCTGTTCTTATAACAAGAAACGTGAAAATGACATAGAAAAATCAAAGCATAAAACCTATCATGGAGAATACATTCAACTTTAGGTAATATTAGTACCAGGCGTCTTTGTGGCATTTCCACATTTATTTCTGACAAATCCAACAGCCAGACAGGTCTCTTCCACGCTTTTATAATCCTCTCTGAATATTTTCAGACCTGGCTTTGCCGACACGTTCTCACACCCTCCACATTGTATTATAACCATCAGTACGAAAAATGTCAACAGCATCCTGAAACTTATCAATATTCTCTATGTGTAAGTCCAATGTAATACGGAGAGTTAATGTAGAGTTGTACATTAAGTATGAAATTGTACATATGCATTTAAGAAATAAATATGATAAGAAGTTTTAAGGATATAAATTATAGACATTGAGGATAAATGTAAAAACAGACTTCACTAAGTATGTTAATCTCAAATACAAATCATATTTATTTTTACGAGAAACACAATTAGCAAATTTTCCAAAAAAAAACACAACAAAACAAAACAAAAAACACACCCCCCCCCAACCTCAGTACTTACTTGTAAGCTAGACAATTTTCAGTTCCCATTAGTAAATTCTATGTGTAAAAGGTCTGAAAAAACATTTAATATATATATACTTACAGTAATTGATAGTGAAATATATTGTTACGTTTTGTATCAGCTTGGACATTAAACTGAAATACAATGCTTTAACTTGAACATAGAAAAAACAAGTTTAATTATTAAAGATTAATATACGTTTATTTAATAAATATAATATATTAAAAAAACTTATTATAGAAGCTATATATGCCGTATTTAACAATATTTATTAATGTTTGACACCAGGCCCAAACTTTATCGAACCTGATTTCCTATATTTTTGAGAACATTCTGATAAATGCAAGTAATTATTTGTAAAATAACAGAGCTAGAGAAATGTCTCCAACAGATCAATAATTTTGAGAACTTTTAAAATTTGCCCACCAACCACAGACAATATATGCGACATAGGCTGCAATAAATGTCTAAAATATCGGTATCACAGTCATTCTCGTCAAATCTGACGAAGACAATTCAGAATGTAGCCAGTCGCAATATTTTATTTTGACCCTAACACACCTATTAACCAGTCGTTAAGTCAGGAAACTTACGAAAATCGTAAGATACAACACTTGTTGTGAAAAAGATGAGTTAAGTTTCTAAGAATGATATATTAAAGGTGTAAGTTACCTTTGTGAAACTTGTTTGTGAGGTAGTTTATATTTGTTGAACACTTTAAAAAAAAAGTTATTCAATTTAGATTACCATCTTTAATAATTATATTCTGAATGAACACAATGGAATGCAATAAATTGAATTGGTTTTTAGGTTACAAAAATGCATGTCAATTCGCTTATTTTATACATAATTTGTTGCTATAAATATGGTTTGTTCCTGGTTAAATTATAACATATGAATTTAAATTGTCATTTTTATTATTTCATATTGCATACAAATTAAATATGTTAATTGCCTGATGGTGATTGAAACATGAAGATCTATCTCCCCCCTGAGAAAAATCATATTTAATAGGAAATCACCTAGAGGAAAATTTAAAAAAATGGAAGGGGGGTAATTTTCATTTCTTTCGAACATTCATGCAAGTAATTGTTTATTATATCGAACTAATACAATTATATAAAATGCGTTGATATTTTTCAACTCTATTAAAAGCAAACACGTCGTGAATGTTTGCCTTTCTATATTAAATTATTTTACAAATTGACATCATCTATAGCTTAGTTCGTTTTCGTATTGACGAAGAAATCAAACTTCGAACTATGTTTGAGTTTATCATTTGTTATTTTAATCTTCGTTTTTCTTTTCAAAATCTTATTGTAAAAATCAAACGGCGTTGCAACCAGTGCAATATTCCCTGGAAAATCGACGTTTTATTTACCCTGTCACGTAAATGTCAGAACTAATCAGATGACGCCTTATTTAGAAATATTAACATTTTCCAGTGTCTTTGCCTGTGATAACACTACGTATCGATTTTGTACTATACAATTCAATAACTTCAAATAACGTATAATCGGGGCGCCAACGGGGTTTGCTTATTTATATTCAAATATTTAATCGTACAATGGCTGAAAGTTATATGAAAAAAGCAATAAGGAATCATTCTTTGAATATTATGAGGTGATAATTTCGGTCGGGGCGAAATCTATCATAAAGCCCCTGCGGCCTTATTGGATTTGATCAGGATCCGACCAATATTATCACCTCATAATACTCAAAGAATGATTCCTTATTTCTTAATTATCACAATGAGGTATAATAAAACGCACTATTGAATTTTACTATATTACATATCATAAAAAAAGATTATGAGTTGGATATAAAATGATGATGGCGACCTCAGATAGTATAGGTAATGTACGTCAAATAGTTAAAAATATATGCAATTTTGAATAACAAATTATGATTTTCAAAAATTTAAATGAGAAAATTTGAACAAAAGCCCGTAGCGGATTCAAACCCTTTGATTTGCGGTTCACAAGCCTGTTACTTTTACCACTGAGCTATATGTATGGTGATTATCAACCAAATCGATTGATACAAACAATTTAACAAAACATTTAAATCTCCATCTTGTAACGTTGTGTCTTAAAAAGTGTAAGTTTTGAAGAAGTGAGCTACCTTGTGTCCTGAAAATGCGCAAGATATTTCTATGAATAGTATGCTGATAAACGTATGCATATAATACGAGAGAACATGTACGCGCGTTTGTTTAACAAAAATCAAAGATGCTTTCATGTGACAAACATGTCTGACACTATATAAGTCTTTGATACCGTCTTAGCTTAATCTCCCGGCAAATTAAATAATGGGAGATGTTGGGCAATAGATGTGTGATATTATCTTAACAGATATATATTTAAGAATGTTTATCTTTCTGGCATTACATTCTCTGTGTTATGAACCCCCACCCCCTAAAAATAACAAAAAAAAACCAAACAAACAATGCCTCTAAAAATAGCAAAGACCTGAAATAGTACGATTAAGCTAATTATGCTGGAACCCCGCGGGTTAGCATAGCGTGTGTTTTGTTGGGCTAACTGTACTGGATTTCCGCATGCTAGTGTCGATTTTGCTTATAAAATTACATCATACTCTCCGTTGTGGACTCTCCGCACGTTATTAAGTTGTTATCTTGGAACTCCGAGAATCTGTTTTCATTGGAATACCATTATACCGTTATTTCGCTAAAATACAACTTCTTGAACTTTTGTTTTGTTTTGCTTTAGAGGTTTTATTCAGAGTATACTTGAACGAGTGTAATGAATTGAGCTTCCTCTGAATTCACGATAGGTATTTTAAGATCTTGAACAGTTTACAATACAAATTAAATACCAAGATACGTTTGTGAAAGTTATGTAGTATTTTAGTAGAAAGCCGAGTGGCATCCTACCGGGCTTACCACAACTTACGATGAAACTGTTCGTTTAAAATTTTTTTCTTAATATAACTGTAAACCGCAGACCTCTTAACAAATCAAAGTAATTTGCTGTAAAGACCCCACATGTGTGGACGCACCTCTTTATTATAGACGAGTTACTCTGTTGCAATGTAATTATCATTTTGCACTTAATTCAAGTCAGGAGAACAGCAACGTCAAATATATACAGTACCGATCAGACCCAACCTAACACCAGAGTAAACCCCAACTAAACCCCGGGTTTACTTTTGGGGTTTACTTGGGGTTTACTCTGGGTCTGCTTTTTGAAACATTTGCGAAAATTGTCGGAACCGACGACGGTTTACGCTTCGGCCAATATTTTGACTTTGATTACCCCTGAATTTTCGTAAAAGACCCATAGTTTTCACATTTTAAACATCAATGCACGCATATATCACAAAAACCAACTCTAACCCGCTGTCAAATCATTTTCTTAGTGTTCACGCAACGTTGTTTCAACGTTGAGGAATGGTTGAAATCAAGTTGCAACGTTCATCAACCTTTATTCAACTTTGAATCAACGTTGAGTTTTCATCGTTGAAACCCAAACCATAACATTACATCGGTAATATGACGTTACATTCCTTATATTGCAACTGACAATAACTTTATGGTTCTTCAATGATGTAATGCTGATTAATATTCCTTAGTTTAAATGTTTACTATTTCTCAAACGGAGCCAAACATATAGAATAATATTAAATGACTATAAATTTGAAATAGAAAATAAAATAAGCGCTAAACGGAACATCTGCTCTGTCAAATTTTTACATTGTTAAAATGTCAACATACCATTTTTTATTTGTTTTGTTAAAGTACTCAGACTAACCTCGCTACGCTAAAACACAGCTAATATTGTAATGAAAACAATTTAGGCATAGAGAAAAAAAAAGTTTATATGTATTTTGTTGTACGAAGTTTCATTTATTCATTGTTTTACTATTTTAAAGAAATAAACAGCAAGTTGAAAGTTCACCAGGATATGAACTTGGTTGGTCATGTGATTAAATCCTGTAAACCCCGAAGGGAAGCTGCTCAGAAGTGGCACTAAGCCGCCAAGCTTCAATCGGTTTAATTTTTAATTGTACAAGTGAATTTTCTTTACTCTTTTAATTTATTATAATAAAAAAGTGGTGTTTTGTCAAAAGTAGTGTCATATTTATTTATTAAGATAATCAAATACTTGCAGCATTGTTGAACTTTTTTTTGTTACGTCATGTTTACGAAGCTGCTTTCTAGGTCATCACAAAAAAAGAAAGTATGGTGAATTGTTCGGGCTTTATTGGATTTGATCACGTGACCAACCTGTATTTATATCCCGATATACATCCAAACATTATACCCTATTTCTTAAGTAATGAATAAATGACCACGGTAACTTCAACTTATTGGATGTCTGGGGTCAGTCTTTGCTAATTAAATTAAAGCGGACATTTAATTAGCTGAACAATGAATTTGAGAATGTGGGTACTCATACTCGAATGTCATTTTACTCGTCTTAGTACAAATATTCGATAAAGATGTCGTTATTACAAGATAAATAGACAACAATGATCCGAAAATTTTCTGAGACACCGTTTAAAATACTTTGAAAAAGATTTCAAGGTGTATTTTGATTACATTTTATAACCAGAAAATGATGTATACGTTTGATACATATTAGCCGTTCCTTCGAAAACTTCGATCCAAACTTTATCTTTTTTCTTTAGCTTCACTATTATCATTTTGCTACAAGGAAGCCATGTCTTAGAATACACATCGCTACAATGGTTCCATGCCTTATATTGGTCATTCACTGCAAGAGAAGTTTTGGCATATTCACCTTGCCATGCAAGAGTTGTCCAGTCAAACACTTAGATCCTGCCGCTAGGGGCCGTGAAGATTCCGGTAGAAGCGTTGTATCCCTGTCCTTCTTTCCAACACAACGCGGTATTTTTTGGGCAAGATTTCTTCTATGATCTTTTAACCGAGCATCAAAAGCAACCACTTGGTAATCTAAAATTATCGTATGAAAATAGGTCAGACACATGTTCATATATTATTTATATATAACTTAAACATAATTGTAGAATATAGTTTTAAGTCATTTCCCAAGCTCCTGATAGAATGGGATTTGTAGTTACATATGATTATAAAGTTATATATGTTTTTAGCTCACCTGAGCTGAAAGCTCAAGTGAGCTATTCTGATCACATTTTGTCCGTCGTCCGTCTGTCCGTCCGTCTGTCCGTCTGTCCGTCTGTAAACTTTTGTACATTTTGATCTTCTTCTCTAAAACCGCTCGGCCAATTTCAACCAAATTTGGCACCAAGCATTCTTATGGGAAGGTTAATATAAATTGCAAAAATAAAAGACCGATCTTTATTCAAAGCGGAGAAAACCTCGAAACTGTAGAAAAAGGGGGGTGCATTTTTAAAAATCTTCTTCTTAAGAACTACTGAGTCAAATTCAATGTAATTTAGCATAAATAATCCTTATGGAAAGGAAAATATAAATTGCAAAAATTATGGGCTAATTCTGTTTCAAATCTGAGTTATTACGAAAATAATAATAAAAGAAATGCGTGTTTCAATCAGTTTATAGCTTCGGGTTCGGTATTCCATGAGTCATGGTAAAATGGGTAGGCAAACCCGGGCCGGGGCAAAACAAAAGTTTGGCAGTTATTAATATGCCGATCTCATTAAAATTTTGAGGATATGTTACGGACCAGTATATTTGTATTCGCTGTAAATATTGCTGCAAAACAATGCGTATTTTGGAATTGACGATTGCCGATCTGCCCCGGCTTTTATTTTGCCCCGGCCCGGGTTTGCCAACCCATTTTACCAAGACTCGTATACGAGGTTCTTTGTTTAAGATAAACGGGTCGACAATGATGAATTAGTTTGTTGTGCAACAGTTCGCGTACGAAGGGGATCTTTGAAACATGCAGAATACATTGGTGCCGATTTTGTGAAGTAAATTGTGGTTAAATATTTCAATGCGTTGACAGTTTTAACATATGACGGTGGTGTTAGCTTGTTTTGATTTTCGTTTCGTTTTCATTATCTATGCTTTGTAACTATCGCCTGTATTTTGAAATTTTTACGTATCAAATCAAACGGAGACTTCGGTAAATCAGACAGTTAACTGTTAACCTGCGCAAATTAAGCAAAATCTGATGTATTAAAAGAGTACTAAAATACTATTCATTCTATCGGTAATTCGGTATGATCTTTTGCGTAATAGGCCTATTAGATTAATGCAATGTGTTTTGTTGAGATGCTTAGCATTTTCTCGAATTTATTCATAAGTTTAAATGGAGTTTAATATCGCTGACGGAAATATGTAGGTATATATTTTGAAAAATAAATTGTGCACTTTATTTGTTATAGTGCATATGTTTCTTGTGTTTAATTGTTTACAATTTCTATTTACTAACCATATTTGAGTGTTAAGCTTCGAATTATAAGCAAGATACAGAGATTTGCTCACAATTCTATGTACACAGATCTAAGGCCATTCTTTTTTTTCCATTTTAAATGCTGAATAGGAAATACAAAGTTAAAATTCTTAAGCTGAATGTAATAAACTCATGTGAACAAAATATATGACTCAAACCTAGCAGAATTGTGAGCTCTGTATCTTGCTTATAATTCTACGATTGACGCTGAAATTTTGGTTGATCATTAGAAATGTCTCGCTAAATATTAAATACTTGTACAAAAAAATTAAAGGATGATATGCTGTATATAACTACTCTCAGGCCCCTCTTTATACAATGGATAATGTGAAATCTACATCAATTTTGATAGTTTTTCAGACACGAGTAAATAAAAACGACATTGTTAAACAATTTCCATAGTTCTGACACATTTCTGTTGCGGGGATAAAGGAATTATCGCTATTCCTAAGAAAATATTACAGCGGAAAATTATCCTGGTCTGTAGCCATTTTTTATTTTTGAATAAAGATGAAAATAATGGGTGGACCTTAGTAAAATGGAGTGATGTGCCAACATTGATTTTTATAGCTCTTTAACATGTCACGTGACAACAATTTTCATTCCAGTGTATTCATCAATCAAATGTGAGTAAAGTTATAAAAGTCACACAAGTTTACGCCAGGTAAACAACAGTCATTTAATTATAATGGAGAAGACAAATTAAATTTTTGAATGTTTTTAATTTGAGGAATTGAGCGGATTGGGGTACAATTTTCTTCTTCACATCTATAGGATTTTTTTTTAATAAAATGCAATAACTATTATGATATTTTTAAAAAAAATACAATAACTAGTAAGTAGTTAAGGAAGAAAATGTACCTATATGCTCTCATATATTTTGATCGCTTTATAAAGTGGGGGGAGGGGAGGGGGGCAGAACGAAAATATAGGGAATTGGAGGGAGGTGTACCCCTACCAATTGTTTAGTTTTATATCTTGCGTAGGATTTTCTTATTCTGGGTAAAAATAGTATTCCATAAAGATACAATGTCAAAGATAACGTGTATGCAAAAATAAGTGTAAAATTCAAATACTTTACAATATTTATGTTTTGTTATTCTACTGAGGGGCCATATGGCACAATATCTTTTGAACGCCCATTGTTGCTCAGGTGAGCGATGTGGCCCCATGGGCCTCTTGTTTATATTGTCCGGAAAAAAGGCAAAATAACTTACAAAAAGTGAACATTAAAAAAAAGTATCAATATTATCATTATTCTGATTAAATATTTAATAAGAGAAACGATAAAAACCTACAATTATCATTAGGATTGCATGCAGTATTATAAAAGAAGTCATACTTTTACTTGTCCTAGACGTCTTAGAATAATTTCTATAGTTGTTTTTGACAAATCCAACATCCAGACAGGTTTCTTCCACGTTTTTATAATCCTCTCTGAATAATTTCAGACCTGGTTTTGTTGACACTTTGTCACACAATCCACACTGTATTGTGATCATCAGTATGACAAATGTCAACAACATCCTTAAACTTATCAAATATATTTAGAAATTAAATCTAAGTAAGACATGTTGTCAATTTAAAAATCATAATATTTCAAAGGAATGTGAATATTTACTCCGATGAACGAAAAAAAAATTACATGAAGAATGTAGAATATACTAATTTATTATATGTGTATAGCGCGTACTTATAAGCAGAGATATTTTGGAACGGAACAGCAGTTGGCTAACCTTAAGAAAGCAATACCACGAATTTTTTTCTATTTTTAGATAATTATATATCTAAAAATAAACTATAGTAATGGTTAGCCAACAATTGAGTGTGAATTCTGAAGTTATAAGCAAGTTATTGAGCTCACAATTTTTTTCATGTAAAACCTCAGACCTTTAATTTGTTTACTATACATTGCTGAAAAGAAAATTCATTATTTTAAACATAAGAAAATGTTAACTGTCTTCTAAATGTCTTTGAACTAGCATAGAGAATAATTTTTCTTGAAACAAATTTTACTAGTATACATATTGTTAATTATTAATTAAATTTTTTCAATCTATTAGTTTTTTTGCAAAAAGATTGTACGCTTTAAAATACGTAAGCGTGTAATATACATGTAAAAGTAGATATGAACTTATCCTAATGTATAAATATAAGTATATAAGTATCAATAAATGGCAGGGTTGCAAACCTGAATATGCTCTGTCTGCTCGGTCGAAGGTTTGTGAGAAGCATCGAGGATTGAAAACCCTTGACTTAGGAAGATGTCTTAAATCTGAACATAAATCATTTTATTCGCAATCATTTAGTTATTCCACGATAGAGCGGACTCATATTTAAAGTCAAATATTTAGCATCCAGATATATCTGCATTTGTAATCGCATTTGGAGGTAAACATTTTAAAGCAGCCCTATCCTTAAATTATGATAATGATTAAATGATCAGGGTTTTACAACTCTCTTTCATCGATGGGTCCTGTTTCACCCATCTGTCTTTAAACTGATATTACATAAACTAGAAGAAATACTTTTGGATAATAACCCAACCTCTCAATTATTATATAATCTAACTACATGTACTATATCAAGTGCTATCATGCATGACATAATTGAAAGAGAGTTGCCTTTTTTCATTGTCATTTTATGTTAATTCGCGTGGTGAACAGACTTACATCAAATCATGATAATAAAAAAGCAACGCTCATGCAAAAAGTTAATGCATGATAGCATTTTAAAGGAAATACATTTTTTAATAATTTTTGGTTTTGGTTTTATTTCCTCACATGCGGATGCTTTACAAATTTCTAAATGATAAATGATGCTTCCAGAAAATTGTTTCATTAAAGATAAGAAATAACTATGATCCTTCTAAGAGGCTCTCATTTTTACTTGCCGAAATTACCTTTACTTACATTACCAATGAATGAATTTCAAAATTTTGAATGATTGGAAAAACAAAGCATGAATAAAATAATTTTAATTAAACGATTACAAAACAGCAAACTAATACTATTATATTATTTAAATCTGCAAACACGCCAATGATGATGTTCTACTGTTCTTCTATAAAGCCTTATGACATCGTTAGATTCGAACATGGCCAGTTATTTTCATGGTTTACACAAGCCTATCGAAATCTCTTGATAGAAATTATGCAGTGATTTCTACATTGGTTACTCAGTAAGATACTAGTATTAAGTAAATCAAGTTTTTTTTATACAGTTTGTTTTCATTTCTTAGCAATTATTTGAAATAGTGTCTATGCTAAATTATGCTAATTTATTACGTGTGTTTGTTTATATTTTCGCACATATACTTTTTGTTTCATTCGTGCGTCCTTTTGTAAAGTATTAAACATAAAATATTTAATGTCAAATGTTTGTTTTCAGATATTTGTGATGCTGAAATAGCCCATTGTTGCGCCATTCATCAAACATCAATTGTAATGTGTATTATTATGCTCGCCGAAGAATTGTAAACAAATGTAAACCTAAAAATCACTGATCATTCTGAAATTTGTTATTTTTTTAAAATATTGTAACGGTTTTGATTAAATGTATAAGATTGATTTTGTGATGCTGTTGTTTTTTTCACACGAAATACAAAATGAGTTCTGTGCTTTGTTAAGTTCTGCGAAGATATTATTGTTTGTGTTTATAAATAAAAACACTGTTATATATAGGCGTTTCTGAAAAATTAAATTATAAATGGAATTTTGTTTAAATATATAACACTGTGTCGGATAATTATGCCAGTGCCAAGGTGGCATTTTTGCACCCGCTTAAGATGCAGTTTCTTAAATATCTATATATACCAAATGATAGGCCATTGTCAAGAGAGTATATAACCACTTTTGTTTTTAGTGTGTTACATCTGACAGGTGAGATATTTACCTTTAAAATTAATATCCCAAAGGAAAATGATAATTCCCATAGGAGAAACGATTCTCCTACAGGAAATATTGACAATTCTATAGGATTTTCAAAAAATCCTATAGGAATTATATTTCCTATAGGAGTAAGCTATTTCCTGTAGGAATTTGACTCAGACAAGGAGTTTTCCTATAGGAAATTAAACCATCCTATCGGATTTTATCAAATCCTATCGGAATTGAAATTCCTATAGGAAGTTATTGTATTCCGATAGGAATTTTCAAATTTCCTATAGGAATATTGATTTTCCTAGGGGAAAAATTATTTTCCTGTATTAAGTTTTGAAAGGTAATTACCCACCTGACAGGTGAGATACAATGATAATAAAGGTGGTTGTAAACTCTTTAAGCAATGGTCTATCATATGGCGTATTTGAATTTTTCGATATATGCAGCTTAGACGGGTGCAAAAATGCCACCTTGGCACTGACATAATTATCCGGCACAGTGTAATATGCTTAATTGAACCGCGGAAATAAATTAATAAATAAAATGTGTTGGTCGCTTCTAAGCATGTTTTAAAATTGTTGCAAGAGCAAAAAAAAAAAAAAAACGATAGGGAAATGTTTCTTTTTATGAGCCTACAGAATAGCGTAAACGTTAAATTATGTGGGAACTTTTTCATGACGTCACAATGATCATAGCACGCGCTTTTTGCTTGTCGGTTGATTATTGTTAACATAAAATATCCGTAAATTTAACAATTCTAATTGGTATGCCTTTTTCAAATGTAAATATAGATAGTAAACTGCAATGTTGAAATATTCACCGGGATACGAACTTGGTTGGTACGTGACCAACCAAGTTAAAGTCCCGGTGAACTTTTTAACTTTCTGTTTATATTTTAAGGTGGCTCACTACACCATGAAATATTTTCTCAAATCAGCAGAAAATTACTTGATTATGATTGATATCATAATGGATAGGAAGTATTTAAGTCAAATAGGCAAATACATGTAATGTGAAATTTTGGATGGAAAATTACATTTTCGAAAATTTAATTCAGTAAACATGAACAAAAGCTCCACGCGGATTCGAACTCATGATCGGCGGCTCAGAAGCCTAATACTTTAACCACTAAGCTACGACGATATACAATCCAATCGAACGAAATAAACAGTTTAACAAAACATTTAAATCGCCATCTTGTGACGTAGTGTCTTAAAAAGTAGAAAGTCTACGGGGATTTTGCATTGCATCAGCCATTTATTAGCCCAGATGATAACGTTGAAAAATTGTGCGAGGTATTCCGAGTGAGTTCCGAATTGAGAAAAGATGTAAACATTTTCCAATATAAATCTCCGTAAGAAAGAGGTATAGCGCACTTAATATACGATTTGGCCTCAAATATAGCACTTTTGCAAACATCACACTTTTTAAATATTATACAATATTTAGTTTAAATATATTCAAAGAAACGCAAATTACACACACCATGCTCGAAGAGTCTTAATTATCTTACACGACATCATTAAAATATTCAGGTTTTGTTAGGGATATATAGGAAAGTTGTTAGTATACGATAAAAAATTTGATATTTGACTATTTGAAGCACTCTAAACCAAAGACATCCGATTAAAATTATGTTCTACAGGTATTGTAGTACACGTTTACATTGAATTAGTTTTGATTTAACGTGGTCTTCGTACTGAAAATTAGACAAATATTTCAATTAGTGTCTTTTCTAAAACAATCATGTATATAGCCATACATATTGAAAATGCATCTTTTGAAAATGTTAGATGCGTGGCCTAGTGGTAACGCGGAGGTCTTTTTGATTTTGTGGTCGCTGGATCGAATCCACCAAGAAGTAAATATTTTTTTTCACTTAAATTGAAACATGAAAAGAATAGAGAGAGATTAAATTACATGTATCTATTCTACTCTGTTTTTTTTTAAACTATCTTGTTTTATTCAGTCTGAGTATGATCACACCCAATATATATAGATCTCTTCATTAATACTATATATGTACTCTATTTACACTTAGATCCATTGCATTTTGCTTGAACTTAATATCACGGTTCAAAATATCAACTACTATTATACACAGAGTTTCCCGAATTAATGAAAAATCAGTTGTTACAGACACCATTATAAAATCATATTGCGACAGCTTGGTATTTTTAGTAACATGTACTTTTCGTCCAAACACAGATGTAGGCGAAATAATGGGAAAAGGCGCTATACCTCTTTGTTTTCGTTCCTGTGAATTTTCATGAGTGAAAAATGATATTTCAATTAAGATCTCTTGGATATATTTCCTTTTATCGATTTCAACTTTGTTTCTTTCACAGGTTTGTGTATTTTAATTAAAAATCATCAAAAAGGGATGGAAAAAATAACTTGGAACAGACTATAAAAAGAGTGTTCAAGAAAGTATACAAGTAATTGTATTTTTCTAATCCATCGTTTGATTTTGTTCTTGCATCACACGTTGAAATAACAAATTATATATCTTAAACTTATCAAGAAGAATACATTCATACTGATAATACAATGCTAGAACTGAAATATAAAAGCTAGAGTTTATATACTATGCGTCGTACATATCCATAAATGAAATACTGAGTATAAAAGCTAAATATGCCATATTTAACAATATTTTGCATTGTTTGATGCAAGACCCAAACTTTGTCGAATATGATTGTCAACTCTTCTGCATGATACTAATTGTTTGGACTAGAATGACGCTCGCCATTGGATAAAACTAATCACGCATAATTGCAGTCTATATTTTCGTTATGGCCAGCAATATACGGCGGTCAGAAAGACTATACCATTGCATACTGTTTATTAACATACCAAATAATTTTGTCCTTGGCAAAACAAAACATTTTTTAAGATTTTGTTACTGTAAGGTGTATTTATAAGTTATTAGTTATAAATTTCTTGTTACTGTCTCTCTGCGGAAAATGACGGTTTATGAACGTCACTAGAAGGTTCAATTTTATGGATATTCTTAAACAGCCAGTAACACACAAATATGTAATAAGAAATAAGAATTAGTATAAATGTATTGTTAGCATCTAACTCTTTCCAGATGAGATCAATGCTAATTTTGAGAGTCTATTTTGCCCGCGAACCACAGACAAAAGACGCAACATGAGCTGCAATAAGTGTCTAAAATATCATATCACAAAAAATTCCAGAGAGAGAGAGAGAGAGAGAGAGAGAGAGAGAGAGTTGTAAACTGAAGAGGTTAAAACAACGAGTCATTGTCTTTATCGTCAAATCCGGCGAGTACAATGCAAAATGTATGCAGCCGCAATATTTTATTTTGACCTTAACCACACATATTAACCAGTCGTTAAAGCTGAACACCGCTCGTAAATAGGCAACGTCACACAGGTACCTGGTATATAAACCCTTCGATTTTGTTACACCCGATTGCACACCTGAAACTCGTGGCCGACATGTAGTATTCCTTTCGTCGTCTTTGGATTTTATGCATTTATTTCTTAAACTATGTGAATATTCTGTTTGTAAATAATGAATTGACCAATTTATTTGATGTTAGTATTCTCTTATCTTGAAAAAAGTGCGTAAAATTTGATAATTTCATCGCGACCGAGTAACACGGCGAGGCAAGATGTAACGTCCACACAGGTGAGACCTCTGCAGCGAAGTACTTTGAACTGTTTTGAGGTCTGCCCCTTATATAAGGGTTGTAGGGACATCAGTGATGAAAGAGAAATATGGCGGACAGTGCCTATTTACGAGCGGTGTTCAGCTTTAAATTAAAAATGACATGTGGTGATAACGAACAGTGTTGAAATTCAAAAGTCTAAAGAAAAATTACAAAACAGGAGGAGAGCAAACACGGACCTCTTAAAAAAATAGAGGTAGGATCAGGTGCCATGGAGGAGTGAGCATCCTCTGCTGATCAGTCACACCCGATGTAAATTACATGTATATGACATAAATTAAAATGGTCATTTTTATGATTTCATATTATATAAATTATATTAAATCTTTATTGCATGATAGTGAGTGAGATATTAAGTTAATCATATTTTCGAGGACATCTATCGAGGGAAGTAAATTTTTTGTGAGGTGGGTAATTTTTATTCTTCCGAACATTCATTCAATAAATTGTTTATCATATCGAACGAATATAAAATACGTTGAGCTCTTTATAGAATAAGTGTTCAGCTCTATTAAAGCAAAGACGCCATGAGTGTTTGCCTTTCTATATTAAATTAGTTTACAAATTCGATTAATTCATAGTTTTGTCTGTTTTTTGATTTACGAAGAAATGAAATTTGAAATGTTTAACTTTATTTTCATTATTTCGTACGTTATTGGTAGATCGTTGCCAGAGTCAAAACACTTATATCGAGTTCTATGAAAAATCTCTTCACATTCATTGCATAGCAAAAGATGACTGAATATTGTAATTACAAATAATTTCTAGATTCTGGTTGCATCGCGCTTTTGATTGGCTAAACAATGTTTATAGTTCGTAAAAAGAATATATATTACTTATGCCACAAAAAAGACTTATACAGAGTGTCCCAGAATATTTGATACCATTTATGGGGGGGGGGGACTCTTTTCCTTTAATTATGATGTCACACA
Organism: Magallana ariakensis; assembly: GCA_020458035.1. Taxonomy (NCBI): domain Eukaryota; kingdom Metazoa; phylum Mollusca; class Bivalvia; order Ostreida; family Ostreidae; genus Magallana; species Magallana ariakensis. The sequence goes on from CM035816.1 coordinate 37,703,511, forward strand.
ACTGCATCATATTTCTTTGGTTTAAATGAATTTTCTTTAAAATGAATCTGACAAGAGAACAAGGATTTTCCGTTTTAAAACTATTTTATCAAACACTCCAGTTATGGTTATAAAAATTGTGCAAAAGAATACCCTAGATAAAAAAAAACAACTCAAAAAACAACAGACTCTTCGAAAAGGGAGAAGGTCTGAACCCCCCCCCCCCCCCCCCCCGAAACCCGTTTAGTGGCTGTTGCTAGGAATTTTATTTACCCAACTTGACGTTGCCCAAAGGCAGTTTATAGTCTTATATTCTGGTAGATATTGTATTTATACCTTAACCTTACAATATTTATAAATATAGCAGTTGATGTAACGTCAGGCAATGTATAATTATGTCCATTTTTCAATGATATATCTGAAGAAAAATGAATCATGCAGTTGACTTTGACACAACCCCTCAAAAAATTTATGTCGATGACCTAAATTTTGTTTTTGTTTATCGGTAAGCTTATTGACTTTTTAATATTAAAATTTAATTAGAGTAAAAAATCTATCGCAGAATTTTTATACCACGCCCCAGAAAATTTCCATTACTTTCTATTATATCTGTGGATTTTCTTACCCTAATTTTGAAATGCCCTTGTAAAATAAGGAAGTCGATAATCATGTATTTTTTTTTATTGATTTTCACTCACCATAAGCTGATTAATATTATATAAAAATTTGAATAAAAAAATATATTGTACAAATGAATTTGGTCCGCCGTCTCAAAAGAGGATACCCTTTTCTTAAAATGAGACTAAAAACCATCAATTTACACAAGATATTGTTGTCTGTGTCTATGGAGGTACATTGAAGTTATATTACCATTGAAAAATATATGTATATCTTTTATTCAAAGCATTGAAATTTTGGACAACTACCTTACATCTATAAAGAATTCAATTTAATTTATACTTATAGAACCAAAACAAAACTATTGGAACTGGTATAGAGATGTCTGTCACATTCAGCCCAGATTATTTTGAATAGACATTTATTTTTATCGATGAAAATATTACGACAATGTGCCGCCATTGACACGAGAGTTCTAAGTATAGCTGAGAATTTTCTTTATATATATATATATATATATATATATATATATATATATATATATATATATATATATATATATATATATATATATATATCCCTGGAAAATCAAACCAGAAACATGCAGTTCTGATTATGCATATAAAGATACGCATTCCTTGAATGTTAAAATCCGCTAATTAGCAATGTAAAAGACATTGCATGAACAATGAACGAATAATATGGTCATTGCAAGTTTTAATTCTTATATAGTATCAATATTTGAAAACAGTTTTGCTTTTGCATTCTGATTACAGTTTATAACCAGAAAATGATGTATACAGATAATGCATATTAGCTGGTCCACTGAAAACTCCGATCCAAGCCTTATCTCCTTGCTTTAGCTTCACTACTGTCATTTTGCTACAAGGGAGCCATGTTTTAGAAGCACCGTCGTAACAATGGCTCCATGACTTGTACTTGTCGTTCACGACAAGTGAAGTGTGGGCATATTCACATTGCCATGCAAGAACTGTCCAGTCAAACACGTAGATCCCGCCGCTAGGGACCATGAAAATTCCGGTAGAGGCGTTGTATCCAAGTCCTTCGTTTAGATCAACAGTTTCAAACACAACCCGAGCTTTTGTGGCAAGATTTCTTTTATGATTTTTTAATCGAACATCAAAAGCAACCACTTGGTGATCTAAAATCATAGTATGAAAAAATAAGTCATACACGTTCATGTATCATTATATGTACATGTAACTTCTTAACATAGTTGTAGAATATAATTTTAAGTCCTTTCCGGAGCTTTTTATACGATGGGAATATTAGTTACATATGCTTACAGTTACATAAATTATAGCTTTTTATGAAGTTCTTTCCGAACAAAGGCAAATAACTTACAGAAAGTGAAGATTTATAAAAAAAAATAAAATAACATTATTATTATTCCGATCATTTAACAAGAGACTTGATAAAAACAAACATATCATTAAGATTTTTTCACTTGTCTTAGACGTTTTAGCAGTATTTCTACAGTTGTTTCTGACGAATCCAACAGCAAGACAGGTTTCCTCCACGCTTTTATAATCCTCTCTGAATAATTTCAGACCTGGTTTTGGTGACACTTTGTTACACCATCCATATTGTATTGTGATCATTAGTATGAAAAATATCAAAAACATCCTGAAACTTATTAAAGATATTCAGAAGGTAATCAAAATAAGATATGGTATCAATTAAAAATGATAACATTCAAAAACGAAAGTGAAAATTTACTCCGATTAACAAAACAAATTATATGCACCTTAAGACAATGGAAAATCTATATGTGTATTGCACGTACTGATAAGCAGAGATATTTTGGAATGGAACAGCAGTATTTTATCCTTTAAAAAGCAACACCACGAATTGGAACCAATTTTTGATTATTATATATATTAGTTAGTTATACTAATATATTTGAGTGTCAATCCACGAGTTAAGAGCCAGTTGTATCGAACTCACAATTCTTTTTTATGTAAACAAAGCTCATACCTTAAATTTGTTTACTTACTAAATGCTGAACAGAAAATACATATTTTCAAACAAAAAAAGAGAAAAAATCACTTTAAAAAGAAATTTTACAGGAATATATATTTTTTATTTGTACTTAAATATTTCCTTAAGAAATCCAATTTATTAGGTGTTTGCAAAAGAAAGTGTAAGCTTTGAAATAAGGTAGGAATTTCCCAAAGTACAGTTACATGTTAAAGTAGATATGATCTTATCTTCATGTATAAGTCAACTGATGCAGGACGTATTTGTTCATCTTTAAGTATAAAGTTTGGTGAATCTTTTTAAAATATTTTTGATCAGTTGATATGGATATTAGGTTGAAAATAGTTCATGATTGTATGAACCGTTAAAAATAAAATAAAAAAAAATTAGAAAAACTTTAATATAGAAAATATCAGTACTTACTTGTATAGCAACTCTCAGTTTCAATCGTAAATGATGTGTACAATTATCAATTCGAAGATCCATCATATATTTACAGCATTTTATTTATATAAAAAAAAAATATAGAAAAAAATCACCTCCCGTTTTGTAACAGCTTGGACATTAAATTGTAAATAATACCAGGAATTAGTATTAATAATGTACTGAAAAGCATTTAGTTGACTTTTGAATCGCTTACTACCGCTATCCCGAGTGAATGCCCTTGAAACGCTAGGCGGCGATACCGTCGATATGCAGAAGTAGTTCCGGTTTCACTTTGATCATAACAAACTTAATCTAATTTTAGCGATTACAAGTTTTAGGACTTGATATATTGACGAACAGGTAAGTGTTATTTATATAGTTGTGGATATATGATTATAATAAAACTTCATATCATACTAAATATATACGCATTCTTATTATACATGTAACAGCAAACATAACGTAATAATTTGTAGAATGACATAGGAAAAATAATTGCATCTAACAATCGAAATTGCGGGATGATCTGGGAAACTGTATTTTTAATTGTTAGTGAAAAAACGGTTTATTGATATTATCAAGCTTTTGATGAATTTCTTTTGTAATGCAAACTTTTTTAACACGTTCAAGGGTGTAACTATTTAAAAATTGATCGTGCAAACACTGGCAAAGAGGAAGGGGGTACATATGTGCTAAGTTTTCAAATTAAAGTTTAATACAGAACTTAAAAAAATTTTCAGGTCATTATGGAAAACAAAATATGTAGTGGTGGGAAGAGATACTGTGTTCTTTGCTCAAACAGTCAAGGGCAAATTTTTGAAAATGGCACCAAAATTTCACTGCATTGCCTGCCTGGAGGTTCAAGTAAAGAGGAGATAAAGCGGCGCTCAATTTGGATTCAGAGAATAAAACTAGTTAGGCCAAATGCTCCAATTTCTTCTAATACAAGACTTTGTAACCTTCATTTTGAAGGAAATATCTGTACTAAATTGTCAGTGCCTATTCATATGGACCTTTCTAAAGCAAAAAAAAAAAAAAAAAAAAAAAACAAAAACAAAAACAAAAAAAGAAATCTCTTCACGTCGTCCCCTTTTTCGAAAAAAAATGGGATTAAAATAATAACAGTGAAAAGTTTGCCAATATCTCCAATGATGATAATGATGACAGTACTATTATTCATAGCATTACATTAACAAGTAAAACTCAGGATGTTTCAACCCAGTCATCTGTTGTGAATACCAATATGTCAACACAGACTAACAGTACAAATACCCATGAACAGCAAGAAAGAGGAACTCAAACACATCTACCAAAACTTGCGCCTGAAGATTTGGAGAACAATGATGACAAAACACGTTATTACACTGGATTTCCAAACTTTGCAACATTTTCATAAATTTTTAACTTGTTACAACATGGGGCAGATGAATTGACATACTGGGAAGGTCAAAAGAGAACTACAGAAAAAGAAGACAGAAGATATGTTAATGAATTTATTTCAAAACCAGGAAGGAAAAGAAAATTACGTCAAATTGATGAGTTTTATTTAGTTTGTTTACGACTCCGATTAGGTTTATTACAAGATATTTTAGCAGATCTTTTTGGAATTTCAATAATGTCTGTATCAAGAATTCTTAACACATGGATTAATTTTATGTATGATCATATGAAAGGGCTTATTCCCTGGCCCACTAGGGAACAAATATTAGCAAATTTGCCGACAAGTTTTGTTGAAATGCCTAATGTAAGAATAGTAATTGATGCTACAGAATTTTTTTGCGAAAAACCTAGTAGTCTTACTGCACAATACTGGACTTGAAGTGAATATAAAAATCACAATACTTTTAAGGTTTTGATCGGTGTTGCACCAAATGGTCTTGTGTCATTTATATCACGTGTATGGGGAGGTCGTGCATCAGACAGACATATTGTTCAGAAAGATGGTCACCTTTTTTTTACCACTCCTTAAGAGTGGTGACATTATATTAGCAGATAAAGGATTCACTATAGGTGACTTGCTGCCAGGTCACATTGGTTTAAATATGTCCCCTTTTATTGCTTTAAATGCACAAATGACTCTGAAAGAATTTTTTAAGACACAACAAATTGCAGCCCCTAGAATTGTTGTAGAAATGAAAATGGAGCAAATCAAAAACTTCAAAATCTTACAGAATGTACTTTTTTTGACTGAGGCACATCTTGCAGAGCAAATGATTGTTATATGTACTGCTATAACTAATTTATACCGCCCTTTTTTGAAATAATCATGACTGAATCAGTGAATCTGTTACATTTTGCAGAATTTAAAATTGGATTAGCTAATCTGTTCTGGTCCGTTCTGACATATTTATTTATGCATTTTTATCAAGTAATATGAGTGACTTTTAAGAAAACTGTTGGTTCATGTATTTAAGTTCTGTAATTGACATTAGTTGTTATAAACTTAAATTTATTATATTTGGAACTGATAAACACCCAAGTCTTATTAGTATTGGTATATTATGATATGTTTTGTTAAATAATGCAATCTTTAAAAACCTGAACATCAAGCAGTCAGATTATTGGCATTTAAACTAGATATGAGTGTGACTAAAATACCCCCACCAACATGCAAATGTGAAAAAAACCAATGTGTGCACATGTCACTTAAAATAAAATGTTAAACTGCTTTTGTTTTGTGAAATGAATTGTTTATAACACAACATATATGTCCTCAAACAGTTTGAAATAATGATCATGATAGTCATAACCAAGGCCTATGGTCCTTTGATATGTATCATTATTTAGTGCATTTTATATGATGTGAATTTTGCACATCAATAGATTTTCTGTTCATTTGTTCTGAAAAATGCAAATCAAACAAGCTTTTTATCTAATGATGGATGATTGATTTAATAAACTTAGTTGTACATGTTCTATATTGTTAATTTTTTCCATTGTCTTTGTCCAAGATAAGAATTCCAAATAATGAAAAGTTATTATCTTCTCACAGCCATTTGCTCATCACATGACACTTAGAACAGCCTTCTTATGCGTGGCTTAGTTATATTCTTTGTTAGTTACATGTATGTGAGCCAATTGTTTGATTATGGTTCACATCAAAAAACAAAGAAAAATAAATTATAGGTATTCCTTAACTAAAGACAATGATGTTTACAGTATGACTTCATATTCATTTAATAGTTCATTTTCCATATAAATCTTAAACTATACAATACATGGTCATTTGACAGCTGCACTACTTGACATTTCATTAGAGTTTGAATTGTATAGTGTCAATTTCCATGTACATATCTATAGTCTGTCCCAAGATATTTTTGCCGCATATTTTCTTGAATTATTTGATATTTATAAATATCTCTTGATTCAGATGATGTTCATTCAATAGTATGAAAAAATCCCAAGATTTTCCTTTTAAAACGTCCCCTCTAGCTTGTCTGGTTTCAAAACACGGCTAAAAATACAAAGTCTACGGAGATTTTGCATTGCATCAGCCATAATTAAGCACGGATGATAACGCTGAAAAATTGTGCGAGGTATTCCGAGCGACTTCCGAATGGAGAAAAGATGTCAACATTCCCCATTATGAATCTCCGTAGGAAATCTGTTTTTGTTCCTGTGAATTTTTACCAGGGAAAAATGATGATGTGTGAATGAATTTGTCTTTGAAATTTTCCCTTTCATCGATTTCAATTGCACTTCTTTCACAGGTATGTGTATTTTTATTAAAATTTGTCCAAATGTGCAGCATAAATATCTTAGGACAGACTAACATGTCATTTAATCATACAGTTTAACCCCACGTTTTACTCTATCTGAAAACAGTTCTGCAATGAAGAAATGAGTAAAGAAATATTTGAGTTTAAAAAACATTTCGGTCTCCCAGAACCCCCTATCAAAATCGATTCGTTCAATTGACATCCCTTTTTTGGTCTAAATTGTGAAATCTGCCCATTTAAGCTCAAGTGCAGCAAGCTGTCCAATAATAGTAATTGTGTGTTCTTTATAACATTAATTTTCCAGTATCACTAAGCTCCGCAAAGAAGTTTTTATTCGAAGAACATTCTTCGGGTTCGTTATTTCTCCACTTGTCTGTTCCTTTTCCATACGGGCACTTTAATTCCAATATTCCTACTCCGCATTTTGAGCATGATATGACTCCATCAACACTAGCTCCTAGAAAAGGAAATTGTGAGGAAATAATAAGACAAACATTCTTTACTGAAACATTCCCACCACATTTTTCATGATGTTGTTCTGCATAGCATCTGCGGGCCTTTGCTTCATATTTTCGTCCATAATGCAAGCTTGGGACAGTTGCTGGTGGTAACCTGTATGAACGTAAATGCTTGATGAGGTTGTCTGGGGGTGTAGTATCTCTTTTTTTGCAAATTAGGGCAACATTTTATGCTGTTAAAAGAAAAGTTCTTGCTAATATCCAGTTTCTGTTATTTGAGTGTCCTTAAGTTGCCTTACAGACATCATCTATTTCCTGATGAGTTAGTTGTAAAGAATTGGTGTGGTAAATAAATACTGATTGAGATACATTTGATTTCAAATTAACATGGTCCATATACATAAATTGTGGTTCATACTTTTTTAAGATTTCATTAATATTCACAGCATCAGTCAAAAATTTGATAAAGTACACTAGATGGGCAAGCTGTTTTTAGACCATCCAAAACTTCTGCTAAGAATTTATCAGGGGCATTGCATGGACCTGCTTGATAGATACCTGGATATGGTTTCTGAGGTATTTCTTTGTCAGCACCATCAGTCTTAAAAAACTGCAAATCAGCTAATTTCTTGGGAGAAGGTGGGTTCGTTATTTTTCTAGGTCGCTGCCACTGACATACCTGAGAAGTACATGAATTCTTTATTTTCACAAGGGTAAAAAGAAGGCCACCAACATGACTGCACACCCCCGACAATCCAGCTTTGCAAGTACACACTGCCGAGTATACAAAAGCTGTTTCTTTAAATAAAACCAGCTTGATAGAATAATATGCATCTTTGTTTACTGCAAATGTCTTCATGCTGGGTTTGCATTGAGCCGTTATGGCAGAGAACTGACTATTGGTATTGCTAACAAATAAATATCCTAAGAAATGTTCATTGCAAAACTTTTTTGCCTTTTTACATGTAAGTTGTCTGTGACAGTTTTTAGTCTTTCCACTGACTGGATTTTTTGTGTAGATGAAATAACTTAGTACATCTTCATGGCGTATATTCACACAATTTTCAAAAGTAACGTATTCCCGGCATGAAATACTGTCAAAGTCTGGCACATTGTATGAAATATCATTACCTGAATCTTCAGATTCCAAAGACTCTTCACTGTTATCAAAGTTAATACTTCTCAATATTCCGTGTACCAGTACAGACTTAGATCCTGAAATCTTCATATTTCTTTTTTGTAATCAAATCTGTAAATTTTTCTTCTTCCATTTTGTAAGTTCATCAAGGGTTAGAGTAGCAGAGACCTCAGTACAGCTATCTTCCCCATCTAAGTCATAACGATCAGAGTCATTCATCCTGCAAAATCAAACAAGAGTTGATCTAGATTTAAAAGTACGTGTACCACTAAATACGGAGTAAATTATGCGACGAAATAGCATGTAGCATGCGAATAATCAGATTGACTCATTCCTGCACGATATCCATTTACGTACTTAAAATAAAAAATTTAGTTGTTTTTTTCGACATAGGGTCGTAGTTTGCCATAAATTATATAAATATGAACGAATCTATTTATATAAAACTATTTAACACTTTACTAAAGTTCAAAATAGCTTACCTTCGATGCGACAGACTCAGTAGAGATCACATTCGTGAAATTGTTTATATTTGAAAACGAAACCCGAACTTCAATGCGCGGTGCCATCTAGCGAAATAGTTGTATGAGGGGGGGGGGGGGTAATTTGAATTTTATATCATCTTATCAACATATAAACTGTCCTGTCGTTTTGGTTTTTTTTGGCAAATATTTAGCATTGTATTGATATATTTGATTGTGATTGATTAGTTTTCTTGCTATCTGCAACATTCACATTAAAATATATGTTTAAAAATAATAAATTATAAATTACACTTGTATGGAGAAAGAAATGTTGACGTAGAACAATAGTAATGAATTCAGTATTTTGACATAAATATGCTTTAATTCCATGGGGACACATTGCCAAAAACTTTTTAAATAAATTAGAATAAACTTCACGCGCACGGGAGTTCAAATGGTACGTCACGTAAATCTGAATCTAGCTCAAGGTAGTTCATGAAGACTGTAGAATTATTAAAATTCGTGTAGGCTTAGTTTTCATGGATTTCGTTGATTCTCTCATCCATGAACTGACATCAACAATGAATTTGATCAATTTATATTTACGTTTTGCAGTTTATCTGCCTGTGATAACACTACGTATTGATTATGTACTATACAGTAAATTAATTTTAAATGACGTATAACTTGTGCTATTTCTTTTCAATTATTTAATCGTACAATTGCTGAAAATTATATTAATCATATAAATATAAGTAATAAGGAATCGTGATCAAATCTATCATTAAGCCATTCGATTTGATCACGCCCGAACCAAAATCTTCACCTCATTAAACTAAAAGAATGATTCCTTATTCCTTAAATCATACAAGTAATTCCACGAAATATTGTAACCATTAACCTTTGGAATATTAAGCAATCCACAAAAATTGACCCCAAGGAATTCGATCCACAAAAAAAGGAATGGTAAAGTCAAATATTTAGCATCCAAATATATCTGCATTTGTAATTGCAGTTGGCGGTAAAAGTATTAAAGCAGTCCGATCCTTAAATTATCATCATGATTTAATAATCAGGTTTTTAAAACTATCTTTCATCGATTTGTCTTGTTTCACCCATATGTCTGAAAACTGACATTACATAAACTTGAAGAAATACTTTTGGATAATAACTAAACCTCCTCTCAATTAAATATAATCTAACTACATTAACTACATTAAATGCTATCATGCATGACATAATTAAAAGAGCGTTCCATTTTCTCATTGTCATATATATAAAAACAAAACATTTATTTGGCCTGTTAATGACTGTCTGTGGAAAAAGTCGGTTGAATGCAAAAGGCAAAAAGGAAAAAGGATCAGCTGCTTTGCTCTGATTTCTATTTATTTGGTAGAGTCATGAGTTTGAATTCAACTGGTGCTTTTAAAGCTGCATGGTCCGATTTTTTTCAATGTTACAGTATCGAATAATTTTCCATACAAACCAATAATTTCAGAAAGTTATAGACTTTTGCCTATTTACATCAGCAGAATTGATCTCCTTTTAGAGTCAGAACTACTCAAAGTAAAAAATTATTTAATTCTCTATGTGAAAAAACCCTAACCAAACTGGATCATGGTAATATTTAGAAAAGAAAACCGTTGGTTTCGTTCCCCGAATGATTAGGTTTATTCAACCCGAATGTTAAAGAGACATTACAGCTGAAAACACATGTTTGAATAACTTTAGATTTACCCATTGTATCGTTTGGAAATAAGAAATAACGTTGATTGTGACAGTTGAAGTACATAAAACTCCCTTTCTCATATATACCTAATTAATGTAATTATGAGTTTTCGGAAATTTAAGGGTCGTACATATCGGAATAATCTTATATCGTTAATTTGTACCACGTGGATTTTGATTGACAATAATTGACACGTGCTGAAAACTAAACGATCTTCGCCCGACTACGGTCATCATGGTAAACGAGGTAAAAGGGACTCTCTAAACGAAACACATCATCACTTTCTCGATATTTTATTAACGGTTAACCAATTTCAGTTCATTTTAAAATGAACAACCATTAATACGTCAAATAACCCCTCAAAGGGCCTCACTTACAAAATTGAATTTAGGTTGTAGCAACTCCTATTATAAACACGCAAAATACATGCTTATAAAATATTATATGTGGTTATTTTAAAAACTTTGAACAATTATTACCGGGAAGAAGTAGAAAAGACATATTTCTATCAACAAACATGTCCAGGAGAATCTTTGCGAGCCCTGCATGTGTTTTGTTTACAGTAAATACGCATACGTAATAGTATAGAAGGCTGAACCCCGTAACACGTTGCGATGTAAATATGTATGGATTATTCGTAATTATTAATTCTAATTAAATAATTAGATTTTTTTAATGTAGAAATTTGTAGTTTTATGAAAGTTTATACATTTATGAGTAGTACAAAAATACCGAACCCGATCAGAAAAAATTTTCAGGTCGGTTTTTTAATTAGATGCGCCGTACTGTCTCGTTAAGTATCGATTATAAACAAAGGGAAATTCAAAAATAGAGGTGAACTAAATGTATACAGGTATTTTTGGTTTGCCAAAATATTATGACCTTTATTTATAGCGATTTCAAAGTCGTAATTCAATCATAGCCGCCTCGACACCAGGGGCACATTTTAATATGAGGCGAAATAACGCAGTACTTTTAGGTGTCGTTTGATTTTAAAACAAGTTTTGTACATCATTTTGTTCATTGAAGAATGGCTTAATTGACCAGGAAAACTACTGCAATGTGTTTTATCATACACATAATTAGCATAACCATCGTTTAAAAGCGTTCACAAAATTTGATATAAAATTGTAACAAGCAGCTTTAAACATTTTTCTTTTCAAAACATATTTTTGTTCAAATATTGTAAAATTCAAAAAATATTTTAACGGTGAAATTATTTTGATTAATTAATGTACTTTTATCCAGGGAGCTACCTGTAAGAAGAACAAGCTACAGCTCAGCACCATATTCTCCAACAGGCTGCCAGTCACCCTGCTCCGCTGGATGATGGTATGATGATCAAGATTTTTTAAAGACTCTTGCAATTTTGATCTCTGTTGATCAGATATATATTTATAATGTGCATCTTTTAGTGATACATGATGAAGTCTATCAATGTATATAGTAGTGTTTTTTCTTCTTTCATTCTCTCAGTGTCTATACCAGGTAATGTGACTGTAGTTGCCTTGTAGTTTTGTTGTTCACTTGCCTTGTAACACTGTGCCGGTCAATTATGCCAGTGCCAAGGTGGCATTTTCACCCGTCTAATCTGCATATATAAAAAATTCAAATAATCCATATGATATACCATTGCTCAAAGAGTTTTCAACCGCCTTTGTTATCATTGTATCTCACTTGTCAGGTGAGATATTTACCCTTGAAAGATAAATTCCTAAAGGAAAATAAACTTTCCCATAGAAAAAACAATATTAATATAGGAAATTTGAAATTTCCTATCGGAATACAAGAACTTCCTATAGGAATTTCAATTCTGATAGGGTTTGATAAAATCCGATAGGAAATCTTAGTTCCCGTAGAAAAATTATCTGTCTGAAGTAAATTCTTACAGGAAATGCCATTCTCCTATGCGAAATATAATTCCTATAGGATTTTTAGAAATTCCTATAGGAAAGTAAATATTTCCTGTAGGAGAATCATTTTTCTAATGGGAAATATTATTTTCCTATAGGATATTAATTTTTAAAGGTAAATTTCTCACCTGTCAGGTGAAACACATTAAAAACAAAAGGGGCTATATACTCTCTAGACAATGTTCTATCATTTGGTATCAATGGATTTTTTTTGAAATTGCATCTTAAGCGGGTTCAAAAATGCCACCTTGGCACTGGCATAATATCCGGCACAGTGTTCTGTACTGCCTCAGTTTGTCTATTGTGTCCTTTGAAGTCCCTGTTCTATTATTATATAATCTAGAGAAAATGGGACGGAATTTTTCCATGTTTGTACAGTACAAAGAAAATGTAAAAAAATACTATATTAAGCAAGCGTGAAATTATTATATTTTGACAAATAAAAGTATTGAAGAATTACATGTAGCTTAAAAAAAACCCACAAGAAATTTGATGCTTTTTTAAGTATTTCTGATGAAACTTTGGTAAAAATCTATATCTTTTTATCATTTCATGATTCTGATAGAGCTTATGTTGTTTTCCAGGACCGATGCAGACAAGGTGATGGCAGGTAAGATGACCCCTCCAGTCTATCTGAACACCACTCGCTCCCACCTACTGTTCACACTGGACTTTGACACGGAGGGAGACGGGTCAGGCAAGGACAACAGCTTTTACGAGAGGGGAGTGGTCATCATCTCCTCAGATCTAGGATAAATGCGACCATTATTTACTTCAGTGATTTCTTACTTGCAATTAATTTATGTTTAATGGATTATTTATGGCAAAATAGCACTTTAAAAAAGGGATTGTTGAAAACTTTAAAAGATCTTTGTGTGAAGTTATTATTCATTGTCTTTTCTATTCTTTGCATACATGCACACGTAATACAGGATAAAGATACTTTTTTAGTTGCGTAATTTTATATTTATATCATTTTAAAATTGATATATTATGTTTCGTGGCTATGGGTTTTGAACTTGATTCAGTAGTATTTTATTCTGATCAACCATTTAGATTTGTAGTTCTTATATTTTGGAATTTTCTATGATATATTAGAATGTTTTTTTGTGTTTTGATGAAAAGATACATAATTATATATATAGTCTTGAAAAAAAAAACTGGTCTCAAAATCCAGAGTTTAATATTGGTTTAATAAATATATGTAACTGTTGGTGTGTCTTTTCACTGGAAATTTCCATACACATGAAGCAAATTGCTTTTGAATTTTAGTGTTTGTAGTGACAAACATGATTCTAAATTTAGAAACATATATGCGTCCATACTAAATCTTACAAGTAAAACATAATTTGTATGGGAATTAATATAAAATCTTAAAACTATTTAAAAGCTGTCATTCAACATTAAGACATGTAGATGGCAAGTGACAATATTTATTCTAGTACCTGTAATGATAATGTTAAATGGTGTTTTATAGATAATACAACCCAATCTACATGCACCTACGTACACACCAGATATTTAAAAAAATTAAAAAGGACAATATTGCAACAATTTGTGTAAAACAATAACACTACATTAATAGACTTAAAAAAAGCTCTTTTTGTCAAAATTATAGAAATAGTTTGCACACGCTGTGTGTTGAATATTTATTAGTAAGGACTTAACAAGAAAATACTTGTAATTTTGTAATATTAATCACAGTTTATAACCCGAGAATGACGTATACTGTCTATTTATATAAGTTGGCCCACTAAAAACTCCGATCCAAACTTTATCTCCTTGCTTTAGCTTCACAACTGTCATTTTGCTACAAAGAAGGTGTGTTTTAGAATTCAAATCACGACAATAGTTCCATGACTTAAACTGGTCATTCACGACAAGTGAAGTGTAGGCAGCTTGACCTATGAATGTAAGAATTGCCCAGTCAAACACGTAGATCCCGTCGCTTGGGGCCGTGAAGATTCCGGTAGAGGCGTTGTATCCCAGTCCTTCGTTCAGATCAACATGTTCGAACGCAACCCGTGCTTTTTCGGCAAGATTTGTTCTATGATCTTTTAATCGAACATCAAAAGCAACCACTCGGTGATCTAAAATCATCATAAGAAAATAGGTTAGAAACACGTATATTTGACTTTTGATTTTTAATCGAACATCAAATGCAACCACCCGATAATCTAAAAGTAAGATTGTATTTATTTTTAACCAGTGTTAACAAAGGAAATAGATAAGATACATTTATCGTATTTTTACTATTGTATCCCAGTATCAATACATTATGATTTTAAAAGTTATTTTCCAAAAAATGTTCTTTTTTTAGGGTAAATTGCATATGTATTAATTTATATCAAGATGGAAGAATAATAATTCAAAAGGAGTTCAAGATATATATTTGCGGTTTCTTTTATCCATCTTTTGATTTTGTTTTTGCAACAAACGTTTAAAACGACAAAGCATATTTAAATTTTATCATAAATACATTCAACTTCAACTAATATTTATACTCGTCCTAATGTCCTTTCTACAGTTGTTTCTGACAAATCCAACAGCCAGACAGGTTTCCACCACGCTTTTATAATCCTCTCTGAATAATTTCAGACTTGGTTTTGGTGACACTTTTTCAAACAATCCCCACTGTATTGTAACCATCAGAATGATAAATTTCAACAGCATCCTGAAACTTATAAAAATATCTTTGTACAAGTCCAATAATTAATAGAGTACATAGAGTTTATATTATTATTTATATTTACAACATCTATGTAGTTTTTGGAAATCAACTCTTCCAATCTGTTGGAATTTACATGGGTACCAATTGTGCCCCATTGTTAGCAGACCTATTTTTGTATTCTTATGAAGCAGAATTTATTCAAAAACTTATATATCGACGACGTATTATCAATTAACAATTGTTATTTCCATACTTTCGTCGACTCAATATATCCGAGTGAACTTGAAATAAAAGAAACCACAGAGTTTGCGTCATCTGTTTTATATTTAGATATTTTACTGGAAATGGACATTGATGGTAACCTAACAACAAAACTATATGATAAACGCGATTACTTCAATTTTTCTATAGTCAACTTTCCTTACTTATGTAGCAATATACATTCATCACCTGCTTATGGTGTTTTTGTCTCTCAGTTAATTCGATACGCAAGGGCATGCTCTTCGTATGAAAGGTTTCTAAGGCGAGGCAAGCTACT
Organism: Magallana ariakensis; assembly: GCA_020458035.1. Taxonomy (NCBI): domain Eukaryota; kingdom Metazoa; phylum Mollusca; class Bivalvia; order Ostreida; family Ostreidae; genus Magallana; species Magallana ariakensis. The sequence continues at coordinate 37,719,165 of CM035816.1, forward strand.
TACAAACAAGTTGATAAAACGGGAATATCAACAGTCTCGTTTGAAGTCATCTTTTCGTAAGTTCTATGGTCGATACAACGACCTTGTCAGCAAATACAATCTTCCACTGGGTCGCATGCTGAGTGACGTTTTTCATACTAATTGTTAGACTATAGTTAATCACCTAATTGTCTACGGACTTTTCCGTTTTTCTCGATTACGACAAAGAGCACAAGGCGGGTGTGACCGGTCAGCAGAGGATGCTCACTCCTCCATGGCACCTGATCCTACCTCTATTGTTTTAGTGGTCCGTGTTGCTCTGCTTTGAATTTGTATTTCGTTTTCTGGATTTTTGAGATTGTTGACAGTTTGTTATTGTCATTTTTTTTAATTAGCATAAAAGTGTAATAAACCATTTTAAAGAAGTTATGATTAGAAGTTGAACATATATTAACTCAGAGCAATGATGATAAATTTAAGGTGGAATAACACATCGTCACAAATAGCTGACCTCTGATCGAAACGACTTTTCGTTTTTTTAAAAGAATTTTATCGACAGGAACATGTAATTTACGCAATAGCCGAGTGTATAAAGTGTTGGGCTTGTGATCCGTACATTCCGAGTTCAAATCCCGCAGGGGATATTGTTGTTTCTTACTGAATTGAATTTTTTAAGATATTCATTTTTTATCCCCAAACTGCAATTTTCGCTTATTTGACATGTGTGTACAGTTTATTTATCATTATATCTTTCATAATCAAATAATTTACTGTTAATTTGAGTGACTTTTTCCAGGTGTGTTATTCAACCTTAAAAGTACATAAATATCCCAATAACAAGTATCTATTTCTTACAACAAACACAAATAATAGACAAACTTTAAATCAGTACTCACTTGTAAGCTAGGCAACTTTCAGTTCCTACTGGTAAATGTAATGTATAATAGATGGTTAATTATATCTATATATATCATCAAAAGAGAAACTTAATATTGCGTTTTGTAACAGCTTGGATATTATACTGAAATTCAATGCTAGAACTGAAATAAAAAAAGGAGTTTACATACTGTATGTACATATACTTAGATAAGATACTGATTATAAAAGCTCTTTAAGCCTATGCCGTATTTAACAATATTTTGCATGATGGATACCAGACCTAAATTTTGTCGATTATGATAAGCTATATAAAATAAAACATGCGACAAATTATTAGTATTGAAAAATTGCTAGAAGATTAAATGTAAAGAAAATGCATAATTTCTCCGTGTCGAGATCTTGTTTTCTCAAATAATGTTAATTCAGTTATAAATTATATAGTTTGATGAAATTAAAAACCCATATTTCTTTTAAAAGTACCATTTGTTGGATTATATATTATAATTATTAACGACTGCATTCGTTTATTATGTTTATACACCAAAAGATTTTGTAATTGGCAACCGAAAACACTAAATTTTTGTTACTTTTATGAGTAAGTTATCGGTACTTGGTACTGTCTGCCTGCGGAAAATGACGGTATATGAACATCAGAGGAAAGTTCTTTTTGTCTCGCATTTAATGAGTACTTTAAGACGGCAAGAAACATGTAATTAGAAATGAAATTTACATCTGAACAGTAAAAGTGTATTGTTGTCTCTTGTCTCGAACATAATCTTTCAATCAATGATAATTCAACATGCCCGCAAACCACGGACAAAAACCGCAACTTGTGTTAAAGAAATCTCTAAATTATCAAGAAAATTTCAGAAAAATATGTCATTGTCTGTTTTGTCAAATATGGCAAAGATAATGCAAATTGTAGGCAGCCGCAATATTTTATTTTGACCCTAACCAACACATTAAGGGGGATGTGCGGCCATCTTTGAATTTTCTTGTCCTAAAAAAAAAGATCACATGCCGACAGATAAAAATAGGGTAGCTATTTTAAGGCAAAGTTTCTACATTAATTTGCAAAATTCAACCTTTTTCTCAACAAATGGTTGTGCAGAGGCCACTAACCCCTTTGTGAATTTTTCAGGTTTTTAAATCTTTAAAATAAGTCGGCATCTTTGCAGTTCTACAACTGATGTAAGTGATTAAAAAAGCATTGTTCTGGTCTTAAATTTATAATTTGCATACAAAACAACATGCAAAACCTCATAGTTATTGTTTTTTCGTCTTTAGACAACAGTTTTGGCCAGTTTTGTGCAGAAACAAGCCAGTTCAAGAAGTGTTTACATTTTCATTCTCGAATGTACAAGATGGCTGCACATCCCCCTTAAAATAACCAGCATTATTTTGTTAGTATGTATTTTGCGATTTCTTTTTTAAATTTTATCACAGGAGTTGCTACAAACAAAATTCATTGTTTTAAATAAGGCCCCTTGAGGGGTTATTCGCATGCGCGGATCCAGAAAATTTTTCCAGGGGGTCCGAAGGATAATTGTGTTTGCCAGGGGGGTCCGAGGCATATTTGCGATAATTTTATTATGTAAATTTAATAAATTTTCATTTTCAAGGAGGGGGGATCTAGAGGGGGGTCGGGGGATCCGCACATGCCGAATACATGTTTATGTCTGTTTATGTTAAGGAGGATGTGCGGCCATCTTGTACATTTGAGGATAAGAATGTAAACATTTGTTGAGAACTGGCTTGTTTCTATACAAAACAGTTCAAAACTGTTGCCATCAGATAAAGGCACCTGATCCTTCCTCTATCTTGGAGGTCCGTGTTTTTCTGCTTTGAATTTGTATTTCGTTTTATGGATTTTTGAGATGGTTGACGGTTTGTTATTGTCATTTTTTCATAAAAAAGCAATAACTATGAGGTTCTATATGTTGTTGTGTATGTAAATTATGCAAACAAGAACAGAACAATGCATGTTTTAATCAGTTGGAAGTGCGCACCTACAGACTTAAAATCAAGATTGACAAATCTGAAAAAATATCAAAGGAGGTCGGTGTTGTCCACTCTACAACCATATTTGTTAAGGAAAAGGTCTTAGCTTGCTTATTTAGGTTGCAACTTTGTCTCAAAGTAGGGTACCCTATTCTTAAAATGGGTCTTAGAACTATCAATTATCACGAGATATTTTTGTCTCTGTCTATGGATGCCGATTAAGGTTGTTTTTGGCATAAAAACAACAACAGCAATACTATTTACTTTTTAACCATATGTGATACACACGACCTCTAATATTTTACAATCTACAATTTAGTTCTTTTACGGACTATATCAAAATGCATGTACATGTAATATAGGATTAAAAAGGAAATTGTCATTATCTGCAGTTCTAAGCAGATTAAAAAATAACACAATATCGATTTTTCTTATATGTAATTGGATTTGTTATTTTCTACCTTTCATGTAAAAAATTCTAGTTAATTCTACCATCTTGTTTTAATGTGAGCCATCTCAAAAAATCAATATGCACCAAATTTTGCTATACATTTGGAGTTTTAGAATGTAGGTTGGTACAATGGATTCATTTAAAAATTAGAAAATTAACCTTGATAATAGCATTATTCTGTGTGTAAAATTTCCAAGAAAAAAACTTTTCATTTTTCTTTAATGTTATTTTTATAACGCACTTTTACAAAGCTTCATTTTATCATAACGCCATAAAAGCCTTTGTTGGTTTATTATGCTCAATTTCATAAATGGTATCGAAAAAAAATCCTTAAAATGTATACATAAATACGCTTTATTTTACTAGATTACGCATAAATTTAGAATGTGCGCAATGAAAACTAACGTCGGCCACCTTAAGACATTATCCATGGAAGTTTTAAGTTGCACATAGCTGTAGCTATATTTGCAAATCCGGAACGAAGACAAACTTACAAAAAGTGAAGATTAAAAAAAAGTCATTATAATTATTGCAATCATTTAACAAGAGACACAGTAAAACATGAATCTTGAAAATACAGTCTTGTTAAGAAGTAATGCTCTTACTTATCTTACACGTATTATAAGTATTTCTACAGTTGTTTCTCACAAATCCAACAGCCAGACAGGTTTCTTCCTCGGTTTTATAATCCTCTCTGAATATTTTTAGAACTGGTTTTTGGTGATACTTTCTCACACAATCCACATTATATTATGATCATCAGTACGACAAATGTAAAAAAAAAAATCCTGAAAATTTCAAAGATATCAAAAAATTAAACAATATAAGATATGTTATCAATTTAGAAATACTGATATTTCACAGGGAGGTATATATCAATTTGGTTTTACAGTAAACAATTTTATTATGTGCAGCTTTTAGAAAATACCCTTTTTTATTTTATGCCAGTGTTGTACGATTCTCAGACATATTTTGGATTGAACAGACCGCATGTATGCAGTGTTTTATTCTTAAAGAGACAACGCCACAATTTTTAGTTATATTGTTCCATTTATAGTTGTTTTTTTAATTTTGATGATAAGAATGTTTTTTATTCTAACGATCAGCCAACATTTGAGTACCATTCCAGGACTAGAGCTTACAATTTTATTTTTATGTAAACAAAGATCATACCTTTAAAATGTGTTTACTTGTATAGTGCTGAACAGAAAATACAGGGTTTCAAAAAAATTAAAATGTTGCAAGCGCTAGAAACTGGTAAAATGATATGTGGTGATTAACTAACAAAGAGAAACAAAACTGCTTGAAACAATGTTTATTAGAATACTAAACATTTGGAAACCAAAACACGACTCGAGACTAATTTACACAAAAGTAATATCGCACTTAACTCGATTAAGGACATCAAAATGTTGGATCATCATTTACAATTTCGCAAAACATTGTAAATTAAATTAAAATTAAATTAGAAAAATAAATTTTTAACACTTTGACTTTCAATCGTGACCGTCGGTCTTTAATGAAAATATGTCCTACCGCGTTTATCTCCCACAATTGATGATAAATAGAAGTATATATTTGTATTTTCCCTAAGAAAACCCACCTACACGTTTTAAATTTATGAATTAAAAATTTCTTAAAGTACAGTTACATATAAATGAAGATATGATCTTATCTTTATGCATGACGTTATTGTTCATCTTTAAGTATACCGAATAGTGAATAATTTTAAAGGATTATGATCAGCTGATATGAAATTATCAGGTTAAAAGCATTAAATGAAAGTAAATTCCATAAAATATTACCCCCCAAACCCCCCACCCCCCCAAAAAAGACACAAAACACCACCAATTAGACTAACTTTGAATAAAAAAAGCTCAGTACTTACTTGTATAGTAAATTTTAGTTTTTATCATTAACAGAATGTTCAGTTATTTATTTGAAGATCTATCATTTATATACTGTGTTTAATTTATAGAAAATATTCACCTTACGTTTTGCAACAGCTTGAACATTAGATAAAACTGCAACATATTATCATAAATTAATATATTAGAATGAAAGTACTGGAAGAACTGAAAAAAGTTTAGTTGACAGGAAATTATCTCAAATCTTAATAAGTACTGTAAATTCCTAAATAAACGCGAGGAATTAATATCCACGTAAAATTGCGAGAAGCCCGTCTCGCGAATTTTAAAATCTCGCTTTTAATTATCGGACAGATATAAACTACATGAAACTATGATAAAATTTCGGCATTCGCTATTTTATGTTCTCGCGATTCGATGGAAAACCGTTGAAACGCGGAGTTAAGTACTCGCGTAAAATAAGGAATCTACAGTATGTAAGTGGGTTAAGACAACCTACATGTATATAAATGTACATGGCATACAATAACAATACAACCAATTTTAATATTAAACATTCTATAATTTGATTTTTCCGAGGATAGACCTTGTTTAAATAATGAAATTTGGAATCTTGTTGAAAATTGCTGACAATCAGGAATTTTAACCTAAATCATTTAAGATTGTTCCGTACACATTGAAATGGTTTCTCAAATCAGTGGAAAATTACTTGATTATGATAGCATGGATAAAAACTATGGATAAAAACTCTGATTTTTAAAAATTAAATTTGGTAAATTTGAACAAAAGCCCTTGTGAAGTTTAATTTATTATCTGCGTTTCACAAGCCCGATACTTTAACCACTGATCTATGATTATATATCATTTGAAATACCGGTAAATATGAATAAAACCACTTAAGGTTTTTGATCAATATCTGACCAATGGAGGTCATAAGATAATTCAGATTTAACTTTTTAAATCAGCTCTTAACTTGAGTTGCTTTAAAAATTATATCATTAATAATTTTTCATGCATTTTTCCTAAATTGCCTCCATAAAAACCGTAAATGAACATAAATTAGATTTGTATATTTGCAATGATAGGTACTTTGCGTGCTTATTTGAACATGTTTCAAGTAATGGCAAATAGAGATGAGAAGAATAGAAAGAAATTTAAAAATTCTAATGAAAAACCCAATAACGACACAACTTTCATTTTTTAAAAAATACAGTCATAAATAAATTCAAATTACTTTTTTAAAGTATATTTTTGTCCATTTTCTGCATTAGGCATGATTTTATTTTCCAAAAGGGCATGGTAGTCAGATAGTGCTGAATGATTTGTTTTGGAAGACAAAGAAAGATAAGATTGTTAATCTTATTCGTAAACAGTCTTTCTGTATTTTTCTGTATTTTTATTTTTAAAAAACCCACTATAACCCTTTGTTTTAATCATGTTATAAAATTAAATTCAATGTTTTGTCTCTGGAAAATGTGTGATAACTGCTAAAGCCGAAAATTAATAAGCTGAGCATTTCTTTGATTTTTATAAAATTGTTCATGTTAGTGCATTATAAATGAATATCAATATTTACGTTCAAAGAATGTTTTGGACTCAAACCTTATCTGTGCTGCTTAATTATAATATTGAGTTAAATTTGCCAGCGACACAGAACGAATAACCAACTGGCAAAATGTAGACGTCCGTCAGTAAGACATGTAAGTATGCAAAACCTCTTTCAGTCCGAGAAAAAATTATGATTATTTTCCTGTAAATAAAAATCAAGCAGATTTTGGAATAAAAAAAACGACACAAAAAAGCCACAAACTTAAAAATCATAAACCTTAGAAAAATAGCTCCTTTTCCTATTGATGAAAATTTATGCTCATTTTATACAGTTTCTTTGAGGCTGATGTATGTAATGCATATCTTGTTTTCTTGTTATAGAATATCAGTGTATGGTTGGGAGGCCTGTTTATTCCCGACGCCTATATCACAGTCACCAGAAAATACGTGGCCCAGGCCAACAGCTGGTCTCTGGAGGAGCTCTACCTGGATGTAAGTCATACTTCCCACCAAATGTATCATTAAAAAATACCATGTATACTAATTAATATATTTTGCAAATAAGTTAAAATTTTATACATGGTTTGTTACAATATAACTGAAGCAGACTGATTCTTACTTGTGAACGTGTATACAAACCCCTTTATCTATTGGGAAGCTTCAACTGTTTCTGTCATTATATAACCTGAAATATATAAAAACTATGTCTTAATTAATTTTTTATTAATGTTTTAGTCTTAAGCTCCAGGGAGCTATCTGTAAGAAGAACAAGCTACAGCTAAGCACCACAATCTCCACTGAGCTGTCAGTCACCCTGCTCCACTGGATCAGGTGTGTACAAGATTTCTGTAACAATCTTCCAATTCTGATCTCTGTAGATATATATTTATTTTACATTGTGCACCGTTTAGTTATACATGAAGTATATCAATGTGTACAGTAGTGTTTTTCTTCTTTCATTCCATCAGTGTCTATACCAGGCAATGTGACTGTAGTTGCCTTGTAGTTGTGTTGTTCACTTGCCCTGTACTGACTCAGTTTGTCTATTGTGTCCTTCAAATTTGTCCTTGGTCTGTTATAGTATAATCAAGAGAAAATGGGACGGAATTTACATGTTTGTACAGTACACGGAAAATGTGAAAAGTGTTAAGCAAATGTCAAATTATTTTTTTATTAATTTTTTTTATTCAAAATTCTCATCTGCCTTTGTTTAGCTTCAACTATTGCAGTGTAGCTTTAATGCAAAAAGAGAAAACAATAATGTAAAAAAAAAATGTAGTAATCATTGCTTTTTCAAACATTTGTGATTCTGATGAAGCTTTTGCAACAATCGATGCGTTTTGGATCGTTTATGATTCTAATGAAGCTTTTGCAACAATCGATGCTTTTTGGATTGTTTATGATTCTTATGAAGCTTTTGCTGCTTTACAGGACTGATGCTGACAAAGTGGTGGCCGGTAAGGTGATCCTCTCGGTCTATCTGAACGCAACTCGCTCCCACCTTTTGTTCACACTGGACTTTGACACAGAGGGAAAAGGGTCGGGCAAGGACCACAGCTTCTACGAGCGGGGAGTGGCCATTATCTCCTCAGATATGGGATAACTGTGACTATTAAAACTTCATTGTTGTCTGACTGACAATAACCTGATGTTTTTTCTAGCATATAAAAATGTGCTAGTTAACGCATGTATTGGTAAAATAGCATTTGAAAAAGGGATTGTTGGTAACTGTGAAAGATCTTTGTGAAAATATTATTTATTGTCTTTTCTATTTTTTGCAAAGTACAGGAAAATGTTTAGTGTACAACATTTTTAGTTGCTAAATTTAATATTTATATTATAAATTGAGATATTATGTTTTGTGGCAGTGGGTTTTGAACTTGAAATATATTTCATTTTGATCAAGTGTTTCTCAAGGTTGTATAGGACACCTGTTGATATAAGTACATGATAAGCAAAATACTTTCACCAGTTTAGTTTTCTCAAATTTTAGAATATTTGAACAAAGAATATATTTTTAATTTTTTTTGGAATGGTAAGGATTATAAAAGCTCCAGAGGGATTCAAACTTGCATCTTACAGATTGTTAGATAACGCTCTTACCCTTTGCACTATGCTGTTGCGTAACAATTTTGGAAAAGAAAACATTTATAAAATTATATTTGATTTAATATTTATTTCAATATGAAGTATTTCACAATATCGCGGTGTCCCTTACAGTTTGGAATTTTTTATGTAAGATGTATTAAAATTGATTAATTTTGGTAGGGACTATCTTTTGCTTATTAAATATATGTAACTCGTGTTTTGTGTTTTCCATACCCATGAGACATTGCTTTGTATATTAGTAAATACTATAGACAAGAAAAGACTTGCGATTCTGTATTATTGATTACAGTTTATAACCAGAGAATGATGTATACTGATTCATTATATTCGCTGTTCCACTGTAAACTCCTATCCAAGCTCTATCTCCTTTGTTTAGCTTCACTACCGTCATTTTGCTACAGGGAAGGAATGTTTTAGAATTCAGCTCATGACAATGGCTCCATGATTTAAACTTGTCATTCACGGATAGTGAGGTGTAGGCATATTGACCTCCCCATGCAAGAATTGTCCAGTCAAACACGTAGATCCCGCCGCTAGGGGCCGTGAAAATTCCGGTTGAGGCGCCATAACCCAGTCCTACGTTTAGACCAACTTCTTCAAACACGATTTTTGCATTTTTGGCAAGGTTTCTTTTATGATATTTTAACCAAACATCAAAAGCAACCACTCGAGGATCTGAAAGTAAGGTTGAATATATGTATAAAGAACTAATATTTAACAAAGAAAATAGGTCAGGTTTATACGTTAGACAATTACTTTTTAATTTCATTTTCCAAAACATTACAACGATAATTTTAAAGTAACGATATATATGATTGTATAAATCTTTGACAGAGTGTAATTATCCATGGTTTGTGATTCTGTTCATTCAGCAAGAAATGTGTTGCATTACAAAACATTATCAAAGCATACACACATCTATAAGAAAAATTTATGTTATACTTTCATTGGTATCATTTCTGCAGTTGTTTCTGACAAATCCAACAGCCAAACAAGTTTCTTCCACACTTTTATAATCCTCTCTGAATAATTTCAGACCTGGTTATGGTGACACTTTCTCACACGATCCACATTGTATAGTAATCATCAACATGATAAATGTCAACAACATCCTGAAACTTATTAAATATGTTCACAAATTAAAGGGACCTAGGCATCATTTGAAATCAAAGAAGATGTCCGTTAATTCGTGACCAAAACCTTGTATAGCATTTAAACAACGAAATTTTTTGTGACTGATGGCTCAGTGGTTAGAGCAGCAGACATTAGATAACATTTATTATGGAGCTAGGGTTTTTAGGTTGTGGGTTCGATACCACCAAAACTTTTACTAATTATTTTTTTATTATCGTTTGTTGAAATATTCCAAACTAAATATAGTTAAAAAATGTCATTTTGTATTAAAACATCAAATATATTTAAGTGAAAAATTTGCGTTTGTAAAATTGTATTTTACGACTAAATCAAATGGGTATTTGCGCTATTTTATTCCCAATCTTCTTTTATTTTTCATATTTCATTTATAAAACTTTTAAAATGTGCATTTTGAGTGATCGACCAAAATTTGATTGTAGAAAATAAGTTACAAGCAAGATACATGTAGGTAAGAAATCGAACTTTGTTATATAAACAAAGCTCGAGTCTTATATTTGTTTTAAAATAACGCAAAGTATATATAAAGATATTACCCTTTCTTTGACAAAATGACTAGTGGCAAACAAGATAAACTGATTTAATGTGTTCTTATCAATACAACACACAAGTAAACAATAACAAGACTCAAGCTTTGCTACAAAACAAAGAAAACCAACCTAGATCTTGCTTGTTACTTGATATTTCACTTTCAAATGTAAATGAAGCATTATAAATACCAATAAAAACATTCTAGACAGTAAAAATGAGAAAATGAAAATTAGAAATTTGGCGCTCAAATTGTGTCTAGGTCCCTTTAAAAAAAAAGAATGATATCATACTGAGAAAAAACACACATTTCCATCATTCACAGCATAGTTAATCCTCAAATCAACCGAAATCAATATTTCCAGCTATTTATTCAACAGTTTTAGAAGATACTGTATATACATGAAAACCGCAGACTGTGTTGGAATGGGCCCGACCATGTGGTTCTTTGTTCTTATAGGGTGAAAAATCTGAATTTTGCCAAGTACAAGTATCTACCACCGTTGTTGAATACTAGTATTAAGTATATATAATTTATTTGTTAGTAAATAGAATTTAGAATAAAGAGAGTCGACCTATCAACCTTTGGAACAGAAAGCTGTACGCTCTGAATTTAGATGTTTAGAATATCTGAATATTCCTTTTTTCTGTTAGTTGTAAATATTCATGCAATTATACGTCGTTTGGTCTTTAAGTATAAATATACGTTGAGGCATTTTAAAGGATTTATGATCAGATCAAATTGAAAGCAATGACGAAGTATATCCCAAGAACAAATCATTTTTATGATTTACTGCATTTTATTTTTTACAACAAACCATTCATTATTTGAACTTTAAAAAAATGATGATAATCAGTACTTACTTGTTAGGCATCTTTCTAACTGAATTTTTTTACAATAAATTTGACAAACCAACGTATATATACGTCTTTAAAATGAAAATATAATGTACATTATGTAACAGCCTGGATATTAAACTGAAATTTAATACAAGAACTGTTACTAGTATGAAAAGAAGAGGCCCAGGGACCACATCACTTACCTGAGCAACAATGATCACTAAGCTTTGATCAAAGCAGCTTTATGAAGTACAATTATACACTGGACAATTTAGTAAAGAATAAATAGGTTATAAGGTGAATACTTACATTCGGTGTATATAACCTCTTGTGTTTGCATTGGAAATATGCGACGTTGAATTTCCTGTAAACACACTTAGCCCTGTCATGGCGCATGAACACAAGTATAAACGTCATCATACGTTTTGAATATATTTATTATTGTAAGATTAAATTAAACGTTCAATCTTATAACCAATTAGATATATATTCAAGAAAATAATCGTTTAATCATATCTATTCGTTAATAAAAGAGATTTTTCTCAACAAAGTTTCTGGCACTATATTTTTAGTCGCGGAAGCAAATTAAATAACATGTTTTTTAAAATATGGCTGTTCCATCTATGTTTATTTTTTAGACTAAGAGCGTATATAATGGCTTTTAAGCGACGACACACATGAAAATATTTCATACAAATTAATACTAATATGAATATAAATACACGTATACGCGTTGGATACTTATTTGTAGATGTCGTCTGTCCTATAACACACCAAGCCGTGCAGTCAAATTATCATAACACGCAATATTCAATTTTTCTTCACGGCCTGGTGTGTTATACATGTATGACCGACGACATCCAAAAGTAAGCATTAAATGGTTAAATTCCGATTTTTTATACAGCAACTGACAAATATAAAATCAATTTGTCAACCTGTAAATATACTACTAGTAATAGGCAACCCTAACCTTTTTAAAAACATTTTTTTGGCGATGTTGAGGGCAATTAGCAGTTTATCAACATTTATTCAAGCAATTATAATGAATAATGTTGATATCGTTTTAAATGGTGTCATTTTAAAACTTTTTGAAAGTACTATCTGCTGGTTTTTTTGTGATGGATTGAAACTGAACTACAAAGAATACTCATAGATGCCAAGTTTTACGATGAGAAGACACCCCCTTTCGTAACAAAAGCGGAAATTACTACTAGCATTACTAAGATTTGTTTACCAAAATATATAATTCATTCCTCGAAGTATTCCGCAAAAGTCATATATCTATAATTATGAACAGTAAACAGGAGAGACCATCGGTGTTTTTTTTTTTTTAATTTATTTATAAACATGTACTTGAAAGGAGTTTTCATACTATGTTAACTTTGATTACAGTTTATAACCAGAAAATGAAGTATACTGATTACACATATTAGCTGGTCCACTGAAAACTCCGATCCAAGCTTTATCTCCTTGCTTTAGCTTCACAATCGTCATTTTACTACAAGGAAGGTATGTTTTAGAATTCCCGTCGTAACAATGGTTCCATGATTTAAACTGGTCATTCACGACAAGTGAAGTGTAGGCATATTGACCTTGCCATGTAAGAGTTGTCCAGTCAAACACGTAGATCCCATCACTAGAGGCTGTGAAGATTCCGGTAGAGTTGTTGCATCCCTGTCCCTTGTTCAGATCTACCGTTTCGAACACAACCCGTGCATTTTTGGCAAGGTTTCTTTAATTTAGGATCTTTTAACCGAACATCAAAGGCAACCACACGATGATCTTAAAGTAAGGTTGTTTTCATGTATGAGCAATCATGAACAATGCGTATAGGTCAGATACACATGCCGGTATCGTATTTATATACAAGTATCACAGTATTCGATGTACCAATCGATTATAATTATTGGTAAGAACCTCGTAAGTTGTTAGAACTTGTGTTCGAACTCGTATATGTTTATGCAATAAAATATGTTCAAACCAATCGATTATAGTTTTACCAGGAATTTTTTCCATACCACCACTTAAACTTAAAGAAAACTTTCTTTGTTAAGAGTAAATGATATATGTATTATTTCTTGATAGGGGCAAAATGATTTAAAGCTGCATGGTCCAATTTTTTTGGCTATTACATGCAGTATCAAATAATTTTCCATACAAACCAATTATCTAAGAAATTATAGACTTTCGCCTATTTACATAAGGAGAATTGATCTCTTTTCAATGTTAGATATATTCAAAGTTATGAAAAATAATTTCTTTATGAAAAAAAAAACAAAAGAAAAAAACACTAAATTCATCATGTGCATTATCCATTTCTTACTGCAATCAAGGTGTAAGTAACCTTTGTGAAACTTTTTTGTGAGATAGTTTATACTAGAATATTTGTTGAACACTTTTTATGAACAGTAATTCAATTTTATTTCGAGATTACTATCTTTTTATATTCTGAAAGAACACAATGCAATGCAATAAATTTAATTGGTTTAGAGGTTACGAAAATGCATGTCAATTCGCGTATTTTATACACAATTTGTTGCTATAAATATGGTTTGTGTCAATTTTGTTCCTGGTTAAATTATAACATATGAATTTGAATTGTCATTTTTATTATTTCATATTGCATAAAAATTAAATATGTTAATTGCCTGATGGTGATTGAAACATGAAGATGTATCTCCCCGAGAAAAATCATATTTCAGAGGAAATCACCTAGAGGGAAGTAAAATTTGGGAGGAGGATAATTTTTATTTCTTTCGAACATTCATTCAGTTAATTGTTAATTGTATCGAACTAGTACGATTATATAAAATAAGCTGATATTTTTTCAACTCTATTTAAGCAAACACGTCGTGAATGTTTCCCTTTCTATATTAAATTCTTTTACAAATTGGAATCATATATAGCTTAGTTCGTTTTTGGATTTACGAAGAAATATCAAACTTTTAAATGCGTTTGAATTTATCATTTGTTCGTTAACATCGTACTTTAATCTTCGTTTTTCTTTTTAAAACCTTAATGTAGAAAATCAAAAGGCGTCGCAACCAGTGCAATATATCCTGGAGAATCGCCGCTTTATTTGTCCAGTCACGTAAATGTCAGAACTAATCAGATGACGCTTTATTTAGAATTAACACAATGAGGTATAATAAAATGCACTATTGAATTTTACTATATTACATTTCATAAAAAAATTATGAGTTGGATATAAATGATGATGGCGATTTTAGATAGTATAGGTAATGTAAGTCAAATAGTCAAAAATATATTCAATTTTGGATAACAAATTATGATTTTCAAAAATTTGAATGAGACAATTTGAACAAAAGCCCGTAGCGGATTCAAACCCCTTGATTTGCGGTTCACAAGGCTGTTACTTTTACTGCTGAGCTATATGTATGGTGATAATCAACCAAATCGATTGATACAAACAATTTAACAAAACATTTAAATCTCCATCTTGTGACGTTGTGTATTAAAAAGTCTAAGTTTTGGAGAAGTGAGCTACCTTGTGTCCTGGAGATGCGCAAGATATTTTTATCAATAGTATGCTGATAAACGTAATATAAAGATTATTACATGGCAATTTTTATATCGCATCTTACATTATATTTCATTGGAATACCATGTACGTTATTTCGCCAACTTAAATACAACTTGTTGAACTTTTGCTTTGTTTTGGAGATTTTATTCAGCGTATACTTGGACAAGTGTAATGAATTGAGCTTCGTCTGAATTCACGATATGGATTTCATAAGAACTTTAACAGTTTACAATACAAATCAAATACAAGATACATTAGTGAAAGTTATGTAGTATTTTAATAGAAGAGCGATTGGCATCCTACCGGGCTAAACACAACTAACAATAAAACTTCTCGTTTAAAATTTGATGAAACCAGTGAATAGTACAAGCAAAATAAAAATAGTGAATTCCTTTTTAATGGAAGAACATCGTTGTAAATTAAATTGGTTAATTATACGATTAAATTAGTGAATTTTACTAAAATTTCATTTTAAAATTGTTTTGTTTAAGTTATGCGGATTTTTATAAATTGTGTTTTATTAAAATTCTTAACATCCATCACAATGAATAACCAGTATGCAAATTACTATTTGACTTTATTACTGCAGCATGAGACAACAATTCATTTTTCTCTCATTTTTTAAAAACCTTCATTCATATGAATTTAATTGACGAAGTTTTGACATCTTATTTGAAAACATACCGGTATGTACATCTCCAAACCCATTTTCATGAATATCTGTTTAAATACTAATCTTATATCAAACTGTCGAATGTGCATTGTGCATTTATTCCCACATTCTTGCATTAATTAGAGACAAATGTTTTTTCCACCAAAAATAATGAAAATGAAATAAATTAATAAAACTAAAAATTAAAAAACTTTATGATGCCATAGTCTAAAATGAAGGCAGTGGGATCTAAATGAAAATTGGAAAAGAAACTTCACGTGTATTTCTCTACTGTGCAAACATTTATACATTAAAATTATGTTATTTATTCGAAGTTCTTATCATATTACTTATATATAGTGCACAATTCGTGACAATGGGGTTAATCTAAACCCACTTCTTTTGCCCAATTTATATTTTAATGCAATTTGAAGGTTTACCGATAGCAAACGATTATTGTCATAATTTTTGCGTATTGAATGCGTTGTGAGATGTGAGAGTTAGAGCTATATCACGAAAAAGTAAAAATTGGATAATTGAGAAAATAACTAGATATGGAATAGTCCGTTTATCAAATTATATTGTTTTACTTATTTAAATAAGAAAATAGTAAGAGAAAAATAAAAAATCGATGTAAGCTAGGAAATTGCAAAATATATTTTTTTTCTAGAAACTTCAGTGAAATAATGAACTCTCTGAAATCAACAAATTTCTATATCATATTATATTGTCAAAAATAACAGAATAAAAAAAATCTATGTTGACATTTATACAAGGTAAAAATTTGTCAGGGCAGATATATTTTTAATTATTACATGTGTAATTACTTTTGTTGCTTGATAGCTCTATTTTCGTTTTCTAAAATACAAATGTATAATCTTAATATTATTTATTAAGAGTTCCGTTGAGCGCCCACTGTCTATTTCAACTGTTGGTCATGATTTCATATTATCCTATATGTATGGCTCCCTTTGAGAATTAGTAAATGTTTATACTAAGGAAAATTAGTCAACAAAACATCATTGAAGAACCATAGAGTTACTGTCAGTTGCAATATGTGGGATTTAACATCATATTTACTGATATGATATATGTCACTCGACCATGATTTTGATAAGGCATCTTATTTTAATTAAAATTAAATGGTTTTCAATTTATCGTATTTCTGGTTTTAAAGTTGTCTAGATTTTTTTAAAATATGTGTCTGTTGGTTTAACGCGGGGTTATATTTAATTTGCAATGCCGTTACCTTCATTTCCCGCATGAATCACCAATGAAATCATTTTATTGATTAAATAAATGACAAATTGTGTGCTATACAAACGATAACCGTCGTCAATGGTTTCTTGTATTTCTTATTCAATTTATTCTATCTTTTTCTCTCTAATATCACTATAACAATTGCCAAAAAACCTAAACAAACAAAGAAAAAAAGGCTGACGTTTTCTCCTTACTGCTGTATTGCAAAACAATTGTAAAAGAGTGCCTCAAGTATGGATATGGTCTTTAAACATTACATGTACATGTATTTATAAAACATGGCTGATCAAAAAGTGATTCTTGCACTCCAACCTGGGACATACAGCTTTAAAAACATACATACTTAAATGATCCGAAATTTATTATTTATTCGCTCTTTATGGTTATAGTTTTACCTTCATTTTACAGCTTTCTAAACAATTCTATACTAATCAGTGCTTCATAATATCATTTGTGGTTTTGACAGATCGTTTTCAAGCTTTCAGTTTTGACGCTGACAAAGAAATGTCAGAACGATAACCATCCAAATCTATTTGAACGCCACTCGTTCAAACAAACAAAACTGCTCTCAAATCAACAGTTTAATTATGAAATATAATAATTTTTGCTTATTTAAAAAATTCAGTCGGGATTGTCTTGTGTGTTTTCACTGGGAAATGTTCATTTATATGAAGAAATGTCACTCGTTATTTTCTTTTGTGTTTTTTATTAGGATACCGATTGTTGTGTATACGACTACTGACAAACAAATCAAAAGCAAATAATCACAATATACGCATTCCTTGATCTTTTGAAAGCTGCTTTTCAGCAATGTTCAGGGTATGTAGATGCAAATCAACATTTATTCAAGTTTATAATTAAGAAATAAACAGCAATTTAAAAAGTTCACCGTGATATGAAGTTGGTTGGTTCGTGATCAAATCTACTGTGAAGCCTGAAGGGCTGCAGTTTATTTTTTATTTAAAATGTTGCATTAACATGATTATTTGAATTTTTGTCAGACTTGCAGTTTACACTTTGTATCGGTCAATGGGAAAATCAATTATTTTCTTCAAAGTTTGGTGAAACCATCACTACTAAAATGTATCTTATCATTTTGATTAACCATCCTACAAATGTTAATATTTTGTTCAGAGAACAGATATAATAAATATTGAGTAAAAACGTTTTTTCAGGGTGGGATAACAAACATTTTTTATTTATCCCCACATTAGCCCTTGAACAAAGGCTATGTTACAAAATTATCAATAAGGATATATATTTTATTATATATTTTATTACAATTTACATTTATTGCATGACGTTTGACTGAGATATGAAGATTTATTCCCCCAAGAAGAATCATATTTGAAAATCATATTAATTATATTATTTTTCTGGGGGAATAAATCTTCATATTTCACCCACTACCATGCAATATATTGTTTATGATACCGAACGACATCTGACGATGACAAGGAAATATGTAATGGATATATGTCGAAAACAGTTCTAAAAAAATATCAGAGAGTTTCGAGGCCCGTTAGGTCCGAGAACTGTCTGAATTGTTTTCATACAGGAGTGTTTAAGGCATATATCTTACGTAAAGCACTGCCATTGAATTCATTGTTGATTTACCTGAGACAGTCTGATTTTGAAGGATATCAGTACTATAACCACTGGTAACGGTCTAATATTAAGAAACTCACAGATATCGGACTGACACAGGTAAACTTTTAGACTGCTGGAACAAAGGAATGACATCACAGCAGTGTTTTAAGAAGTTTTATTGCCCTGACACGTGATTGTCTAGAACTAATCAGAGAACGCATTATATAGAATAATTCTAATGAGGTACATGTATAATAATATGGTTTATCTTTAGGTTTACAAGTGTTTTTAATTTTAGGGGTTGATAATGCATTGATGAGAAGTAAAAACGGATATTAAGTCAAAATCAGTAAAAGATTGATGTAAAAATATATCAAAATATGTTTCGAATTTCTATTTAAAAAATATGCAGTCATTTTCCCCGTACGTCCAATTATAAGATCAAATATAATTGTTTTCATCATGCATATCTAATCGGCAGATTTAAAACAACTTCATTACTTACTTGTCAAGTTTCGGTTCTAACCAGTGAACAAACGTAACGCACAGTAAGTTTGTTGAACAGTCTTATATATACAAACTGATATTAGAGGAAAATATCATTTTACGCTTTATAACAGCTTAAACATTAAATTGCAACATGATACTATAACTGACCGATAAAAATGTACTGTTAATGTTTATATTAAATATATATTAGATAAATACAATTATCAATTTTAAACATATTGACAATTTTCATTAAACAAGAATTTCTTATAGACTGTTCATTAAGCTCAGCAGAAATAATCAAGAATATGGAAACAAATAGTGTCGTATTCCATGAAAAAAAATCAATAAACATGTAATTTCACAACTGCAGTATTTCTTTCTCGGTATCCTAAAAAAAATAAAGCAGTTGTTAGCAGTTGAACTGGTATTGTATACAGTGATTAACTTCCCTGGAAGTTTGGCAATATAGACCTTCCCCATTCAGTAATGTTCAACTGCGTGATTTTTATTCACTAATGTATACAACGATTGTGAAGAATGTTAAATTCCACGAGGCAAACCATGTATCGACGATATATCGTAAAAAATATTCTAACCCAGCAGGTATGGGGAAACCTCAGTATGATTGGTTAATGGAGTAGTCACAAAACAGTCACCCCTTACACCTTCCTTTTCGGATGAAAGCGCGATCGTTAAATAGAAACAATTTTATTTTTTTGGGAATATCTTTATGGGAGGGGGGGGGTCAGTATATGACACCTACTTCAATCAGTGGTATCGATGATGAATGTTAAAGTAAAAGGGTCTATTGCGAATAACAATAGAATTGATCTGGGGGAGGTGGATTTCCCGGGGAAAAAAATCACTTTTGAAAATCAAAGTTATTTTTTTTTATCGCACATATTTCTAAATCTTTCGAATTTGCATTTTGAACCTATCATATTACTCTTGTAATTTTATCATTATTATTCAAAGTTGGTGAAAACAGCATTTTCTCAGTAAATTGGTATATTCTATTCTTCAGGACCGGCCTGTCCCTAACAAAATCTTAGATATTTTGATAGATTTTGTTCAAAGGAATTAATTAATATAGAACGTTTTAGGGGTACTCCTAAAACATGGGGTCGAATTTTGCAAAAAACCGACAAAAATTTCGGATACTGATTTCTATCATAGTTGTATATATTAAACCGCTTGCTATGTCACACACGATGATCTTTTCTTCCCTGGTAAGATTTCATCTGTCGGCATACTTTTTAAAAAATAAACGGCATTTATAAACACTTTTTCTTTTTTTTGTGCAGAATTGTGCATTTTGTATATTTAACTTCGATCATCTTTCTAAAATGCACATTTGCTCTTTGAATTAAAGATATCGATAGAAAAAGAATGTACTTAACTACATGTATAAGCAATCAACCGGAACTATACCTTCGTGTAAGCACGCTTTGTTTGAGGACAAGAATCATTCACTCTGTGTTACTCGAGACAGGTGCCACGTAAAAAAAACAACATACCGAGCCAAAACTGTTGTGTTTGCCTTTCCAGAATATCTATAGAAAATAATACAATTGTGGGAGAAGTACTGCAAAGTAGATGCAATTTGTTCTCTGTAAAGAACGTGTGCATTGGTGAAATTTTATGCCAAAAAATGCATGGGTTTATAGATTCAAACAATGGGGCTGGGTCAATTAGAGTTTTCCGTCCCCTTGCCATCCCGGCATCAGGTACGTTCCTTTATGCAACGAATGCAGCTGTTAATATGGAAAAGAGTTCAGTTGATTGTACGGTGAATGATGATAGTGTTCAAACGCCTCGTAAAAATCCTTCTACATCCACAAACATCACTCTTCCTGTTATTTCTGTTGAAAAAACTAAGGCGACGTGCATTATTTGTCGCAAAGAGTCAAAGTGTTTGCGACCTTTGAAATCGCGTCACGGCAAGACTTTCAATAGCTGCTAATGAGTCCCTGGTTGTAAATAAACGTATATAAAGAACATGTTTCGTATTTTAGAACGTAAACTGATAATACAATTTAAAGATAATAAAGTAAAAAGCATCCATAACTCATACTGCTCGGACAACGACTGTGAAACTTATTCAATCATTATACATTATGAAAACTAGAACCTAAGAGTTTACTGTATATGGCCTAAAATCAAGAAGTAGAACGGAAATCTATATGCTCTTTGTAAAGACAGAAACCAATACCGGCCCTCCTACCGGTCAATTCTTTTGTTTTATACTCAAATGTTCCTTTGACCGTAAATAAACAACGTGCCAAATCGCATGCTTTTCTAGATCTCTTATAGCTTCTACCAAGGAAGATTCATTTGACAACTTGTTATTTGTATATTCAGATAATAGTTTATAACAGTTTATAACCAGAAAAAGATGTATAATTTTGATACATATTAGCTGTTCCACTGAAAACACCAATCCAAACTTTATCTCCTTGATTAAGCTTCACTGCTGTCATTTTGCTACAGGGAATAGAGGTTTTAGAATTCACGTCGTAGCAGTGGTTCCAAGACTTTAAATCGTCGTTCACGACAAGTGAAGTGTAAGCATATTGACCTTGCCATGACAGAATTGTCCAGTCAAACACGAAGATCCCGCCGCTAGGGGCCGTGAAGATTCCGGTAGATGCGATGTATCGTAGTCCTTCGTTTAGATCAACAGTTTCAAACACAACTCGAGCTTTTGTGGCAAGACTTCCTTTAAGATCTTTTAATCGAACATCAAAAGCAACCACTCGGGGATCTAAAATCATTGTTAGAAAATAGGTAAGCTATACGTACGTGTATTATTTATATATAACTTAACATATTTGTAGAATATAGTTTTAAGTCATTTCCCAAGCTTTTTAAAGATCAGGAATTTATTTGTAGCTTATCAATCCAATTCTGTACGAAAACTAAGTATAATGTAACTTACAAAAATGAATATTTCGAAAGAAATCATTATAACCATTCCTATTATATATCAAGAAAAATGGTAATAAACATCTACTTATCATGAAGAGAACAGACTTGTATATAAATAATATTTTCACTTGTCTTAGACGTCTTCAAATCATTTCTACAGTTGTTTCTGACGAATCCAACAGCCAGACAGGTTTCCTCCACGCTTTTATAATCCTCTCTGAATAATTTCAGACCTGGTTTTGGTGACACTTTGTCACACCGTCCACATTGTATTGTGATCATTAGTACGCCAAATGTCAAAAACATCCTGAAAATTTGAAAGATATTAAAAAAATTTAACAATATTAAATCCGTAAACCGAAAACAATGTTATTATATAACATAATTGTAAGTTATATACATGTATCTGTACTCGACAACTGACATCAAAATCAAAGTACCGCACTAAAACACTGTTGATATTGAATTGTATAAATAAACTGAAAACATTTTCAGCTTTAATCATGACCATGTCTCTTTCATGAAAATAAATCCTCCCACCATTATCTACCACAGTTGTTTTTAAATAGAAATTTATATTTGAATCGTCTCGAAGAATACTATCAGGATTTACAAAAGGACTACACGCTTTAAATTTTTAAGTTAAGAATTTCTCAAAGTACAGATACATGTAAATGTAGATATGAACTTATATTCATATATAAATCAATATAACAGTTAAACGAAATTTGCTTTCGATGACGAACGGAACCTAGCGCAATGTTTGTGCTTATAATATATGTATATCTATGCAATGTGTATCGTTTCAATCCTCTCAAATTGTCGTTTAACTGTATTCCACCTTTTCTTAAACAGGTCGGGTACACTACCTTATATGGATAGCATTATTTAACATGTGACAATATTAGCGTCAAACAGATTCGCCAATCCAATCAATGAGTCGCAAAGCATGACGGTCTACTACGTGTTAACGATTCAACTGACACACGTGGTTTTTGTCGATTTTATGCACAATATTTAATTGCTTGCCGGAAAATTTGTACAACTTATTTTGTACTTTAAAAGGTAAAAAAGGAAAGATTACGTACCATAGACTTTGTTCCATGCTCACATTAAAAAATACTGTTGTTTTAGTTTTTATATTGTTGCTTCAAAAATTGATCAGTATCAACAGTCTGTCATTCATACGCATACAAGTACAAACAGATTTTGATAAGGGAAAACTGCATAATTGTTTATTGGTGACTTAATCATCGTACACCATGTTGACTATGTCCGGGAAATAAACATTGCTTTTGAAATTGCATGATTGGAAATACCGGTATAACGAACACTAGAAGCACCATCAAAACATTTTGTAACTGCTAAGCATTCTCATAATTGTCACTGAAGAAAATTTCAAAGCGTATTCTATGTACTAAATGTATGTACTACTATGTGCATGTACTAAATTAATGCAGTCCCAAACCAGGCGTATCACGTGAAAAACGTACTCACTGCTTCGAATTCAGTAGGACATATACCTCTCTTTTGAACATTGACAATTGGGGTATTTAAAAAGGTTGATATAAGGCCTACTAAGCAATATTTTTAAAATGTGAGCATAGAAATGAAAGATCAGACATAGTTTTCCATAATTATTCCATAAATTCTGAAAAATAATTGAAAATGAGTTTCCAAAAGACAATTCAAAATAGTATATATTTTCAATACGTATTGTATACAATAAAACTCGTAGTAGCCCACAATGCATTGCAACTCATTCACCTGATTGGTCTGCCGAAAAAAGTAAACAGATAGCTAACTTAGTATGCAAATGTATGCCGACGTCACAAAATCTAGTGGTCTCGACCTGTTAAACGACCGTGTTGTGCGCGGCCAGCGCGCTAGGTTCCGTTCGTCATCGAAAGCAAGATTTTTGTCTTGCCTAGATGGCCGAGTGGTTAGCGGGGTGGCCGCTCACTGCTAGGAGAATGGGTTCCGGAGGTCGTGAGTTCAAGCCTCGGCCGGTCAATTTGAGAGTTATTGCAATGTTTGTGCTTATTATATATATATATATATATATATATATATATATATATATATATATATAAGCACAGAGAAATTCACCTTATTGGAGCTCCACCTCCGCCCCGGCCGGGGCTTGAACTCACGACCTCTGGAACCCATTCTCCTAGCAGTTAGCGCCCACCGCGCTAACCACTACGCCATCTACGCAAGACAAAAATCTTGCTTTCGATGACGAAGGGAACCTAGCGCGCCGGTCGCTCACTACACGGTCGTTTGAGATACAGGTGGAATACAGTTAAACGACAATTTGGGAGGATCGGGACGATACACATTGCATAGATATATACATATATAATAAGCACAAACATTGCAATAACTCTCAAATTGACATATACCTGCCTATTTCATTCACTATGGGCAGGTATATGTCAATTTGAGAGTTATTGCAATGTTTGTGCTTATTATATATGTATATATCTATGCAATGTGTATCGTCCCGATCCTCTCAAATTGTCGTTTAACTGTATTCCACCTGTATCTCAAACGACCGTGTAGTGAGCGACCGGCGCGCTAGGTTCCCTTCGTCATCGAAAGCAAGATTTTTGTCTTGCCTAGATGGCGTAGTGGTTAGCGCGGTGACCGCTCACTGCTAGGAGAATGGGTTCCAAAGGTCGTGAGTTCAAGCCCCGGCCGGGGCGGAGGTGGAGCTCCAATAAGGTGAATTTCTCTGTGCTTTATGTATATCTATTTCATTCACTATGGGCAGGTATATGTCAATTTGAGAGTTATTGCAATGTTTGTGCTTATTATATATATATATATATATATATTATATATATATATATATATATATATATATATATATATAATAAAAAGTCGCAGTGTCCGGCAATATATATTAAAAAGAAAAAAAAATAACAACACTAATCGTAAAACGTTTACGATTAGTGTTGTTAATTTTTTTTTCATTTTAATATATATATATATATATATATATATATATATATATATATATATATATATATATATATATATATATATATATTCAAAGTACGGGATGAATTGAAAAGAGCTTAGTTGACTTTGTAAGTTATCTCTAATTTTGATAAGGTATGTAAGCAGGTGAAGACATCACACATGTCATAAATGTACAGGACATACAATAACACAGAAGCAGCAAATTTTAATTATTTATTTTTTAGAGGTTTGACCTTGTTTGTATAATGTTATTTGGAATCTTGCTGAAAAGCTTTTACAATCCGGGATTTGAACCTGAATCATTTAAGGTGGCTCACTACACCTTGAAATAGTTTCTCATATCAGCAAAACATTACTTGATTATGAAAAGATATCATGATGCATAAGAAGTAATTAAATCAAATAGGAGAAAAATCGCAATATTCGATTTATAAAAGTTAATTTCGGTAAATAAGAACAAAAACCCTATACGGATTTCAACTCATGATCTGTTTTTCACAAGCCCGCATAGTAATTTAACTAATGAGCTATGAAGATATACAACCAAATCGAATGATACAAACAATTAAACAAAACATTTAAATCGCCATCTTGTGACTTAGTGTCTCTAAAATTATATGTTTATAGTGGTGTACCTTAAATTGTCATCCTTCGGTTCTCTTAAAATAGAGCAGATGTAACATTTTTATTTCTGAAATTTTACAAATTGTAACGATGATATTGGACATCTTGAAATTAAAAAGGATTTTCAGAAGTGTACAGAGAACCCTTCCAATAAAGACAATGAGTATAGCTTGGACATGGAGAAGGGTCAGGGAAAGGACCACAGCTTCTACGATCGGGGAGTGGCCATCATCTCCTCAGATCTGGGATAAATGTGATAATGACCAACTTCAGTGCTGTCTGGCTGACAAATATAGTATATGAAAATGCATGTGAACACTTTTATTGGCTTGAGTATTGGGAAATACCATTTGAAAAAAAGAAGGATTGTTGAGAACGGTGTAAAGATTATTTATTTACATGTATTGTCTTTACTGTTTTTGCATGACACATCAAGAAAAATGCTTAATATACTCTAATTAACTTCTTAGGGTATAGGAATATGTTATATTATGTATTTGGAATGTTTTGTAGAATTAAACAAACTGAACTTTAAATCTTCAGAATTCATCTAAGGTTAAGGTTAGATTCTGGTATTCTGTATGTCTGATATATTAATATTGATTTTTGTGTTATAATAAAAGAAGAATTTTAAATAACAATTTATTGCTCATTAAATATTTTTAGTCAGTATTGTGTTATGTGTTTTAACTGAAAATATGTCATTCATATGAAGAAAAAATGCCATTCAGGACTATCTTTATATTTGCTTATGAACACAAAAGAACATCTGTTCAAACAAGTGATGACAATCAAATATATAAAGCAATGGGCGCCTTTCTTGAACTTATGAAAAGGGATTAATGATCATGGACGTTTTAAGCTAAAATGAGGCTGGACTAATCGGAGTGAATAGATATATGGGTTTTCTAATCCAAAATATTTGACTTTTAAATAACTTTAATTTTCACTGTGCTCAGACAGTGAAAAGTCATTAAAAAGTCGAAATATCTTGGATAATGGATGATCCATAACTTTTCTTGTCATGTCAGAGTAAAGAGGACCAGCTGGCCCCAGGGTCGAAAGAGTTAGACGAGCTCACTTTTAATCCCAGATGCACTTTCCCACTATCTCTTACTTTTTTTAAAAACTGAGACTGAGATGAAAAATGAGGTCGTCTAACTTAATGGCCCCTGGGAACAGAACATGAAAATGAAATACCATCAGTGTGTTCGAAGATAAAAAGCCCACACAGAACGAAAGATATTTTATGAGATAAAATTTTTGCGGGCTGAGTGATCTCATACTTTCAAGTAATTATAGTTACCGTGGTAACCTGAACATATAAGGAAAATCAGCTGTTCTTTCTATTTAACGTTCTGATCAACAACAATAATGATTTAGAGTTTTTAATAACTCTTTATGGAAACTAAATTACATGTTTCAGTAAACATAAACAGGTAAAAAGCTTTCGTTACTGTTTTATGCGGGTCATGTACTTAACTAGCATTTTTTCTGCTATGTGTTAGCTACCTTTACACGCGCATGAAATACCAAATGTAAGCATTTTATTGTTTTAATTTTTTTTATTTATTTTTGTATTTTGAGGTTATTATATTGCCTTGCTCTAGAACTACTTTGCCTAATTTCTTGTTCGAAACGATAATTATCGTATAATATTGAAAACATATGTACATTTTGCATCAACTACAAAGGGAGAGAGCTACGGCCGTACTGGTTGGTCAGCGTTCTCCTCTCGAGGAGATTAATATATTTCGTGACATCCGATTGAACACTCGAGACTTTTGGCTGACGTGTACGAGGAGTATATTTTACGTTGTCTTATATTATATGTTTTCCCCTTGTTTGTTGTGCATTTCTGTTTGTATATAAAACATTCACTTGCACATATTTGATGTTACTTTTCTCCTGACTTGGAATACGTTCGTAATAATAATTTCATCGCGAGTAATACGGCAAGGAAAGATTTGCTTTCACACAGGTGGGACCTGTACTGCAAAGTACTTTGAACTGCAGTTTACATTTATATAAAGGGTTAAAGGGTTAAAACATTGCTGTAATGTAATTCCTTTGTTCCAGAAGTCTAAAATTTTACCTGTGACAGTCCGATATTAGTGAGCTTCTTAATATCAGACAGTTACCAGTGGTTACAGTACTGATATCCTTCAAAATCGGATTGTCTCAGATAAATCAACAATGAAATTCAATGACAGTGTTTTAATTCGGTGTATGCCTCAAGCACTTCTGTATGAAAAAAATCACAGACAGTTCTCGGACCTAACGGGCCTCGAAACTCTGATATTTTGTCATACAGAACTGTTTTTGGCATATATCCATTACGTAGTATGGATAGCAGCGAGGATTGAGGAACGTTTACGAGCAGTGTTCAACTTCAAAACTGCTTATGAGCAATGTTGAGGTCATGCATACGTAGCAGTTTATCAACATTTATTCAGACCTGTAATATGGATGAATATAAACATTTTCCAGTGTCGTTGCTGGGATAATACTTCTAACGTATAGTCAACACATTTTATGAAACCTATGGCTTACTGTTGGTGAGCAAGCAGGGTTTGTCTAGTTATACGAAATGAAAATAACGTAGTTGAACAATTGCTGAAGATTATGAATATAAATAAGTATTAGTAATATGGAATTATTCTTTGCATTTTATGAGGTGATAAAATACGGTCCGGATTGATAAATGCTATCACAGAGCCCTTCCTACTTTATTGGATCTGATCACCTTATAATACTCAAGGAATGAATCATTATTGACGTTATTCCTTTTATTTATATATCTTTTTAACCTTTTGAGAATACTAAAACATTAAAATGCAGTCTTTTGGTGTTTCATGAAAGTGGCAAGCATTGACGAAAAATTACACAACTCTCGTCAGCGCTTAAACCCTATGAAATACCATAGAAAAGCCTTTTACTCTCTATACTTAAATCTACCTCTGAATCAATTAATTATCTATAAAAAGTAGTGAAAAAACCGCGAAAACTAAATATCATTATTGTCGATCAAAACGTTGCACAGAAGGAACAGCTAATTACCCATATATGTGAAGGTTACCATGGTAACTTTAACTTATTGGAAGTCTTTGGGGGGAGGGGGGGGCAGTCATCGCTAATTGAATTAAAGCGAAAATTTAATCATTTGAAAGGAGTTTTAAACGTATGTCTGTACTCATTCTCGAGTGTCACTTTACTCATCTTACTTTAAATATTCGAAAAAGAAGCCTTATATCGAAAATTTATTATAAGAACAGCAGATGAGAATGATCCACATTTCAGAAACACCGTTTATAATACTTTTAAAAAGTTTTCAGTGTGTATTTTGATTACAGTTTATAACCAGAAAAGGAAGTATATTGTTCGTTTGGATTTATATTCTCAGCTGTTTAAATCAACAGCAGCGACAGGAAAATTGATCGATAATTGAGCAGTAATTATCCCGCATAAGGCCGATCGATAAGTGGCCGGATAACGGGAGATAACTCTCGCTAATTATAAGCAGTCGGTTCTTTTCATCCTGGCCGGTTTACAAAATTGACAAGATCCGGATTGCAAAACATTTTTTAAACATTAGATGATAGGAAAATGTCAAAGAACTGAATAAGTTCGCCGGATTTGACAACATGCCGGAATGCACAACATCCGGATTCAACAAGTTTTACTGTTTTATAAATAATAAATAAATTATATTAACACTATTACTCATAATACGTTGTGGATTTAAATTCACTGTATGACGAAATCCATGAAAATTGAGCATACACGAATTCCATTGATTCCACAAATGTCAGTCTCCATGTGTATCCTACATCTAGATTCAGAGTGAGGTGACAAACCATCAGAACTCCCGCCCCCGCGAAATTCATTTGATAACAATATTTATGCCATATGTTTCCAAGAAATGAAAACATATTTATGTCTAGCTATATACCTGCATGTATAATGTATACATTTACATTGTTCTATGTCAACATTTCTTTTTCCATATAACTAAAAATTATTATTAACTCCGTATTTTGTTAAATCGATATGTTAGATAGCAAGAAAACTGATCATAACAATAAGGTGATTTAAATTATGTCAACTTACCTCACTACAATGCGTAATATTTGCATAATTAAAACGACATAATAGTTTATATGTTGATAAGACGATAAAAAGTATAACTATTTATATAGTTATAACACAACAAGTGTAGGCTTCCGTACTAATGGTATGTCACGTAAATCTGAATCTAGCTCAAGGTAGTACACAAAGACTGGCATTAATAGATACTGTAGAATTATTGAAATTCGTAAAGGCTTCATTTCCATGGATTTTGTTGATTCTCTCATCCATTAACGTACATTAACAACGAATTTTAATCAATTTATACATACGATTATGATTCAATAATCAAGTTTTTATAACTATCCCTCATCGATGGGTCTTGTTTCACCCATATGTCGTCAAATTTTATTTCATAAAATTGAAGAATTTTTTTTTTATGATAAACCAACCTCTCAATTAAAATATAATACAACCAAATGCTATCAGGCATGACACAATTGAAAGAGTGTTGCATTTTCTTATTATCATTGATATGTTAATACGCGTGGTGAACAGACATCAATTCATGATAATAAAAAAATAGCATTGCTCATGCAAAATGTTCATGCATAATATCATTTTAAAGCAAATACATTTATTATTTTTTATAATTAAAGCTTTGATAAATGGTAAAATTATAGTTTAAGGGCATAATATAATTTGTCTAAGTTAAGAGGTTCACGTAGTTTAAATGTCCACCATCAGTTTCAAAACTCATATTCTTCAATGGAGAGTAAACCCCCACCCCCCCCCCCCAAAAAAAATAAAAGTTAACACTAGATTGTTAAAATAGCATCATGGAGCAGCCATCTTTAGCAATATCAAATATTACTATGAATTGCAGTTAATATTGAGAATTTACTTTTGTTATTTCTATTTCAAAATGTTAATGCACTGTTAGCCTACATGTGTCATTAATATTTTCTTAATTCTGACCGACGGAAGTCATGAAATTTTGAAATTACTTTTTTAAACCAGCTTTTAACTTAAGAATGAAGAAAAAAACTTCCACTGACGATACTGAGAAGCCATCTATTGTATGTAATAGATGTAAAATATGACAAATAATTAAACTCTTTAAAAAATGAAGTACAGTTTATAAATGGCAGTGGCATTAAATACAAAGAATTATGTTTTCAGTAACAATTTTTAAAAATATTCCAGTCCAAATTTCATCTATTAGTTTTTAAATCACTATCCATTTTCTGTGAAATTTAAATATTGAATGTTAATAATATTAAAACATTTATAGTATTTAACTACTTGTATTGACCTTTTTCTGCTGTCATAAAATTTATATGACATCAATGATAAAAATTTTGAGATAAGTTCTATTTTTTCGTTTTTAGGCAATTTTCAACATTTTTGCATTGCGTGCCATACGAATATCTTAATTAATAAGTGATATCAAACCAGCAGAAATTATGCAAAATTTATGAACTAACAAAATCTCTTAACTTTTAATATTATAGAACTGCCAAAAATGTTTAAGCTGAAAACAAAAGCTGAAAAAAATTAATCTCAATTTCCTCTGTTTCGCAATAAGTCCACTTTTGTTTGAGCCTAATTCCTAAATATAGTAAAAATATCAAATGTTATGTTAAAAGTAATTCATTTCATTAATACTTTTTGTGTTTATGACAAGTTTTATTTATGACAATGAACTTTATAACAATTCGAATTTGACAACTCAAACCCTGCGTAAACAACATCCATAACTTTGTTTTCATACTCATATTCATAAATAAGTTCTCAGACATACTTTTTAAATTGCCTACATTTAAACGGATTTTATATTGTATATTTTCAATAAAATTTGTGTATTATTTGTTCCCAAAGACAAATATTATTTGAAACTGTTTATCTTATGTGCATTTTTCTGCATTGCAATAAAGACAAGTATTCCTTTTAAAAGAATCATCGACATGCTATATTATTTGTCAGCTCTGTTAAATTAATGCGATAGCATTACGGTACATGCAATAAACATGATATCTCGCACCATTTTATTGATTTCCGAAATAGCAAAGCGAATTGTACTTGCGATTAATATTCTAACGGATATGTAAAGAAAAACGTGATTTGAATCAAAAAGTATGTAACAGTATAACTGTTTTACTCTCAAAGCAAACGCATTAGAATAACGTTTTTAGTAATCTACATCCAATTAAATATTTACATGAAGCTATTATTGCATAGTAAATTAAGTGTAAGGCACAATGCGTGCGCAAATAGTAAAATTTGCCGGGTACCTCATATGGACACAACAAAAACCACTAAAACTTCCTATTACAATCATGTTACAAAAATGTATTCAATGTATATTAAAACAATTATTTTGGCATATACTAGTAATTGTTTTAAACCAATTGAAAAATTTATAAAGCGATCCATCTTATGAAAATTTACTAAATACTATATTTTAATGAGAACGAAGAATGAAAAACGCTAAGGTAACTCTTCGGCATTTTAATTGTTTTGCATTGGAGTAAAATGATGCTCATAATTGTCGTCTATATTTCTGTAGATGTTTTAAAAGTAGCAAACATGTAGAAGGGAGAAACACGGCGGCTACAATCTACCTAGTATTTTTTCTTTATAATTTACATAACTATACATTATAGCACGACAATTCTGTCCAAAACAAAACCCTTATTGGTCCTGTTAATGACTGTCTGTGGAAAATATCAGTTTACCAAGGGCGAAAATTAAAAAAAAACAAACTATAAAGTTACTTTGCTCCAATTTTGTTTGTAGACATTTGTAAGACAGTTTGTAGCAAAAATGAAAAAAAAAATCATACTCAAAGCGTATTTGAACTCAAACCCAGTGTATGCTAAAGAATCACCTTATACTTTACTCTGTTAATAATAGCCATTCATAATAGATACTTGTATTTGAACCATACTCTGGTCTATGCTGGGATGAGGATGGAATAACAAAGCAGTAGAAAAAAAATAAGTGTCAAATACTAAATTCATGTAAAACATATTCATGATAATGTCAATGTACCTATCTAATACAACGGAACGATTCGGAATAATTTTGGTGTAAATAAACTGCGTTAGCTAATATTGTGAAACTTCAACGGTTGCTGTCATTAAACATCCTTGAGTACATGGATATATAAACCATATCTTAAATAAATGTTTATTGATGTTGTAGGTCGAAAGATCCAGGAAGCTACCTGTAAGAAGAACAAGCTACAGCTCAGAGCCACAATCTCTGCTAAGTGTCCTTGTTGTGTTATTATATAATCTAGAGAAAATGAGCAGAATTTACATGTTTGTACAGTACAAGATACGTATAATCAAATACTGTGTCAAGCAAACCTGAATTTATTTTTTTAAATAGGTTTTTTTTTAAATTATCATCTGTCTACGTGTATCTTCAATTGATTGCAGTGTAGCTTCCGTGCAAAAAAGAAAAAAGTAAATTAAAAAACAAAAGAAGTTAATGACTACTTTTTTCAATCGCTTGTGATTCTGATGAAACCTTTTCAAAAATAGATGCTTTTTCGATCTTTATGTTTCTAACTGTGCTTTGCTGCTTTCAGGACGGATGCAGACCAAGTAGTGGCGGGTAAGGTGACCCTCCCAGTCTATCTGAACGCCACTCGCTCCCACCTGCTGTTCACACTGGACCTTGACACGGAGGGAGAATGGTCAGGCAAGGACCACAGCTTCTATGAGAGGAATTAGCAATCATCTCTTCAGATTTGGGATAAATGTGACGATTACCAACTTCAGTGCTGTCTGACTTACAATTACCAGATCTTTGTCTGGTAAATGCATATTAACAATTGTATTTGCTTAACTATAGTAAAATAGTATTTTAAAAAAAGATTGTTTAAATCTGTGAACAGAACTTTGTGAAACTATAATTCATAGACTATTTTTTGCATGTCACAGGAAAATGATTTATGTACAGCTATTAACATATTTAGTGGATACGTTTTGTAAGTAGATATTTGGATATATTTTTTTTTAAAATCATGTATTTGAGTATTATGTTGAATTCTTTCTTTCTGATCAATCGTTTATAATAAAATGTTTTGGAATTTTCTTTCCGGTATATTAAATATTAATTAAGCATTATATTCAACTAAGTTATATCGAAGAAAATATAATCTTGTAGAAAAAACACGGTATGATTTTGAAAAATAATTTTTTCTTGCTTATGAAATATTTTTCACTTGGAATAAAAATCATACACGTACATGTGAAACAATTTTGTTGAGTACTGTGGAATCATTAGAATTTGTGGTGGCTCAATTTGTCGTGGTATTTGTGGGTAGCCCTCGCCCGCGATTTTACATCCTCAACGAAAACTAATTATAAAAGATTACGTTCACCATATAAAACTAAAAACTGACGCATCCACGAAATTACATCCCTACGAATATGCAAAAACACACAATCCACGAAAATTGGCCCCACAAAATTAAATGATTCCAAAGTATTGTTTTCTATATTCATTATTATTACTCAATCCATGAACTTCTTAAACATTGTCAAATGGTGTTTTATTTTGAACTTTTTGGGGGGTAATTATAAGTTATTACGCGTGACTGATCGAAAGTTAGCTACAGCAAAAACACTAACTGGGTTGTATAAAACCCCCTCCCTCTCTACAAAGTTAATCAAAAAAATTCAATGTTCTTATATGGATTTAAAAAGTAAGGATTTCTGTCCATATTGTAAATATAAAAATAATGCAAACAAACGTCATGTATCTAATCTTTATTAGGATAAACAGCGAACTAGATAGATGCATATAATTAGGATTAATTGTTATCTAGTTTTTTAAACAGCGGATTACAGAATACAGAGTTTTCAGTAGCTTGCAAGATTGTTCAATTGGGTCAGCCAGTATCATCATTTCTAAATTTAAGTCATGTGATTCCTCGGGTATGGCATCAACAAAGTGAGTTATATCTAGTAAACGCTTGCACTTTCTGAGCTTTTTAAAAAAGTATTTTTTCAACCGAGTTTTATCCGACATTGTTGCTATAGTTTTTATTTTGCTGAATCAAATTAAACAGTCACAATACAAAAAAAACTACAGCAAGACTTATTTATAGCAATTTTCAAGGGACCATAGAAAAAACTTCATTAAAATCGATTTTTTTACGTTAATTGCGAATTTGTAAGAGAAATTATGATGAATGCATTACGAAATAAAGAGCTGACAGTACATCAAATTATCGTAAGTTATAAAATCAATATCATCGCCACTAAAAAAAATCTGAATATAATTTTTTCATTTGAATTTATTTAAAGGTTTTCTTTAATATTGAGTATTTCATATTTGCATCTTAGATTATTCTATATTTTGGTTACAATTTATAGCCAGAAAATGATGTAAACTTATGATGTATATTAGCTGTTCCACTGAAAACTCCGATCCAAACTTGATCTCCACTCTTCAACTTCACTGCCGTCATCTTGCTACAGGGAAGCCATGTTTTAGAATTCACGTCACGACAATAGTTCCACGACTTAAACTGGTCGTTTACGACAAGTGAAGTGTAGGCATATCCACCTTGCCATGCAAGAGTTGTCCAGTCAAACACGTAGATCCCGCCGCTAGGGGCCGTGAAGATTCCGGTAGAGGCGTTGTATCCCAGTCCTTCGTTCAGCTCAACATGTTCGAACGCAACCCGTGCTTTTGTGGCAAGATTTCGTTTATCATGTTTTAACATAACATCAAAAGCAACCACTCGATGATCTAAAAGAAAGGTTATAATCCTGAATGATCCATCATGAACAAAGAAGACAGGTCAGATGCACATATCGTATTTGTATACAAGTATTACGGTATTAAATGTACATGTACCAGCTGTAGATTATAGTTTAGTTTTATAAATCCTTTTTCATAGCATAGCTTAACGGAAACTTTTTTTGTTTAGAGTAATTGTAACATGTATAATTCTTTGTTGGAGGCAAAATGATTTAAAAGGTATTAAAAATAAAATAAAATTGTAAGTTCTTTAAATCAATGTTTTTGATTCAATCTATTCTTGCAACAAGAAACGAGTAAACTGACAAAGCAAAGTCAGAGCTTATTGCCATTCTCCAAGGATACATACAACTTTGATTAAGGAATAAGGGATCATTCTTTGAGTATTATGAGGTGATAATTTCGGTCGGGGCGTGGGAAAATCCAAAATGGCCCGAAGGGCTTTATGATAGATTTGACCACGCTCCGACCGAAATTATCACCTCATAATATTCAAATAATGATTCCATATTACTTATATTTATATTATTCCAATTTGTACACTTTAAAACAACATTATTTTAAAACCACTATTTTATATTCAGCACATGTTTTGTATTACTACGCGGCGCAGCCAATATCTTTTTGCGGTAATGCTATAAGACAAGCCATTTTGTGTCACTCATGCTTTATGAAGTTATTGGGTTTTAGGGTTCAAAATTGATTCGTAATGTTATTACAGACAAAGACAGTTGAAAATTAAATATTTAATAATCATACTCGTCTTAGAAGCACTTCTACAGTTGTTTCTGACAAATCCAACAGCCAGACAGGTCTCCTCCACGCTTTTATAATCCTCTCTGAATAATTTCAGACCTGGTTTTGGTGACACTTTGTCACAAAATCCACACTGTATTGTGATCATTAGTACGACAAATGTCAAAAACATCCTGAAACGTAACAAAATCCTCTGTTTATAAATCCATTTAATAAGTAGAGTTTACGTAGAGTTTTTCTTTAAGTATAAAAGTTTATCAAACCATTTTAAAGACTTAACGATTAGAAGTTTAACGGATATAAAGTAAAGGGCAATAAGGGTAATAAATGTAAAGGAAGACTAGTTCGTGTATATTTATCTCAAAACAAATTATATATCTTTTTTTTCTTAAAAAACACAAGTAGGCAAAATGAAAAAAATGTACTCACTTGCAATTGTAAACTAAGCAACTTTTAGGTTCTTCTAGTAAATGCTATAAACATTAGTTTATATACAATATACTTTCTTAAAAGCGAAAGATAATGTTGCGTTTTGTAACAGCTTGTATATTAAACTGAAATACAATGCTAGAACTGATATGTGTAGGTACATTTACATTAAATAAAAAAATGATTATCAAAGCGTTATATACCGTAATTAACAATATTTTGCAATTTTGGACCCCATATCCAAACTTTGTCGATGTGATAAGCTATATGAGAGAATATGTTCTCACACAGGCGACCAGATCTCCTAACATATCTATACTTATATCTAAATTTTCTGAATTAAGACATTTTAACCACAAAATGCCTGCAACAGAGTAACAGCTTATACCTTTGGTATTTCATCACGTGTTAGTTGATGTCCGTAAGCTTTAACTGGATTTTACCTGATAAGTAATTATTGAAAAATAGATTAAAAACCTACTTTCATTTTCGATAAAACAGTCTAAGGAGAGTAAGGAGGTGGACACGCCTTGGCGAATCTAAGTCAGTGGGGATTTGCATTGAAGTATATGCTTGCAATGAAATGATTTTGAATGATTACGTAAAGAGTATATATATATATATATATATATATATATATATATATATATATATATATATATATATATATATGTATATAAAGAGAGAGAGAGAGAGAGAGATCTTATTTATGGTATAAATAGAAATAAGACTATGACAAATGTTGAATAAATAAAATTAGCAAATTCCTTTTTTTTAATGTACGTTTTTAGTTTTCAATTGATAGATAGAACTTTCCAGAACGACGTAACCAAGAACGCGGGTTGACTTATTAACGCAATGGTGGAAAGTGTAGGGCGAGTTAATCATCGGGTGTTACCTTGCATTGGATCTGACAACTTGGGTTTAAGATATGCAAACAAAAGTAAATATTAGCGTTTTTAAAATACATATAAACAACTTTATACCACTACAAATTGGTAGTAAATTTTATATACATTAATTTGTTAACCATGAACAGATTCTGAATAGATGATGTATGCATAAAAAGGGCAAGTTGAATTGGTGGGAAGAGGGGTTGACGATGACATTCTTTTTTTCTGAAATTCTAATTAGGAACAGTTATAAAACTTATATTGAGATTTGACATAAAGAAAAAAAATTTGAAAACAGATACGACGCACTATACAACTCCCTAATTTGAAATAAAATAAAAAAGTTTGTAATATTATCCAGTCAGCTGCAACAAAAAGAATAAAGGCCATGTACATGTACATGAAGCATTGTTACATATTAATGCATAAAGTAGCAATTATTCCCGCGCTTGCGCGGGATATTATTTAATTTGTTTATAATTTTTATTAACATATCAAATGATTTTGTCATTGGCAAAACAAAACATATTATGTTTTTGTTACTGTTAGGCGTACTTTATAAGCTATCGATTACTTGTTACTGTCTGTCTGCGGAAGTGGCTGTTTATGAACATTAGGAGAAAGCTCATTTGGTATCGCATTTTATAGGTATTTTTAGACAGCCAGTAACACACAAACATTTTATTAGAAAGGACATTTACATCTTAACAGTAAAAGTTATTGTTGGCTCTTGTCAATAACAGAATCTTTCAATCAATGAAAATTCAGTTTGCCCGCGAACAAAAGACAAAAGCTGAGGCGAGCTGTGCTGCAAAAATGTCTAAATGATCTCAAACTCGCATCAAAATGAGTGGTTAATTGGATTTGAGAGGTTAAAATAATGAATCATAGTCGTTTTCGTCAAATCTTTCGAAGACAGTACAAAATGTAGGCAGCCGCAATAGTTTACCATAACACACCTATTAACTAGTGGTTAAGGCAGGGAGCTTATGAAAATCATAAGATACAACACTTTTTGTGCAGTAGATGAGTTAACTTCCTAGTAATGATATATCATAGTTGTAAGTTACCTTTGTGAAATTTGTTTGGGATGTATTTTATGTATTTGTTCAACACTTTTTATAAACAATTATTCATTTTTATTTTGAGATTACTATCTTTTTTATTCTGAAAGAACACCTGCAATGGAATAAATTTAACTGGTTTAGAGGTTACAAAATGCGTTTCAATCCGTGTATTTATACATGATTTGTTGCTATAAGAATGGTATATGTGAATTTGTTTCTTGTTTAAATTATATGATATGAATTTAAATTGTCATTTTATGATTTCAAATTGCATAAATATTAAATGTTTATTGCATGATGGTTAGTGAGATATAAAGATTCATTCCTTAGAGAAAAATCATATTTTCCAAGGATATCACTTGAGGGAAATAAAATTTTGGGAAGGGCTTAATTTTTATTTCTTCTGAACATTCATTCAATGAACTGTTTATTTTATCGAGCAAATAGGATTATATAAAATACGTGGATATCTTTATGTAATAAATTTTTAACTCTATTAAAGCAAAGACGTCGTGAATGTTTTCCTTTTATATTAAATTTTACAAATTTGAATCACATATAATTTAGTTTGTTTTCTAGTTTACAAAGAAATGATTTTCTCCCTGGCGTGATTATCTGGATTTTTCAGATGACGCTTTATATAGAATTTTAAAACACAATGAAGTATAATAAAAACTATTTTTAGTTTTGCTATTTATTATATCATAGAATTAACACTGTTATTTTGATATGAAATAAGAGATGGTAATTTCTAACCAGTTAACCGATTAATCGGTGGGAACGATGGTAATCGGGTACAAAATCAGTAATCGGTTAGTCGCATAAATATAAAATGTCGCAAATTTTAAAGCAATTTGACGTATCTTCCAAAACATTTCTATCTGATCTAATGGAGAAAGTTAAGGCCTTGGTCTGAGTTTGTGAAAGAAGATATAAGTAATTGGTGATTTTAAAACAACTTGTCCTTGCGCTGGAATATCATAGAATTAACACTGTTATTTCGATATGAAATAAGAGATGGTAATTTCTAACCAGTTAACCGATTAATCGGTGGGAACGATGGTAATCGGGTACAAAATCAGTAATCGGTTAGTCGCATAAATATAAAATGTTGCAAATTTTAAAACAATTTCACGTATCTTCCAAAACATTTTAATCTGATCTAATGGAGAAAGTTAAGGCCTCGGGTCTGAGATTGTGAAAGAAGATATAAGTAATTGGTGATTTTAAAACAACTTGTCCTTGCGCTGGCTGTTCAGCTTTTATTTAATCAATAACTAATGACATTAAAATCACTGTTGAATATCGTAACAATCATTATTATTGTACCTACTTACTTTCAATGTGTTCATTTCACTTTTTGATCATTAAACACGACCTTGATTTATTACATAGGAAATGTTTCTATTTTGGACACATGTATGTAGCTATGATAATAAATGGTGAATATTTCAAACGGAAGATATAGAACTTATCATAGACAAACTTCAATTGACCTATGCTGATCACCTTTCCTTTGATACATGTAAGTTGAACTGACTTCGAAATAACGGACATGGGAATTATTTCACGACTAGTACTGTTTGTTTGCTGTTTTATTATTTTTTCTTGAAAATTATTATATTATTAAAAAAATTTCATGTAATATATGTATCATCACTTGCATATTTACAAAATAATTCTATCGTGATTTCTGTGGCATTAATGTC
This sequence comes from Magallana ariakensis, assembly GCA_020458035.1. Taxonomy (NCBI): domain Eukaryota; kingdom Metazoa; phylum Mollusca; class Bivalvia; order Ostreida; family Ostreidae; genus Magallana; species Magallana ariakensis. The sequence continues at coordinate 37,759,304 of CM035816.1, forward strand.
AGTAAATTACCATATAAAATGATGATGGTGACTTCAGATATATGATGCCTTGTCGGGGTGTCAAAAAGTAATTTTTGATTAAAATCGAGATCATGCCCCTTTAAAGGACTCAGGGAATATTTTTCTGTATTTTAAAATTTGTGATATAGAGGACGGCATTTAATGTGTATTATCATAAATAGTAAACATAAAATACATGTACACATTATTGAAATAAAATATTAAATACTTTAAAAAACTTTTAATGACTGTATTATGATTACAGTAAATAACCAGAACACGTCATATTAGTATAAATATTAAAGTAGCCAGGCATCGATTTTCTTCATAACTTACAGTTTCATATATTTTGATTCGTAAAAAACCCAAACATCAATTATTTGTTGCTATGTGGCCCGTTACCATGGTAACAGAGGGAAAAGATGTCAAAATGGCATTTTTAAAGCTCTTTCTAGAATGTATTGTGGGTAATGGCAACATTTTGGGTTGTCCAAGGCAGAATATATTATGAAAAATTGTCATTTTTAATAGAAAAAAAACAGTTATGGAGAAACGCATATTTTCACTGTATTCTCATGTTTTGTAGTATATTGAAAAAACATAAGGCAGATTTTAACTTAAAAAAAAAACTGCTAAAATTCTCTAATATTTTTAATAACAGCCAACCAAAATTACTTTCAATTTTTAGTTTTTCCTATTTCTTGACCTTGTTACCAAAGCAACGGGTATCAATATTTATATATTAAAATGTATATTGCAGGGACATTGACAGGGATGTAAAAAATGATAGTTACCTATTTCGGCAATCTGATTAAAATCAGCCGTTCTGATACGCTACCGCTCTTGAACGGCTGATTTTAATCAGATTGCATATTTCGGCTTCAAAAAAATGTAAAAATACTAATATTAATAGCTTGACGGTTTCCATGGTAAAATGTTTAAAGTATTTGTTTCTTCATTAATGTTCTTTTTTAAAAAAATGGTCAATATTACAAAGGTTGTTTTCTGCCTTTTTTATCTATTATTAGTAGGCAAAAACCAATTAAATGACTTTGATTCAGGTATAGATTTGCTATTTTGCCGTCTTTAGCATTGGTTAGCATGGCAATGGTTACCCTAAGCATCAAACGTTAGTGTCTAGTGCTTTTTACTCCAATGAATATCCATATATGAAATATAAAGAAAATTGATGACTATATGCGTGCCTAACCCTTGTATAAATCTATGATTCTTACATAATATGATATTAAATTTGAAAAATCTAAAATTTATCTATAGAGGCATATGCAAACTGAAGATTTGTATATTTTTATACAGTTTTTTGTTATACAGTCTGTTCAAGCGAACCAGTAGAAGAGGGTGTATTCTTTAGTATAATTCAAGACTCTTTCTGCTATCATGTAGAGGGTGTATATCGGTGCATATGAAAAGATTGCTTCTAGTCCTAGCACCTGTGATAGTTACTTTATTGGCTCTGAGTTTAGAAAAAATTTGATTTCCCCACTTCTTAGCCCAACGGACATTTTTTAAATATTAGGGGCTTTACTCTTAGCGGCTTGTGAATTCCTAATTAATTGGAGGATTTTAAAGTTATCCATTTTCGTGGGCAATGTATATTTGATAAAAGTAATTCATTTTAACGAATGTACGTCTTTTTTTCTTTAAGAAAACGAAAATGAAAATAGTTTTTCCCCAAAAATGAATAAAATAAATAAATAACAAACAAAAGCAAAAACAAAGAAACAAAAAACGGGACGACATTACGAACTTTATGATGTCATATTTCTAGAATGAGGGCACTAGGATCTGAATGAAAATTTAAAAAAAAACACAAAAGGAAACAAATTTGTCATTTATACCTATACTGAGCAAACATACCTAAAGTATTATTATGATATTCATTTTAGCTGGTCATATGAAGCCATTATCATATACTGATTATATGATACAAAATTTGTGAAATGAGGAAAATCTGTAAGCTTTTTATTTGCGTAATTGTTTTTGCAATTTAAATGTTTCTAAGATCAAACACTCACGGACATAATTTCTGCGCATCAAATGTTTTGCGATAAGAAAGTTGTCGCGGAAAAAGAGAATATCAAATTAAAATAAATAAATATATCTTATAGTCCTTTAAATAAATTGTATCTATATCTACTTTTTTAAATAAGAAAATAAAAAAAGTGAATCTTAATCTGAGCTACATACCTCACAGATATTTTTTAAGTTATTTAAATAATAAAACTTGAACAAATTAACGTTCTGAAAATAACAAATTTCAAAAGTTTAAATAGTCAAACAAAACGAAACTAAATAAAAATCGCATGTTGACAATTAATGCATGTTCAAATGTGGTAGAACAGCTGTATTGTAAATTAATTCTTATGTATTTATATGTTTGTGGAAAGCCCAACATTCATTTTCTGAAAAATAATCAATATTTTTGAGCGCTTTTTTTCTATTTCTAATTCCGTTGGTAGTTTGATACCATCCCATAGATTCTTTTTCATTTGGGTACAGGATATCAATCCAGCTTGGTCAACATTTCATTTCAACGGAATTCAACGTGATTCTAATGGAACTTTTCTCTTTTTTATGACTTCTTCTACGAGTCACAGGTGTTGTCTACTACTTCTTTGCAAAAAATAAACAGTTAAACGCAATTTGTCTGCATACGAATATACGTATTTCTTGAACTTTTTAAAAACTGTATTCAGGATATTGATCTGTAACAACATTTATTACGGTACCTGTATTGAATAATAATGTTCTATTTTAAATAATGTTTTATTCTGAACGTTTAGGGTTACTGTGAGTTGATTATTTCCTGTCCTATCGAATCTTTTCTACAGTGAAACCACTTACAAAGCTAATTAAAAATGAAGTGACTTTTAAACAATTTGTTTGTAAAACAATGCCATTATAACATAGAAAAGTAAGGTTTGTGTCCAAATCATAAAAATTAAATAATTAAACAAAAAGAAGGTAATGACTGTTAACTAGAATGAACAGTGAACAAGAATTTTTCTCATCTAGGATTTTGAAAAAACTGTTTCCAATACTCTGATTTCAGTTTATAACCAGAAAATGAGATGTACTTATAAAGCATATTAGCTGTGCCACCGAACACGCCAATCCAAACTTATCTCCAGATATTAGCTTCACAACCGCCAGTTTGCTACAAGAAAGCTCTGTTTTGGAATTCATGTCATAACAATTGTTCCATGACTTAAACTGGTCGTTCACATCAAGTGAAGTGTAGGCATATTGACCTTTATATGGAAGAACTGTCCAGTCAAACACGTAGATTCCACTACTAGGGGCCGTGAAGATCCCAGAAGAGGCGTTGTATCCCAGTGTTCAGATCAACAATATCGAACACAATTCGTGTTTTTGTAGCAAGGTTTCTTTTATGATCTTTTAAACGAACATCAATAACATTTTGCCCAATGATCTGAAAATTAAGTATGTAAATATGTATGAAACACTCTTAACAAAGACAAGAGAGCAGAGATATATCGTATTTATTTACATGTATTTCAGTATTAATGTAGATTATAGTTTTAAGTTTTTTTCCAAAGCATTACACAAAACAGTCTGTGTTTAGAGTAAATGATATATGCATCATTCCATGATTGAGTTTAGTATATTGATTGAGAAAGTATAATTTTGTTGCTTTATATCCATTCGTAAAATTTTGTTCTTTCAACAAGAAACGTGTAAAATGGCAAAGCAAAATCAGAGCATAAAGCCAATCTTGAAGAATACATTTAACTTAAAGTAATACTCAATTACTAATACTCAAGTAATACTCGTCTTAGTAGCTTTTGTACAGTTGTTTCTGACAAATCCAACAGCAAGACAGCTGGTTTATTCCACGATTTTATAATCCTCTCTGAATAATTCCAAACCTGGTCTTAGTGACACTTTGTCACACAATCCACATTTATTGTGATCATCAGTACGACAAATGTCAACATCATCCTGAAACTCATCGGAAGTCTTTGTGTGTAAGTACAATATATTAAGCATAAAAATATCTTTAAGCATTTTAGAATTTTATTAGAACTTAAACAATAAGGTTAAAAGCAATGAGGATAATGTAAAAGAACATGCGTATATCATTATAACAAATCTTTTTTTTATAAAAAGCACAACAATTAGGCAAAATTCATTACTTGCTTGTAAGCTAGGCAACTTTTAGTTCCTACCAGTAAATGCTGTGCACGATATAGGAAGGATTGAAGAATCATTATATATATATATTCTTCATGAAAATTGAAGCATTATGTCACGTCTTGTAACAGCTTGGATATTAAACTGAAATACAATGCTAGATCTTAAATATAAAATCAAGATTTTACATACTTTTGATATATAAACATTTATAGAATATTGATTATTAAAGCTATACATGCCGTATTTAACAATATTTTGCAATGTTGGATACCAGACTCAAACTTTCTCGAGTATGATAAGCTAAATGAATATAAAATAAAACATTCTGACACATGCAACAAGTTATTGGTTTTAACGGAGTACTAGAATATTCAATGTTAAAAGAAAATACCATTTTTTCTTGTTGAGATCTTGTTTTCTAAAATAATGTTGATTAGTTTAAAATGCTATAGAGTTTATCTTATAATTTGAAAGAAATTATAAATCGTATTGCTTAAGATTAAAAACGCATATTTCCTTTAAAAATATCAACATAGCTTCAACCCATATAAACAATTTATTAAGTGGTCTGTACTGTGAAACCATACATATGCAAAGAAATTGGAATGTAAAAATGATGACAACTCTTCTGCATAATGCTAACTTTTTGTACTGGAATGACGCTCGACATTGGATAAAACGTATCACGCATAATTTCAGTTTATATTTTTGTTGTTGCCAACAATATACGGCGTTTAGAAAGCCTTTTCATTGCATTTGTTTATTATGTTTATTGACATATCAAATGATTTTGTCCTTGGCATAACAAAACACTGAAGTTTTTGTTGCTGTTAATAGTAAGTTATCAGCTATAAATTACTTGTTTCTGTATGTCTACGGAAATGACAGTTTATAAACATCAGGAGAAGGTTTTACTTCTCGCATTTTATGGGTATTCATAGTCAGCCAATAACACACATGTAATTAGTAATAAAATTTACATCAATAATAATTTTGAAAATTCAATTTGCTTACAAACTACAAACAAAATCAGCGACATGTGCAGCAATTAATGTCTAAAATATCTCAAAAATCGCAGAAAAATGAACTCACGTTATGAATTGAACTGACGTTAAAATAAATCAAATCTGGCGAAGACAATGCAGTATGTAGGCAGCCGCAATATTTCATTTTGACCCTAACACACATATCAAGCAGTCGTTAAGTTAATGAAAAATCAAAAGATACATTGTACAACACTCTTTGTGCATTATATAATGTATGTTATTAGGAATGACATAACACAGGTGTAAGTTACTTTTGTAAAACTTCATTGTAATGCAGCTTTATATTTTATCGTAATTACTACACGTTTATACTCTGAAAGAATATAATGCAGTTCAATAAATCGAATTGACGTAGACGTTGCAATATGCGTTTCATATCAAATATTTTATAAAATCTGTTGCTAAATGAATGGTTTGTGTTATTTGTGTCCTGATTAAATTATAAGATATGAATTTGAATTGTCATTTTGCATAATTATTAAACAATATTTACATTTCACATATTTTTTGCGTGGAAAGCTACTGCAGTTATAACACTGTAACACACACAGGGTACTGAAAGGTTAAAATGACGAGTTTTATTATGACGTCACAAACGTTGAACGCTGTTAAATGAAACGTCACAAGCGAAAATCAAGGTTCACGCTTGTGGCTGTTACAGCGGCTCTTCCATTTATATGAACTTACCCTTAGGATAGAATAGGATTTTAAAGGTATAAATCACTTTTGCAGACAAGGCAAGAAGTTAAAAAAATGCAAATACAAGCATTAAATCATTGTTTTTTGAAAGATATAGTCTCATAAATGCAGCGGTGTGTGCATACAAATTTTCATAACGCGATAACGCGCGTTACTCAATTTGCATGCACACACCGCTGCAGTTATGAGACTATATCTTTCAAAAAATAATGATTCAATGCTTACTTAATTGCATTAAGGTAAGGAAAATGTAAAGTTTTAAATTCCCTCGAGAACAATTATATTTTCCGAGAACATCGCCCGAGGGTATTACGATTTTTTTGTTGGGATAAAATTTTATTTCCTCCCATTATTCATTCATTAAATTGATCATTATACTGTACGACATACGAAATATGATTATATTAAATACGTCAAACTCTACATATAATAGCTTTACAACTTCATGTGATAGATGTTCAACTCTTTTAAAGCAACGCTGTCGTGAACGTTTGCTATTCTATGTTAAATTTTTTACATTTATGTTAATACATGTATAGTTGATTTATCGGTTTCAGTTTACATGCGATGCCACTAGTATGTACTGGATACAGTGTTCTTTTCGCCCCGTGATATTTTCCCTTCTACTTACAATTTTTGCATTATTCTGGAATTCGTCCTTACAATGCTGTGTTAAAAGAGAGATGATAAGAGACATTGAAATTCGCCAAGTTTTAATCCGCTAACTGACAAAAAAGAGTGAAATGAGCGAAATAAAACTGAGTCGAATAGTTCCCTTATATGAATAAACTGTATATCTGTTTCAGGCCACAATTGAACTTGATTTTGGCTTTTGCTTTTGTCATTTTCTTGGGTGGTATCTTTTCTTGCATTCAACAATCTCTATTGAAGAGCATGTGAAATGGGCGGAATACAGTATATACCCCGTCTGACTCGTACGAGCATTCGTACGATGAAACGCATGATCAGACGAGCGTCGCTGGTCCTATCGCATTGGCGCACGTTCATTCGTCCGATCATCTGGTCTTTCGTGCGTTCCAACCGCATTATATTGCAACGCCCGCTTTCGTTGTACAACACTCGCATATAAGCAAGATATATCTCAAGATTAAATGCGTTTTCATCGCACAACGGTCGCTCTGAATCGTGCAAGTTTCGTACGAGTACTAGACTAAGTACACTTCATATGCAATTATTTTGGCAACAGTTTAACCCCCATTCACAATTGGGGCACGAGCAGAAGCGACAAAATATTCGTGCAAACGAAAAAATAGATATGGTTCGTTAACAGCTGCAAAAATATTAGACGAGCTGTGCTCGGGTGATCATGCGTTTCATCGTACGAATAGAGGCGGTATATACACCGCCCGTTTTTGATGCTCTTTAGTAGACATAACTGAATGCAAGTGAATATACCGCCCAAAAAGATGACAAAAGCGACAGCCAAAATCAAAGTCGATTGTAGCCTGAAACAGATATGATTATTTTGTCAGATTTGACGAATTCCAATGTCTCACATTATCTCTCTTTTACCACAACATTGCTCGGACGAATTCAAGACGAGGCAAAACTGTGAATAGACACGAAAATATCAAGGGGCGAAAATAACCCTGTATCAAGTAAATACTAGTGGCAAATCATGGGAACTAACACCGATAAATCTTGCAATGAAAGTAAAACGTTCTAAGATTACATGAGACACGTTGAGCAACAGTCTCATTGTCTCACAACACACACAAAAATAGCTTCAATTTGTCTTACGATCTTTAAAAATCGTGCATCGCTTTTGCGAGTACACAAAACGTTGTAAAAAGTTCGTACTAATGTTCGTGCGTTGCATTGCAATAATTTAGATCGCATTTGGTCGCGTCTGAATAGTGTGCATGTCCACCATATTGAGGAGACTTGATGCGACCACAAAAACGCATGCAACGAATGCAAGAGCTTGTGCAATGTACATGTATGCGATGTATGCGATAGCTCGTGCGAAGCCAAAACATTCCGATCGCAAAGTGTTGTAAAGTGCTCGTGCCCCAATTGTGAAAGAGGCCTTAGGAACCATATCTAATTTTTTTTCGGTCAGAGGAATATTTTGTCGCTTCTGCTCGTGCGCCAATTGTGAAAAACTGTTTAGTTCAAAAGAAATGTCTACACACTCCTTGCATAACAAAATGAAAGATAATGATTGGCTAAAATATATATTTTATAAAGTACAAATATTGTTACTTACGCCACAAAAAGACTTTTATCAAAACTATTAACATAGTTGACGTTACATTTTTATTTTTGTACAACTTATAATTAAAATCACTTAATAAACGTCAAATGGCCTAATGTTTTTCAGTTAATAAAATAAAATCAAATTAGCTACCCTTCTTTATCACATAAAATGATTTGAAACAGATTATCCCTATATACCGCTTTCCGGGTTTACGAAAGGCACACTGCTCCAATTCAGTTTATTTGAGCATAAAGTCGGCATCCATTACATCCATTAAAATCCTTCAAATCAATAGCAATACGTATTAAGGGCCGAGGTAACGTTTTTGTTTTAGATTAGAAAAATATTTCAGAAAGAGGGCATGTAACTTATTAATGTTTATTATTATATACAAAGAAAAACAAAATATACATATCTTATCTAAGATATTATAAACGCCTTTGACGTTAGTATTTTGATTACAGTTAATAATTATAAAACGTATAATGTTAATGTATATTAGCCGGGCTTTAGTAAACTCCAATTCATACTCTATGTTTTTGCTAGAGCTTCACAATCGTCATTTTCCCACAGGAAATGTATATGTGAGACTGTCCGCCACTAAAACACATCTTTGGCGTCCGTTTTATCACATCAAAAAGTTTAAATTTTAGACGTAACCTTAGTCGAGTTTCAGGACGGACGTTAAAACTTACTCCTAGTTTGTTTTTCATGAAGCGGCGTAGATCTAGCACTTTGTAAACAAAAGTGACGAAGTTTTGACTTAAGGTTACTCATTACACTGTGTAATATATTTTTAGCAAAAAAAATTTCTTGAGCATGAAACATGGCATGATGCATAAATAGTAAATAAGTCAAATACACAAATTGCAATTTCAGATAAAAAATTGATTATAAAAATCTAATTCATTACTTATGAACAAAAGCCCCTGGCTGAATCGAACTCGTAGTTCATATGCCCGATACTTTAAAGACAATGCATGCTACAAAGAAGAAAAGCAAGAAACGTAATTTTTCCAAATTATACCAATTTTGATAGCACATTTTCTTGAACATAATTTAATGACTTATTTGAATACAATTCTTAATCAAAGTCTAAAATATCAGATAGAAAATTCCAAAAGTTTATTTTTATCGGCAAATTTTCACATATATGACGCAGTGTTGTTCATTAATGTCGTCGCTATATTCAACATAGAAAAGACAGTACTAGATGTATAACTCTGATGATTTCTCGTCTTCTGTAGCTATAGTACAGACATACCCGAATTTAAATTCAGAGACGTGTAAATGCCCCTGCCAAATTCTGTCATTAAACGCAATTGTCACATGGAGTTTCATTCTGAACTTTTTAAGGTTAATACAGTCCCACCTGTTTTAAGAGGCCACTTGTGGGAGAATGACAAATTGGTCATTAAGACAGGTGGCTTCTTATTCCAGGTTTAGAATTAATGAAGAAAAAAAATCTATATAGTATATTCATTTTCAAACATAATTCTACACATTTAACAAAACACAAAGTAATGTCACCTAAAATCCTATTGATTTTACACAGGTTTCTGAAAAAAGTCTTATTGTTTATTTTGGTTTTTTTGGATTGTGAAGAATTGACAAATTATTATAATACAAAATCATTACAGGATCTCCGATATCGTATATAAGGGCATGCCTTGTTTACTAAGATATATAGCTATGTTCGTATTTTCTAAATAAGAAGACCTCTTTCTACATTCCATTTCATATACATGTAACTTTATTCACAATGCTTGATTTATACTCAGAATTCGGCATGGATAATAGGGCTAATATACATTTTAAGCGCAAGACTAGCCATTTGAAAACTCCTTGTAATGAATTGAGTATAAAAACAACACAAATCAGGTTTTATTATCAATTATCTCAGTAAATCCTAGCAGAATTCAATTTACACACGCAATTATTTGTTAATAACTCATTATCAGTTATTTAAGTTTGGCTTCTTTAGATACGAGTCGCATAAGATGTCATTTTAAAAAAACCCAGAAAAAATGGCATGTTAAAAGCACGGGATCTAAAAACACAGGTCACTGGCCGCGTTAGACAAGTGGCCGCTTAAATGAGTAAAAATATAGAAAAACTAGAGCTGAGCTCGTTGCAAGCAACGAGAAGGTCTTCCGTTACAGCTTCAAGTCGAGACAATCTGATTAAAATCATATCCTTGATCCCCTCCTTGTTTTTCTATTTTCGCTACAAGAGGATCTGAAGAAACCCCTCTTGAGGTCACCCCCTGTTGAACGTTTGTTTATAAATATACATGAGTTATTCTAGCAATCAGAGTAAGTGTTAGAAACGGTAATTTCGGGTTACAAACAAAAATGGAGTTGTACGACGAAATGATGCCACATGTTTGTGAATCTTTCGGTATCAGCAAGTAAGAGATGGAGCATATGTTGATATAAGACGCCCTTAGGGAATCTAAAGAATGTATTGGCATAACTTCCAAATCATGTAACTGAGGAATGGAACCGACGATTTCATTGGTCAAAGCGAAGTTCACCAGGAGTTGACCTCAAGTGGGGTTTCTTCAAATCATCGTATAGCGACTATAGAAATTTTAATCAGATTGCAAGTCAAGAAAGGATTGTCATTCAGTCTTAATAAAACCACCCCTCTTCTTGTCAGGGACTGACAGTTATTGATAGGAGGTCATCTTCACACTACCTTAACTTCTGACCAATCAGGGCTTTAGAAAATCAATTTGACCTCTTCAAAAGGAGACAGAAAAATTAATTCATGCCTATTTTCTATATAATACTGCAACCTCCAGATTGCATAGTATTGAAGAGTTACACTTCTCATAAAACAGATAAAGGCATGTCTGTGATAAGCTAGGGGTATATATTTAGATTGTATGCAAATTTAAAGGTCATAGAAAGGTGACCTCTTATTGATACCTATCCGACCCCGTTGAGTGTAAGGAGAAAAGGGTGGGCTGTCATTAAACTGGATTGTCAATATGATAATAGTAAGTTCAGAAAACGAGGCTCACTTTCAAAGTATTATTTTCCTACCAGACAAACTCTCCTTTTAACTTATTTCACGGTTATATCAATTTATGATAACTTAAAACACATATCTTATATGTACATGTATTTAATTATTCCAACCAGAAAATCGATAAATACGTTTACATGTATGTACAACTAATGACAGGATTCAAACTACTGGTATGCCTATATCATAGTGTAATAAACACAAAACCCACTGCGCTGATGCATGGAAAAAAAGTGTTATGTTTCATAAACATTTTGATTCCCTATATTCATACTTAAACCTCTACCGCTAAAACATGGAATAGTTTATGTAAAGTGCAGTGTTAAAATTAGATTGAAAAGAACACCAATTGTAAATAAACAATAATGCCTTCTCCCATCTGAGGGTGCGCTATTAGTATACGAGACTGAGGTGCTCAGTGGTAGGGATAACTATCCGTAAAATGTTTGGCCATACAGGCCTCAGTATTGTTTTTGAAAGGATGAGCATATTTATCTGAAATCTTCACAAGCAAGTAAAAAAAATTCACAAATCTTCAAAATCATAATCCGCGGCAGTGGTAGGGGTTGTGAGGCATCTTTAACTTCATTTTTTTCAAATAGGATTTTGTTTTAAATATCCCAATATTTTTTTTTTTTTGCCTTGAGTGCTCATCTAGAAAGTGTGTGGGGGTGGGGGTGTCAATACCCCAAAATTTAATTTTCTAAATGTAAATTTCAGAAATTGTTGGCAGGGGTGGGGGCAGAACTCCAACTGAATCAAAAATCCTTTTTGTCACTTTTGTGTGACAGGAAGAGAGACCTCTGGTTTACAATTATTTCTATCATGTCACATATACATGTTTTAGTTATAATATTTTGGAATTTTTTAAAGATACAATGTCATTTATTTGATAAAAATCATATATTTATGCATACATGTATTAACATGTGACGTGTAAACCTAAAAGTAATCAATTTTGTTCAGTTTTTTACTTGAGTAACAGAAAGGCATAAACCAGCGTTTTGTTCAGAGCACTGTGTACATTGTATATTTAAACCAAACCAAAAGAGATGGTGTGACGTCAAAGCAATTTGTTTTTGTTTTTTAAACAAAAGAGTTCTACATAATGTCAACCTCCGGAAAATACGATTTCTCTAACTTTAACATTTACAACACATGCGCGGATCCAGAAATTTTTTCCAGGGGGGATCCGAATTGAACGTAGGGGGGGGGGGGGCTACACTATTCATCAGAAATGTTGACAGGCAAAAATAAAAAAAAACAAAAAAAAAAACTTATTTTCCAAAATCATGAAATTTCTAATCCGTGGAGGTAACGTAGTATGCCTATAACTTGAAATCAAAGTACTGAAGTACTGACGGGAGTTGATTTTATCGCTTATTATTCATTTTATAATCAACAATATGTTATTTAGCATGACAAGTAATTTCTAATCTCTATTTAAATTATGTACATTTTTATAATATGAATTCTCTGACTTTTCCGACAAGAATTTCGAGAAAACCCCATATGAATCATGTTGTGTAATATTTAAAGATATATTTAATTCCATCAAACTATGTATCAGTAATCGAAATATTTCTAAAAATTGTACACATGTCTGGATACAAGCAATATTGAACTCTAGTATCGTTCAACCAGACGCTCGGCTGTCTCCGTTAATCTCCGACTACCAAGAGAGACTCTCTGTCGGAGATTTACGGAGACAGCCGAGCGTCTGGTTGAACGCTCTGGCGTAGGAATACATACGACTACAAATAAAATATATAAAATGTTCGTACTTTTTAAAATCTGACTATTTTCAAGGTTTTATAAATATGTTTTCTTGAAAAACAATGGTTCAGTATACATTACACCGAATTTATCTATTATTTCAAGAACTAACTCTTGTCAGCGGTGATTATTTGTGCTTAGGTCCAAACACTGTTTCACTTTCGGTTTGCCAGAGTAACTGCATAGGAGAGTTGATTAAAATCAACTCCCATAAATTGTACCTGTCAAAATTTTTTTCTCCCATATTCATGATATGCCTAATCCGATTCATGATATGCCTATTCCGTGGGGAGGTGGGGGTGCGAATATGCTTATAACTGCATTTTTTTCAATATCACACTTAATATTTCCGCTTCCGACGCCTTTCCAAAACATATATGTGTTTTCCAGGGGGGGGGGGATCCAAATCGTATTTGCGATAATTTCACTATGTAAATTTAATAACTTCTCATTTTTCGGGGGGGGGGCGGACCGCATGCAGCAATTAATAAAATCCGTTGAACAACACATATCTATACCATTTAATTGTAACTTTGAGAAGTGCATACATTTTTGGGAGGCAACTGTGTCGCTAGTCTGTAAGTCAAATGAATTATGTCCTAAGGTCTTTTAAAGAAATAAGAAACTGTCAACACTTGCAGTACTCTGATGATTTCTATGGCGACCGACTGCATTGAATAACGTATTTCATAACTTCTAAACGTGAGAACAAATAATTATTATTTAACATCTTTGACTTAAAACTTTAAATTTATATTCAACAATTGACCACTACAGTGATAGCTCACTTCCAAGTGTATTTTAATTACATAACAATTGATGATCTGCATCCATAAATTACCTATGGCTATCTGTGTCCAGGGTTGTGTGCACTTAAAAGGCCGAGGTTTTTAACCGGTCTGTTTACCTTAGGTAAGTTCAGGTGGGGGTGGAGCCTATATTAAAAGAGGTGTGAAACCCGGAGGGAAACACGCTCGCTTGTGTATACATGTCTATATGCACGGAGTATTAAAGTGCTCTCAAAAATGTTTTTCCGTTTATTTAAAAAGAAAATCGTATTTACATGTATATGTACTTATAAAACAAATTGTTCTTCGTTGAAATGAATATAAACGCATGAAAAACCGCGTGCGACATGTGCAAAATCTTTCGTTTGATTGAACAAGTTTCTGTTATGGATTAACTGAGAATATATCCTGATGTTTTGTGAATTATACAATTACCCCACCGTACTCAGATACAACTTTGCAACCAATGCTTGTAAATCTTTTCCGATCAGCTGCTAAATTAAAGTGCACAATAATTATACCAGCTGCGCATGCACCAGAGCTGTCTGTACTTGTTTCTATTCCGGTTTCAGCTCGTGAAATTTCTCAAAGAAATGTGATAACTAAACGCAATATTTGATTTCATTTAATTATTTATTCTCAATTATTCACAAACATCTTTATTGATAAACGACGTCTTTCATGGATACATGATCGGCACCACATGATTGGTGATCAGCGCATTTAGTGTGGTACATAACCAAGTACGAGTAAATTTTTAATTCATTTTTTTTTAATATTTCTTTTGTTTAAAGTGCTAAAAGATAGCGATTTATTGTCACGGTATGCATCAAATCAAAAGAAAAAAGTTTATTGCACCGTCGTCGCGAGCGCTGGGCATGGTATACACAGGACGAGTAAACAAATGCCAATCATTTTCTAACATCCAAACTGGGGCCTCGATTTAGTTGATTAACAAGGGTTACACTGACCAGGTAAATTTGAAGGCGGTGCTTATTTTTCGGTCGCACGGGGTGATTGAATTAACACGCAGACTGGCCGAATAAACACACAGATTGCAAAGTGAAACACATTAGGAAGTACGTTAACAAATAAGGAGTCACCAAAAATTGGTTTTCGCCAATCACCGGGGGGGGGGGGGGTGTAGCAGCACAGAGATGACTGTTTTTAAACTTCCTAGAACGCTTCGAAAATTAATGATTTTTTTTACTATGTCAACCCTCTTAAAATTTGGTACAACTCTTAAGAAAACTTATTTTACTTTCTACACTATTTAATTTTTGTGTTGGTCGAATATTAATTCTTACACCAGTATATGTGCATATATGACTCGATGGCCAGGAAAGTTTGAATATTGTCTTAAAAGTGTTAAAGTCTGTAAAAAGTAAAAACAAAAAGCAATAATTAACGGAAATGATCATGAGTAACTACAGTCTATTCATCGTCGGACCCCACGCGTTTTCCATCCGTTAAATTGCTTGAAATCAGTGTAACGGATAGAAAACCCGTGGGTTCCGACGATGCAGTATATTAATCTTACATGTAAGTTAAACACATATCAATTTTACATATGCCGGTAAATATCTCGGAATTTCATTATATTTAATCTTTTATTTATACAATCGGCCTTGCATATTTAGAATCGAATTGATAGATTACTTTTATTCAATTAATGATAGGTTTTTATAAGATTTTTCGCCCTGACGTTTAAATCAACGCTAAATGAACTGAATAAGGGAGATAAATTCATCTTTCATCTAAAACCAATATAAATGAAAATAAAATAAACAAATAGTTTTGTGTTCGTACAAAATATCAATAAACATACACGTGTGATAAGGTACATGTAGATGTCCCCTCTCGCGCCATGTGCGAGCGTGCGAGGGATGATCATCATTTAAAGGGGTAATCTTTGTGGGTTTTTGTTGCTGATCTAAAACATTATTAGTACAGTTCTTATACAAACCCACCATTGATTTATGTCTGACGATGTTTTGGATTAGGAATAATATCGGATTTTATAATTTTCAGAATGACTTCTTAATTTTCATTTTAAATAAAACATTAATAACTTAAAATTAAAACAGTTCCTGTATTTGCGGCTATATAAACTCAAAACAAGTACATGAAAGACGCGAATCTGATGTATTAGGTAACCGCTGACCGCTTGGTAGTGCACCCGCGGCCGAGGAGCCCGCGATCTCCTCGGCCGCGGGCGAGGAATAGGTTACGTAAAGTTACAACACACACAGCTCAGAATCCAGGAAGATTTGAAATGTTTGTAGTATAATAATGACTAAAATCTACCAAATAGAAGTTGTTATTTTTTTTTTTACTTAAAATCCACAATTGATCTATGCCTGATATTACTTCCGATTGAGAATGACATTTCTTTTATTAATTAACAGAACGTTTTCTTAATTGACACTCTATCATTTAATTCAATTTGAGAAGAATAAACGTCTATGTGTGATCAAAATTAAAACAATTCTTGTTTTCGGCTAAATGAACTCATAAATTGAGATACGTGACTCCGGTGTATTAGATAACCGCTGACCGCTAGGTAGTCCAGCCGCGACCATGGCGACCGACTTTCTCG
Source organism: Magallana ariakensis (assembly GCA_020458035.1). NCBI lineage: Eukaryota > Metazoa > Mollusca > Bivalvia > Ostreida > Ostreidae > Magallana > Magallana ariakensis. The sequence continues at coordinate 37,775,645 of CM035816.1, forward strand.
GCCGCAAGCGAGGGATAGCTTACGTAATGGTTCACACACACAGCTCTGATTCCAGATATATTTTAAATGCACGCAGCATGATAACTAAAATGTATCACATAGATTTATTTTTTTTCCGTTAGTTTGTGTGATTTACTAGAAAAGAAAAAGAATTTTTATATTTTCTGTTTCTCGTTTTTTAGGATTGTGCAGAATTTACGAAGATGACTTAAACTCCTCACATAAAAGCATGTATCCTAAAATTTTTTTTTTTTTTTTTTTTTTTTTTTTTTGTGAATTAAAGCCTCCTTTTTAAACAGGCATACTGTCTGTCGTAACTTAATGTCAGTTGTACGCACAATGACTTTCATTAACTTGCCAAATAAACACAGGTACGTGTTAACATGTAAAGCTTTTTACACTCATACTACACAACCCACCAACAAAATAACATTGTAACGACATTTATAGGATCCCAACAAACAACTTTTCCAGCGACAGCTATATCAAAATCCTAGCCGTTTTTTTGTTATTTAGCAAAAACTTTCAAGGGCCCTTGGCCTTAATTTAAGGGGCGAGCCCTTTTTTATTGGTGTCAAATGAAAGTCCTTGACATTCTGCACAACTTTTATTCTACATGTCTTAACAAAATATTTTTCGTTTAAAAGATACAAAGGAAAATATGTCTAAATTTTCGCACTTTTTGGAACCCTGTTTTTTGACCCCCTGCCTTTTTCTAAATAAAGAAAGTAATCCAAAAACAAAAACCGATGTGCAAAACTTCAATGTCTCTGTTATTCAAATTCGTTGGATTCCCATTCCCTGCTATCATAGTCTCGGAGCCTTTGTCTGGAAACGAAAGGCCCTAAATTTTTTTAAAAGGGGAATAACTCGTTAACGGAAGAGGATTTTTAAAATTTATGAAATGGTTTAGATAGTGTTTTGTAAAGGCTATAAGCCCTGAAAATTTGAGCAAAAACCGTTCAGAAATGAGCAAGATATGAAGCCTCAAAGTTCGCGTCTAGGAAGAAAAAAAAAAAAGAAAAATAAGAACTAGAAACGAGCTCGTTGCAAAGCAACGAAGAGGTCTTCCGTTGCAGCTTCCTGTCGGAAAAGGATTGTCAATCAGTCTGATTAAAAGCACCCTCTTCTCCTTACAGGGTCTGACAGGTATTGATAGGGGGTCATCTTCACCTGACCTAAAATTCTGACCAATCAGGGCTTTAGAAAATGTATTGGAATTTTTAAAATGGAGACAGGCAAATTATTTTAATCCTGCTTTCTATGTAACCCCCAGACTGAGTATTGAAGAGTTGCACCTCTCATTAACAGATAAAGTCATGTATTTGGTAAATGAGATATATATTTAGGTTGTGTGCAAATATAGAGGTTAAGTGAAGATGAATTGTTATCGATATGATAAAAGTAAGTTCAGAAAATCAAAAGTAAATGATGACGGCTTCTCCAACCTGAGGGTGCGCTGTACGAGAGGTGCTCAGTGGGAGGGACAACTCTCCGTATAATGTTTGGCCATGCAAGCACTCAGCATCGTTTTTGCTTCGGGGAACAAATTCATCCGAAATGTATTAACAAGCCAATAAAAGAAAAAATTAATCTTCAAAATTTAATCCGTGGTAGTCGTAGGGGAGGGGGGGGGGAGTTGTGAGGCAGCTATAACTTATTTTGTTTAATATAATTTGTTTTCAATTTGCCATAAAAATTTATATTGCCTTCTACTAAAATGTGGGTTGGGGGAGGGGGGAACAATGCCCCAAAATTCAATTTCCTTTAAGTTAATTTAAGGTGAATTTTGGTTGCGAGAAAGGGGGAGAGTGCTCTCAGTGGACTAACTGGCGGTTCTGTGAGCAACCTCACAAATAATCCCCCCCCCTACTCACTAAGAAAAACAAAATCATAACTAAAGTATTTATCTACAGACACAACTTATGAAATTTCCTTCAATGACCTTGAACTTCACAAAATAACCTTGAAACAAAATCATAACACACACTTAGGTCATAGGCAATCTTTGTGTAAAGTAAGATCTTTCAATGTTTGGAGGGCGCCTTGTTTAGAAAGCTACATTACAGAAATAATTTGTTCACTTAAGGTCTACGCCGCGCCCTGCCGCCAGAAATCGGTGTCACTAGTGCTTAATTTGGCGCCGGAATCCTTAAGGGATTACCCGTCCCCCGAGAAATCCGGGCTCACCTAATGAGCACAAGTCAACACTTAGGTCATAAGCAATCATTGTGTGAAGTAAGAACTTTCAATATTTGGAGGACGTCTTGTTTAGAACGCTACATTTCAGAAATAATTTGTTCACTTAAGGTTTACTCTGCGCCATAGCGCCGGAAATCGGTGTCATTATTGACTAATTTGACGCCGGAATCCTCAAGGGATAACCCGTCCCCCGAGGAATCCGGGTTCATCTAATGAGCACAAGTCCTAGTTTGGGCGCAGGGCGCCATGTTTAGAACGCTACATTACAGAAATAATTTGTTCACTTAAGGTCTACTCCGCGCCCTGGCGCCGGAAATCGGTGTCACTAGTGCCTAATTTGGCGCCGGAATCCTCAAGGGATTACCCGTCCCCCGAGGAATCCGGGCTCACCTAATGAGCAGAAGTCCTTGTTTGGGGACAGGGCGCCTTGTTTAGAACGCTACATTACAGAAATAATTTGTTTTCTTAAGGTCTACTCCGCGCCCTGGCGCCGGAAATCGTTGTCACTAGTGCCTAATTTGGCGCCGGAATCCTCGAGGGTACACCCGTTCTCGAGGAATCCGGGCTCACCTTATAAGCACAAGTCCTAGTGTGGGTGCAAGGCGGCCTAATAATTTCAGTTGTTTAACATCGGGATCAGAAAACGCTTGAAAAATAGTGACCTGTTAATTCAAGAATGCACATTTTGTCTCACGCGTAAGAATTTCGATCGAAAGATTCATTCAGTAATGCAGTTAACCTCGATGAACTGACCTCAATCATAAGAAGATGCTCCATGAACTGACCTCGATCTATTGATGTTGCATAATAGTAGCTAGGAAGACGGCTTGATTTATAATAATGCGACCTCAATAGCAAGTTATGATGGCATTCAATGTTTTTCAGTCGCATTAAATTATTTTAATACAACTCTTTCTTTGTATACGTGTTAATGCTCTTTGAAGAGCCCTACTCAGTATTCTGAAGAAGAAGAAGATACATTAACATTTAATAATTACGTTAAAAATATAAAATTAGACAAAGAGTTAACGAACGGCTTTTCCCAAATTTATTTAAAAATTAAATTTGTTGACGGTTTATAATAATGAAATTATGGTGTACAGATTCAAAATATTCTATATTTTGTAAAAATACAGTACTTATTTTATTATTTTACATCAAACTGATCATGTTGATTGCTTCTAGCTATCAATATATCATTATTGCCGATCATTCCTTTAAAAGGAATACTTGTTTTTTGTTAGTGCGTTGGAGTTAGTGCTGGCTAGCTTTACTCTGGTAGTGAGCTATCATGGTACATGTATTTCAAAGAAACAAGAAATCTGTCGACACTTGCAGTACTTTGATGATTTCTATGGCGACCGACTGCGTTGCATAATGTAGTCGTATTTCATAACTTCTTAATCCGAGAACAATTTTCCTTTGACTTAAAACTTTTAAGTATAATATATTATTCCGTTCATATCTGTAGAAGTTTAGCGTGTTCAACAGGTTGATTTATTAGCAACATTATCCGATTACGATTTCGCACCTACATGTATAATGTGAAGATGATTGACATCGAATAATAGCCTTATTGTTTAACAATTGACCACTGTAGTGAAAGCACACTTCGATACTCAATAATATTCGATAACCTTCGATACATTGTTACTCAATTACATAACAATTGATGATCTGCAGCCATATAAACATAACCCGACTGGGGCTATAGATGTTCTCAGCTGTGTGCGCTGTTCAAAGCGACACAATATTTTCGGTCGCACGCTGCGATTAAATTAACACAGACTGACCGAATAAACAAACGGGTGGGAAAGTGAAAATGTTACACATAAGAAGAAGTCGCCAAAAAATGATTTTCGTCAAATCTGATTATCTTTTTGCCAATTAAAAAAAATCCGAATGCCTCAATTCAGGACACCTTTTATCGTGCCAGCACCTACCGCAAACATGATACATGGAACTTTGATTATAATAAACTACCTTGTGCGCAATCGTATTAATCATTGCTAAATCAACTGTACATGTAAAATAAATTTATCTTTTCATCTTAAACCAATATCATAGTAGAAATCATAAAAGAAAATAGTTGTGTTCGTACAAAAGTCTGAAACATGCACTCGCGCGGGATCTCCTCGGCCATGTGCGAGGGATGATCATCATTTAAAAGTTTTAATATTTGTGGGTTGTTTGTTGATTTAAAACAATATTTGTACAGATTTGTAAACATTTTAGACCTACAAACCAACCATTAATTAAGACTGACGAAGTTTCCGATTTGTAGTAATATCGCCTTTATAAATTTTCAGAACATCTTCTTACACTCTAATGTTTAATTAAATAAAAACAAGATGGACAAACTCTTATAACATGAAGAAATTAAAACAGATCTTGTATTTTATTTACGGGTATGTAAACTAAAACAATTCTAGAGTGCGCGGCTAAATAAACTCATATATGAGAGACGCATTTCTCGTGTATTAGATAACCGCTGACCGCTAGTTAGCCCCGTCGCGACCATGGTGACCGATTTTCTAGGCCGCGGGTGAGGGATAGCTTACGTAACGGTACACACACAGCTCTTATTCAAGGTAGATTTTAAATGCATGCAGTATGAAAACTCAATTGTAATACATAGATTTATTTTAAATCCGTAGTTTGTGTTTTACTACAAAGGAAGAAGAATGTTTTGTTTTCCGATTCTCGTTTTAGGGATTGTGCACTATAAGAACTTAACAAAACTAACATAAACTCCAAAAAAAAAATCTATTCTAAAAAAAAATTTCCTGTATAAACCAGCATACTTTCTATGGTAACTTTATGCCAGTTGCACGCACATAGACTTTCGTTAACTTGCCAAATTAAACGAGGTACATGTTAACATGTACAGCTTTTTACACTCATACAACACAAATCACCAACAAAATAACATTGTAACGACCTTTTATGAGATCCCAACAAACAACTTTTCCAGCGACAGCCATATCGAAATCCTAACCGTTTTTGAGTTATTAAGCAAAAACTTTCAAGCGCTATTGGCCCTTAATTTTAGGGGGCCAGCCCTTTTTTATTGGTGTCAAATGAAAGCCCTTAACATTCTGCACAACTTTTATTCTACATGTCTTAACAAAATATGTTTCGTTTAAAAGATACAAAGCAAAATATGTCTAAATTTTCGCACTTTTTGGAATCCTATTTTTTGACCCCCTACCTTTTTCTAAATAACAAACGTAATCGAACAACAAAAATCGATGTGCACAACTTCAATGTCTATGTTATTCAAATTCGCTGGATTCCCATTCCCTGCTATCATAGTCTCGGAGCCTTTGTCTGGAAACCAAAGGCCCTAAAAAATTTTAAAAGGGGAATAACTCGTTAACGGAAGAGGAATTTTTAAGTTTATGAAATGTTTTAGATAGTGTTTTGTAATGTCTATAAGCCCTGAAAATTTGAGCAAAAACCGTTCAGAAATGAGCAAGATATGAAGCCTCAAAGTTCGCGTCTAGGAAGAAAAAAAAAAAAAAAAGAAAAATAAGAATAATCTTACAAGCACAATAATAGTAAGGTCTTCCGTTGGAAACGGAAGACCTTAATAATCTTAATCTGCACAATAATATAAAGGTCTTCCGTTGGAAACGGAAGACCTTAAAAACTTAAGCAGGCGGGATTTGAAATTGGCCGCTCAAAGAAAGTGGCAGCTGATTAACGGAGGCCGTAAAACATGTGCAGCTGTATACGATATTATTTAGTGAGCGTTTGAAAATGTACACCAACTGAATGAGTTTAAAGAAAAAATCCTCATTCACACTTTACAAAGTTAATGAAAACAGAATTTACTATATATTGTAACGATATATTTGCAAAATTAATCCAATCGCCCTGTTAACGTTCGTGTAAACCCAATTCCTTTTGAGGGTCGACTGGGCATTCCCGGGACCCCACCTCCTCCAAATATGAAGATTCAAATATGGGATACAGGGTGTAAGCCAGCCCCTTGAAAGCTATCCCATTATAACTGTATTATACGAAATTTCCAGTTTTCGCCAGGCTAGCTAAGCCTGTTAACGGTCGTGTAAACCCAATTCCTTTTGAGGGTGGACTGGGCATTCCCGGGGCCTCACCTTCTCCAAATATGAAGGCCCAAATATGGGATACAGGGTGTTAGCCAGCCCCTTGAAAGCTATCCCATAATAACTGTATTATACGAAATTTCCAGTTTTCGCCAGGCTAGCTAAGCCTGTTAACGGTCGTGTAAACCCAATTCCTTTTGAGGGTGGACTGGGCATTCCCGGGGCCCCACCTCCTCCAAATATGAATGCCCAAATATGGGATCCAGGGTGTTAGCCAGCCCCTTGAAAGCTATCCCATTATAACTGTATTATACGAAATTTCCAGTTTTCGCCAGGCTAGCTAAGCCTGTTAAAGGTCGTGTAAACCCAATTCCTTTTGAGGGTGGACTGGGCATTTCCAGGGCCCTACCTCCTCTAAATATGAAGGTCCAAATATGGGATACAGGGTGTTAGCCAGTCCCTTGAAAGCTATCCCAGTATAACTGTATTATACGAAATTTCCAGTTTTCGCCAGGCTAGCTAAGCCTGTTAACGGTCGTGTAAACCCAATTCCTTTTGAGGGTGGACTGGGCATTCCCGGGGCCCCACCTCCTCCAAATATGAATGCCCAAATATGGGATCCAGGGTGTTAGCCAGCCCCTTGAAAGCTATCCCATTATAACTGTATTATACGAAATTTCCAGTTTTCGCCAGGCTAGCTAAGCCTGTTAACGGTCGTGTAAACCCAATTCCTTTTGAGGGTCAACTGGGCATTTCCGGGGCCCTACCTCCTCTAAATATGAAGGTCCAAATATGGGATACAGGGTGTTAGCCAGTCCCTTGAAAGCTATCCCATTATAACTGTATTATACGAAATTTCCAGTTTTCGCCAGGCTAGCTAAGCCTGTTAACGGTGGTGTAAACCCAATTCCTTTTGAGGGTGGACTGGGCATTCCCGGGGCCCTACCTCCTCCAAATATGAAGGCCCAAATATGGGATACAGGGTGTTAGCCAGCCCATTGAAAGCTATCCCATTATAACTGTATTATACGAAATTTCCAGTTTTCACCAGGCTAGCTAAGCCTGTTAACGGTCGTGTAAACCCAATTCCTTTTGAGGGTCAACTGGGCATTCCCGGCGCCCCACCTCCTCCAAATATGAATGCCCAAATATGGGACACAGGGTGTTAGCCAGTCCCTTGAAAGCTATCCCATTATAACTGTATTATACGAAATTTCCAGTTTTCGCCAGGCTAGCTAAGCCTGTTAACGGTGGTGTAAACCCAATTCCTTTTGAGGGTGGACTGGGCATTCCCGGGGCCCTACCTCCTCCAAATATGAAGGCCCAAATATGGGATACAGGGTGTTAGCCAGCCCCTTGAAAGCTATCCCATTATAACTGTATTATACGAAATTTCCAGTTTTCGCCAGGCTAGCTAAGCCTGTTAACGGTCGTGTAAACCCAATTCCTTTTGAGGGTCAACTAGGCATTCCCGGCGCCCCACCTCCTCCAAATATGAATGCCCAAATATGGGACACAGGGTGTTAGCCAGTCCCTTGAAAGCTATCCCATTATAACTGTATTATACGAAATTTCCAGTTTTCGCCAGGCTAGCTAAGCCTGTTAACGGTCGTGTAAACCCAATTCCTTTTGAGGGTCAACTGGGCATTCCCGGCGCCCCACCTCCTCCAAATATGAAGGCCCAAATATGGGATACAGGGTGTTAGCCAGTCCCTTGAAAGCTATCCCATTATAACTGTATTATACGAAATTTCCAGTTTTCGCCAGGCTAGCTAAGCCTGTTAACGGTCGTGTAAACCCAATTCCTTTTGAGGGTGGACTGGGCATTCTCGGGGCCCCACCTCCTCCAAATATGAAGGCCCAAATATGGGACACAGGGTGTTAGCCAGCCCCTTGAAAGCTATCCCATTATAACTGTATTATACGAAATTTCCAGTTTTCGCCAGGCTAGCTAAGCCTGTTAACGGTGGTGTAAACCCAATTCCTTTTGGGGTAGACTGGGCATTACCGGGGCCCCACCTCCTCCAAATATGAAGGCCCAAATATGGGATACAGGGTGTTAGCCAGTCCCTTGAAAGCTATCCCATTATAACTGTATTATACGAAATTTCCAATTTTCGCCAGGATAGCTAAGCCTGTTAACGGTCGTGTAAACCCAATTCCTTTTGGGGGTAGTCTGGGCATTCCCGGGGTCCCACCTCCTCCAAATATGAAGGCCCAAATATGGGATACAGGGTGTTAGCCAGCCCCTTGAAAGCTATCCCATTATAACTGTATTATACGAAATTTCAAGTTTTCGCCAGGCTAGCTAAGCCTGTTAACGGTCGTGTAAACCCAATTCCTTTTGAGGGTGAACTGGGCATTCCCGGGGCCCCACCTCCTCTAAATATGAAGGCCCAAATATGGGATACAGGGTGTTAGCCAGTCCCTTGAAAGCTATCCCAATATAACTGTATTATACGAAATTTCCAGTTTTCGCCAGGCTAGCTAAGCCTGTTAACGGTCGTGTAAACCCAATTCCTTTTGAGGGTCAACTGGGCATTTCCGGGGCCCCACCTCCTCCAAATATTAAGGTCCAAATATGGGATACAGGGTGTTAGCTGGCCCCTTGAAAGCTATCCCATTATAACTGTATTATACGAAATTTCCAGTTTTCGCCAGGATAGCTAAGCCTGTTAACGGTGGTGTAAACCCAATTCCTTTTGAGGGAGGACTGGGCATTCCCGGGGCCCCACCTCCTCCAAATATGAAGGCCCAAATATGGGATACAGGGTGTTAGCTGGCCCCTTGAAAGCTATCCCATTATAACTGTATGATAGGAAATTTCCAATTTTCGCCAGGCTAGCTAAGCCTGTTAACGGTCGTGTAAACCCAATTCCTTTTGAGGGTCAACTGGGCATTCCCGGGGCCCTACCTCCTCTTTATATGAAGACTCAAATAAGGGATACAGGGTGTAAGCCAGCCCCTTGAAAGCTATCCCAGTATAACTGTATTATACGAAAATTCCTGTTTTCGCCAGGCTAGCTTTGCCTGTTAACGGTCGTGTAAACCCAATTCCTTTTGAGGGTCGACTGGGCATTTCCGGGGCCCCACCTCCTCTAAATATGAAGGCCCGAATATGTGATACAGGGTGATAGCCAGCCCCTTGAAAGCTATCCCATTATAACTGTATTATACGAAATTTCCAGTTTTCGCCAGGATAGCTAAGCCTGTTAACGGTGGTGTAAACCCAATTCCTTTTGAGGGTCGACTAGGCATTCCCGGGGCCCCATCTCCTCCAAATATGAAGGCCCAAATATGGGATACAGGGTGTTAGCCAGCCCCTTGAAAGCTATCCCATTGCAACAGTATGATGAATTTCTTACCTTTTCGCCAGGCTAGCTAATTATGTCAATCTTCAGGGTGGTCAGCAAGATATGATTTTTAATATATAACTGTTTCTTTACATTAAAAAGGGAAGTTTATGTGGAATTCTAATTTACGTTTATTAGGATGTTTACGGTAATTTGAATAGCGAACCGACCGCAGAATTCTATTCGCTATTCGAATAGTTAATAGCGAAAAGCGAATAGAACTTCAACTTCTGAATGCCTGAAATTTGTCCTCTTTCGTAGAATACATTATGTCGCATCAACATTGTTACACCACAATTTTATTCTCCATAGTAGTCGAACATAAATAGAACAATAGTTTATTAATTTCACAATTTCTGCGATATAAGAATGAAATCATATTTAATAGTATGTTAGAAGAAATATCATCACATTGTTATAAAAGAAATTTCAAAATTACGAGTAACACTTAATGTATTGAATTAAAAGAAACATATTTGTTTCAGAAATGAAAATCGTAATCGAGAAAATGTCAAATTAACAATCTAGCCTTATCAATGTAGCCTTTCACGCATAGTTGTGACTGTCTTTTGCGAATCTATCTATAATTATACTTTAAGGAGGTAACTACATGTACCTAAATATGTCTTTAAATTAATCTGAAGATTTCATATTGTTTCTTTCAAATAAGCTCCATATGGTTCTTTTCATGAATATTGCATCACTTTTTTACTTAATAAATCAATTCAATATTTATTAGTTATATATATGATATAAAATGGTTTGGGCCAGTTTACGCTTTATAAACCGTTTTATATCATATATTGAATTCATTGCTTATAATTTAATTTTTTTGCTATTAATTGTAGATAAAAACAATATATTTTTTAGCCAATCCGAAAGCGCAGTACAACCAGAATCAAATTATATTAAAGATATTGCGTGTTTTATCAATAGTACATTTTAAAGAGATGACAGTCTTAAATTTTAGTTTTTCTCTTTTTCATAAACTAAGTATTTGACCCAAAATTTGGATAGCTACATGAACATAAAGATTACCATTGTATTGTGATGTACATAGTGTGCTGTCTAAAAGGTTTTACAAATCGACTTGATTTACAGTGACTAAACTGTATATAATGGCTAATTTCCGGGTTTTTATCGATTTTGACACAAAAATGCAGTTTTTAACTCAAAAATTTCCACTTTTGAAAATGTTTTTTTAAAGTACTGTGTCATTAATAATATATCCTCATAATTGTAATCATATATTTTAGCTCATTTCTCATAGTTTACTCATAAGAATTAAATTTGAGAAATTTTCCAGTTTTCAGCGATTTTTGTGAAAAAACATATTTTGACCACAAAATGCGCGAAAAGAAGCCGATGGATTTCTGTCGATATTTTATATGATCAATAGCATATGTCAATAGATTGAATTATACCAAGAAACCTTTTGTTGCAATTACTTTGAGGTTGGGCGATTTTTTGAGCTAGATTTACTAGACTATTTATGTGCCATCATATTTTGTTAAAATTTATAATCAAAAACTACAAAACTTGTAGTGCTGATTTTAGCAATATTTTGATAAAATTCTGATATTGCTATGTAAGAAAGCCAATGATGTAAATAATTTTGAAATTTGTTTCCGTTCTTAAAATTAATGAATATACCGGTACTTTGCAAACAAATTCCATCAAATAAAATAATTATTGCGGAAAATTGAAATTGTCAAAAAAATTCATAATGCCAGGAAAGGGGGACAATTCCTATCAAAATATCTCCCTTTCAGCGCACTCACGAAATCTAGATTACTATTCATACATTTACTTATATGTTATACATTTACTTTCATGACAATTCTTATTTTAAAAAAAAAATACAATGTTCAAAGGAATTCCTTTTAAGCTCACCGGGGAGCTTATGCTATACCCCCGGCGTCGGCGTCGGCGTCCGGAACTGGTTAAAGTTTTTGTTGCAGGTCCTGTATCTAAGTTATTACTTGTCCTATTTTCACCAAACTTGCATGGATGATGCATCTGGACCTACTTATGGATGTGAAAGACTTAGATGCTAAATCTGAGCCATGAATTTCAGATGCTGGAGGAGGTTAAGGATTTGGAGCAGATTAAAGTTTTTGGTACAGGTGCCCTTTAATAGCCATTTCTAAGTTACTACTGGTCCTAACTTCACCAAAATTGCATGGATGGTGCGTCTTATGATACTGATGCACCTGACAGGCATGAATGCAGAATCTGACCTATATGTTTCGGATGCTGGAGGAAGTTAAGGTTTTAAAAGCTGGTTTTGAAGCAGGTGCTCGCTGATGATTATCTTTTAGTTATAACTGGTCGATCTAACTTCACCAAACTTGCATGGATGGTGCGTCTTATGATACTTGTGCACTTGACAGGCTTGAAAGCTATGATAATAAATGAATCGCAGAGGAAGCATCAGATACAGAGCCTGATCTCCATTATTAATTATGCTAAAAAAATACCTCCTACCTCACTCAAACTTGCTCGATAGATGTGTTTGTTGTTAAATGATATAACATGATTCCTGTGATATTATATAAATAGTGCCTGTTTAGGAGGGTACCAGTTGAAATTGACACCCCGAGAAAACCATTGTCAACCGACGCGAAGCGGAGGTTGACAATGGTTTTCGAGGGGTGTCAATTTCAACTGGTACCCTCCCAAACAGGCACTATTTATTTTATTATACTGAATGTCTAAATTTTGTAGCAAATTTTACTGCTTTTATATAGAAAATACGTGAGTTCTACAACGAACCGTACGCGCATAATTTACGCGCATGTAACAATTCGTTCTATCGGTCCGTTGCCAAGTGTGTTGCTAACGCTGAGGGTATGAGAACGCATTGTCAACTGCGTCTAAACCAATCAGATTTCAGTATTTAACATGAAAGTATAATAAAGTATATTATGATATGATACACTATTGTATTATGTGATACAATATTATATCATATATTAAATTGTAAAAAATTATGATATGATATGATATTGTATCAATTTTTTGGTATATTATGATATGTTATTGTTACATATAGTATTGTATATTATAATAAAATATTGTATAATATGATATTTTATTTAATATTGTTGTATCACATAATTTTGTATCATATCATATTGAAATATATAATATTGAATCACATGATACGTTATTGTATAATATTGTATCATATGAAACGATATTGTATAATATGATTTTGTATTAGATAATATATTATTGTATCACATGATATTGAATCACATGATAAGGTCATATATTATATTGTGTCATATGATATTGTATAATATGAAATTGTTATATATAATATGTTACTGTATCAAATGATATTGTATCATATGATACAATAAAATGTTGTATCAAATTATAGTGTATCATATGATATTATAACATATTATGTATCATTTATGATACAATACCATACAATACAATATCATACTTTAGTATACAATATAATATCATATGCTAAAATATTGTGATGTTTTATGTGATATGTTATTGTATCATATGATACTATATTGTATTATATATTGTATATTATGATATTGTATTATGTGATCAAATACAATAATGTATAACATAGTACAATACCGTATCATATTATATGATACAATATCATATTTTAATACAAAGTCTTATAATATGTTACAATATCATATTGTATCATTATACATTACAGTTTAATATTGTATTAAATGATATATCGTACGACACAATATTGTATAGTATTATAGGATGCAAAATCGTATTTAATATTAGTGTATTGATAAATATTGCATCTTACAATACAGTATGAAATGAACATATGGTTACCAAACAATTATTTAACATACGATATATGATATTGTGTCAAAACAGTATCTATGAATATCCAAGATCATTAACTATGATTTTTATATAATTATATTTATGATAAAGGTGGTCTCAAAGGTGATGCCTCATAAAGGTGATGTTCTGCGGTACGATTCGAAATTTTTAATAAAATACCCTGAAAATAATACGTTGCGCCTACCCCACCTGCATATTGTCGAAGTGTTTGAGCTTTTCCAAAGATATCTCAACTGGTAGTTTATCAATAATCACTGTCTTCCGTGCGATACTTTTGGTTATCAAAATCGATTTTAATTAAACATAAGAAGTCTTATAATACTCGATTACCTACTTTCACCGCTTCAAAATCACGGCCCCCGTGTTACACCGATCACAGCCCCCTCATGTGTGATTCTACACGGTGAAGCTTCACTAATTAATAATCAATGAAAATTCCTTTTAAAAATCCGGATATCATCTGGATTTTTTGGATTTTACAATCTTGTGCATGCGCATTACATTCACGCTAAATAACGGGAGGCTCTTTAGTTTATGTTTCCATAATATCACATTTGCATGGATAAGTATGGAACGCCTCAACTGCCTTATGTGAATAAACTTCATTATATGATTATACTTTAACATTACGTGATGGTACTTTAACATTACGTGATGGTACTTAAACATTACGTGATGCTACTTTAACATTATGTGATGGTACTTTAACATTATGTGATGATACTTTAACATTACGTGATGGTACTTTGACATTAGGTGATGGTACTTTAACATTACGTGATGGTACTTTAACATTACGTGATGGTACTTTAACATTCTTCATTATATGATGGTACTTCACTATGCGGTGGTTCTAAAAATAGGGAAGCGTCGCCTCGGGATCGAAATACATGTACGCTAAAACTCTAAACACGTGGATGCCTGTAAAGTTTTTTAACACTGGGCTGATTCTCTGTTTCAGAGATTGATCAGATAGGACTAAGGTCCACTGAGACTAGTTTAGATCAACAAATACTACTGTTTGATTGAGTGTTGCCTTAAACTTTTAAAAGGGTCATTTTAAATTTTAAAGAATAGCTGCTTGGTGAGACCATTTGGGCTCCCCATCAGCGCATAAAAATCAGGGGGTACGAAAAGTCCCCCAGGGGATAGTTTTTTCTCAAATCTACATATAAAAAAGTTTATCAAGGAGTCCCCCGCCCCCCCCCCCCCACTTTTAAAAAAAAAAACATAATTAGCCATGAGCAGCGGGATCGTGATTCCGTAAAACTCGGTGATATTTCGAAGCGAGACTAACGAAGAGAGTATAGGACTTAAATCAAGCTACACAACAATTAAAACAAACTTCATTTATCTTTATTTCCTTAGATTAAAATGAACACTTTTCGAACTCAATTGGCTATTGTTAAAATCTATATTGCCAAAACTAGATTTTGTGTCGCTCATGTGAAACTGGATTCTGGAGGGAATTGTGGCACAGTCACCTTCATTATATTTGTTAAAACCTGTGCCGAAATCTCGATGTGTCAAACGCTTTCCGAGTCCCATGATTATTACTCGTCCTCGTCCTTGTTTAGGCGCTTTCAAATTCGATGTCAATTTTATAAGTACGTTTTATGTCGTAGATTGATTATTTTAATCCTGCAAACGGGCACCTTCAGTTGGCGCTTGTTTTACCACTGCTTAGCCAGGTCTATTGGTTTTGGCGCTTCTACGCGATTAAACAGTGACTTACTGTCCAAAATGACTTTTAAGGGAGTACGAGCAATCATCCAGTAGATCCCAGTGCAGCACCTTTTATTGGGAGGGGGAGACCTACAGTAACTACTCAATCCCGACAAGTAAATTTTTAAAAATGGGGGGGGGGGGGTCAGTTGCCCCGTATTTTAAAATATTTTGATCTATTAATCTACATATGATCGAATTCCATATTTACATATGTGTTTTCACATTGTTTAAAAAAATGAAATGGTCAGTTCGTTAAACATTTTTTTATATTGTGTATGTTTCCACAAAAAGCATGTTAGTTAAAAAGAGAGTAAGTAAAATGAGTTTGGCTTCATGAAGCATTTACAGTGCTTATATTGTGTAATTTCAGTAACTAAGCGCATCTGCCAAAATACATGTAAAAACCTACTACTGGCACTGAAGAAGTGCACAGTACATCTCATAAGAGAGGATCTCAGTGTCGGAACATACGATTTGTTTGGGTGCAGTTTATTTAGGCATATAACAACCACACATGCAGCTTATAAGATCACGGCCCCATGCAAAGGATAAAGCATTGCATTGGTGTTGAATCTGATTTTAGCAGTAACTGTACTATTGTACAAATCAGTGCTTACACAGGCACGTAGCATCGTTTTTGAAAGGAGGAAGGGGGAAGGCAGACTCATCAAAAAAATCTTGACAAGTAAAAAAAAAAAAAAAGAAAAAGACAACTTCCTTAAATCATGAAAAATCCTAATCTGAAGGGGGGGGGGAGGCTGATGCTACGTGCCTGTTACATTGCCCACTCCTACACAGAGAGAGCCCGTCGATCCCAATAAGTCCAATCTAACAAATGACAGAAGTCTTTGTTTAGGTGCTATTAAAATTTTTAGCAGTCCACTCTGATCAAGCGCCAAATGATTGGGTTCTGAATGCTCATTTTTGGACCAAATATCCCCTGGGGGACTTTTCGTACCCCCTGATTTTTATGCGCTGATGGGGAGCCCAAATGTCTCACCAAGCAGCTATTCTTTAAAATTCGAAATAACCCTTTTGAATTTTAAGGCAACACTTAATCAAACAGTACTATTTGTTGATCTAAACTAGTCTCAGTGGACCTTCGTCCTATCTGATCAATCTCTGAAACAGAGAATCAGCCCAGTGTTAAAAAACTTTACAGGCATTTACGTGTTTAGAGTTTTAGCGTACATGTACTTCGATCCCGAGGTGACGCTTCCCTATTTTTAGAACCACCGCATAGTGAAGTACCATCATATAATGAAGAATGTTAAAGTACCATCACGTAATGTTAAAGTACCATCACGTAATGTTGAAGTACCATCACATAATGTTAAAGTACCATCACGTAATGTTAAAGTACCATCACATAATGTTAAAGTACCATCACGTAATGTTAAAGTAGCATCACGTAATGTTAAAGTACCATCACGTAATGTTGAAGTACCATCACATAATGTTAAAGTACCATCACGTAATGTTAAAATATAATCATATAATGAAGTTTATTCACATAAGGCAGTTGAGGCGTTCCATAGATAAGCTCAGAAACGATAATACAAATACGTGTAAATTTTCATTGAAAATTTGCTACATGTATATATTCTGTTCATCAAAGAAAATACGGGAGATAACTCTAACTCAGTGCATTTGATTTGAAAAATCCCGATAGTTCCGAATGTCAACATGGTGTGTAAATTTGAAGCGAGTAAAAAACGTTGTGGAAAAAGTGTTAAATTCTTCATAAATATGAATTAAATTTTTATATGAAATGTATTTACGGCCTCAAAATGGTTTGTTATGAATGAATTTTACTGTTATTTTCAATAATGCTTCATTAATTTTCTCAAAATCGTATCGGAGCGATTCCGTAGTTTTTTGCGACATTACGGGTATATGGGAGGCATTTTAACTGTGGTGAAGGCCTGTCCCGAGACACAGATTATTCTATTAGAATAAAATTAGATTATTCCGATATCATATGCAATGTCAACCCGTGCACGCACGGGTCAAAGTCTAGTAGCTTTTATTGATTAAGATTACAACTCTGACGGTTTTGAAGAGCCAGAATCAGATTTATTTACGTATCTCAAGAATGATATTTTAAACACGCTGGACATCAACAATAAAATAGATATACACTGTATATGTTAACATTCGAATACAGAATATGTGGTTATCATTCTAACTGTGTTTGGTGGTTTCCGTGTTCGATAGAAATGCGCGTAATTTTTTTTATTTTGCCTATGTACGGAACATACTAGTACCCGCTATGTAAATATAGTCGCGTCTACGTAATGTGCCTTTATATAGTTATTGTTCTCAAGCGATAGGGATATTTAAAGGTCCTTTCCACGTTAGGGATTTGTCCCGCTGTTTTGCAACACCTTCTTTATATTTTTATATTTCATATTTTTAGCCCATGTTGTCTAGTGTGTTTTCACTGGGAAATTTCATAGAAATGAAGCAAGTTTATAACAATTTGGCTATATGCATTCATTGGACTTCATAAAATTGCTTTTAGCTCTTTAGCATAGTTCAATGCATTTAGCAACTTCATTGCAACATATATTTAATTATTTGTAACGAGAAATGATCTCGTTGTTCAATTGTGCATTATTTATAACATTCTGAGGTTACAATGCTGTGATAGTTTCTTGATTGATCAAAACTCAGCTTAAATGAGAAAAACCCCACTGATGCAAAGTTCTATAGAAAAGATTTCCCCCTCCTTCTTACGTAATGAGAGAGGATTTCACCTTTGTTACGATTTGTGTACAAAACAAATGTATAATACTCTAAAATATCATAAGTTTATTGCTAGAAACATTAAACAAGAAAAATCCAAAGTACCAAATAATTCAACTACAATAATCAATTTATATACTCGTATTAGAAGGGCTTTTCGGTCTGTATTTCGCTTACAGTTTATAACCAGAAAATGAGGTATACGTTTCATATATGTTAGCCTTTCCCATGAAAACTCCAATCCAAACTTTATCTCCTTGATTTAGCTTCACTGCTGTCATTTTGCTACAAGGAAGCCATATTTTGGATGTAGAATCATGACAATGGTTCCACGATTTTAACTTGCCATTCACGACAAGTGAAGTATAGGCTGATAAACCTCCCCATGTAAGAGTTGTCCAGTCAAACACGTAGATCCCACCGCTAGGGGCCGTAAAGATTCCGGTTGAGGCGTTGTATCCTAGTCCTTCATTCAGATCAACATTTCCGAACACAACCCGCCCATTTCTGGCAAGATTACTTACACGCCTGTTTAGCCTAGCATCAAAAGCTACCACCCTATGATCTAGAATTAAGTTTGTAAAAGAAAAAAATAATTTTAAAAAAGCCTTCACATGAAGGTACGTGAATTGTTCATGCATTGTTAAACTTAATATTAGTGCCTTTCAGATATGATTTGTTTAAACAAATAAAATATACTACATGATAATTTTGAAAAAGTCATATTGTATACATTTTATTTGTTAAGATAAAATTAATAATATCAGAAAGGACACCAATATTAGATATTACTTTTCATGAAATATTTTCACCAATACTTTACATAAAATTCTATTGTATGCACAATGAAAGTACAAGTACATGTATATCATTCAGTTTGAAATTAAAGTATATCATTCAGTTTAAAATTCCATGTTCATTTTATTTATGTTAACATATATATGAAAGATATATGAATTAAGACAGACTATTTAAGAAGATGATAATTATAAATATATGTTACCGGCTATTTTTAACCAATCTTAGTATCGACTGGGTGTGATGAACGCCTTTACGGTGTTGACTGTTGCGGTGATAGTAAAATGTGGACAATTTTTTATTTCAATCATAAAACAAAAAAAAAATCGTGTAAAAATAGAGCATTATCAAAATACAATGTATGCACAGACGGGGTGTTGTAAAATACTAGTGAACAAAAATACTCTGCAGATCTACACTCGTCCTCCTCCTGGTATCCTTTCTACAGTTGTCTCTTACAAATCCAACAGCCAAACAAGTTTCTTCCACGCTTTTATAATCCTCTCTGAATAATTTCAGGCCTGGCTTTGGTGACACTTTGTCACATGATCCCCATTGTATTGTGACCATCAGTACCACAAATGTCAACAACATCCTGAAACTTATCAAAAAATGTTCACGAATAAAACAAAATTAAAATACCGGTATTATTTTACTGGGCGGCCATCCACTGGGGTAGTTATTATTATTAATATAGTGGTGGTATGAAAGGTATGATACGGCTGCAGGTGCGTGACGCAGGCGTTATTGCCCTGCTACCCAAAAGCATTATTACAGCTTGTTAGGAAAGTGAGAGCAAGCAAGCATGAGTTTATCATTTGTAAATTAATCTCTGTAGTTGTCAGTTGTGTATTGTGCATGACAGAGTTTTGAAAGATAAAAGTGAGTAGTTGATTGAGTTATGGGACTGAGTCTATAAGGAGTGAGAGAACATTGGTACGGCAGTACCCAGGGAACACATGAGAGAGAGAGAGAGAGAGGAGGGGTGGATGTCATTGGATGTCAGGACGTATTTTATGTATGCGAGGATATTACATGTGGTTCATATATATTGTGTTCGTTGTGAATATGTATTAAGCAGTGTCAGTGACAGGAAGGACCCCGTCACAAATATATAATGAAAATAAACCCCATAGCAGTAATTACCAATAGTCCAAAGCTTGGTAAAATCAATACTTGGTTGGACGAAAATTCGATCAATGCATCATAATTTCTTTCATCATCTATACAAAATAACAAAAGTAATATGTGGGAAAAACAGACCATCACCAAACCTTCCCATCAAAGACAAACAAGGAAAGCTGTTAACATCAGAGAATGAAATGGAGGAACGGTGGACAGAACATTTTAAGGAGATCTTAAACAGACCACCTCCGATCCATGAACCTGAAATTAGTGAACCCGAATCAGAGTTGAATATCAACACCAATCCACCAGACGTTCCAGAAATTACATCTGCCATACAGTGTTTAAAAAATGGAAAATCTCCTGGGAGTGACAATTTAAATGCTGAGCTATTCAAAACGGACCCACTCCTTACAGCTACCATCCTCCAACCAACCTTCAAAGAAATCTGGGAAAGTAAGACCATACCAGATCAATGGAATCACGGAGTCATCGTTAAAATACCAAAAAAAAGGAAATTTAAATGACTGTAATAACTGGCGTGGAATAACACTTCTCTCCATTCCAAGTAAAATCATGGCTAAAATTATCATCATAAGAATATCCAAAGCCGTAGATGTCAAACTACGGAAAGAACAAGCAGGGTTCAGACCAGGACGAGGATGTATCGACCAAATATTCACACTGAGAAACATCATTGAACAGTGTACGGAATGGCAGCGACAACTTTATCTGAACTTCATCGATTTTGAAAAGGCCTTCGACAGCATTCATAGAAACAGTCTCTGGAGAATTGTGCGTTCGTACGGCACCCCCCAACATCTTATAGACATCATCAAGAGTTTCTACGTCAACTTCAGATGCAAAGTTGGAAACTCAAGCATCGAATTTGATGTCAAAACTGGAGTTCGCCAAGGTTGTGTAATGTCATCAACGCTCTTCATCATAGCCATCGACTGGGTCATGAGGAACACAACATCAGACATCCCAAGAGGCCTCAGATGGGGAACGTTCACAACACTTGAAGACTTGAACTTTGCCGATGATATTGTCCTGTTTTCCCACTCCCATCAGCACATCCAAGACAAAACATATAGGCTCCACGAGTATGCTGGAAACATTGGACTGAAGATCAATGCCAAGAAAACTGAAGTCATGGCCCTAAATGTGAATAACCCACAAGGAGTTAAAATGGACAATCACATCTTTCCATTTACAAACAACTTTACTTATTTAGGGAGTATTGTCACAACAGATGGTGGAGCAGACAGGGACATTCAGCAGAGACTAGCCAAAGCCAGAGCAGCATTTAAGAACTTGCAAGCTGTGTGGAAATCCAGCCAGTATACCAACAGGACAAAGCTCAAACTGTACAAAAGCTGCATCATACCAATTCTTTTGTACGGTTCAGAGTGCTGGAGAATGACACAGAACGACCTTAACAAACTGTCAACTTTCCACACCAAGTCCCTGAGAAGAATCCTAAAAGTATTTTGGCCAAATACCATCTCAAATCAGGACCTTCTCAGCAGATGCGATCAGGAAGATATGGCCACCATCATCACCAGGAGACGATGGACCTGGATTGGCCACATACTCAGAAGGGACCCTGAATCCATCATAAAGACAGCCCTCTTCTGGACACCAGAAGGAAAAAGGAAGAGAGGGAGACCAAAAGTTACCTGGCGGCGAACAGTGGAAGCCGAGATGAAAGAGCATCAGAGAAGCTGGGGCACTCTCCAGAAGCTAGCCGGTGACAGACAGGGATGGAGAGCCCTCGTTACTGCCCTATGCGCCAAAGGCGCCACGGGCAGTAAGTAAGTAAGTTCTTTCATTATCTATTAGTGGGGGGGGATTCTTACATATACTTTGAGCCAACAGTATTTTTTTCAAAGTTAAAACCACTAATATGAAATTCGCGCATATTAAACAATTTCAGTACTTACTTTAATGGCAATTTGCAGTCATCTAACCGATGAATGTGATGTACAGTTTTTCCGAAGAATCGTCACACATACATTTATATACATATACATGTATACTAAAATAAAAATGAAAATATCAGTTTACGTGTTTGACAGCTTGGATATTAATTAAAATGCAATATAACACTAAAACAGTTTGAAGATGGGTGAATAACTAAAGCGTGTAAAATGCCTGGTACATGAGGATAGATTAAGATACTATAAAATTAAAATATCAACAAATCTCATTTTTTTTCCCCTGAATTATTGAAAACAATGTACATTTACCATAACATCGATTTATAATCATTAAATATGTTAAATCCTTGGAATATGTTGATTTAATAAACTGGCGTAACTATGTGTGCCAAACCCTGTGTTACAGTCTAGACTGAGACTTTTATATAGTAAAAGCCAAAGACTCCGTTTTCGGAGTCCCGGTTAGACTGATAAAGAAAACATCATAGATTGTTATGATGCAGAAATGTAGTTAACATCATTTTACTTGTTTGTCAAGAATTCTTCCAAAAGTCATTAATACAAAACAATGAAACACTGCCATAGTATAATTGTTGGAAATAATTTAAAAACATACAGAGTTTACTTATATATTCCCCTTTATTTATAATTATGTATTTTTAGAACTTCGATGGCTTTTCTTTTATAGAGAGGGTCTGAGTTCCATATTTTTGTCATAGTCTATATAATGTTTAAAGGAAATCAAACCGATTTCAGTCAACAAAATGACCCACTATACTTTAAAAATATCAATTTGTATCCCAACAATTGAACGTTTTAGCAAAATAATACAAGTCCGTAAATTCCTGGTTGAAGTCGCACATAGGAAATGTCTCAGTGGTTAGAGCAGCAGACATTAGTTAAAATTATATAGCTATAGGGTTTTTAGGTTGTGGGTTTAATGTAATATTATAATGTGCTTTGAAAAATGACGCACTTTGAAAACTAAAAAAAAAATGGAGGCGGCAAAATTACATTTTCCACTAGGCTTCTTTTCTTATTCAAATATAAACAATCATATAGTTTGTATAAATTGTAGTTCATGTACATGGTTTTGTGTATTATAATAGTACGTACAAAAAGCAATTGTCAACCAATCACCAACCGCGAATTTTGAAGCTAATTATTATGTTTGTTTCATTTTGCTCTTATGATCTCTAGAATTCTGGATCTTCAGGAGCTTTGTTCCCTAGCTGGACCTACTACATGGATTCGCCCCTCTTGTTCAAACAATTCTCCTTCAGCTGCATCCAACACTGATGTCAGTCTATTAATCTTATCATGATTTGATTTGAACATATTTTTATTGTACAAAATACAATTGGGATTGGGCACTAGTTCCATAACTTAGACCGCCCTCTCCCAATACAAAGATATAATACATGTACATTATATAATTTATTATGTGTACACAACATAAATAAAGGCCAGTGGATAAAATTGCAGTATACATATATGTAATTGACATGTATATAATTTTCAAAGGTGTACTTAGAGTTTTAAGATTAGTTAAATCTTTCAGTGTTTTTAATATAATTATAAACTAATGTAAATAAATGGTTGTTGTCCTTGTCACTTATTCCACTGTCACCCCAAAGTAAAACATGAGTATTCACAATGTTAAGATTTACAATTTGAAAAATGTCATTAAATAGAACATGTCTAGCATCTTTATATTTATTACATGTGAAAAAATAATGGTAAGTATCTTCGAGCTTACCACATGAACAGAGTGGACTGTTTATGATATTACATCGAAATAAATCATTATATTAAGTGCATAATTGTGACGAAGTCTAGTATGAATAACATTCGAAAACCTATCACCATATATAAAAAAATTAGGTCTAGTTCTACAAGTTAGTACATTTTCATCTTTGACAGAAACATGTATTTTTTCCTTAAAAATTCGAACAGAATAATTATCAATATCAATTATTTGGTAAAAAAAAAAAATACATATAACATTCGATCAGCATCGTTTATACTTTGTTCTGTTACATTCGTATCGTTATTCATATAATGTTAACATATGAATTAACCACAATCACTTGTGAAATTACCTTTATTTGCCGGGGGAAGATAAAAGAGTTTTATTAATGATTGACCATTACGAGCACCCCACCCCCCCCCCACCCCCGAGGATTTTGTTCAAGATTGACGAAGTGTTTATTTTTTGTTGGGAAAAAGTCTGTCCCCCCCCGTCCCCCACACGTTCAAAACCGATGGTACGTGTCTGTTACTTTTCTTTATATGTCTGGATCTACGAATGTTAAAAAGAATGTTCAATTGGCAAAAAAATTTAAGTACGAGTTATCTAAATTAATTTGCCTCGTTTTGAAACTTATCTGGACGCGTGAGAAAGGAAGACGAGGAGAGGTATTTTATTGGTTTAATATCTCGTTATGAATATAAAAACCCAATCTGCAACAGCAACAAGTCATTATTTATCGACTTACCATGTCATAGTCTCCCTGTGAACTATATACATGTTAAAATTAAGTTGCCAATCCTATTTTTTTTCGTTCTTTGTTATATCCGCCGCATTCCGCGCAAAAGCGAAAGAAGGAAACTAAAATTTATTTGATTATGCATAAATTATTGTTAAGGAGATATTTTCTAAGATTCATTGTATTATAAACTCCAGTGAGTAACTGTTTTCATATTTTTTTTCTTATCATTGATAGGTTTTTTTATTTTGAAAACGAAACGTATCGAAATTCGAGGCCCTCAAGGGGTGTTACAGTTAATGAATTAACGTATCAAAATTGAGTTCACCCATATGAATAGTCAATTTAAAAAATACCTTTATAACGAAGCTGTCTAAGGGTCAACGTTTTAATCAGGTTTGGCACATTCCACGTTTTTATGGGTTTAGTTCGACTTCGGCAGGTCCAGTACAATCACTAGATTTAGCTACGTAGCTTGAATTACCTATGTAGTAGGAAAGGAGGAACGAGCATATACATACATTGAAAACATATGGCTGGACCGGGAATCGAATCCGGGACCCCTGCAACTCTAGTCAGGAGCTCTACCACTGAGCTACCCAGGCCGATATCCACGGTCCATATAGCCCCAACTACTACATTCCTCCCTCCTTAAATAGTCTTCGACCCCGAAGACACAACTCAAGTTCACCTTGTCAGGACTTATATTTATATTGCCTGAACAAGGAAGGCCACGGCACCATCTGTAGTAGGAAAGGAGGAATGAGCATACAAATACATTGAAAACATATGGCTGGACCGGGAATCGAACCCGGGACCCCTGTAATTCTAGTCAGGAGCTCTACCACTGAGCTACCCAGGCCGATATCCACGGTCCATATAGCCCCAACTACTACACCTATATAGCTTTATTTACCTACCAAATGTAGGTTTATTTAGCTACCCAATCATACTTTTCTCTTAAATGGGCATTTGTTCAAAAAGTCGCACTTAGGTGCAGTAGTAATTTTCAACTTTGAACTGATCTGAAAACAATTCATGAAAAAATAACTCTTGAAAATAATGCTCTTTCAGTGCAATTGCAGTCAAAGTTCTAAAAGTATTGAGGCTATGTATAACTGTTTATGTGTTACCAAACAGCTACTTCTTAAATGGAATAACAAGGAAGAACAGTTCTGGTTAACATGATAATTGATTGGTAATAATTCAGCACAATGTGAAGTAATCACACTTATCCATGCCTCATCGCACACAAGGTGTCAAACTGTTACTCAAACAATAGAAATGCATGTTTTGCTTAAAACTGCTCAAAAGCAGCGCTGTTTTAAATGTTATTGTTCTGGGTTGTTTTTTTAAAACTACACAGTACAAATATAGGTTTACAGTTCCTTGCGACTTTTTGTCTGTTTTACATAAAAAGCAAAATTTCATAAAGGTAGCTAAATAAACCTATTTCAGGTAGGTAAATAAAGCTATGTAGGTAAATCAAGCTACGTAGCTAAATCTAGTAATTGTACTGGACCTGTTCGGATCAGTGGCCAATTGCCTGATATAAGAACCCCTAATTGTCCTACATTCCAATCATTTTGATCATATCTGCTTATGTTCATAGAGTGATAAAAAGGTTCATGTTGATTAATACAGTATGTACACTACAGTGCTGTACTCTGACATATACATATGTTGTTATTATTTAATGCTCTTTTTAGAAAGAAAACAGTTGGGCTTCCTTACTAACCATAAAATTTATCCATAGTTTCTGTACAACAAATTCTCAGTTGCAATTCACACTTGAAAAATATGCTCTGATAGAACATTTGATTGTGGCAACCTCAGATATATCACAGTCTTGGACATTTTGTTAGTTCTGTAGTAAAAAATTGGGTAACAGAATTTAACTTGCAGGTTACATATTTTATATCTGTTAGCATTGATCTGAAATTCGGAATGTCGTCAGAATTGTCATTTCAAGTGTTAATAAATTCTTAATATTCATTCATAATGGCCTAAATAGGCCTTGTAAATCTAGCTAACATATTAATTGATTAATCGAAACACCGACCTTTGAAATATTAAAGTTATTGTATACTGTATACCAAATAATTTATCAAATTTTTTTTTTAGCAAATACTTTCTTTATTGTAGTTCAGAATGCCACCCTCAATATCTACAAAGTTGTATATAGGGAATTTACCCGAAACATGCAGAAAAGCAGATCTACAAAAAATGTTTGAAGCCTATGGGAAGGTTATTGAATGTGACATTGTCAGAAATTACTGTTTTATTGTAAGTTGAAAACTTTTGGAGAAAAGAAAACACTTTAAGGTCTTTTGTATGTTTACAATTTGTATGATTACCCACTTTGGGTGTAAAATTGATTTGTATGACTTAATATTGATATATTTTTTTTAAAGATTTTTGATTTGAAACAAGTTTTGCAGTAAATCAATGCATTATCTACATTTGGTATTCCACGTATCAGAAATACATTTTCAACCAAAATATTTAAAAGTATTTTGTTTGTAGTATTTAGTACCATGTAAACAGGAATAAATGATATGTGAAAATAATTGTTCGCAGTTCAGTTAGTAAGTTGACAGTTATTCTGTTTCTGTATTCTGTTTTGTATTGTAGATGTGTTTAAGGAGATATGTACTTTTTTTTTAAAGCTTATTGATTTCATATTTCTTTGTTTTGTAGCACTTTGAAAATCCAAATGAAGCGAAAATGGCACAAGCCAATTTAGATGGTGCAGATTTTGAGGGAGTAAAATTGAAAGTGGAGGTAATATACAATGTATACAAAATTATTGAATAACTTACCGGTAATCGAGTATGTTCCCTTGAATGTGGGTATTATACATTAATGTACTGTTGATCACTTAGTTGGGAAAAATAGATATTGACTTTTAATTTTGAATATTATAGTTGTCTCACAGCAAAGTGAGACAGAAACCTGGAATGGGAGGGAAAGGAGAATGTTACAGATGTGGCAAAGAGGGACACTGGTAAGTCTGTAAAAGAAGAGCTGTATTTTTAGATATTGATTCGGATCCATAATATAAAGTAGTAATTTTACAGACAACAATTTATCATATTGTTTTTTCGGTCTTTAAATTTATAAGTTTGTTTGTTTTTTTAATAGGTCAAAGGATTGTCCTAAAGGACCGTAAGTATATCTTAAATTTTGCCAGTAGAATGTATGTTGCTGTTTATTTGTATGGTGAAAATTGAGAAGCTTTCCAAAATGAAATGTATCACTATGTGTCTTATTTGTTCAACTAGATTCTAAAGCTATTCTGCCTAGTAAGTATTTTAGTTCTGACACCTTGAGGTTTTGATTGTAGATCCCGTGGAAAACCCAGAGGTCCAGAGCCCCCATACAGGGACCCTTACAGAGATCCCTATGACCCTTACTACAGGGACAGGTACCTGCCTCCACCCCCTCCCCATGACAGATACAGGCCATATCCAGAGCCTTACGACAGGAGACCCCTCCCCCCACCCCCACCAAGGGATCCTTACTTCAGGGAGAGGGACCCATATGCTAGGCCACCCCCAGAGTACTATGGTCGTCGATCACCACCTCCCCCTCCAGTTAGACCCAGAGGAGAGTAAGTAAATTCCTAGAAGGAAAATTTATCAAAATGCTGGGGGTGGTGTTTTTACATTTTGCTGTTGAAGAGATGTAAATGATTATATTTTTGATTGTGATTTGATTTATTTTTTCCAGTGATCCATATTATGACTCTTATTACTCCAGAAGGTCCAGGTGAGAGTTTATACAGTTCATGGCATTTGATTGTTGTTATTAAGGAGAAAAATGATTGAAGTTTAAATGCTACACTAAACTAGAAAAAATTGATGTGATCAAAGCAAACTTGTATATTTTAAATGATAAACTCCTTCACAGAATTGTTATTTATTGTGAACAGCTACCCTATGCCACCACCTCCGGGAACTAATCGTTTGTCGCCACCTCGTAGCCGCGTCCCGGCACCTTATTGAACATCGCAGACCCGCGTCGGAGGCCAAAGATGGAACGCAGAAAAAAAATTACGCTTTGATTTTTTCATACGGACTTGTGAAACTCTGTCTTAGAGCTTTTGGTTGATAGAGAATAGATTTCATCCTTAATATGATTTATTAAAGAATAAGAAGAAATGAATGGACATAATTGTGCTAACTGACTCTACGCTTCTGACTGGACGAACTTGCTCGTGAACTTATTCAAGTCTACAATAGACTCAGTTTTGATTATTTTTTATCGAATTTTCATACGTGTCATTTGTAAATACACTCATTGTTCATAATGAGAAATTTAATAAAAATAGTAAAAAAAACCATGATTTTCTCTCGGTTTTGAATGATTTAGTAATTGCAGCTGATACGGGTATTCTCAGAGAGTATGGCCTTGATTTACGTGGATGAAATAATATTGCGATCATCAAACTTTTGGTAAGAATGATATCGAGACGGTGAACCGCGCTGGACAGTGCGCTACTGTTTTGATTACTTAATTATTTGGTGCATCCTCGTGTTTGTTAACATATTGTCTTCCTATCATTTGCTTTTTGAGTTGATAAATAGTAAAATTAAACCTTAATTAATAAAGTATGCTTATTAAAGAAGTAAGACATGGATGTTTGGATACAACACAGTGCTTGATGTTGTAACACTCCATCTGTATTATTTAAACAGTATAGAGTTTGGATGAGTGGCTGATTTCATTATCCTGCAGTGAGCCACCAGACTTGTTATTCCATGAAGACCCATACTACTTCCACCACCCAAGCTAGGACAAAGACGACAGGTAATTTACTGTAAACCAACTTTAATTCGCATGCGAGAAATTTTCGTGTGAGGTTTGCGAGAGCCTCGTGGTTGCAAGTACTTCTCGCCGCAAACCAGATCAGATCAAGAAAATTACTGGCCACAAAATAGTCAATCTGTAAATCACAAAATAAAGTCGTCGTGAATAAAAATGGTTTTGAAGATTTTGTAATGCAATACTATATTTAGCAACACTATTGCTCTCTTGGTATCAAATTTGAAAATGTGAAGTCAGTGAGAGGAGAAGAAAGGTTCCTCCCTTTAATTATTTTTATGAATGGGGTTGTATTTATTATTTACAAAATTGAAAGAAATTATTTTGACTCTCCCTCCCGGAAGACTGATAGCAGTACATTTCAGGAAATACATGTATCTTTATTTTAGGTGGATTTGTGGGACCACAAGATCCAGAGAATAATTCCTCCAAACATTGACGATGCTTATTGTTCTAGGTATGTAGATGTTCCAAGAGAAATGTAGTCTATTAAAACTGCAAATGGAATTTTTTTACAAAGCCTGTCAACTCAAGATTTCATAATCTTTCTTTTTTTCTCCACAGGTCAACAGAACAGGGAAGCAGACAATAAATTCATTTGTTATATATTTGCTACATTAAATGAATTTTAATTTCATTATTTGTGTGGAGTTGTATGTGAAAGTTTGGTAATGACTAAACATTTTGAATGGGAGAAGCTGTTAAAATGTGTTCCTGAATGTGTGATACAATATCGTAGGCTTTTGAGAAATTTATCTGATGTTTGAAATTTTTGATGAGAATGATCAAACCATGCGGTGTGCATTTTGTATGTGAGGTCGTTACCTGGGATGCCATTTTCGATATATTAATTAATATGAGTTGTAGTCGCATGTGTCTTGTGATGTAGGACTTCAATTGTCAGTATGTTTGATGGATCTATGGAGCAAACAAAATTGTGGCACCCCCTAGAAAACGAAGGGAAATTTATTGATATTAATGAGCTGAGATGTGTGTGTACTTCAGTACATGTACCAAACACTACTATTCATAAACTTGTGTGTGAAACGTGGCAAAGGAATTGGAACCAAATTTTTAGCGAATCTTGAAAATGCACAAGTTTAATCTTTGGTTATCTTTTTCGTTTAAATTTTCTACCAAATCTCTCTCTCTGTCTCTCTCTCTCTCCAAAACTTTCAAAACTATTAGCTAATAATAACATCAGGCGCTCATGCTGCTAATGCTTAGGAGTTCGGAATCTTTTTGATTTTAAATAATTTCTGTTTTTGTATTCCTAATCAATAAACTCTTTCAACGAGGGAACCTTTCATTTGTTACCTTTCAATAGCTTGGTCGTATTTTAATGTGATTCTAAGTTGAACTTTGTTGCTAGGTGTCGCAGAGGTTGTAATTCTATTTAATAATGACATTCATTTCTTAACTCCAATAAATTAAATTCAGCCCATTTGATCGACTTATTTAATATTGACATTTGTTTCGTAAATCCAATAAATTACTCTCAACCCATTTGATCGACCTACAAATGAGTGACCTTGGACATACGAAACGATTTGGGTCTTTCCGAAATTCTTGTCGGTTTTCTGATTAATTGGAAAGGTACAAGAGGATGGGTCGGCACACGTTGAAGGTACGTGTATCTAAAGGAATGTATTTTAAGGAGGCTGGCTGGTCAACAACATATCCATTAGATCAGGCTTATAATTTTAAAATATGATGATTTTGGCCATTATTATTTGGTAAATAAAAATCAAATATCTCGGAGTTAAAATTCTCTATTTTTTGCACAGTCCCCTTCGTCTAAAGTAGATTAATATATGCATGTAATCTAAAAATGTCCACAACCATCCAACCATCGTAATCAATTTCAACTTTAGTGTAATTTCAAATGATTCATATGAAAATCTTGAACAACGCAATGCCCTTATTACCATACGTATTTTAAAAAGAGAAAGATAACAGTCAGTGCAGTGCATAAGCACTATTATTTGTGAAGACGCAGTTGGAAAAAAAATGTGTAACTGCAGTGATTTTACAAGTACTAATGCATCAAAAGGATTATGTATTTATGCAAATCTGATACATGCACGACTTGTTTTGCTGTCTCTACATGACATGTGTATATATCAGGAGCGTCGGAAGCAAATTGAAAGGAGGGGGGGGGGGGGAAGACTTGTCAGAAATCTTGACAAGCAAAAAAAACAAGGGGGGGGGGGGTATGTCTAACTTTGCAAAAAAAGTGGGGTAGGGGGGCTAAGCCCCCCCTTTAGCCCCCCGGTTCCGACGCCTATGTATATACATATGCATTCTAATTTTAGTGCGTTTCAAAACTTATATCATAAGAGTGTTGCAAAACTAGTACATTTAACGAAATGGGTCAGCAGATCCAAAAGTTACTAGTATGTACTATAAAAAGATGCACGAAAGAAGCGTAGTACTGACGTCTTTCCAAAAGGCGTACTTTTCCTCAACTGCCAGAACACAGTTTTGCGTAAAATGTTTACAAATACAGGATTACATTCTCTTCGAAAAAAGGAGAACATGTAAAATATATTTTATTATAGGACGGTTGAAAAAAATGAATCTCAATTTTTTTTTAATTTAATAAGTATATATACTTGTACATGTTTTTCTTTATGCTGTCATATATTTTCAGAAAATGTTAATAGAAGTTTGTTCCAACCTAACCATTGCCATATACAAGGATATGAAAAATATACAGGTTCATTGAAAAACTAAATAAATATGGAGGCTACAACTTAAGATTATCCAAAAACAATTCTAATATTAATTGATATTAATTAACTTTAACATCTATACTAGTGATATAATCAAGTTATGATGCAACAATCTTTTTGGACTGATTAAATAAAGACCTGCATATTTTATATTGCTAGCGTTAATTATTCTGCAATTATTTTTGCTAAAAATAGAATGTGGTTGTTACTAAAAATAGAAACAAATGACGAATTTTCTAATTGTATGATTTAGATCCTGCAACATCATAGACCTTAAATATACAAAGTAAAATGAAAAATTCTATGTACCCTCCTGGACGATTTTTAAAAAGATTTTGCATGTTTTTCTCTGAGACAAGCTCTTAATTGTTCGTACAGAAGGAGTGTTTCACAGTGACACTAGTGGCAAGAACAGGGACGGGAGTCAAGTTTAAATAAAAAGATATACAGAAAAGCACTAGAAGTACAATGTATGAAAGAGTTCTTTGATGTTCAGGAAAGGAATGGGTTCAAAAAGTTAGATGAATCCATTTAAACACAAAATGAAATAATACTCTCTTTCTAAAAAAGAAGATAGACAAATCAGCTTGAAAAAGATTTTAATTGGTATATTGAACCAATGTAAACAAAAACAGGGCACGAGCCTTAATTGTTTTCATGACAAAGAATTACGAGCCCTAGCTGTATCTTGCTTATAACTCTACGACTGACTCTCAAATCTCATTTGATCATTAGAAATGCATTCCTAAAGCATTGTAAATAATAATTATAAATGTTCTCGTTTAATCTCGTGATAATTTCCCAACATTCACCCAACTGGTACAGCCCACCTTGTTGCATACATTAACTGGGTTCAAAATGTAAATAAACTGCATATACGCGCGCACACCCTGTAGATGCATGCGCATATGGGGAGCAAATAAATAAGTTGATGGATATGTACACATGCCCTATAATTTGTTTTTGGATTAAACAACCGCAATATTTCTGACCTATTAGCGCCGCTTAACGAAAAAAAAAAATTGTAAAACATATTGACATATCACGTCAAATTCACTAATGTTAAAACCTTAAAAATAATTACAGGTAACCTTTTTAAATATACAAATGAGATGAACATTAAAGAATACGTTGCTAATTAATTCAAGATAATGATCCTTGATCTATTAATTGTATTGACAGGTCACATGGCTTTCGTTAAGTCTTTATAAATACAAATGGTCCATGAGCAGTTATGCACATTGTAGAATTTGCTTTTGACCAAAGGTAAGAAAGTTATAATCTAAGAGTGAGAGGGTTGATATTCTCTCTCTCTCTCTCTCTCTCTCTCTCTCTCTCTCTCTCTCTCTCTCTCTCTCTCTCTCTCTCTCATTTGAGAATATTAATTACAATAAATAAAACAGCAATTCAAAATGAAATTAGTTTACGCTTTTAAAAAAGTGCTTTTTATTTATTATGAAATATGTTTTTAAAATTGTTGCATTGCAAGAAAAACATTATGCATATAATAAAATCTAGGAAAATATCATACAAGTACAAAGTATGAGTTTAAGTTGATAAAAACATTCCTAATAATGTAAATTAATTGTTCTTTGAATAATGTTTATTTAAGATTGATTTTCAAAATTTGTATCAATTCCTTTTTTCTCTACAGATGGGCCAAAAACTGTTGACAATTGTTCTGCTGTGTTTATTAATGCATTCGACCGGATCCCAGATTATCATGGGTGGTCCTATGATGAATGGCCCTGTTCCAATGAATGCTCCAATCACTATGATTCCAATCAATGGTGGCCCAGCCACCTCAATGGTTCCCGTTAGCGGCGTTCCTCCAAATATGATGCCGACCAATGGCGGATCTCAAGAAACGGTTATGATAAATGGCATACCAATGAGACCGGTGGGGGAGCCTCAGATAGTTGCCATTAACCCACAGACGGGGTTACCTCTGTTCAATGGTAATGGTGGTTTTGATGGTGGCGACGAAAACGGTGAAACTGATGTAAGTGGCATACCAATGAGACCGGTGGGAAATTCTCAGTTAGTTGCTATGGTTACACCTCTGGGGTCCCCTCCATTCAATAACATGAATAATGGAAATCAAGGGGGGATGAGAAACGGTTTTAGATCAGTCAGGGGTGGATCCAGCAGAAATGGAAACGGTGGTAGAATGAGAGACAATGATAGATTCCAGGAAAGAAATGGAAACGGTGGGTTCGAGGGAGAATCTAATAGTAATGGAGGTTTTGATAGTAGAAATGGTAGATTTGAAGATGAATTCAATGGCAACGGTGGAAATGGTGGATTTGATGGCGAATTTGACGGAAACGGTGGAAATGGAAATGGTAGAAACGGAGACAATTTCAATGGAAATGGTGGATTTGACGGTGAATTTGACGGGAACAATGGAAATGGTGGAAACGGAGACAATTTCAATAGATTTGATAGTGACTTTAATGGGAATCGCGGAAATGGTGGCTTCAATGAAAATGGTGTAAACGGAGATAATGTTAATGGAAATGGTGGAAATGGGAACAATTTCAACGAAAATGGTAGAAACGGAAATGGTGGAAACCGAGACAATTTCAACGGAAATGGTAGAAACGGAAATGGTGAAAACCGAGACAATTTCAACGGAAATGGTAGAAACGGAAATGGCGAAAACGGAAACAATTTCAATGGCAATGGTCCTCCTTCTCAAACCGATTTTGTTGGAGACAATGTAGACATAATAGATGGTCAACCAGGACTTGTAAT
The DNA here is from genome assembly GCA_020458035.1 of Magallana ariakensis. Taxonomy (NCBI): domain Eukaryota; kingdom Metazoa; phylum Mollusca; class Bivalvia; order Ostreida; family Ostreidae; genus Magallana; species Magallana ariakensis. The sequence continues at coordinate 37,810,266 of CM035816.1, forward strand.
GGTGCCTTTTTCAGGAGGACTACCTCGTTCTCAACTGCCAATGAGAAGGATGATGATAGTGCCCCGCAGACGACTTGTTTTCCTACGACGTCCATCAAGAAGACTTGTTTTTATGCCTCCTAGAAGCATGGTGCGGAGAAGGCTGCCAGTTTGTAAGTATATTTGTTTAAAATGAAATTATATAGATTTATCGAATGTTTATATTAAATGTATATGGCATATCATTGATGAAACATTACCTTTTACACATACATTTTCATACATTTCAGATATGATGAACAGAAGAAGGATTCTGTTATGAGCAGTTCGGATATTTCACCCACAATCATTCAGAAATCATGAACATTAATCTTCGACGTTATCAAACGTGCATCTCTTGTGTATGTGTCATGTCACAAACTGTTTGTTGACTGTGCAGTGACAGTCCTGATAGTTTACTGTGCAGTGACAGTCCTGATAGTTTACCTTCTTACATTCGTGTACATACATTCGTGTTTTTTTCAAATCCTGTTGATAATTTATTTTTTCAAAATGTCAACAACGTTTTTAGTAATTCCTTTTATAACCAATTTTATGTACTAAGTACGTCGTAGTATCGTTATTTTGTACATTTTTTTTTAGAATTCCAAATATATTTTTGAATTTGTTGAAAAGTTTTCACTTTTTTATTTAATTGACGTCCTATACAAATGTGGGTACTTATTCGAATCCGACCATGATTGGTCGGTAGTTCTAATAGTCCATAAAAATATGCTCAGAATTCGTAAAATACTTGTAATTTACCAACCTATCAATTGATACACACATACGTTCATGTACGGACATACATGCATAAAATTAATAAATACAGAAATGATAATAAATTTAAGTAACACAGTCAATACTTGAAAGAATAGTTTGTTAACGCAATCTTTTGTCTGGAACTGTAATAAAATACACAAAATGTATTAGTGACACATTAGTCATGTAAATAGCCATTTCATATCAAATGGTTTGCTATTCAATTATTTTCTGATATAAGAATAATTAAAACAAAAACAAAAACACATTGCCTCTTTAAAAAACTCTTCCGAATGTTTGTTAGAAACTCTGACTGTTAAATATAATATTAATTTAATTATATACAGTATTATAATAAAAGGGTGGTATTAAAAACTGCAATATTGTTTTGCAGCCTGTTATTTTCAAAGATTATTCAGCAGATCAATAATAAACCGTACCGCATTGCTTGCAGAAAAACTGCTTCCATCACTCACATATTAGATATCTGGAGTGTTTTATGTGGTGAAATGTGGTGAAAATTGCATAAATGCAACTTTAGGTTGTCAGCATGATCTAAAAGGGGGGGGGGTCAGGGGGTCCAGCCCCTTCCCCTGCAAATTTCAAATTTCTTTAAATTACATTATAAAATTACCAAAATTGTGCCTCGGACTCCCCTTGCAAACTCAAATAACCGTCGCCTCCCCCCCCCCTTTGGAAAAATTCTCTGGATCCGCACACGCACGCAGCTGTAGACATGCATGCATTTAGAGTAAATGTACTGTAGGTATGCAATCATAAGAAAATATTCTTATCAAGAAAAAACTTAATACTGTACAATGTTTTCTCCGAAATGGATAATGAATAATACTCGTCCGATCATATAAATGATGAAAAAATATTAGATTATCAATTAAATCAATTCAAGTTACAGTTACTTTATTTTATAAAAAAAAAAATGTCGCTGTGAATATGACAACTTGTTATTTTGCAGCCCCTTCCAACACTAGTGGAATCTGAAAAATATACTGAAAAATATATAAATAACACTATTTTATTGAAACCTTTTCGGTAACTTAACTACGTGAATAAATAAAGAAAATAAGAATCTTTCAGGAATTTGGGAAGTGGGGGTGGGTTCCAGGACTGCAACCCGATCCCCTTTAGATCCGCGCATGAATATATGAAACGCCATGAGTTAATTGCTGATCAAGTAGCGTTGGTGAATTTTAATTCCATCACCGAAGTCGTCGTTTTAAAATGTCGGTATTTTGTTAAAACATACATGTAATTCTTCTCTTGTCGTTTATCCTTCCGATTAGCCCCCAAGAGGGTGTAGAAGGGGCCGGTGTTGGATGTAGGTGTTAACATTATTTTATTTGATATCCATTTTTTAACATTGAGAGAATGACTATATACATGTATCTCTGTATAATATAATATACAAAGACGGATTTCGTAATAGTCTATGTTCTTTATCATTTTGAAAAAAAAGGTTTCCCATGCATTCAAAAGGTTAATTCAATTTTGCCGCCTCTGCCAACAAAATTACATCCTCCCCTCGCCCCATATATAAAGATGATCAGCGACCAATAGCGAACGAGCCAAACATAGACCACGGCACAGGGTCATACATCAGATAATGAACTCGGAGAGGGGTCACGAGTACATGATTCGGCACATGGCACTCTCAAAATAATCAAATATATCATTTCTGTATAATACATGAATATATAGAGAAAATGCTAATTAGTGAAGTGATGTGGTAGATAATCAATGAATGTATAAAAGCATGACTTTGCTGATACAGAATGAAGTTGATATTGGCGGCGCCCGATATTGCTCTAGAGCTCTATATCTATAGCAAGACGGCTTTAGTGTGATTAGATTGGTTGCGCCATTATCACTGTTAAGAGGGCTGGTTAGTTGTGGCCATTTTTTTTTACTATATTAATTTTCTTGAGAAGAAGAGCTCTATTTATAGATACAAGAAAATATTCCAATTTTAAAGCTTAGATATAGGATTTTTTTCTTTACAAAAAATAGTTTATAGCTAAATTAATTAATAATATCTGATAATTTTAGATAGATCAGATAGGTACTCTGTTGTCTACTCAGTGTCCTTAACTACTCTAGAAATATTTTTCTAACACATATACTAGTATTTGGTGTCAATTTTATAACTTTTATAACAAGAGCTGCATAAAAAGCCAAAATAAATGCAATCCCATATGTTTCAATTATTATCTTATGTTAAATTATATCGAACCGAAAAATCAAAACTATAACGTGTTATATATATAAAATCAACCTTTCATATAAAAATTATTAGTATCAATTAAAAATAGTGTTGTTAAAGATTAAAGATTGTACATAATCCATATCAGCAGTTTACGGTTTGAGCGAATTCTTGTCCTTGTTTTGTATATAATGCAATATATGCATTATCGTCATGTAGTATAACTGCATTAAAATAACTTAATATTTTTAGTTCATTTATGTGTCTCACAAGATGTCTTAACTTTGCAAAGATGAGCTTATGATCTTGATCAATTATGATATACCGACTCCCAAAATTAGGACACATCAGGGCTATCTTTGTCATAGTAATTTCCCGGTATTTCGTCATCAAGAGTCACATCTCTACCCTATGTACCCTGACCAGTACACGCTCTTGACAAAACATCACATAAGACAAATCTTAGCCATCCATCAAATCACCACAGTTACACACAGCTTTCTTACAAAACACGGCTATTACGCCATCGACCAATCAAATACGCGGGTATTTCCACGTGACATTGCGTGTGCTATAAGAAGCGAGAGCTTTATTTCCGCGTGTGCAGGAGTCGATTCAATCTTTTTAGGACTACAGGCCTGCACAGGGGTAGGGCTCTGATATACTAATAGCAATTAATCATGAATTTTAATGAACTGGTAGTGAAAGGCAACGTTTGAATCTCAATTATCGTACTTATAAGTTGAAATATGCTTCTTTTTTATGAAATATTAGTTTTATGAACTGTCAAGAATCGGGGTAAAATCATATTTTAGATAAACTAAGAGGACGAGTTTTCACGGTGTTAGTCGCTAATTTTGTATAGCTCTAATAATTTTGATTCCACTAAATTTTGTGTGACTGAAATATGAGATCAAGTATTGGGCTGCAAATCTAACTAATAATGATTGCGATTTATTAAACTTATTTTTAAAAAAAATTCGATGTTTCATTGGGAGAAAGCACAGACGTCTGGCGTTAAAAATCTTTCTTTTTATAATAAAATTGTTCCATGTACTGTTAAATTATTATATTATAATACAGGAATTGCGTTTACATGAAATAGTATTTTAAACCAATTCAAACCACCGAATTTCTTCATTTGTTTGAAGGTGAAAATGAAGTTCCTGTACGTGCTGCTGATCTTGGGGATCGCCGCTGCTGTTGAAGCCGGTGGATATGGAAAACGCCCCCGTCCTCGACCAAGGCCTAGTAAGTCGGATTAAATGAGAGAGAGAGAGAGAGAGAGAGAGAGAGAGAGAGAGAGAGAGAGAGAGATTGAACCTTAAAAATTCTGTATATATATATATATATATCAGAAAGTTCAGAAATCATACTTCAGCTTTGCGACAAAAGGGTCAACTAAACTAGGGGTTTATCATTCCTTTATTCTCAGCGGTTATTGGTATTATATACAAATATATTTCATGAGGTCGATCCATAGATATATCGACTTCACAAAAAAAGCGTATACATGTATATGATTTTCTGTGAAGTCGATATATCAATGGATTGACAGCGTGAAAGGGCTACATTTGTTATATTATTTTCTAATAAAGAAGGATTGGCAAGATTTAAACAAAATTATGGAAACATGGGTTGCAGGTTTCCTTTATAACATTAAACCCAAACCGGAAAGAGACTATTTATTGGTTGGGATAACCCACGCCAACAAATCAAATTCATTCTAAAATTTAGCAAAATTTCTCTAACCTACATGTATAATTAGAAAATACAAGTCTATCCGAGTTTTAGAAAGTACAGGGTCTATCCGCATTTCTATATACTTTGGCACGTTATATCAAAGGAACATATGATAAAACATGTTATTATACATGAAAATAATATTTTACCATATACTAGTAGATTAATTAAAAGTGATATTTTTATCAAAATAAATAATAATAGTGGAATAATAAATAAATGCATTAATTGCATAGCAAGTTTATTTCGAAAGTAAAAATTCGCTGGTGACGCATGTGGATAAACATGTATGCATAAAAGAATTATTATGTATCTCTACCTGTCTATACATAATAGTGTTACCTATTTTCAGTTTACAAAGGCTATGGTAAAGGATACGGCAAAGGAGGCGGTGGCGGCGGTGGTTACTGGGGTGGCTATGACATGTACGGTGCTGGTATGGGTGGATATGGATATGGAATGAGTGGCGGATATGGATCTGGAATGGGATATGGATATGGAAGCTATCCAAGCATGAGTTACGGGGGTTATTACGGTGGATCATATCCATCCTACTCTGGGGGATACTACAGTGGATATCCATCGTATTCCACTGGAGGAATGGGTGGATATTACAGTGGATATCCATCGTATTCCACTGGAGGAATGGGTGGATATTACAGTGGATACCCATCGTATTCCACTGGTGGATATTACTCTGGCGGCTATCCTTCATACAGTGGAGGCTATTATTCCGGCGCCTCCTCCTATCCTTCCTATAGTGGATTTGGTAGTGGATTTGGATTTGGTGGAGGTGCTGGATTTGGTGCCGGCGCTGGATTTGGTGCAGCTGGAGCCGCTGGAGCCGCCGGAGCGGCTGGTGTCCCAGTGGCAGGTCCCGCGGGAACTTCTCTAGCTACTGCCATTGGTTCCATAGGAACATTCGGAACTGCCGGGCCCGCTTATGCAGGTAAGTAAAAAATACATTTACTTGTTAAAAAATATGATTTTGTTACTGTTTTTATGGAGTATCCCTTCTCCTTTGTCTGTTTATTTGTATTTTTAACAATGCGATTTTATATCTATTTTGTAGGTTAAAGAAATACACCACCCGTGAAAATAGTTGTTCTGAAAGAGTTGCTGGTCATCCTTATATTTTTACATAAAAAAACCTGTGATTAAATAACCCTTATACTGTTTACCTGTTTTTTCTTTTAATATATGCATTTCTTCCTTAGTATTGATTTTCTTTTGCGTATTTTCAATTCCTTTTTGTATGCGCTCCAATATTTTTGGGAAATTAATGCTTAATTTTTTTCTTTTGGGTGGGGGGCTGAATACCCCTACCCCATCTAGATCCGCGCATGAAAGATTGTTTCATTGAATAATTAACCTGTAGAGAATAAATTAGGAACCATATTTTTTTTTGCAATTAAAATGATCGATTCTTTTGCTTGAAAACAAAAATAATTTTGAGACACCCTTCTATTTAAAAGTCTTGCACAGGACATGTTAGCAATATCTAAGTCATTATATTTTCCCTCGATGGTAGGCAGCCATTTCATTCCTGTTGCTTTCTTATTGTGCAATTGTTTTTTCTTTATGAAAATGTAATTTAAATTAAATTTCAATTCTTTTCTTTACCTCCTTTCTAAAGATTTTTGAATATTTTTTCTTCTTTTCCCATTGCGCTTATTTTCTTAATTGCTTTTCCTGGACCATTACATATGAAAGAATATATATATACAGGTATGGTGGTTTTTCACTCAAATCGGCTTATAAAACAGTAGATTGAATGCTTACGAAAGCTAGCAAATTTAATTAGATCATATTTAATAAACACATTGAAGCAAATCAAAAGTTATAAAAATTTGATATAAAATTAATTAATATCCCGTATAATTTTACTTTGTGCTTAATTATATATTAACTAAATTCGTTATTCTGTAGTTATTTTAAGCGAAAATATAGTTCATGTTTAGATTGGTTTGTCCATGCTAAGTTGAGCAATTTGATAAGAAGAACGCTGTAAAGAGCCCACACACATTGTCATGATCTCGAGGGCGCATGAGCCCTCGGGATACATACTTGTACTCATGTATAAGAGTGGCCAGATCTTACAATATGTGGGCTGGTGCCATGTATAAATGTATACATGTCTAAACACTTTTAAATAGGCCATAATCTTATATTTACATCTTTCTTTTAACAAATCATGTATTAGTCGTAAAGAGTAAGTAAAACTAATTATTATACTTTCATGTTAAATACTGCAATCTGATTGGTTTAGACGCAGTTGACAATCCGTTCTCTCTCCCTCGCACGCTTAGCAACGGGCCGATAGAACGAATTGTTACATGCGCGTTAATTATGCGCGTACGGTTCGCCGTAGAATTCACGTCTTTTCTATATAAAAGCAGTAAAATTTGCTATAAAAATTAAGACATTCAGTATAATAAAATAAATAGTGCCTGTTTGGGAGGGTACCAGTTGAAATTGACACCCCTCGAAAACCATTGTCAACCTCCGCTTCGCGTCGGTTGACAATGGTTTTCTCGGGGTGTCAATTTCAACTGGTACCCTCCCAAACAGGCACTATTTATATATTATTATACTTTCATGTTAAATACTGAAATCTGATTGGTTTAGACGCAGTTGACAATCTGTTCTCATACCCTCAGCGTTAGCAACACACTTGGCAACGGGCCGATAGAACGAATTGTTACATGCGTTTAAATTATGCGCGTACGGTTCGCCGTAGAACTCAAGTCTTTTCTATATAAAAGCAGTAAAATTTGCTATAAAATTTAGACATTCAGTATAATAAAATAAATAGTGCCTGCTTGGGAGGGTACCAGTTGAAATTGACACCCCTTGAAAACCATTGTCAACCTCAGTTTCGCGTCGGTTGACAATGGTTTTCTCGGGGTGTCAATTTCAACTGGTACCCTCCCAAACAGGCACTATTTATTTTATTATACTGAATGTCTTAATTTTTATAGCAAATTTTACTGCTTTTATATAGAAAAGACGTGAATTCTACGGCGAACCGTACGCGCATAATTAACGCGCATGTAACAATTCGTTCTATCGGCCCGTTGCTAAGCGTGCGAGGGAGAGAGAACGGATTGTCAACTGCGTCTAAACCAATCAGATTGCAGTATTTAACATGAAAGTATAATAATTATATACTGTATCATTTTCAATGTACATCAGTACGTTAACTATAAGAACTAGCCAAATAGGTCTTATATGGAAATTTACGTCCGACATCATCATTAGAACCATTTTAAAAAGAGCTTGGACTTTCGGTAGTTGTGTCAAACAGCAAAGTGACGTAGGTCTGTCTATTTCATTGCCGACCACTCAGCCATGGCTCTTTGAAATCAACAAGCTTTGTCTGGCTTTTGAGCTAAGACAACGCAATCGGTATATTTCATTTGAAACCAGCGGCATTTTAACTTGTTTTTTGATGCAATAAAAAGATAGTTTATACATCCTTCCCAAAGTCTTCGGTCTGGTTAGAACTGGATCGTGTAGATTTCAATCCTGTCAGTTTCCATAAAGCTGTGAATCAATTTCCGTAAGAAATAGAGGGAATCATACTTAGTGGACGTAGATATGACAAAATAAAATTATTCAGCATCAGACTGTCACGATGTAATTCAAAAAAAGGAACACAAAAAACACAGTAAAACCATCCCAAAGTTTATTGGACTTGCTTTTTCAATGACATGATTTCTCACAAACTGTAACATTACAATGAGTGTTCACCCGTGCAAACAAAATACCTCGCATAATTAATCAACAGAACAATCTGTAATACACATGTACAAGTAATAATATTTCTACATGTTTTAAGTTGTAATTAAAACTACATGATTTAAGTTGTAAATAAAACAGTTACATATCAGTGAAGAAATCACACTCATCTTCTTCGAAAGTTTGTTTGGATTTTTTTTTTTAGAGTTTTTGTTGAAAGATTGATGGTTTTCAGTTGTACACACTGCAACACAGTTAAAAATTAGGATTCACCTCAGCCACAGTTTTAACCGAAGAGCATCCACACCATTCAGATAATACCTAAACAATCGTTTGTCTCTCACAAAACCAAGGTTTTCATACAACCTCAACGCTGCCTTGTTTGTAATTTCTGTCTCAAGGACTACCTGCAAATAAAATTAAAAGAGTAAACCAAATAACTTAAGAATGATTAATAATACATGTATAATTATGAAATATATGAAAACTCTTTTATGCATTTTGCCTATGCTTATTGATACTCATCAAAGAACGGATAAAACTTCAATCGACTCAGAATAATTCAGGCGCACCATGTGATCGTTACAATATATCCATGCTTAGAATACCTCCAAGTTTTAATACAATGTGAAACACAATAAATATATATTAATTTATCATTATAACAGTAACTTGATCTAAAGGGTCGGATCACGTCGAGTTGCCTGGCGCGGATCATCAGATCAAACGAGACGTGAAGAATCAAGTCTGATCTGATGATCTGCACCTGGCAACGAGACGTGATCCGGCTCTTTGGATCAACGTTGCTGTTACAATGATAAATTTATTATATACCTTTGCCCTTGTAAAAGTTTTAATTACAAAAACTATCATTTTAAAATTAAATGCATGACGTTTAATTATGGAACAAAGTTTTTTAAACAAACTATTTCAAAATGCGCTAAAATACAGACAGTATTTAATGTGTACTACATACGTCATCAGTTTAAGAGAGTGATGATACGTAATCAGAAACCCACAGTGTGGTGATCGGAAAAATCAGATCACACTCTGTAAAATTGACAGTATCAAGAGAAAACTAATGGGTATATAATTTAAAAAATTATAATCATATAATTAAAAGCTGTGTTCTTTCAAATATCATATCACTTCCACATTAATTGAACAATTTTGAATTTCTTGTTTTTAAAGAAGAAATAAGATATGCACAGATCCAGATTTTTTTTACAGGGGGAAAGGGGGGGGTATTGCCCCCCCCCCAAATACCTCCAATTTTTTTAAAACTTAGCAAAGAATAAAAATAAACAGTGAAAAATGATTCACTTTGCTAGTATCAAAACAGGGGCTTCAGAGTACATTGCTTACCTCATCACAGTCATCAGCAATCATTCCTTTAATGGCTTTCATAACCAGACGTGATCCTGAAAGATGGAGAAGAAAATTTGATTTTTATTAATTTTATCATTATCGAAGTTTTTCACCTCCCAAGTCCACGGAATTTCAATTGTTGTTATCTTTCTAAAGATGTCTATTCTTCATACTAAATTTATGTATGGAAATAAAATTTTGAAAATGTTGACGAACAGACAGACAGACAGACAGACAGACAATACTATTCCTATAGGGTTCCTGCCTTTTCAAGCGGGACCCTAATAACAATGGTATCATTCATGGTACAAATAACTCACAATCTTACAGGTAAGAAATATTTTGCCAAGCTAGTAAAGAAGAAGAAGAGATTTCTTTAAAATTTATGAACTGTGAACTGGAGTGTAAAACCATGAAAATTGAGCACGAATGACTGATGTTCTCCGATTTACCACTGATCCAAAGTCAATGATGTTTTCCAACTTTATATCGAAATACTGTTTTGGTAGACTACTAATGGTACACACTTTCTTAATACATATAATAAAGCATTTTTCTGCCAAATAAAAAAAAAAAATAATTCCTGAATTAGAGTTATCAAACTTGCTGAGCAGCAGACAGTGAAAAGTGACAATTAATTTGCAAAACATGATAATTTGCTTCTTTCCATTCCTATAATTCTATGAATTGCACATCAATTGATGTATTATGATCATCATTAGAATGTTTTAGTATTTTTTTAAATTCATATTCATTTTTAAACTAGTGGCTACAATGATGAATTTTGTACAAAAATGTTTAATTTGCATTCATTAAGATCAATGGCATGAAACATCAATTAAATTGTCAAAGATTGTGCTTGAAGACAGGACCCCCCCCTCCCCAAAAAAGACCCCCTGGGGTAGTTGAGTGACTCTCTTCACAATAGAAATATCTTAAAAGTTAAATACACAACACATCCCTAATTTCTAAAGAATCTTAAAAACAACAGAAAATAAATTATTTCTAAAACCCAACATTCCCTATTGTAGATAAAAAGAAGAAAGATAAGCTACTCAAGTTTGTTTACATCATTGGTCATTTCAGAAAAAAAATAACATGTTTTATTATAAAACAAGCACTGGTTAATATTAAGTCAATTGATTAATCTAATTTAATGATCATGGTGATATTTTAAAAAATATTAAAATTTTAAGAAAAATATGCATGCATAAAATTTAAAAGTTTACATTGTAATATTTTTCATAAGATTATTTCTCAACTTCTCGGGTACATTTATATACATACAACTAACAATTAACATTTAATTACATGTAACATAATTCCTTTTTATGAACAGACTTGCATTTCCATTTTTGCTATAACCATACTTTTTTATAGTAACAAGTAAGTGGTGTAGGTAATCTGCGCTGTATAGACATAATTATTCAATGTGATGCATCAAGTATACACTACTGTATACAGTAAAATATTCGCCCCCGTTTTATTTTTGCCCTAGTTGTCAGTAAGTGAATTTAAGACTGGGAGATTTGTACCGATACAGAGTTATCTCATTTACAACGACTGTGTCTGGGCGAATTTAAGAGGGGGCAAAACCGTTTACAAGTGTTGAAGGGCGAAAATAACGTATTTACAGAGTAAATCTCTTAAGTGAAGCGTTTCCATAAAGCTCTTATGATATATTCATTATATGAGTTTCCAATCTGATTAAATTGTGTAGCGACATCGAATTTGTCAGAGCGGATCAAAGATCTTTTTTTTAAAATCAGATTGATAAGTTTCAAATCTCTGTTATAAATCCCTTTATCTTTGCATGCTAGAAAGGCTATTATATAATTTTTTTATACATTTACAAATTATAATGCATCATATCGCGCAGCATAATTATATATAAAGATACTGTCTAAATCATGTTAATAAAGTTATCAGACAAATTACTAATACATGAAAAACCTAAATGATAAGGTCTATGTATTGAACAAAGAAAATCTAAGTAAAATTATACATACAGTATATAATGGTGACATTAAGTCACTCAAAATGCAAACAATTACCGAATTATTGCAATTTCAAATGTAATTACTATGCCAAAAACAATTTATAATATAACAGAAAACTGTATGAAAACGCTGGATGCCTAAATATCTATATGATAGGCTGTGAAATATTAATACAGTTGAACTTCGATATCTCAAACACTTATATCTCAAATACAATGGATTATGTCGAAATGATTTGTAAGTCCCAACCACTTATTTTTTTAACCATTTTACCCTCGATATTTTGAATACTTGGATATCTCGAAGTTTTTAAACAATCCCATCTAGTTGGAGATAACAAAGTTTGATTGTATATATTTAAGGAATCAAGGAATCATTGTTTAAGTATTATGAGATGATAATTTCGGTCGGGGCATGGTCATATCCAATAAAGCCTGAAGGGCTTTATGATAGATTTGACCACACTCCAACCAAAATTTTCACCTCATAATATTCAAAGAATGATTCCTTATTACTTATATTTATATCATTTCCAATTTGTACACTTTAAATCATCATAATTTTAAAACCACTATTTTTTCATGTAGCACATGCTATGTATTACTGCGTGGTGCTGCCAATACTGTTTCTCGGTTATGCTATAAGACACGCCCATTTTGTGTCACTCATGTTTTATGAAGTAATTGGGTTTTAGGGTTCAAAATTGATTCGTAATGTTATCACAAAGAGTAAGACAGTTGAAAATGTAAATATATATGTACATGTATATCACTTTACTCCTACCAGATGACAAGTTAAAATTACTTTCCACAAAATACAAGTTAAACCAAGTAAAAATGAACTGAAAATATCACATCAGTCCTCTTACTCCTCTACCTAGCCTGAAGTAAACAGGAAAAGCTCAAGGAAGCAATTAATTCATCTAATCATGCAGAAGCATTATCACTACATATTTTGAAACCATGTCAGAATTTGATTGCCTTTATAGTGGCAACTCTTACCTATCTGCTTTCTTCTGTAGTCAGCATCAACAGCCAACATGGCTATGTACCCTCTTCGTACCATTTTCTTGTGCATATCTAATTTACAAACTATGGCACCCACACACTTCTCTTTATCCATGGCCTACAACATTTTACAAATTAATTTACAGCAATTCCCATGAAATTAATTTTTTCTTTCTCTTTTTAAAATTTTTTTTTTCTTCAAAAGACACATTACATTATCTTTGAAATTTATAGACATAACTATTTTAAGAACAAAAGAGTACAAAAACATATATGTCACTTGAATTAATCTCATTTTGATAAAGAAAAAATTATGAAATTAGATAAAAGGGAATTCAGTGTAAAACAGAAGGAGTACAATATATTAAAACACGCTTATTACAAAGTGCCAGGGACGGCCGATTTTGGTCATCATAAACGTAATTTGTTATATCCGTCAAGTTTACAACACGTAATAAAGTCACGGGGAATGAAAAGCACTTCGCTATAATTGTCAATTCATTGTAAGCATGTTTATTATAACCATATTTTACTGCAGATGATTTGACAACAATAATTCAATTTGTTTGGTCAGATTTTAGCTGCTAATAAGTAAAGGTTGTTACACGGCTTGACAAGGGCATGCTATGCGTAATGGTATTCTTCATCCATTTTACTCAGACTTTCTCTGGAACAGGCTAACGACCTCGGAAAATCAAGTATGTTATATTTACATCGAGATTGAGAGTCGCCATTTTTACATATAAACAAACTACCACTTCACTTTACGAGGCTGGTGATGGTGTTTAAAACACTATCAGAGGCAAGTAATGAGTAAATTGGATGTAGAATTACTGGTACTAATTTTTTTTCACAGAATTTGCTTATAAATAAGGTTAATTAGTCCAAAACTAGTGCACATTTTTGTGCGCAATAAATACACAATTTTTTCAATGTGTGTCACTGTAGCTCCCAGGTCATCCATCCAAATTTTTTTTCAGACCGGGAGCTACAGACCTGCAACTAGGTATTTACAAAATTATCCAATAATGATGCATATTGGGATGTGAGTGTACCTGCTTCAATACAGATGATTCATTCTGTCCCTCTAGAATGCATCTTTCTAACCACCAGTGCGAGTCTGTATTACTACCTTAATTTACATCTTCACTTCAGATGAACTAATTCTCAACCAACAATGAACAATAAAGTTGTTCATCATTTTTTCATTTCTTACCAAAAAGCACAACTTTGGCCAATTGTGGATAAAATATCTGTATGTGTAAATGGAATATGGTTCAGAAAGATCTTTGGTTATGAGCCTCATAATGTCTGGCATTTGTTTTTCCGATTCATATACTGTGTAACTTATTCCATCTACTTCCTTAATGTCATCTTCCAGTTGCGATTCAATATGGACTCTTCTCACAGACTCGCAAAGCAGGTGCTCTGAACTTTCATCATCATTATCCACTTCGTTTGAATGCTGCACACTGCCACATGTGCACTGAGCCACTAAGTCCATCTTATGATTATCGTGATCTGTAGATATATTTCGCACAATGCGTCCATTTTCATCGTTCACATGGTTGATTTTACCATTTGGTATTTTCCCTTCAATCCGTGGTTTGCTATCTTCTGTGGAAGTGGGGAGGGTTAAATTTTTGTTCACGTCCGAGCCCGTGAGAGAATGTTCTGATTCAGAAATCATTGCTTTGAATAGCTGTGTCAATACTGTGGTTTTTGTAAGTGTCTGATTTTCCAAAAATAAGTCATTTTAACATAAAACCACAAACTTGCCCTTGCAACAGTAAACTCGAAGTTCATGTATCGTCCATGTTGCTGTGGAATAGTCAACTTCCGGTTTCGATAAATATTAATGCGCTCTCTCCATTTGCCTTAAAACCACGTGCAGCTTTTGGCAGTACTTTTTGTAAATATTTTAAAATAAAGGCTTATTAACATAAGGCCAAAATACCCTTAATCTATTATGCTAGCTACAACATGTGCTGAACTATTTACTGCGAATTTAGTTCCGTAGCAGTTGCTGGGCACTTCCGCTTAAAAGAAAAGCATTGCAGCATTATCATTGCAACGACCAATGTGTTCATTATTTAATAGAGGGTCAGAACATTTAAACTTGATGATACACATTGAATATCGTAAAAAATTGGGACGAAACTGACAGATAGCTCCAAAGGTGCGTCAAGTTGCAGTAAAACGCAAAAACGTAAGCAACAGTTGAAACCAAGGGATTCGTGGTCATTACCATGATTACAATGTCAAATAAAATTATGTAATTTTTTTATGTTATTAGTGATAATTTAGAAGCATAAAAATAATATGTGTTAAATCTTGGAGTAATATGTAATATATACTATAATAATCAAATCGAAATTAGTTTTCATCAGTTTACATGACGTTAATTTTATTTTCCATATTTTATTTAACAGGAAAACTAGAGTCGTGTGAATTTCATCAATATGAGCTCAGACACTGCTCTTGCACCAAACAAAAAAGCTCGTGAAATTTGCTGGTCATATAGAGACAAATTATTTGAGTGTCTTGACAAATATAACGATGATCTTTCGAAATGCGCAGAAGAAATACAAGGTGTTGAAAATAACTGCAAGAAAATGTGGGTAAGTTATGTATGATAGTTAAACCCAGGGGCATATGTACTAAGTTAGTTTATACATCATTGAAAAATTTCTTGCCTTTATTTTTTAAAATAACTTTACAAATCACGTTAAAAAAAGCATGTCATTTTAAAGTAGTAATACCTATTAAAAATTTGTTTCAGTCGAAATATTTTTTGAAAAGAAGAAATTACCTGCAATTCCGAGAAAAAGTGGAGAAAGAAGGATTTCAATACACAGATCCAGAAAGTGATAAAAAATAAACAGTGAAATGAACTATTGATTATCACCTCCATGGTTGAAACTGAATGTTGACATTGTAAATCATGTACATGTATCAATGGAAGACTGTCATTTTTTATGCCATTTATCTGTACATAATGTTACATATATGTGTTTTAATAAAATAAATAATACCTTTCACATTGGCCTTTAGTTAATAATTTATTGTAGTGAGCGATGATATTACAAAGAATTGCAAATACAATTTAAATGACTTTTAATGTTATTTACAATGAAATCATATATATTTATATAGCACATAATTTATAATATTTATATACAAAGTCATTTACAAAGGGTTTCATTGTATAAAGACTGTTCAATAAATCTAGCATCTGTAAAATTGTACATGCATGTGCATTTCCAAATCTTATACTTTTTTTCTCATGATTTTACAACATTGTATAAGAAAGTAAAGAATTTCAGCAAAGTTTCATGAACCTGCCAATAGGATAGCTAATATTTTAAGCAGTTGAGGTCCAATAAGAGGATATTTTTAATAGACTAGTAAAAACAATTAGGTGTATGAAAATAGAATAAATTTAAATGAAAAAAAACCCCAACAAATCTTAAATGCAGGACAAGGCTAACATACTGGTAAATAAAAATTTGAAAAGTTCTAGGAAGATTCTTTACCTAGACTTATATGTAAAATAAGCACTACTGTTGAATGCAATACTTGTAAAGTATGCCTTCTTGACATATACAACCATGATAAACATGTAACACATGTTGAATAAAATGGAGAACAAATTCAGTAATTTGTCAATTTTTTTCACAGAAACATTGAGAATCTTGAATGCCACACAGTTGTAATGAACTAATACATGTACATATCATGTACCCTCTAAGAGTAGGGTCAATTAGCAATTATAAAATTATGTTAACTAATAATATATGTAAATCTGAAACATTTATAAGGAAAAATATCTATAAAACATTGGGAATCGTGTTGCAATGTTGAACTTTTAACACGCACATTTAACTTTCCACAAGATACATGTATTCACACAACTTTTTGGCGCAAGTCTTCCATGGAAAAATGGTTAAACAGTCACATAGCACACACACATACACACACGTATACACTTTAATGTCAAACATACACACTTGTCTCCCAGATTTAGTAAACTAAATTGTCTCATTTCGTACACACTGTACAAAATTCTAAAGAATACAAAAAATCTGTAGTTTTGTGCATGTACACAGAGGATAAGAACATCTCTACATGAACTGTACCATGTTCATGACAGCTAGAATTTTTCAATCTGCAGCTCTGGATGATTCACATTTCTGGCGTCCTGCAGGCAGATGGCTAGCTACGGAACACAGATGTCCGGCGTAAGTTTAAACATGACCTTGACATTTTTACCTGAGGGGTCATGGATTTTTGTAGCCGACAGCAACAATATGCTGTAAAAGCACCACCTAAACTTAAATACAACGGAAAACAAAATGTTAATGAATAGAAAGGAACAAGATGTGTTTGTTTAAGATTGAGTTTAGCAAAATCTGTATACTAATAAAAATCACAAAGGAGTTTATACCTTCATAAACATTGCACAAAGCCCCAGCTTCAACAAAAATCGTACTCTGACTTTCGTTTCTGTTTTAGTGCCTACAACAAGAAATAAGAATAGCACACATTGTTTATAGGTTTTGTATTATTTTATGATTTGAAATGTTCTGTTTTCTTAAGCTGTTTTACCACATGTATATCAAATCCATAACATATCACTTACCTTTTTAATTGCTGTCCAGTCTTCAATAATTTCTACATCTTTTAACATGTATATGATATATGGCCCTGCAACGAAAGTTATAAATAATCAGTGGACAAATTATAGGAGAGTACCTAATTTAGCTGCATTACAATGATTGCATATACTGAGGTAATACACTTCTTTTAAATGTGGATATATATATTATTTTCACATTCCAGTACACTCACAACTGTTAAAATGGTTTTTAATATTTACTTACAAAGATCTACAGTGTAAAAGCATTGTTAAGACTTGATGAAAAATGTTCATGCCCCTAATAACAGTTTTGATAAGAAAAAGCAAAATGCGTTGAATGAAAGGAACCCCTGGTGGCCAGTTTCTACTGTATGTGATGTAGAATATGTTATGGCAAATATAATTGTAAAATTTTACAGTTTTAATACATATATACATGTAGCTGAAACAAAAAAAATAATAATACACTGTAATAAAAAAATTGAACAATATTACAACAGCGTTAAATTTATACTGATTTTTTGGTATTCTATACCTGACACAGAAAGGGGCTTTTTTCTTCTTTCTGATGAAGATCCATCAATTTTCTTTTTACTTTTGCTCATCGTTTGTGTTTCATCCCAGAGATCTAAAAGAGGATAAATTTATATAATTAATGAAAAATAATAACACACAAATTCATTCCTTTGTATGTAATATGAAAATTTTGAAAGAGAGAGAGAGAGAGAGCAAGAGAGAGAGAGAGAGAGAGAGAGAGAGAGAAAGAGACTTATTTTATAGATTCATTGGCCCCATATTTACAGTGTGTACATACAGTACCGATCAGACCCAACCTAACAGAAAGTAAACCCCAACTAAACCCTGGGTTTACTTTCTGGGTTTACTAGAGTGGACCCAGAGTGGACCCAGAGTAAACCCAGAGTGGACACAGAGAGTAAACCCAGTCAAAAGTATACCCCTGAAAGCAGACGCTAACTGTGTATACGGAATATACAAGGGGCAGGAATTGCAGTCAGTTGAATAGTAAAATAAAAGACGGGTCTGCTACAAAGTTCAGTGCGTACAGTTGACCTCAAAAGCAATTTCCAAGTAAACCCAAAGTAAACCCCGAGTGGACCCAAATTTTCAAAAAGTAAACCCAGAGTAAACCCCAAAAGTAAACCCGGGGTTTAGTTGGGGTTTACTTTGGCGTTAGGTTGGGTCTGATCGGTACTGTACAGAAAATACAAACAAACTTACCAGATGATATATCTATATTATGTCGGTCCTCTTCAAGTCTGCGGATTTTTTCCTCTAATTCATTTTTGACTGTGTCATATAAGAGTTCTTTATCACTCTAAATTTAAAAAAAGACTGAAATTACACTTTACATGTACATGTACTTCATCAATTATACTCATGTTCCATCATCTAACATTGAAGTGTTAACAAGATGGCAAATACTAACTTTATTTATAATACATGTACTTGATAAAGCATCGGAATATAAATAAGAAAAGATCAAACAAGTAAATAATAAAGGTGGTAATTAACTGTATAAAAATCATCTAAAGTAAAACTTTATGATTAATTTTCAAAAACAATTTTTATGTTATTTAACATGTTCAACACGTACTTCCAAGTAGTAAATTTAACATGTCATAATAATTCTTTATCTTTGTTCTGCGTAAACACCGATTTTTACACATAGAATAAGGAAAGATAAATCTGTTTGTTAATTGTTACAACCAAAACTTTGTGATATCAGTGTTAACATTGAACTCATGATTAATACAGTCAAGAACCACTGTCTGCTAAATGAAAGCCTACCTCTAAATTTTGCTGGGCAGCTAATACTTCACTTTCAAATTTATTTTGAATGCTGTCTATCCTCAATTCTCGTAGAATCCCTAAGAAAAATGCAAAAATGATAAAAAATGACCTCTTCTTTTGCAAAATATTTTTCTCAATTTGTGATAAACCATTTTTCACAGAATGTGCACTACATAACTGATATGTAGCAAGTCTGCAACTTCTCTTGCATTTAACTTATATAGTCAAAGTAGTGATGTGTTAATACAGTGTATCCAGAGAATTAACCCAATTAAATGACAAAATTACCTAAAGTATCTCTGACAGCCTTTTCATACATATGTGAATGTTGTACATAGTTACAATAATATTTTTAATATACAGAGCTTGAAATGGCATTTTATGTAATTATTCTTGAAAATTTTCTGTCTCATTCAATAATGTTAATAATCTCAAATCCCCCCCCCAAAAAAAAAACCTAAAAGTAAAACAGATTCCACTGCATATGCCATTTGCAAAATTGCATTGAAACATCATCACCATCTTCCCAAGTCAAGAGTTTCTGATCCGCTCCGCTCTACATAAACCCTTGACCGAAAAGACAATACATATGCAGGTTAACGATTACGCCATCTAGTGAGCGTACTCATTTTCGAACTTTTGTGACCTCTGTTCTGACCAATCAGAGAATGAATGCGTTATAAACAGAAACAATAAACAAATATGGCTGCTCCCATGAACAAAATCAAATTTGTAGAAAGATGGATTCACTCAGAAAAAACCCAGATAGCAGTAAGTCAAATACTTACTAGTCCATCTAAAATTTATTTGACAATGGTTCAGCATTGATCAATGCACAACTAACATCATTATTGAAACAATGTTTCTTATTGGATCATGCAAACTTGTATGAAACCAACCAGTGTGCAAGGTTTCTAACCCCGTCAAACTCTGCCTATTCGGTCAAGGGTTTATGTAGAGCGGAGCGGATCAGAAACCCTTGACTTGGGAAGATGCATCATCACAACAATTGTCACAATTAAATAATTAAGGCATATTTGTTGTTCTTTGTTGTTTGATGAATATCCTGAGCAACAGTGATGCATAAGTCCAATTAAGACAGAAAGTTTGACAGAGAGTGACCTTCAAAAATGGAATTATCAATGATGTCTGACCTCTATCAGAACTCACCTTCTATAGACAAGCAGCTTGTTGGTGGAACTATTAGAAACAATGGAACAAGGGGGAAATGAAAATATATCTAAAGCTACATGTAACATCTCATAGTCAAGTACATATACATGTAGATCTGTTTTGGATCTTATGTTCACCTCTTGCTCCCTAACACATATTTGTTAACCATGACACATATTCAATTTTTGTCAGATCTTGTTCAAAGAAAGATGCATTTTCAAGGCTAAAGTTAAAGCTGCTTGGTCAGATTTTGTATTAAACTTTGTGTATGCTTTTAAACGATGGTTATGCTAAGTATGTGTATAATAATAGACTTCCCTGTCAATTAAACCATATTTTAATGAAAAAATGAGGTACAAAATATGTTTACAAAACAAACGACATAAAAGGGTATTGCGTTATTTCGCATCATATTAAAATTTTCCCCCGACATCAAGACATATTACAACTTTAACATCCCTATAAATAAAGGTCATAATGTTTTGGCAAATCAAAAATAAACCTCTGTACATTTTGTTCACTAATATTTCTAAAGTTTGTTTTGTTTACAATTGATGCATACCATGCAGGTTGAATTAACCCTATCATTCAGGGGACAAAACCAACGGTTCCCTTTCCTAAACATTCCCATGATACATTTGGTTTGTTTTTTGTGTTCCTATAAAAAAATAATTTTCTTCACTGTGAATATTTCTAACTTTGAAAATAGACCGAATCTGCTAGTGTAAATAGGTGAAAGTCTATAACTTTCTAAGATAATTTGTTTGTATTGATTATTTGATAATGTAATAGCCAAAAACTCGGACCATGCAGCTTTAAACAATGGTTAAAACATTATTTTCATTTAAAAAACAACTTTTACAGAGAATTATCAGGACTCTATCTTTCCTAAATTTTTAATTGGTGCTCAAAGACCAACTGTTTTATAATGTTGAGGATAATATTATCAAGGATAATTCAAATGCAATATCCAAATGTAACCCTAAATATGCTTTGACTTATTCAATTTGCATTTAAACTGATAAATACTGCTTTCTATCAATTCTTTTAGCTTGAATATGATATTGTCATTCATTTCTCACCCATTATTTCTGTATTTAGTAGGAATTCACAATTTTTTTCCTACTAAATATATAGAAATACATAAGAAATAAATTAATGACAATATCATACTAAGGCATAAGGAAAAAAAACCCAAGTTTCTTGTTTCACCTGCCACTTCTGTCCTGATCGTCATGTTTTCTTGTAACTGTGATAAAGGATTTAGGTACTCAGCAGCTCTACCTGCTCGAACCTCCTCCAGTTTATGATCAACCTGTCCCATTCTCTCTTTGTATAACCTGTAATTAGAACAACCTGACAATAAACTGCTGCATGAATCATGAAATTATATGACTTAATGGTCAGAATTCAATATTTATACATCACAATATTGATTTTAATACAAACACATACACTTCTTTTAAATCTGAAAACTGTTTTTCCAGATCTGCCATGTCATCGAGGCATTCTGTTTTCCTTCTTTCGCATTCTTCTTCATCCAGCTCTGGAATCGTAAGTCATGTTAATTAGGGTTCATGTATCAACTACAGTGTAATGCCATAAGTGTTTCACGTCAACGTAATGTTGACGAAATAATAAAATAATATCCTGAACTAAATTCCTCATATCTCTGTTATTATACATCGTTCCTCGGTTATATTTGGACGGTAGAAAATAGAGTGTGTATACGTCATTTTGGATTCCCTGATGGCGCGTGGGACTATTTTTAGATACAAAAGCAGACGTAAACAAACATGGCTTCAAATCGCCGTGAAATGTCACCTGTCCTAAAGGAACAGATCGTACGTCTTCATAAAGAAGGTAGAAATAATTCTGAGATTGCCAAAATTACCGGATATGATCGCTCTACGGTTTCTAAGTTTTTGAAGAGGTTTGCTGTTCGACAAAGTGTAGCAAATAACGCTCGAAGCGGAAGACCAAAACTTACGAGTGATCAGTCAGATCGTGTCTTGAACAGGTTGGTTTTGAAGGATCGTAGAAAGAGTCTGAGTGATTTAACTTCAGAATTAAATAAATCTATACCTAACCCATTGTCAACACGAACTGTTCAGCGCAGATTACACTTTTTGAAATATAATCGACGAAAAGTTGCGAAGACTCTAACAATCTCAAAGGTGAACAGAGTAAAGCGTGTTAAATGGTGCCGTGATCATAAAAACTGGTCTGTGGATCAAAATTGGAAAACAGTTATATTTTCCGACGAAACTCAGGTTGTTTTAGGAACTGATCATAAAGTTTATGTCTGGAGAAAGGCCGATGAAAAATTGAGACCGGAATGCCTTGGTTTACGTTCGGTCCGAAATGGCGGAGTTCGTCTATCTGTGTCGTTTTGGGGCTTTATCTGTTACTCAGGAGTGGGCTTACTAACACCAATAGATGGAAATTTAAACACAGATAAGAACATTACGCTGTTAGACAATAATCTGTGGCAAGTTGTCGCCAAACACTTTTCTAACAACCCCTGGGTGTTTCAGGACGACAATTGCCCTGCCCACATGTCAGCTAGGGCTAAAGCCTGGAAAGAAGAAAATAATATTCTTTGCTTAGACTGGCCATCCCAATCACCAGACCTAAACCTCATAGAAAATGTATGGAGATTAATAAAAATTAATCTTGCAAAGGAGCAACACAACATTAAAACAAAACAGGAACTTGTTGTTGCTGTCCTGCATATCTGGACCTCCCTTACCCCAGCATATATACAGGGTTTATATGAATCCTTACCAAACAGATTAAATGCTGTTCTTAAAGCTAAAGGCCATGCCACCAAATACTAAAAATGCCAGAAGTTTGTAATCAACTATATTAAGGTAAGGAGGTGTTTTGATACATTGAATTCTCGTACTGAATACACATGACGTCGTGCAAGCGTGAAACACTTATGGCACTACACTGTAATATCAACAGTGCAGAATTTGTCGAGAAAATTCGAAATACTAAACACTTTAGGGCGGACCATGAGCAATAATAATCAAAATACGGTTATAACATAAAGGAATGTATTCATGAAGACCAGAGTGACAGATCATCTGTAAAAATGTATGTTTTTTATACGCAACGAAGGAATTCCCCGTCATTCCAGAAAGAATTTACCTGACCCATCTTCATCTTCGGAACCCATTTCCGAATCATCGTCAGAGCTATTATTGCTCCCTGGAGTTTCTTGTTCCATTTCTTCTTCCTCTGTTTCTGCTTTTCCATTTTCTAAGACAGGCATTTTCATCATATCCTGCAAAAAATATTCACCTCATTTCCCAAACATTCAAAGTGCGCGTAGCGGAAGTTTGTGTCGGAATTGGTACAAGTGCGCAGGTCTATTGGAAAACCACACTTGTTCTATTTTTACCCTGAATGACAGCGAGGGCGGATTTAAAGGTGGTGGAGAAATTGCAAAAAGTTGATATATTTTATTCTTTTTACATTAGAATAAGGGTCAAATATTTTAAAATACTAAATGCACACAAATAAGATGAATATAATAAAAAAATATTGTGATAATATAAACACAAACGTTGTGCTTGTCGTATTTTAAAAAAAAAGGAGGGGGGGGGGCTGACTCAACACCTACTATTTAACAAAGAAAAAAAAAACAACCCCGCCTATCTTACAATTTGATCTGTATGATAAGCTCCTATAAAAAAAGTGAGTGCATGTGTGTGTGTTGGGGGATTCGGGTGGGGTTGGGGTCGATAGTAGGATCTATGACCAACAATGTGAGCACATTTATAAGAATGTCTACATTCATATGTATGTAGCATACTATCATGATTTTTAAAAGCACCAATTTGTTTGTTTAATTTCATATTGATATAAAATATAAGTATATAAAGAGTTAAGAGTTACCCCCCCCCTGCACCCCCCATCAATCCACTGAGAACGACCCTGGCTACACGTCATGTACTTTTGAGGAAAGCAGGGACGTATAAATGTCCCCGAGGAAAGTAACGAGCTTGATTTGAAATTGAATCATTATTCAATCTATACATGCATTTTCTTCAAAACCAATTATTTAAAATCTACCAGGGAATTGCACAAACTGTACCGACATCTTTAATATCTCCCTCTTATAAATTTCAACGTTTAATCGATAAGATTAATGTTTGAAAGCTCAATTTTAGAATTCAATTATGGTACTCTCTCTCTCTCTCTCTCTCTCTCTCTCTCTCTCTCTCTCTCTCTCTCGATCACGACTTACAAAATACAAGTGTGCAATGCACATTTAATTATTGGTAGCTAAAAGAAAACATTTTGAGAACCATTATACTAAAATCAGAGCACTCATCTCGTTGTCACCACATGGCAAATTTGACGGGTAGTTCGCGCGAACGAATCGCATCTCCGAGATCAGTGAAATATTCCCTGATTGGATTTCAATTTAATTGATTATAAATACATGTATAAAAAAAGTAGGACACATGCTACGCAACTTCACATGACGTCGGTAAATCTCGTTTTTCAACTCGCGCATGAAATGTACGCCATTTTGTAAAATCAATTTACAGATTTTATTACCCAAAGAAAACTGCAGGTTCCTACCACTAGCAGCGCTGCTGACGCTGAAAGAAGGTTCAAAATTAAACTACAGTAATGAAATTAGGCCTGGAACTCCCTGCGTAGAATATCATATTTCGTTGTTTTAAAACAAATCTCAAATTAACTTATGCTTTCACAACTACTAATCGTGTGGGATATGCCACTTTTTGTACAAAACCAGAATGTTTATTTACAAGTTTTCATACGTAAGCGTGAAAAAAAGAAGATACGGACGTCGCGCACGGTGTTGGGTGTTAAAATGTCATTACAGAGTGCGCGTACAGTATTAGACTATTTTTTTGAAAACAAAAATTTGGACATATGTAATTCTATATACCAGTCTGTTCGAATGTGTCTGGACTTCAACAAAACATGAAATAAAACACAGGAATTTTTTTTAAATATTTGATAAATAGGTGTTAAAAACTTAAAGTTTTACTAAAAATGCCATGTAGATAGGTACTTTTAAGATACATATCTCAAATAAACTACAATATCTCGGTGAACTTTCATTTTTGGGGGAAAATGTTTGGCGGACTAATTACTTTGATGATGTAACAGATATATATATACGTCATAACGTTTTTTACGTAATCAATGCCAGGAATCGACGCCGGATAAAAGAATTCTTAAAATAAACTTGTAGATGCGTAACAAAACTACAAAATGGCCGCGTATGGCCGATCAGTTAATTATCAAAATATAAATTGTGATTAAGGAAATTGCAATGATCTATTGAAGTTTTTTTTAAAAAGATAAGGTTTTTTTTAATTTTTAAATAGAGAGAAATGGATACTGTGTAAGATTTCTGAATATATATTTTATAATTTAATTTTCTTTGATAAAAAAAAAATCCGGAGTTTATTCAAGACACGTGTCACAAGAGAGATATTTTACAGTCGAACGTTATGCGTAGCATGGCGATCACAAGTATCATGCCCATTAAAAAAAATCTTGGCTATATTTCATAATAATAGAAATCATTATAAAATGTGCATTTTTATAGGGTGTATAGCCATTAAAAAGAAGCACATGTGTCCGCAAATTTTCTTAATAGAGACATTTTAAAATGTCAACATGATGTCACACTTTCATAAAAACACATTAGCAATGAGAAGAGAAAGTAACTTACAAAAGTAAAATACAAAATCTATTACATGTGGAAAAAAATCAATTGAAAGGTCTTATTTTTTTTATTTATTTGTATGTTGTGCTTAATGGAATGTATCATTACGTTATACGTGAAAATGACGTTTTATGACTTTTTTTTACGTTACCGAAATTAACACCAACACCGTGCGCGACGTCATAAGATAATAACGTCTATTTTGGTGCTTTTAATTTTTGGTAATTCAAAGATTTCTTGCAACCCTTTTTTGTGACGATGGTAAGCCACATGAAACTCATTATTATATAAGTTCATTTTAATTATAAAAAGTTCGACTATTATATTTTAATACACCAGCATTATCAAACAAATAACGGATTAATTTATATTTTAAAACTTACTGTCCGATATGTAAAACTGCCATCCTTCCCGCTTAACAATTCTTTAACAATGTATATTTTTTTAAATTTATTTTCCCAGACCTTTTGCACTATATTACACAATTATGTTACCATAATCTTTATTGCAGCTCACTGGCGGTGGGGCCCTAAGATCAATCTAAATACAAGAACGTAGTAATTATTTTATACCATCTCGCAGAATTGCACTTACAGTGTATTAATAAAAATAACGATAATAATGCAAAATGATGTACAATGTATATATTATATCACAAGTACATTAGTACATTTCGAAATACAAGCATATAATAAATATCATATATTATATGAACTCAAAAGGCCGTCTTGTTTCAACAAATTAAAGATTTTTGTCCTTGAATCTTTCTGATACATGGTCATACATGGGTTTTATATTTGAAACGTACATGTACTTATAATCTGAGATACATTTAAACAGTTATACACAAACATGTACATGTAAAGCCCTTGCTGTTACAGGGAAGATAATCACACAAACGACGTCCAAGCCCCCCACCCCACCCCACCACAAAGCAGCACCACAAGAGAGATAGAAACCCTCTTTAATTTCTGTCACTCCAGTAGTGTTGCAAGATATGATAGTAAAATGCAATCGTAAACATCGAACAATGTTGCCATATCAATACAGAGTCATCAATTTTGATTCAGTTCAATAATGAAAAAAAGAAGATCGACATTTGTTCTCTTTACAATCTAAAATTTCAGTTTGTTTTTATTAAATTTATTTTGTAATGATATCATGTAGATAACTGTTTTGATACCAGTTACATACATTCATCTATTGGAAATTAAACAAACACTTTTAATTCAGAGGTAAATAAACTCTAAACAAAGGAAGAATAAAAAAAGAAAAAGAAAGAAACCCGGATGATATCTACCAGCTGTGACCTCGTATAGATCAATGAAGTTAAATGCACGACATATTGTGCGATTGTTGATTGATTTGTCGATTATACAAACCATTCAAAGAAAACACGAAGAAACTATGCTACGTCATCCGAACTGGACACGTTGCACCTCCGATAGAATCCCTTGTATTCATATCACACAAGACGCGTCGGACCAGGACTAAAAGACCTTCTGATATGTCGACAATGCAGAGGCTACTCGCCACCGTTATAGTAATTTCAGCGGTGACAGGGATGCATGGGTAAGGCGTTACTACATTGTTAACACTTTTTGTCTGGTTGTGGAGGGTTAAAAGGTTAAAATTGAGCTGAAGTTTGAAAAACGTTCCCGTTCTCAGAAACTGATACACTGTTGTCACACCCAACGGCCAATACCTCTTTGTATCACCTAGATAAATTGTCCCGATTAAAAAAAAAATCCGTAGTCCGTTCATACAAGTCTAGAATGTATTAAGTAAATTTCAAATGAAAAAAGAACTCTACATATACATTTTGGTGTGTATAACATGTAAAATATTCGACCTGACGCTACGTTGAAATACATGTATACTAAATAGGACATTACGTGCTTTTTCACTTAAAATGGACTTTAATACTTTTTAAGTAAACTACTAGATGTGATGCAAAATCACATGAAAAAGATGTATAATTGCACAGCATAAGTTATCTAAAAAAAAACCTGTATTGTATGGGCGTGCAGACTTTCAACTACATATATATGTGTTACACTTTCCAAATTCAAATTGACTAAAATACTTGTAGTAATTAATAGATTTATATAAATATTAACACTGTACTGCATATTTATTACAGTGCCAAGGTTCCCTAAAAATCTTAAATACTATATATTATATCATTGACGAGAGAGTACTTGTATATGCTATACAATATTTGCTGTTATGATGATTTAGTTACCCGAAAATACAGTACTCATCTCGACCTGAATATTGAACTTCGGTTTTAAATCATCTTATTGAACTGACAAGTGAGGTATTAGCCTTTAACGATTGTATGTGAAAAAATAATTCCCAAGGGATAAATACTTTCCCCTTCAGGTTATATAGATAAGTCCGAGTAAAAAGTGGAATTAACGTTTTTTCACAGTAATTAGAATTTTCTCGTATTCAAAAGAAAAATTACTTTTACATAACATCATACCGGTATACTATATTACTCTTGTACTGGATGCTCAAACTCCTCTCCGATAGAATGTTATTTACTGATATAAGCTCTATACAGATTGTTTCAGTTACAGAGTATTAAATATGATTCATTTTTTAAAAAAGTTTTAATAAATATTTTCATTAAAATTAAAATATATATTACAGAAACAATCCTAAAGAATGTGACATCAACACTTGGTATTCCAGAGTGTCATCAGAAGGCTTGTTTGACAGGCCAATGAGTATTAAACAAAGAAAAACACACGAAACAATAAAAAATATTCTAGCCCAAGGTAGACGTAGGCTTGTTCAATGCCATATTTTGCAAGCATTTGAGAACGATTTAAAAAACGTCGGAAATGAGCGTCACGTGGAGACCGAAATAAAGGGTAAGGTTCAAAATGGAGGTCGTCCAGCAACACTGTCAAAGGATAAGATGGAAAGTGTTGAACATACAGCAATCGAATCAAACAAAAAGATGATAAGGGAAGGGCACGCAACGATCTTATCAAAAGAAAAGCTGGATTATGAACAAACATTGACCAATTCAAACAAGGAGGAGGAAAATATAGGAAGCTCAACGATAGAATCACAAGAGAACGACAAAGATTTAAAGCAGTCAGTGACAATAGAAAATAAAGAAAAATTACAAGAAAAAGAAAAGGAAAACGATCAATTCATTGTACAGGAAGATGATGACTCAAACGTTGATGGCACTATACATATACAATCACCAATGCACAATAATGAGTTAGATATAAACAACAGTTCTGGGTCTACCACAAAAGACAAAGAAATTTCACTAGCAAATAACAGCGAGGACGACGAAACAGAACTCGACGATGAAGAAGACGAGGAAAGAAATGGTGGGGATCTAGAAAACGATGACAGACAGAGGGATGACGAAGACAACGACGAATATAGTGAGGAAACCAGCATAGCTCAAAATAGCTATTTATCATCTTCAGAGTTTGATACTCAGAGTAAAACGGATAAGTCTGCTAAGAGAAACAACGAGACAAAAAATGACACACTTCCAAACGAAAAAACTTGCAAAAGATTCACTTGGAGCTTTCAACGTCATCTGGTTTTTAAAACCTCGCCATTGGAGGAAGGATATACTCAAAACCAACGGTCAATCGGACACAGCTGCCAGGCGTCCTTCGTCATCTCGCCTACATACTGCGGATTACGAAGAAGAAATTTATCAGAAAATGATTTAAGGCAAAATGTTACAATTGTACAGCCAAATCAGAATGGTCTCTCAGGGAATGAGGACAAAGTATCGACAAAATCCATAACAAAAGTATCAACAGAAAAATTCAACGTTATACCTAATGTTGAGATTGAACAAACTGAAAAGAAAGAAGAGAAAGAAAACGTAGCAACATCAGTAGATGACAGAGACGGAAAAGCAAAATATACTACATTTAAACAAAGAAGGACCGTCCTCGATAACACTTTGTCAAATAGTCAGGAAGAAACAATGAAATCTAAAGAAAATCTTAAATTCCAAGAGACATCAAATATAGAAGAACTAAAACTTTTAGTTTCATCAAAAACAGAGGAATACACGAAGAAGATACACTTTCTGGAACTAAATTTGATTAAACTAGAAAATCAAATGTTGATGGAGAAACTTAACAAAGAAAACCACTCAAGCACTATAGCGAGGTTAGAAAATAGCATACTTCGGTTAGAAAATGAACTTTTAAGAATGAGGCAAAACTTTCATCACATGAAAATTGATAATGATGAAATGAAGAAAACGCAACGAAAATACCTTGAACTTGGCCATACCTCTGAAAACCATTCTCTACAAAGACAAAACAACCACGATGAAATGTTGTTAGAACAACAAAAAACGATAACCATTCTTTCAGATAAATTACAGAATCAGTCCGACATTATATTGCGTCTAAAGAATAGATCAGAACACATTGATGATCAAAATAGGATACTACACTCTTTGATCATAAATCAAACTACTTTGGTTTCACAAATCATGGCCAAAGTACAAGCATTAACAGAACAGTCTCTTCAACATCAACAAGAGGCCAAAGAGATGAAAGCGCAACTTAAAAATGGACTAGCGAATGTAGAAGCAATGAAAAATTCTCAAGGTAAACAAGAAAAAGAAACGAACATAGATTCAAACCAACTCACTGCAGAAGACCTGTCACAACAGCTGCTCCAACAGTTAGATGACTTAGTGTCAGATAAGAAATTAGAAGGTGCAGACAATCTCCATACTATACCCCTTTCCGAGGAAGGTGTGGAAGACGAGGTGGATGAACAATTGAAACAATATTTACATTTTGCCTCCGTTTCTCCCTTGTTAAAACCAGAGCAATGGTGTGATTCTCGTGTGCATTGCTACAAGGGAATCATCACTTTGTCCGATTGTATTCCATACTCTTTTGTGATATATTCTATATGTGAGGTTCAGAGTGAAAGGCATAACTACGAAAAAGATGATCAGGACAATAAACATATATTAGAACGTAGGAGACAAAATGATAAAGACACTTTACATATGTTAGAAAAAAGTGAACAAACCACAGATAAACAAACGTCAAAAGAAATACATGTATCAGGTTCCTCCCAAAACCTTTTACCACCTAACCCTGATGACGGTTCACACTTTGGTCAGGAAAAGTTTGAGAATACAATAAAATCTGATAAAGTGAACATAGATATGAAATCCAATGATACTGAAGAATTCGCTGAAGTTGAAACAAAGAACAAACATGTCAACAAACTGATGCTTAAAACTAAAGAAAATGTCGAGGAAAACACTGTTCAAAATGTAAATGATATAAACATTGCAATTAAAGAGGAAATGGGCTTAAGTAAAGAAACTAACACAGATATTGGAAATTTAAACGACAAAAATATAAAAAGTTCTTTCAAACAAGAGTCAATGAAAAAATCCTATGGAAATGAAAGTGGAAGTATTGATTATAAAAATGAAGAAGAGAACAATATAATTGGGATTGAAGGAAAGCACCAAACATTAAAATCAGAGAAAAGTAGCATGAAGAGTGATGATAAAAAAGAAATAGAAATGAAACCAAAATTAGGTAGAAAAAACGCTGCTCCTCGTAAACCTGTAAGATATGCTTCGAATGGACAGAGCGACCCAAAAGGTTTGTATTGTG
Source organism: Magallana ariakensis (assembly GCA_020458035.1). Classification (NCBI taxonomy): domain Eukaryota; kingdom Metazoa; phylum Mollusca; class Bivalvia; order Ostreida; family Ostreidae; genus Magallana; species Magallana ariakensis. The sequence continues at coordinate 37,842,123 of CM035816.1, forward strand.
TAATGTAATAACTTTTGCTTTGAAATTACAAAACTAATGTTTAGATCAAATGTATCACAAATATTAGAACCAAACCGATTGACAATCAATTTTGGTTTATTTCAGACTGTTATGACTATTTCCTGAAAGGAAACTCAAGAAATGGGGTATATAAGGTTCGTCCTTATGGTACTAACCGACTTGTACAAGTTTACTGCGATATGAAGAATGGAGGATGGACATTGATTCAGAAACGACAAGATGGAACTACGAATTTCTTTCGTGATTGGGAGGATTACAAGGAGGGATTTGGAGGTAATTCATTTGTAAGAACAATATTTGGAATCAAACAAAATAGTTGAATCACTTGTAAATGGCCCATGAAGCTATAGAATTAAATAATACACGTGTAGATTTTTTTATCAATCATTTTTGAGAATTATATTTTGTCTGCATAACAACCATCAAATTTACACATACCGGTATATCTTTGTTCGAAAAACATTCTATGAAGAGAGCCATTTATTTTTTAATGAATTGATATATTCTGTAGGATGATGTTATTTGCCACTTCTCTCTGTACCCGAGAAGCCAGAAAAATAACTTACTAACAAACATAAAAAAGTATTTATTTAGATTAAATTATAAGAATAGATTCAAAATTTAGGTAAAATGAGTTTTGCATAATATACAAGTACTAATATATTTCAGGCGTCTATGGAGAGCACTGGCTTGGGAACAGCTTAATTCACAGACTTACAAACCAAGATCATTACCTTCTCAGAATTGAAATGATGGACTGGGATAAAAATAAACGATTTGCTGAATATACAAAATTTTTTGTGGACCATGAAGATGAAGGATATAAATTACATGTTGGCGGATATGAGGGAGATGCTGGTGACGGCATGATTAAGCATAACAATCAGAAGTTTTCGACAAGAGACGTTGACAATGATCAAGTTGTTAAGGAATTCGGAGGAAGTTGCGCAAAGAGATTTCATGCAGCTTGGTGGTATTATAAGTGTTATCAAAGCAACTTGAACGGGAAATACTACAGAAATGGAAAAGTTGATGATAAAAAATTTGACGGTGTTGCTTGGAAACCTTGGACCGGAGCCAATTATTCCTTTAAGGAAGTTGAAATGAAGATTAGACCAATATCTAAAGAAAATTAGAAGTAAAATAATTATTAATTTTGTTTTGATACATTTGCAAGTAATTCACATCATCAATTGACTATTTTTTTTAAAACGAAAACATCTCTTTTGAAACCTACGAAAGCAGATTAAGTGATATCATACCATAAACGTTATTATTGATTGGTGTCATGTACATGTACTAAGGTTGAATAATATATGATTCATGCAAATTGTGCTCACTTGTTATTGTTTTATTTTTATATTAAAGTGACATTGCGTATATAACAATGACAACAAGAGAAAATATTTGATATTAACTGATTTTAAGCAAGGGAATTGTAGATCTTATCTATAATTACCTTTCATTTATGTACTCTGTGAATGAATAGTTTTTCCAATTTTTCCAATTATTTTGATATTCAGTACAATGTCAGGGCCCTTGCTCGTGCTAGGTGACATGACGCAGTCTTTTACGCACTATTAATTAATATTTTACCCTTGGAACTTTTTTACTTTTGCTCGTATTTGTAATTGTTTTAATAAGTTTCTATTTTCAGATACATTAAGAAAAAAAAGATAGATGTGAATGTAGATAGCTCAGAAAAAAATGAACCTTTAGAAAATCATTGATGGTTGCTTCACAGTATCATTTTAATACCTCGCAATGATAAACTTAAATTTTATAGAAAATTTCAAACAGCCGTACAAAAACATTTGAAAGATTTGTAATGTTATTTTGGGTGAATACCGAAATGAATACCCATCAAGTCCCTTGAATACAAATAATTACATGCGGCTGTTATATTTTTTAACATTCATGGATAATAATGTTTTAAAAACATTTTGTATATTTTTTTAATTTATAGAAATATTTTAATATAAAACTGATCTAGAGAACTATTGATTATCAATATACATATACATAATTTACAGCGCCTATAAAATATGATATCCAATTTGATAAAGCATATCTAATAATAATGGCCATCTCCCCAATGTTTTGAGATAGTTAGGGTTATTATTTTGCTAATGTTAAGAAGTATTATTTTTACTTATAGTCTCCTATAGTAAACAACAATGACAAATGATCTGGATTGATTAAGTTGGGAAGTTTGTTTCGGTTTCCACTTCTTGGATAGAAGAAATTCTTCATTCTATATGAATGATAAACATATATCTACTAGTACTCTTTTGTTTGTTTCAAACATTTTTGAAACATACATATACATGGATAATAATTTCAAAACAAACATTAAAAACGATAATATTTATTGGAAAAACATTTGAAACAAACATTATAATTCATCCGAGCGAGTTTATAAAGTTCCAATCGATGAATGTGCACAACATGTAACTATGATTTCTCCTTAATGAAATATCTAAATCTAGAGAAGATATCCGTTAAACTATTCCTCTGTTCTCATTAATACTGATATCAGACACCACTGTGCACTTTCCGAACTTTATAACAGTATATCATAAATTGCTTTAGGATGATGATCCCACAAAAACAGGTTAATTCTAAGAAAAAGCTTGGAATCTTCATTGTAATAGTACTGGTATTTCTGCTTAGTCACCATCACACACACACACACACAGAGAGAGAGAGAGAGAGAGAGAGAGAGAGAACAATTGGTATAAACATTTCATACTAAGATTTTTAAAATTTATTTTTTTAAAGATTTTTTAAAACTGTTTTAACAATTTTAAATTTAATTTCTTAGCAAAAGTTTTGTAAGGCAATTCTTCATCTCGGTGTTATAAAAATCCATGGTGTTTGCAGTTATTGAACGTATTTTGACTTTGAAAACAACAACCGCAATGTCACTCTACGGGTACATATACACTTTTTCTTAATGTTATATGACCCAACCGTATTTCCAATATGGTACAAATCTATATAAACTGTCTATAATATTTGCCTCAGTGTTTGACTGACAGTAGTTCTCTCTGAAAGATGCCCTCTTCTCATGGATACCAAGGTTTGCTGAAGTTTGGTGTTTCGTTAATAACAGTATCATTCACCTTTGGTAAGATAGAATTACATTTTCTTATAATAGCTTCATATACATTTTGTAAATTGTTTTACAGTGTTATGATTTTACAAGTTATGTATCAAATAAAATTGTTTTTATTTTTGGTAATTTGGAAGAATAAATGAATAATTCTAATATTGAATATATCAATAGTGAATTGCAATTTATCCGTTTTCGTGATGTGATTTTTTTCACGAGAAGTACTAAAAGTCATCTTTTATCATTTAATATTCCGTTGTCTTTCATCGCAGTACAGCTAGTTTTAAAATAATTCATCTTGTGATTAGTAAGTAACATGCCTACATTTATTCAGGGTGTTTGAATTTATAGTATATTTGGAAAATTATAAATAATGCCGATTACATTTCAAATATATATACATTTTCCAAACAGAATTGTCATACTTCATTATCTCGTTAAGGATAATTCTGAAGCTGATTCTTCTAAATAAATAATTTCCTAAACTGATGAAAAAAATAATAATTGTGTGTTAATGTACATGTCTCGTCATATAAAATGCATATCAAAATAAAAAATAATTATGAAAACGATATTGAATATAATTAGTTATATAGAATCATTTTAGACCTTATTCAGACTATCTGCTATACAAGTATAGTGTACAGTTCAGTGATCAAATAATTTTTTTTTCCTTTTTAGGTTTAAATTGCTCACAATGCATAGATATTAGAAATGTACAAGTATTGAAAAATACAGTCCCGGATAATTATAATCTTGTTGTTGACCAATCGAAGTTTCCAAGATCCCTGCTATGCGAGTCTGCAAAAAATGGAGAAACCGTAGATGGCGTGTCTGTTGTCGAATGCCAAAACAGTTCTTCAGGTAGTTCCAAAGAATTCCGGTGTGTTCATTACAACGGAGTGCTCGATTCATCAGTCGAAGTAGGAATTAGAAATGCATCAGGAGAAGGTATTTTTTTAAATGAAAAAGAAAAAAAACCCCACACATACAGGCACGCACGCACACACGCACACATCAAAATAAAAAACAACAAAAATAAAAAACAAAATCAAATTAATAAGTAACAAACAAAACAACACAAAATCAAAATAATAAATAAAAAGTTTATATTTTTCCACAGTAATGGTTCGCTATGAAGGAACATATAGGGATTGTATTCTAGATGACTTCAGTGAAAACGGCTACTGTATGACACTGAATGCTCCCCTTCCAAAAGAAAACACACTTCGTGTGAGAGCTTTATCATCTTTGCCGAAGGTTCCAATGGACTTGGAAAACGCTGTCGTCAAATTTAATGGCATAAAATGTGTATCTAATATAAACGGAACCTTTGATGCTGTCATAAATATCCAATGCAATGCTGCAATGACGGAGTGCAGTATTCTTGTCATCGTCCTATTCTTCTTTATTAGTCAAGTTTAAAGTCAATCAATTAAACAATGATTTGTGCCTTTATTTGTGAAATATAATTAAACTTTAATTTTGCGATTGTATGCGTATTTTTTTTCAAAATATATATCAGTTATGTTAATGTTAATCATGTCTATTTATATAGGAAAGAATGTCTTGTGATTTTACTGAAATATTCGAACATGTGCAATGTTGATATCTAGACATTAAAACATTACCAAAAAAGAACTTTATACCATATTTATTATTATTTCCGGGTTTCGGTTTATCCGTACAACGTTTAATCAGTACAAATGATTCCTTAAATGAACACAAATTGGACAGTTTAACCCTTTTTATATAATTTTTTTTTATCGGAAAAGAGCTGCACAATTTTTGGCGAAGATTACAAATTTGGAACTGATAAGCGATTTTTAAACTTTAGATTCCTTATCATTATCAAAAGTCTTTTAATGGGATAAAATTGTACGAGCGTATTAGCTAGTTTCCGCATTTACCTCGAGTCCTCATGGTGTGAAAATTATCGCGGTTTATGAAGGTAACTCATCAGGTAGAACCACGCATCCTTACGGAAGCGTTAAATATTTTGCCTTGTATTGAGGTGAGTACACATATTTTAAATCACCTTACTGTAATTGGTCAGTTTTCTTGCTATCTGCTATATCGACTTAACAAAATATGGGGATAAAAATGATAATTTAAGAATGACTTTAAGTTTTAGTCATATCAAGAAGAAATGTTGACATAGAACAATGAAACTATATACATTATAGGTATATCGACAAAAATATGTTTTTATTTCTTGGAAATATTGTTATCGAATGAATTTTGCGAGGGCGGGAGTTCTGATTGTACCACCCATCTTTCGAATCTAGGTCTAGGAAACACATGTAGGCTGACATTTATTGAATCATTGGAATTCGTGTAGGCTCAATTTTCATGGATTTCGTTGATCCTATCATCCATGAATTTAAATCCACAACAAATTATGAGTAACAGTATTAAAATAATTATCATAAAAGTAATTCCACGAAATGTTGTACACATTAACCTATGCAAAAATATCAATCTACGAATATTGGCTCCCACAGGATGGAAGTTAACATTATTGCGTCATACGTCGGGTAGTCCCTTCCAAATTAAGCATTGATATGCATATTCAAAAGGCATCGATTTTGAATTCGATCAACATATTTGTTAAACTGATGGAAGTGGATAAGTTTACATATTGAAGGACCGATGAGAAGAAGGAGATCGCAAAAGAATTTTACTGATAAGTTGCAAGCAAAAATTCCAGCTGATGTGACAGTTTTAAATAAATCCAAGATGGCGGCGATGTGTACCTTGTGTAATATTAGGTATAGGGTATAGGCCTATATTTTTATAATGAGAAAATTTATAACGTCAGGAGCCTGTGCAGTTATCATCCGGAGTACTTAATGTTTGCAATGCAAATTCTTCGTAGACTTTCTAATTTTGGTTGTGTATTGAAACCTGAAGACAAATTCTCCATTAAATTGCTTTATTCATGAATTTAAATATAAAAAAATAAACTTCTCCCCTTTTCACTGTAGTGCATTTTAAAATGAATATAACACTATACCATTTATTTTTACCAAATGGACGGTCATTGTCAGTTGTAGATTTTAAGATACATCCTTTTTAAGAAAGCTGGATAATCAACAAATTAACCATCAGACGTTTTTAAGATATGAACTGTTTAGCTATAAACTATAACTTATAAATTTTTTTAAATATAAAGATTTACCCTTTAGATTTGGATATTTCCCTATATATTTATATGGAGCTCTTCTTTTAAAGGAGATCAATACTGTCTAAAAATGGCCACGACCATCGAGCCCTTTTAACATGGGTGGTAAAAAATATGTTAAACAGATACTTTATGGTGGTTTATATTTAATAGTTGTGCTGATTAGATTACTGTGACCATTTTCAAAACAAAGCACTAGACATATAAGACACAAAAAGTGTTGGACCAGAAAAAAATAAGTGCTACATTGATGAAATAGTTAGGCAAGTTAAATCGGAGAAATGGTAACGTATCTGTTATTATAAGTGATCAATTGAAATATATTAAAATGTCAAGTTAGAAAAAAAAATAACGAACACGGTACCAACATTAAAAAAAGATAATCATGGAAACCACACAAAATTAAATCATCTGTTGAATTTAAATAATTCGTTAACCATTTTTGGTTTCCCCTCATCTGTTTGTCAAAATGTAAATTTTGATTATGAAATGGTTACAATATCTGTTTAGTTAATTAAAAGAAAAATATTTTCTCTAAATTCAAAGAACAAGCAAATTTTGGTAACTTATGTCAGTGTTCACTTTTTATGGTTTAGAATTCATTTATTAAAACGTTGAAATATATCATTTTTGGTGCCATCCACGAGCTTGAACATGAAGCTAGAATTTTCAGTGTGACAGGTGCATCAGTACTGCACAAAGAACCTCAAACACGATCACCTTTTGTTTGATCTACGAGGGCATTGGCACTGCATTTTGCGCACCTCCATGAACTAAATATCTACATGTACCTCGTTGTCGTCTTGACCAGATATTTTTTTTTCAAAAACACGTGGCAATAAGTTAATTATAAATTGGATATAGTTTTGCGACTCTTAAAAGCGTGAAAATAACCAAACACGGATGAAAACTCCCGGTTATCGGCAGGAATAAAAATAGTGGCAACGTATCTGTTTATAACGTATCTGTCGTGCCAAAACCTTTTTTCTTTTATATTTAATGAGGAAAGTAAAAGCGTGAATGAAAACATTGCTTAAACGTCATAGAATTTCATCTATGTTTGAAATATAATTTTTTTAAAATGATTTGTTAGCTAAATTACGTGATAAGCAATTGCGTATCTGTTGTAATTCGAAACGTCTCATTATATATGCAGGTCATAGTAAAAGAGCCTGAGACTTTTAAATTTTCCGATACTCTGTGCATCACAAATGGCTGCTGAAGTAATTAGACAAGATTTAATATGCATAGTGATCTAATTTAAAATTATATTACCGGTATTGTTATTCATTACTGCATAAACCATATAACGTATCTGTTTGAGGATAAATGTGCATCTTATTATTGCATTTAATTAAGATGATTCAACTTGAAAGGAAGAATTATGATTACCAGTGTAAATTGACTGAAAATGTCTGTCATCATGTAGGAATTCATTTTGAGATTTCAAGTTCAATAGTCAATACCATACTTTGAATAGTCATAAAGCAAATTAGCGACATTTTGTCCGTACGATACCATTACGTAGTGCATACATACAAGTGAACAAGCTTTAAAAGGTACCAAAATATGCAATCTCACACTTTGAAAATGGTTACTATCTCTACATTAGGGCTACTTTTACTCTTTCGATACAGCTGATGTGTTTACATTTAGGGCGTGACATAGTTTTTAACAATATAACATATTAGTGGAGAATTTGCCTGAGGCGGTAGAGGGGACGTCTCGGAACAGATAATCTGGACTTTTTTATACAGCGGATGGATGTAGTTTGAGCACAAAGGTATTTATGATTATCGAGATATTACGCAAAAATTGGTGGGAGCAGAAACTTGGGACAGAGTATAACAGACTATAACCAGATTTAATCAGAAATAGTGCAGTGTTAAAGACGATTGTGACTGAGAACATATACACAGTACATTTTAAATATTCATGTATTTAGTAAGTGTGTATTTGAATTTTTAAATGGTAATGAATTATGAAAATATAAATTTTAATCACATTAGGAATCATGTAATCATGCAATTACTGTGTTTGTGTACATTAGTATAAACTTGTTTATACATTATTTGTGATGCTTTATTTATTCCTCTAGCGATGTCAAAATTTTAAACAAAATTCAAAATTTTCGAATTTCTTTATATATATATATATATATATATATATATATATATATATATATATATATATATATATATATATATACACGAGGGTTGTCCAAAACGTTCGTGGACACATGTAATCTTATTCAAAATAAAAGCGCCATTATCAGGAAAGTATTATAATATTTTAATATAGAGTATAATAATGTATATGTATACAAACTAGAGCAATGTACAGTTTTGTAATGGAGTTATCAATGTATATACATTGCCTATACAGGCCGCACGGCCCAGTCTGACGTCGAGTTATAACGACGTTTCTATAACGTCGTAGTCCTGGGTCTACCTGAGAGTAATATGCCGCATTTACCGTTTGGTCAGAGGGTACAATCGCATATTCCATCAAAATATCACTTGTGCCACTTGTGGATAAGTAAACTCGAACTGTTTTGATGTTTTTCCTGTTTCCTCAATCGTTTGTTTTGTTTCTATCGGTGTTTTACCTCAGTAGACACAATTTTATGATGGCGCGCTGTTCCGTGCGGTCAGATGACGTCGCTTTTTCAGGCGTTTTTAAAGACATATTCTTGCCATAATATCTTTTAAAAGTCCTCTACTGGTTTGAAAATATTTTCAAACGACGTATGAAAATGACGTGCACCATACAGACTACATCACAATAGAATATTATGAAGTTTTGAAATGTTTTATAAAAACTGTAAATATTCATATCTAAAAACTCAGTTACAAAGTTTGGACAATTTTTACGCTGAGCCGTGCGTACTTTCCGCATATATATACACATGTATAGAGAGAGAGAGAGAGAGAGAGAGAGAGAGAGAGAGAGAGAGAGAGAGAGAGAGAGAGAAAGAGAGATAGAGATAGAGAGATGTTTCCATATATGTTAAGATATATGTTAAGATTTCTCACGACACGTGGTCATAACATGGTGCTGTCACAGACAGGAAGTGTTATAAAACAGATATACAAACGTAAATACACAGAAATTTTATTTTTCTTGAAATTGTGCTGTACTTGTGTTTTAATAATGTAACTGAAACATGCATAATTAAGTATTCGATTTGAGACCGTTCACCCTTTGTCTAGATCGTTAGCGCATAGGGTATACAATGTCGACTTCATAAAATAACGCGCTATTTCAACATCTTTGATATTTTACCTTTTTTCTTTAAACGGCTACATATATTTATACTTTGCATAAAATCCTAGTTATCTAAAACGAGAGAGAGAGAGAGAGAGAGAGAGAGAGAGAGAGAGAGAGAGACGTTTCTATGTTATTTATGTCTCCGATTAAAAAAAAAACCGTCATATTGAGGAAAAAAACCATATAAATTGAATTGATGCCTACGTAACGATCTTTTTACTCTACATCGTAATATTGACTTCTTTTTTTTTTTAAATCAGAGACATATTAATTTTTCAACTCGTCATAGGATATATTTAAAGTGACACGGTAACTCAAATTTATATGTTTTACATTTTGATTGTGACCACGGAAATAGGAAGAAATATACAAAATTTGATCATACGGGAGGTTTCACGCATTCATAAGTCATCACTTGTCAGTTTACAAGTCGTTAAAACTCATCCGGAATTACGAATTACACATGTAGACAATTTGAGTTATTTTTGACATTGATTTGTTGTCTTAAAATAGTTACAGTGAGATTAACGCACTAAAAAAGAGCCGGAATTTGAAGTTTTCCGATGTCTGTATAAGAAAGTATGCATTCATAGAGAGTGCATCTTAATAAATATTCAAATAATATCCGTTCTTGAAGACATCAGGTTTCACTGAGAGGTCGCTTGCTCATGATATATGCCACGCTGCAGTATTTACATTCCCCTCCGCTTTCGTGGCTATGAAGCGGAAGGAAAACTCAATATTGTGTTGGTCCAACGACTTATTCTATTAATTTTTTCTCTTTTTAATTAGATTTATTTACTTTTGAACACCGCAATTGTTCAGAAGTTTATTTAATATAAGTTATATAAGTCCCTTTTTGTCATATTTTGTCAAGTTGTACACAAATTTTTGTGTATATTTTTATTTGCCAATTATGTCATAGTATTCAACTAGTATTTATTTGTGACATGACATATCTAGTGGACTTAGGTTCCAATGTTGTGATTTAGCAATATCCTCGTCATATTTTGTTGGTACTTCTAATTGTATTTAATTTGTACTGACTGTATTCTGTTTATTAACATTTATTATCTATTGTAATAAATTACCTATTTTATTCGGTGTTATATTATCTTTATTAAGGGGAGGCAGGCAGGTATAAATGATACATAAGATATGTGGAAATCGTGTAAAAATTCGCTATTTGGTAAATCATGGGTTTGTGCGTCACCATATCGCTTTAATATATTAAAGATCTTTATTAATTTCTAAGTACATGTACATGAATTGAGTATTACAGTCCTTGTAAGACCTTGTCTTGTTGACTGAACACAAACCTTTTACGGTGTCTTACACCATCACGATAATCACGTGGCCCCGCGTTCACCGCGATGATAATATCGTGACGGTGTATCGCGGAAAAGATTAAAACACCATCACGGGGTCGCGGGAAAATACGGGATCCGCGTTGGCCGTAGTGTACAACATACAACACCAGGGACTGAACTCCGATCAACTAATGTCATTCCAACACTGAGCTGAATTAGTCATTGCCTTGCACCACCGCCCCTCTATCTTACAAGTTAACATTCAAATACCAGGCGATGTTTGAAGAGGAAAAGTATAATTTGGTGAAAAGTTTCTTCGTTCGTCCATTGAAGTGAATGATATTAACAATCATCGTTTAATCAAACGATTGTAATATTTAATATTGCTGTTGAAGCTTAATGGTGTAAAAAACCTATTTGCTCCGCTCTTGCCCAATATGGAATTTACTGACCACGTATAAACAAAATTAGGTCGACTACAAACCATGTAACTAATACAATTCGGTTTCATCAAGAGCAGTGACAAGTGTCATATTTCAATATATAAAACTGCGATCTAAACCTCATCGACTTGTAAAATTCATCACATCATAGGCGTATGTGTGAGATAAGAAATTAATTATGGAGACGATTCGGTGTGTAAATTGGCTCAGAGAGAGAGAGAGAGAGAGAGAGAGAGAGAGAGAGAGAGAGCAGGAGAGAGCTACATTTAAACCTGTTCTGCTTAAAACTATGGTGTTTGTGGGGTATCATATAACATGTACTTATTAAAGTTATTGGCAATATTTTTTCACCCCGGTATAACATGCCGAAAAATATGGAAAAACAAGGATAAATCTAATCGAATCAAAACTTCAAAAGCAATTAAAAAAACCCACGAATACTGCGACAATGTCACTCTATGTGTACATATGTCTTAATGTTATTTGACCCAACCATATTAAATATTTTCATGAATGATGTAACACTATATAAAATGCCTAGAAATGATAGTTTTTGCCTCAGTGTTTGTCTGACAGTAGTACATTCTGAAAGATGCGCCCTATTCATGGATGCCAAGGTTTGCTGATATTAGGTGCTGCAATGGTAACAGTATCATTCACCTTTGGTAAGTTAGAGCAACTTTGTTAATGCTCGCGCCATTAACATATGATAGGTTAAAAATTTCTATTAACGTATTCTGATTTTTTAAGATATGCGTCAAAAAAGATGCGTGATTTGATGTAAGGTTGTATATTTGGAAGAAACACGTAAAACTAACCCCATTATATACTAAATATTTAAAAAGTGAATTGCAATATATACGATTTTGTGATTAAATAACTTTCACGATGAGTACTTTAATTCACCCTTATCATACATTGAATACTAGTATTCCGTTGTCTTTCAACGCATCAATGTTAGTTCATACGCCACCTTGTGATTAGTGATTACCGTGCTAATTATATGTTTTCAATTACACATTTTGAAATTGTTATTAAATCACATTAAAAGTTCATGTAGGAAGTTATATAGTGTCGATTACATTTCAATTAAAGAAAAATCATTCTTTAAACATTTTTATGTTATCATACTCCATCTTCTTGTTGGAACTATGAATTTTCTAAAAAAGATACTATCTTTAACCGTAAAGCCATGTATAGTGTCGAGTAATATACATGTATAATGTATATCTAAATAGAAATTAATCAATAAAAAAGCGCTATGGAATAGTAATTATAGTTATACAGTATTATTTTAGACCTAGCATATATTTTTTACCATATAGTGTTAAGTTCGGATCAAATAAATATTAATTTTTTTTTTAGGTTTTAATTGCTCACAGTGCATAGATATGAGAAATGTACAAGTACTAAAAAATACAGTCAATGGCCTCAATCTTGACATATATCCATCGAAGATACCAATATCTTTGCTATGTGAGTCTGCAAAAAATGGAGAACCCTTACAAGGCGTGTCTGTTGTCGAATGCCCACATGATTTCTCAGATAGTTCCCATGAGTTCAGATGTGTTCATTACAGTGGAACACTCGATATGTCACTCACCTTGGACCTAGGAAGCACTTCAGGAGAAAGTAATTATATTTTTATAAAAATATGTTTCAATTTTCTTGATCTTTGAGATTTTTTTTCAGAAATGAATGTTTTTGGGAACGAAAAAAGTAATCATTGAATTAAAAAGAAACTATTATAATTTTTTTTTCACAGTTAAAATCCGCTTCCAAGGAACATACAGAGATTGTATTCTTGAATATGCCAGTTCAAGTGGCTCGTGTACAAATCAAAATTCTACTGTTCCAAAAGAAAACAAACTGAGTTTAGCAGCTTTATCATCGTTAAAATTGCTGATTGACACAACCAACGCTATCGTCGTGTTTAATGGTACAAAATGTGTATCGAATGGAAACGGAAATTTTGATGCTGTCAGAAATACTAAATCTACCGCTACAATGACGGAATATAGTATTCTTGTCATTGTCTTATTCCTCTTTATTTGTCAAGTTGTTTAAAGGCAATCTATATATACAACATTGATCTGTGCTTTTCCTGTGCTGAAAACAAAACATTTCAATTGTTTTAACGTTAACGCCTTTATCGAATTCACGTTGTTTGTAAAATATAATATGTATATCAAACTGACATTTTGTACATTACTCGTTTATTAGAAAAAATTTGCAATTGTTGACATATTTTTTCAAGATATTTATCAATTATGTAAATGTTTTTTATGTACTTTTGTTGGAGAAAAAAATGTCTTGTACTTTTACTAAAATTAATCGGCCATGTGTTCTTTTCTTGACATTAAAACGTCACCAAACAACCATCGTATCTTATTTCTTCCAAATTATTTTCGGAGTTTGTTTTATCTGCATAATTTTAGTAGGTTTAAATGATTCCTTGTATAAACACAAATAACAGAGTTTCGTTACATGGGAAAAGAGCTAGAGAGTTTCTGGCTAAGATTACAAATTTGGAACTGTTTATTAGTTTACGCTGTAAATGCAAATCGAATAAATAGAAAGTTACATGTAATTATTTATTGGCTGAATGGGCCATGGCCGCTTAAAATGAGGAATTCGAGACCCCCCCCCCCCCAACACACACATACAAACTTCCGTAAACATGCAAACACTCAACATATGCATTTTTATATACAAAATGCAAACCATGCACTCTAAGAAATTATGTTCACAATATACTTACAGTCAAAATAAACATATTCAACGAAGTCTATTAGGATTACTGGTAAGTTAAAAATCCGGTTGCTGCAAGTGTTTTAATGAACAATTATCCAAGAGTATATGCAACATAGATCGCTAACAGCAAACATCATATGTCAACAAAATCAAAGCTGTTTTTTGTATATTGCGTCTATGATTGGTCAGCTTGCACGAGCTGCATATATATATATATATATATATATATATATATATATATATATATATATATATATATATATAATATATATAATATATATATATTTATATATATATATATATATATATATATATATATATATATATATATATATATATATATATATATATATATATATTGGTCAGCTTGCACGAGCTGCATATATATATATATATATATATATATATATATATATATATATATATATATATATATATATATATATATATGCACCGTAACCTCCAGATTCAGGTTGTAAGTATCTCTACAATGTATAGGTAATGTATATGTTTCATTTTAAAAAAATCAGATTGAAGTTTCAATCTCGCAAAATTGAGGTCTAAAACTTAGACAAACTATAATTTAAAAATATATATAAAAGAAATATTTAGTGCTTATTTATAGAGTTATTGAATGTGAGCTTATCAGTGCATTCAACCAACAAGGAATGCTCGACATATCCGCTCTGGCTCTAATCCATGTCACTCAATCTTATTTTGATTCTTAAATATTTTTTTGTTTCACAATTTTAAATACTTTCCATAATCAACAGGAAAACTACTTGATTATGAAAGATAGCAAGATGCATAAGAGGCGAATAAAATAAGGTATTACATGTGTCTTGATAAGGAAATTTTGAAAAAAAAATTCTTAAATAAATCAAATTCAATAAATATGAACAAAAGCCTTAGGTGAATTTAAACTGAAATCTTCGGTTCACAAGCCCCATACTTTAACTACTGAGACAATTGACACCCTGAGAAAACCATTGTCAACCGACGCGAAGCGGAGGTTGACAATGGTTTTCGAGGGGTGTCAATTTCAACTGGTACCCTCCCAAACAGGCACTATTTATTTTATTATACTGAATGTCTTAATTTTATAGCAAATTTTACTGCTTTTATATAGAAAATACGTGAGTTCTACGACGAACCGTACGCGCATAATTTACGCGCATGTTACAATTCGTTCTATCGGCCCGTTGCCTTGTGTGTTGCTAACGCTGAGGGTATGAGAACGGATTGTTAACTGCGTCTAAACCAATCAGATTTCAGTGTTAACATGAAAGTATAATAAACGTAATTGTTCACATACACAGCTCGGAACCCAGCTAGATTTTTAAAAATGCTGTGCAGTATAGTGGCTCAAATGCATTGCATAAAAAGATAAAAACAATTCCTTTATCCATAATGTGTTTCACTAGAAAAGAATTATTAATACACTTTCCGTATGTAAGCTGGTACCACAACTGTAATGAAAAAACCCTGAGACTATAAAAAAACCCTGAGGAAACCTTGTGTGGCACTGAGAAAACCCTGAAAGACCTTGAGGTCGGCACTGAGGGCACTCAGGAAACCCTGAGTGACCCTGAGGTTTGCACTGAGGGTACTGAGGAAACCCTGAGAGACCCTGAGGTTTGCACTGAGGGTACTGAATAAGCCCTGAGTTTTTAACACATCAGGTTGTTACATGTTTTGTAACAGGTACCCGATACAATGTTTGAACTATTTCACAACTTTGAAATAAGATGTAGTTAATATCTTTTATATGCATTTAGGTAAAAATACAAATTTAATGAAGTTGATTCACTTATTTGTGTTTTTTAGATTAGGATTATATAGCTTCAAAGGGTAGATTAGCGATGTGGTTACCTTATAATTATATATTTTGTAAATCGGTATATCTATTTTAAAATTTGATATGCCAGTTTGAGAGTTCTTTTAATTGACAGAACTAATTAAAAGCATTTTTTTTAAACTTATACCGTTATTTCAAGGGTTTCAAAGACACCGTCCTTTGATTGACAAGTACATGTAACTAAAGAACATGCCTCCTATTAATCACATCACAAACTTAATCTTTCAGGCGAAATAACTTGTACCTATAGCAAGAGTGTCAATGTGTCAATTTCAGTCTAAGTAAGATGTTTGTGTAGTGCAATATAGGATCTCAATCATTAACAAAGGCTCCCAATTTCCATTATTCATTTCTATATATGCTTAAACACAAGGCACGTAGCTTCGGGGGCGGGGGGGGGGGGTAGGAGCAGGGAAGCCACCCCCCTACCTATCACACACTTTTCTCGCAGCAAACATTTTATATTTGAAATTACATATAAAGAGTGAATAAACATAGACCCCCCTACTTTTTAAGAGCATGTAAGAAATTAGAGTGAAAGATATTATACATGTAATAATACCCCCCCCCCCGGATATAGATTTGTACCACTTTGAGAAGTTGTTTTATCCCTCCTCCCCCTCGCTCTTCTATTTTGAAGATATTTTGATGAGTCTGCCCCCCCCCCCCTCCCACTTTCAAAATCGACCACTTGCCTGCACCCTTGTTCCTATTAAATAAGATAAACAGTCTTTCGCTACATTACATCCAACATCAATTATTAAAATCGGCAATGCTTTTCAAGGTCCATGCTAGTAGAATTTAGAATGTTTTTTTTTAAATGTTGAAATTCCCGAATTTAGAAATATTTTCCACATGATTAAATTTTATTATTTCTTGTCAATGGATATGCCAAGAGAGGATGAGGCTGAATTCCGAGGTCTGTATAAAATTGTATAATTTTAATAAAAGGTCACATTAAGTAATTACGTCTGTAAATTTTGTTTCCTTTCTTAATTGACGAGAACAAAACTTCACATGAGATAAGACAGCGAATTCTTGTTTGAATAATGTAAAAGATTGAACGTCTTTATCTTAAAAAAGTGCTTCAAATGAAGCAAATAATATTTCTTAAACTCCAAACGTTAACTAATATTTCATTTTAAACACAAAATTCATCTCTCTCTCTCTCTCTCTCTCTCTCTCTCTCTCTCTCTCTCTCTCTCTCCATCACATGTACAAGTACTCTTTATACGTGTTTATAAATACTAGTATGCGATAATATGGCCAGTGTTTAAAATCATGTATCTATTTCTAATTTTGAAAAAGAGTCTCTCTCTCTCTCTCTCTCTCTCTCTCTCTCTCTCTCTCTCTCTCTCTCTCTCTATTGCTTTCTAACATATATACACTCTACAAATAATTTATACTTGTTTAAAACTATTAGCATGCGATGATATGGCTGGTGCTTAAAATTATGTATTTATTTCTAATTTCGAAAAAAGTACACACATTTCAATTTCCTTTGATCATTCTGATTCGAAATCCATGGTAAAAAAAAAAGTCATGTGTATGATAGACGGTTTAATGTCTCCTTTGTGTACAAGTTCATAACTCATTCTTTTGTTTGTCTGGGATCAAGAAAAACCTCGGAACTAACAGACAAGGCTCAGACTATACACGCGACATAGTGACCGCGGCAAGTTGTGAAAATCGGCAACCTGTGTATATGTAGTGTAGCATCAAAATAAACTGCTGCAAACGGCCGACAAATACACCGTGAAACAAAGGACTTCGACTTTTTAGGTCACCTGAGTAAACTCAGGTGACCTATTGCTATCTGTTTTCGTCCGTCGTCGTGCGTCGTGCGTCGTGCGTCGTGCGTTAACAATTTACATTTTTAACTTCTTCTTAAAAACTACAAGGCCAATTGTTCCCATTTTTGGTGTGAAGCATCTTTATGGTAAGAGGAATGTAAATTGTGAAATTGGTGGCTCTACCACCACCAGGGTGCCACAGGTGGGGCCAAATATGCAAAAAACAGCCAAATTTTCAAAAATCTTCTTCTCTACTCCCACACATGTGAGGAAAAAACTGATTGCATGGTTATGATGTCCATGAAGCCCTCTACCAAAATTGTGAAATTCATGGCCCCTGGGTCAGGGGTTCAGGCTCTAGGGTGGGGCCAATATGGCCATATAGTAAAAATGTATTAAATCTTAGAAAATCTTCTTCTCTACTCCCATAGATATTTGTTAAAAACTAAATACATAGTTATGATGTCCATGAAGCTCTCTACCAAAATTGTGAAATTCATGGCCCCTGGGTCAGGGGTTCAGGCTCTAGGGTGGGGCCAATATGGCCATATAGTAAAAATGTATTAAATCTTAGAAAATCTTCTTCTCTACTCCCATAGATATTTGTTAAAAACTAAATGCATGGATATGATGTCCATGAAGCCCTCTACCAAAATTGTGAAATTCATGGCCCCTGGGTCAGGGGTTCAGGCTCTAGGGTGGGGCCAATATGGTCATATAGTAAAAATGCATTAAATCTAAGAAAATCTTCTTCTATACTCCCATAGATATTTGTTAAAAACTAAATGCATGGTTATGATGTCCACGAAGCCCTCTACCAAAATTGTGAAATTTATGGTCTCTGGGTCAGGGGTTCAGGCTCTAGGGTGGGGCCAATATGGCCATATAGTAAAAATGTATTAAATCTTAGAAAATCTTCTTCTCTACTCCCATAGATATTTGTTTAACACTAAATGCATGGATATGATGTCCATGAAACCCTCTACCAAAATTGTGAAATTTACGGTCCCTGGGTCAGGGGTTCAGGCTCAAGGGTGGGGCCAAAATGGCCATATAGTAAAAATGTATCAAATTTTAGAAAATCTTCTTCTCTACTCCCATATACATGTATATTTGTGAAAAACTAAAGGCCTGGATATGATGTACATGAAGTCTTCTACCTAAATTGTGAAATTTATGACCCCTGGGACAGGTGTTTAGGCACTAGGGTGGGGCCAATATGGCACAGGAAGGGCCCAAATATCTTGAAAACGGTTAAAATCCCCACCCCTAAACCATATATATTCTTGTTCCTTGTGTTAAGGACCATCAAATGGTATGTAGGTTATGGGCCTCAGGGGTGGTTCCTGACCCCCCCCCCTCAAACAGGAAGAGCCCAAATATCTTGAAAACGGTTAAGAACCCCACCCCTAAACCATATATATTCTTGTTCCATGGGTCAAGGGGCATCATATGGTGTGTAGGTCATGGGCCCTGGGGATGGTCCTGACCCCCCTCAAACAGGAAGTGCACAAATATCTTGAAAGCGGTTGAGATCCCCACCCCTAAACCATATATATTCTTGTTCCTTGTGTCAAGGGGCTTCATATGGTATGTAGGTCATGGGCCCCAGGGATGGTCCTGACCCCCCTCAAACAGGTAGTGCCCAAATATCTTGAAAACGGTTGATATCCCCACCCCTAAACCATATATATTCTTGTTCCTTGTGTCAAGGGGCTTCATATGGTATGTAGGTCATGGGCCCCAGGGATGGTCCTGACCCCCCTCAAACAGGTAGTGCCAAAATATCTTGAAAACGGTTGATATCCCCACCCCTAAACCATATATATTCTTGTTCCTTGTGTCAAGGGGCATCATATTGTATGTAGGTCATGGGCCCCGGGGATGGTCCTGACCCCCCTCAAACAGGAAGTGCACAAATAACTTGAAAACGGTTGAGATCCCCACCCCTAAACTATATATATTCTTGTTCCTTGTGTCAAGGGGCATCATATGGTATGTAGGTCATGGGCCCTTGGGGTGGTCCTGACCCCTCTCAAACAGGTAGTGCCTGAATATCTTGAAAACGGTTAATATCCTTACCCCTAAACCATATATATTCTTGTTCCTTGTTTATGTTAATAGTAAAGTAATAATTGGCTAACTAAAATCACTGATATATAAAGGTAAAATGATTTTGGTATATATGCCAGATGGTGATTCTCAACGAATGTTGAATATTCAAAAACTGGAACAGGAGAAGTGAGTAACTCATGATGGCTTTTATCGATAAAGCTGGTTTTTTTTTTGTTTGTTTAAATGCCCATAGGGAGAGTTTCTGTCTGCCCCGGGGGGATGGGGGATGGGAGGTTGTTTTAGATAAAACATGAATAATAGCCACCTTGTTATTATTATTAAATTATTTTCTATCAGAGTCTTGCACCTTTTCAATATCAGGTCATGCACTCTTTTATGATCTTTTAAGTTTTTCGCTAAAATTATAGGTTTAATAGTCCTTTTTGAAAGATTTCAGGCAGGGAGGTGGTCGTCATTACAAATTAAAAATTTTTCTATTCCAGAATAAAACTTAACTAAATATGCATATATGAGACTCCTTGACAAGTTTGTGTATGGGTTATGCTACTCAGGTGACCGTTAAGGCCATTTGGCCTCTTGTTTAAATAAAAAATGATTACCCAGGGTCTTCCTGGAAATTTAAACATATTCAAGTTTATGATTATTCAACAAGGACAACATACATAAATTAAAGTGATCGCACAAAATCGGGATTTAGCAATTATATAAAGAAAAAGTTATGTAAATGGCTTCAAAATGAAATTCTTTTATAAAATTCTGTTTCATTTCTCTTAGAGAGAGAGAGAGAGAGAGAGAGAGAGAGAGAGAGAGAGAGAGAGCACATGGCTGTAGTTTTTTTTAATAACCTTACATCGTTTCATTGTTTGGGCATTTTAAAATAGTTAGCCGATCTATGTGGGCACAAGACATGTATTTTAATGTATGGGCAATATTATCAATTGGTTAAAAATATAATGATCGGACTTAAATAGATTAGATTAGTTTATTGTTTTTTCATACGTACAAGAACTTGTCATGTGATAAATCAAAGCAAAAGATTTCAATTGTTTAAAATTAGAAATACATGCATAATTGAAATCTGTAAATATGCATTAATAATCAATTATTCAAATATGTTTTGTTAAGGCAACTAAAATGATATGGGCATGATTATTTGTTTTGTTTTAAAAACATTACATTTTACGACCGACTTCTATAATTTCTTATCGGAAGAATACTTAAAATGTTAACAGCTCATGGTGAATTTTGAAAAAATAAATTCAGTAAAACATGTGTCCCTTGCTTGTCGCATGTAAAACTAGTATACATGTACAATGTACATGTCAGTACAGGATATACACCTATTATCTGTGTTTTTGGATTTTCCCTTAATTTTGACTTAATACAATTTATTAAGATGCAGTTAATAATTAAAATGAGCACAAATCTGATCATATGCGATCGCAACAATAATGTAAATGTATATCTATGCATTATGTTAATCATGTTTATATTTATTGAAGATGACGCCCAACATTAAATTACTGAAGTAATTTTAAATTTTAGGTATTAAATGCCGACCTCAGGGTCCCTCAGTACCCTCAGTGCAAACCTCAGGGTCTCTCAGGGCCTCCTCAGTACCCTCAGTGCAAACCTAAGGGTCTCTCTGGATTTTCTCAGTATCCTCAGTGCCAACCTCAGGGTCTCTCAGGGTTTTCTCAGTACCCTCAGCATGCTCAGTGCCGACCTCAGGGTCTCTCACGGTTTTCGCAGTACCCTCAGTGCCGACCTCAGGGTCTCTCACGGTTTTCTCAGTGCCACTCAGGGTTTCCTCAGGGTTTTTTCATTACAGTAGTGTACATTGTATACGGTAGCCGTATGTCTGTCATACGCACAAATACCTCGTTAAGTTGCCAAATGAAAACAGGTACATGGTAACAAGTCTAAATTGTTACACTCATATTATGCAATACCCGCTCAAAATATTATTGTAACGACATTAACAAGATCATAATGAACAACTTTTCCAGCGACAGCCATATCAAAATCTTAACCATTTTTGAGTTATAATGTAATAAATTCAGCTTTAATGTTGAATAATAAATACAGTTTTTAAAGTTCTCAAATTTATTAAGTCCGAAAATCAGTATTTCACAATACAAACAAAAGTACAACTCAATTTAACAAAGGTCGGAAGTGGAAGAACACACAATTTTCACTCACACACTTTAAATCTTTGACAACTCCGCCTACTCTCACCTAAACTGACCAATAGAATTAATTAAAAACTTTCAAACAAATTTGCATCAGCAAGCAGAATTTTACAACGCTCACATATTGAAGACAGGAAACCGTAATTCTAACCATTAATAAATCAAAGAAACGTATTCCTCAGATCTGACCGTTAATTTGACAATAATTAAAGAATAATTACATTGATACCAAGATTCAGGGAAAGGAGATGTCAAGATGAAATTACTAACATATGTGAATGCGACTTTCCGTAGTTCAGAGTAAACGAATTGTTTTCCAATTTCCAATTTCAAATTGCCAAAATGAAAAGACTAAAACATAATATAGTACAGATGTTACAAATTATAATAAATAATTTTGTCATTTATAAACCCTATTGCACATAAACATGACAATAAAGCAAAACCCTCGAAGGGCTCTAGGCCCCCAAATTTAGGGACCAGCCCTTTTTTCTTGAAGTCATATGAAAGAGCTTGTAAATATAAATCTTTTTTGTTCTACATGCCTTACCAAAATATTTTCGTGAAAAGAAATAAATTAATAAAACCATTCAAAATCACGGCGCCTTTTTTATATCATTTTTCGAGACCTACCTACACCTAGCGCTTTTAGTGCTTGAAAAATATGAATGCCTTAATACATATTTGCTATCTTTTGTTTATCATTCCTGAAGTTTTAAACTCAATATTTTTTATAGTTTATGAGAACATTCATGGACAAGCCAACCGTCTGGAAATAGTTATATTTTTCATATCTCAAAACCGGAAGTGACGTCATCAATAAAAAAAATGCAATAAAGTTCAGAGCAATATCTATCAGATCTGAAAATTTCATGTAAATCGGCCAATTTGTTTTTTGAGAAATCGCGTACACAAAATTTGTAAAAAAAAAAAGAATAAGGAAAAAGAAACCGAACGAAAACAATTTATTAACATTAACAAACGATGTACAAAAATTGATTGTTTAAGACAAAAGTGTATTATTTAGTAGTAAATCAACGTCACGATACTCAAGATAGACAAATGAAGCTATGTAGGTACTTCAAACTTTTTAGCTGAATCTAGTGATATTAGACCTGATCAGATCGATATAATTATTTAGAACTAAGGCATATCATACACATTATATAGTTAATCATTTAGTTATTAATTTGTGTAAAAGTTATCGGTCTATTTTAAACAATATTACTGTGTCGGTAATGTATAATATAATCGATATAAATCAAACTTTCCTAAAAGTTGCTGATTTGAATCCTGTGCAAACCTTACGTAGGGTTTGTGTTTTCATTTGTACTAAGTAATTAATATTTTTAAAAATTATACTATCTTTAATTAAGGTCTTCCGTTTCCAACGGAAGACCTTTTACTGATTCTGATGGTAATTCTTCATTATTAAGGTCTTCCGTTCCAACGGAAGACCTTATACTGATTCTGATGGTAATTCTTCATTATTGTTATTCTTCTTCTAGACGTTTTTAAAACCTCAATAACTTATTTGTTTGTCATCCGATTTCATTCAAATTTTCACGGTATATTGTAAATTGAATTAGGTTTCTAGAGCACAAAAAAAATTAGAAATCACAACTTCCGGTTTTGAGTTATTCCCCTTTTTCTAAAATTTTAGGGGCATTAGTTTCCAGACAAAGGCTCCGAAATGGTCCGTAGCAAATAATTTATAGTTAAAAATCTTAATTATTGACACTTTGAATATTGTCCTCTGATTTTTGTATTTTAGTTTTTTCCAATTATTCCACTCGAATTAATCAATCGAAATCTATGTTTTAAAAATAGCAAAATTTTTCGCATGTTTTAGCTTTGTAACTTTTTAGTTTGAAATATTTCCTAAATACGTATAGAACAAAAGTTGTGCATAATGTTAAGGGCTTTCATTTGACACCAATAAAAAAGGGCTGGCCCCTTAAATTAAGGGCCAGTAGCCCTTAAAAGATTTTGCTTAATAACTCAAAAACAGTTAGGATTTCGATATGGCTGTCGCTGGAATAGTTGTTTGTTGGGATCTCATAAAGGTCGTTACAGTGTTATTTTGTAAGTGATTTGTGTAGTATGAGTGTAAAAAGCTTTACATGTTAACATGTACCTGTTTTCATTTGGCAAGTTAACGAAGGTCTTTGTGCGTAAAACTGGCATAAAATTACCACAGAAAATATGATGGTTTATACAGGGGGCTTTAATTCATGAGAAAAAAAATTAGAACACATGCTTTTTTTAAAGAAGTTTAAGTCATTGTTGTTTAGTTCTTATAGTGCACAAACCTTAAAGACGAGAATCGGAAAACAAAACATTCTTTTTTTTCTAGTAAAACACAAAATACGTTTGGAAAAAAAATCCTATGCATTACTGTAATTACTGTAATTACTGTAACTGTTATGTAACATTTTAGTTATCATACTGCATGCATTTAAAATCCACCTTGAATCAGAGCTGTGCGCGTATCATTACGTAAGCTATCCCTCGCCAGCGGCCGAAAAATCGGTCACCATGGTCGCGGCTGGACTACCTAGCGGTCAGCGGTTATCTAATACACGAGAGTTGCGTCTCTCATATATGAGTCAATTTAGCTGCGAACTGAAGAATTGTTAAGAAATCGTTCAGTTAATTAATAAAAGCAATACCATTCTCAATCTAATGCAATATCAGATATATAGATCAATTGTGGGTTTTAAGTAAAAAAAAAAAGAATTTCTATTTGATAGATTTTAGTCATTAAATTACAAACTTTTCAAATCTTCCTAGGTTCTGAGCTGTGCGTGTGTATGCGTTAAACCTTAACGTAATCTATCCTTCGCCCGCGGCCGAGGAAATCAGCCACGGCTGCACTACCTAGCGGTAAACGGTTATCTAATACACAAGATTCGCACCCGCCAACTTACATGAATATATGAACGTGTTTGAGATTATATAGCCGTAAATACACTGTACACTGTTTTAATTTTATGTTATAAAAGTTTGTTCATTTTGTATTTATTTAAATTAAACATTGGAGAGTAAATAAAAAGTCGTTCTGAAAATTAATAAAAGCGATATTACTCCAAATCGGAAATACTCGTCAGACATATTTAAATGGTTGGTTTGTAAGTCTTGTTTTAAAAACTGTACAAAAAATGTTTTCAATCAACAACAAAAA
Organism: Magallana ariakensis; assembly: GCA_020458035.1. Lineage (NCBI taxonomy): Eukaryota > Metazoa > Mollusca > Bivalvia > Ostreida > Ostreidae > Magallana > Magallana ariakensis. The sequence goes on from CM035816.1 coordinate 37,867,323, forward strand.
AAACAACACAAATATTAAAACCTTTAAATAATGATCGTCCCTCACACAGGGCCGAGGAGATTCCGCGCAAGTGGACATCTTCTACATGTACCTTATCACGCGTGCATGTTTGGTATTTTGTACGAACACAACTATTTTTATTATGTTTTCAACTATTATATTGGTTTAAGGTGAACATATAAATTTATTTTACTCGTACAGTTGATTTAGCATTGTTTTATACGACAGCGTACAAGGTAATTTAAAAATCAAATCAAATTATGATCAAAGTTCCACGTTACATGTTTGCGGTAGGTGCTGGCACGATAAAAGAATGCCCTGAATTGAGGCATTCGGTGATTATTTTAAAGAATATTTACATGAGTTTTGAAACAAGTTTTGTTTAGATTCTATCGGTCACCTATTAATAACTTCTGTAGTGCTTCTACACGGTCGTTCGTTTCATTGTGAAAACGAACTTATTTCTGTGTTGCCCTCCCACCGCCCCGCTGCCAAGTGCTCTTTTTTTTAAATTCCAGATCTGTCGAAAATTATTTGATAGTGACTTCTTCTCATGTGTAACATTTTCTCCTGAACGTGTTTCGCTTTCCCTCCCATTTTTTTATTCGGTCAGTCTTTGTAAATTTCAACTTTCTTTATTGCGTAAATTCAATCGCCACGTGCTACCGAAAATTTTGAGTCGCTTCAGCGCACACAGCTCAGCACATATATAGCCCCATGTTATATATGGCTGCAGATCATCAATTGTTATACAATTAATCAACAGTTCGAAGGGTGTTTTCTTCAAAGTGGTCAATTATCAAACAATAAGACTTTCATTTTCACATTAAAGTTGCGAGATCGTAATCCGAGAACGTGGCTATAATAAATTTACCTGTTGAACACACTAAACTTATATGATATATAGTTATGAACAGAATAATATATATTATAATTTAAAGTTTTAAGTCAAAGGTAATTTGTTCTTGGGATTAGATGTTATGAAATACGACTACATTATGCTATGCAGGCGGTCGCCATAGAAATCATGAAAGTATTGCAAGTGTGGACAGATTAGTTCACTTGACTTACAGACTATAATATAGCGACATATCTGCCTCCAAAAAATATATGCGCTTCTCAAAGTTACACTTAAGTGAGATGGACATGTGTTCTTGGGAATTTTCTTTATTGCTAATTATATGAAAATTGATTTTAAATAAAAAGTTGTGTGGTATGAGGTTGTCATGCAACTTAATTTACTTACAAGGTTAGCTACAGCCAGTGGAATACTAATTTTAGGTCCACAATGAATACCCAATCTATTAAAATACAAGATAAATAGAGAAGGCAAATATTGCTTGTGACATGTACGTAATTTTTTGATATATCTTAATGATAAAACAAAGAAAAGCAAAAACAAACAAACAAACAAACAAACAAAAACAAAAAAAACACACAAACAAAAAACAAACATGGAACTTGCATCAAATTTACTTCATGTACATGTTACCCCAAAAATCCGACCGAATATGCCCCTTTGTCACATTTAATTAAATTAACTGAATATAAAAACCGTAACACCATAATTTTTCGCTTATTTTTATTGAAGTTTCTCCCGTTTTTTTTTTTCAAAATACATACATAAACTTTCTCCGAGAGAATTACTTTTGATCCGATAAAGGAGAAAAAACTGACATAAAAATAGGGATTTTGCATATTATTGCATCGTCGAGAGAAGTAATATTCATTTCTGTAAATTATGTTATTTAATTTTACGTTACATAGCAGCGGTGTCTGTATATCAGGTGTAAAATTTAGACAGTCACGTATGCTTAAATTCTCTTGATGATCTTTGATAGTTGATTATTATTTTGAATGTTCAAGTCTACTCGTATTATTAAATAATATCAGCCCTGAAGACATTTTCAGAGATGCCATCAATTTTGACTATTTACCAAATTTTGACAGCACGCAACAATTTCAAACTTGCACATAGTCTTCAAAAAATTAGAAATATTTAATTACGGAAGTTACATGTTTTTAAGGCGGGTTCGTTTCTTTTAAAAAATACATTTCCTTTCATGAATCATAAGTACATGTATATAACAATCCTTGCTACCCTTAACAATTTAACTCGCCATTAAACTTCTCATTGTTTAAACCCCTGTCATACTGGAGCTGCATCCTCACGGCGATCCCGTTGTGTCATTGAATAATGTAAAACGCCATGGTAAACGAAGCAGAGTCTGCTACAGCGCCGTAACAACGCAACGGCATCTTCGTTCGCTGCGGTGGGATATCCTAGAACATTTAAGAACGCCATGCGACGGCGCACACTTTGACCATGCACAAAGTACGCGCCGTGGCTCTGCGTTCTGATAAACACGCCGTAGAAGTGGAGTAAGGTCGCCGTGACAGCGCCGTAAAGTCTCCAACAGCGCATGTGCACGCAGTCAGCCCACAGAGCACGCCGTGGACGCGCGGTAAAAACTCCTAGAACGTCATGAGCGCTCGGCGGATAACCAGCGAGAGCGCAGTCAATTGCAAAGTAGAACTCTGTGGAAACATAGTTGGGAGCTCTGTTAGAACGCCTCAGTCGCCGTCAGGATGCCGTGACATTTTCACTTGTAAAATTTTCAAATAAGATTGTATATTTTTTCTTAATTTTCGTTGCGATCCTACGGCGATTCCATGAAATTTACAACGCCGTGAACACGCCCTGTGAACTCAACTTGGTGTGACAGGGCCTTAAAGAGTTTTCAAAACAATAACACAAACTGTGTTTGACAAATAGTTTTCCTAAAACATTTTCTTCCTGTCTTTATACAGGTTTTCACAACACGTTTTTATAACAAAAGCAGAAGTGAAATTTTAGTCATTAGTCATTATAATCATTTGACACCAAATCATATTTGGAAATTTTCAACTCGCAGCAACAACGGAAGACCTACTCGTGGCTTTGCCACGAGCTCTGCTCTAGTTGTTATTCTTCTTCTAGACGTTTTTAAAACCTCAATAACTTATTTGTTTGTCATCCGATTTCATTCAAATGTTCACGGTATATTGCAAATTGAATTAGGTTTCTAGAGCACAAAAAAAATTGAAATAGCAATTTCCGGTTTTGAGTTATTCCCCTTTTTCTAAAATTTTAGGGGCATTAGTTTCCAGACAAAGGCTCCGAAATGGTCCGTAGCAAATGATTTATAGTTAAAAAATCTTATTATTGACACTTTGAATATTGTCCTCTGATTTTTGTATTTTAGTTTTTTCCAATTATTCCACTCGAATTAATCAATCGAACTCTATGTTTTAAAAATAGCAAAATTTTTCTCATGTTTTAGCTTCGTAACTTTTTAGTTTGAAATATTTCCTAAATACGTATAGAACAAAAGTTGTGCATAATGTTAAGGGCTTTCATTTGACACCAATAAAAAAGGGCTGGCCCCTTAAATTAAGGGTCAGTAGCCCTTAAAAGATTTTGCTTAATAACTCAAAAACAGTTAGGATTTCGATATGGCTGTCGCTGGAATAGTTGTTTGTTGGGATCTCATAAAGGTCGTTACAATGTTATTTTGTAAGTGATTTGTGTAGTATGAGTGTAAAAAGCTTTACATGTTAACATGTACCTGTTTTCATTTGACAAGTTAACGAAGGTCTTTGTGCGTAAAACTGGCAAAAAATTACCACAGAAAGTATGATGGTTTATACAGGGGGCTTTAATTCATGAGAAAAAAATTAGAACACATGCTTTTTTTAAAGAATTTTTAGTTATTGTTGTTTAGTTTTTATAGTGCACAAACCTTAAAGACGAGAATCGGAAAACAAAACATTCTTTTTTTTTCTAGTAAAACACAAAATACGTTTTGAAAAAAAAAATATGCATTACATTTTAGTTATCATACTGCATGCATTTAAAATCCACCTTGAATCGGAGCTGTGTGCGTATCATTACGTAAGCTATCCCTCGCCCGCGGCCGAAAAATCGGTCACCATGGTCGCGGCTGGACTACCTAGCGATCAGCGATTATCTAATACACGAGCGTTGCGTCTCTCATATATGAGTTAATTTAGCTGCGAACTGAAGAATTGTTAAGAAATTGTTCAGTTAATTATTAAAAGCAATACCATTCTCAATCTAATGCAATATCAGATATATAGATCAATTGTGGGTTTTAAGTAAAAAAAAAAAAAAAGAAATTCTATTTGAAAGATTTTAGTCATTAAATTACAAACTTTTCAAATCTTCCTAGGTTCTGAGCTGTGCGTGTGTATGCGTTAAACCTTTACGTAATCTATCCTTCGCCCGCGGCCGAGGAAATCAGCCACGGCTGCACTACCTAGCGGTAAACGGTTATCTAATACACAAGATTCGCACCAGCACACTTTCATAAATATGAACGTGTTTGAGTTTATATAGCCGTAAATACACTGTACACTGTTTTAATTTTATGTTATAAAAGTTTGTTCATTTTGTATTTATTTAAATTAAACATTGGAGAGTAAGTTAAAAAGTCGTTCTGAAAATTAATAAAAGCGATATTACTCCAAATCGGAAATACTCGTCAGACATATTTAAATGGTTGGTTTGTAAGTCTTGTTTTAAAAACTGTACAAATAAAGTTTTCAATCAACAACAAAAAAAACCAACACAAATATTAAAACCTTAAAATAATGATCATCCCTCGCACATGGCCGAGGAGATCCCGCGCAAGTGGACATCTTCTACATGTACCTTATCACGCGTGCATGTTTGGTACATGTATTTTGTACGAACGCAACTATTTTTATTATGTTTTCAACTATTATATTGGTTTAAGGTGAACAGATAAATTTATTTTACTCGTACAGTTGATTTAGCATTGATTTATACGACAGCGTACAAGGTAATTTAAAAATCAAATCAAATTATGATCAAAGTTCCATGTTACATGTTTGCGGTAGGTGCTGGCACGATAAAAGAAAGCCCTGAATTGAGGCATTCGGTGATTATTTTAAAGAATATTTACATGAGTTTTGAAACAAGTTTTGTTTAGATTCTATCGGTCACATATTAATAACTTCTGTAGTGTTTCTACATGGTCGTTCGTTTCATTGTGAAAACGAACTTGTTTCTGTGTTGCCCTCCCACCGCGCGCCCCGCTGCCAAGTGCTCTTTTTTTTTAAATTCCAGATCTGTCGAAAATCATTTGATAGTGACTTCTTCTCATGTGTAACATTTTCTCCTAAACGTGTTTCTCTTTCCCTCCGGTCAGTCTTTGTAGATTTCAACTTTCTTTATTGCGTAAATTCAATCGCCACGTGCTACCGAAAATTTTGAGTCGCTTCAGGGCACACAGCTCAGAACATACATAGCCCCAGGTTATTTATGGCTGCAGATCATCAATTGTTATGCTATTAATCAACAGTTCGAAGGGTGTTTTCTTCAAAGTGGTCAATTATCAAACAATAAGACTTTCATTTTCACATTAAAGTTGCGAGATCGTAATCTGAGAACGTGGCTATAATAAATTAACCTGTTGAACACGCTAAACTTCTATGATATATAGTTATGAACAGAATAATATATATTATAATTTAAAGTTTTAAGTCAAAGGTAATTTGTTCTTGGGATTAGATGTTATGAAATACGACTACATTATGCTATGCAGGCGGTCGCCATAGAAATCAGAAGTATTGGAAGTGTGGACAGATTAGTTCACTTGACTTACAGACTATAATATAGCGACATATCTGCCTCCCAAAAATATATGCGCTTCTCAAAGTTACACTTAAGTGAGATGTACATGTGTTCTTGGGGATTTTCTTTATTGCTAATTATATGAAAATTGATTTAAAAACGTTTTATTGAAGTTGTGTGGTATGAGGTTGTCATGCAACTTAATTTACTTACAAGGTTAGCTACAGCCAGTGGAATACTAATTTTAGGTCAACAATTGATACCCAATCTATTAAAATACAAGATAAATATAGAAGGCAAATATTGCTTGTGACATGTACGTAATTTTTTTATATTAATCTTAATGATAAAACAGAGAAAAGCAAAAAAAACAAAACAAAAAACAAACAAACAAACAAACAAACAAAAAACCACACACAAAAAAAACAAACATGGAACTTGCATCAAATTTACTTTATGTACATGTTACCAAAAAAATCCGACGGAATATGCCCCTTTGTCACATTTAATTAAATTAACTGAAAATAAAAACCGTAACACCATAATTTTTCACTTATTTTTATTGAAGTTTCTCCCGTTTTTTTTTCAAAATACATACGTAAACTTTCTCCGAGAGAATTACTTTTGATCCGATAAAGGAGAAAAAACTGACATAAAAATAGGGATTTTGCATATTATTGCATCGTCGAGAGAATTAATATTCATTTCTGTAAATTATGTTATTAATTTTACGTTACATAGCGGTGTCTGTATATCAGGTGTAAAATTTAGACGCTCACTTACGCATAAATTCTCCTGATGATCTTTGATAGTTTATTAATATTTTGAATGTTCAAGTCTACTCGTATTAATTTATTAAATAATATCAGCCCTGAAGAAATTTTCAGAGATGCCATCAATTTTGACTATTTACCAAATTTTGACAGCACGCAACAATTTCAAACTTGCACATAGTCTTCAAAAAATTTGAAAGATTTAATTACAGAAGTTACATGTTTTTAAGGCGGGTTCGTTTCTTTTAAAAAATACATTTCCTTTCATGAATCATGAGTACATGTATATAACAATCCTTGCTACCCTTAACAATTTAACTCGCCATTAAACTTCTCATTGTTTAAACCCCTGTCATACTGGAGTTGCGTCCTCACGGCGATCCCGCTGTGTCATTGAATAATGTAAAACGCCATGGTAAACGAACTAGAGTCTGCTACAGCGCCGTAACAACGCAACGGCATCTTCGTTCGCTGCGGTGGGATATCTTAGAACATTTTAGAACGCCATGCGACGGTACGCACTTTGACCATGCACAAAGTACGCGCCGTAGCTCTGCGTTCTGATAAACACGCCGTAGAAGTGGAGAAAGGTCGCCTTGACAGCGCCGTAAAGTCTCCAACAGCGCATGTGCACGCAGTCAGCGCGCAGAGCACGCCGTGGACGCGGGGTAAAAACTTCTAGCACGTCATGAGCGCTCGGCGGATACCCAGCGAGAGCGCAGTCAATTGCCAAGTAGAACTTTGTGGAAACGTAGTTGGGAGCTCTGTTAGAACGCCTTAGTCGCCGTCAGGATGCCGTGACATTTTCACTTGTAAAATTTTTAAATAAAATTGTATTTTTTTTCTTAATTTTCGTTGCGATCCTACGGCGATTCCATGAAATTTACAACGCCGTGAACTTGCCCTGGGAACGCAACTTGGTGTGACAGGGCCTTAAAGAGTTTTCAAAACAATTACACAAACTGTGTTTGACAAATAGTTTTCCTAAAACATTTTCTTCCTGTCTTTATACAGGTTTTCAATCACAACACGTTTTTATAACAAAAGCAGAAGTGAAATTTTAGTCATTAGTCATTATAATCATTTGACACCAAATCATATTTGTAAATTTTCAACTCGCAGCAACAACGGAAGACCTACTCGTGGCTTTGCCACGAGCTCTGCTCTAGTTTATTTTATAATTGCCAATACCGATGTACATACACTATAGTACTCGGAAGAACTGAATACAATTATAGAATTATACATGTACATCAATGGTTATATCTATTCAGAAATTTTTGTTAATACAAATACATTTTATTGATTATTTTATGTATATCTTTATAGTTATTTCACATGAATTATCTATATTATTATTTACTTTGCAGTAGTTTGTATAAACGACATTATATTCATTAAATACATTTCTTAATTTGTAAAGTATGGTTGTTAACAACATGTGAAATATTTAAGTCATATACAAATTCATAAAGAAATTTTCACTTGTGTGCAAGGCAAAAGAACGACAACCCAACAGACCTGTTAACTGAAAAAAAATTGAAATTTTTAAAATGTTTGTCTTAAAAAAATTGTGCGGCTGTTTATTTCCAAACATTGTAAATTTGTGTTTTTGTTTCAGGTAAACCTTTTAAGCAAGATTATAGTTTTATTAAAATATAAATTATAAATTCGAAAGTGTTCAAATTCATTCCAACACAGTTTTCGAGTTGCTGTGTGTTGAGCAACAGTTTGTATAAAACAAAACTATGAATACACCAAATGTAAGCATGTAGTTCAATTCTGCTTCTAATCCAATCCAGAAAATGACCTAGTCCAATTTGATATTTATAGTGATCATTTTAGCGTGATCAGATAGTTTACAAAGCAGTATTCTCTTTCTCAAAGTTCAAAAGCATATATATCGTCTTCAGAAATAAGCAATTGTTAATAAATTTCTAATTTCCACAATCAGTACGTGATTCATAATAAGAGTTTAATTTTTTAACAATTCAGACTATAAATTTCGTGTATCCGTTAATCGCTGTACAAAAAACAATCATCATAGAGAACAATCATCAGAGAGTTCTAATCTTTTTGGTCATTTCGGTGGTAGTATGAATCTCATGCGCGGATCTAGGAGGGGGGGGGGGGGGGGCAGACCGCCCCGCCCCCCCCCCCCTGCAAAATTCAAATTTCCTTAATTTACATTTATTTATAAAATTACTAAAATTATGCGACATACGCCCTTAACTTTAAATAGATGTCAGACCCCACCTCCGAAAAAAAAAATTCTGGATCCGCGCATGCGCATGAATCTGATCAATGTCAATTATTCTTCCTGGTCTGTATACTGTTGACATTATGCCCTTCATCACTTTTTATTAGATAGTCCATAATAAGCGTTTCTTCTGTTGCATTAGTATAATAAAGTATCAAATGCATAATAAGTAAGCAATACATTGAATTTATATAAAACATTATAAAATTATGAGAGTTGTGTATATGCATAGCCATCTGATAAAACAAAAACCTACGATAAAGATAAACACTGTGGACCTTTTGGTAAATGAACGTAAATCTAGAATGAGACTAAAGTTAAACTGTGGGGGGGGGGGGGTGGGGGATGAGCGGAAGGAATGGATAAAAGAGGTAGGTGGATAGGTTGGTTGATAGGTTGTACATTAATAGTATGTATGCTCTCCGGCAGCTATTCTGTCAATGTCCTCACAATTATTCATCTAATTCACAGTTTTTCAGTTGGGGATATTTTTTATGCTGCAGCACGAAGCCTATCGATTATTGATATTCTTCCATACAACCGATGAACATGTCGTGGAATGGGGTTGAAAATCACTTGTATATTGTTAATTTGATAATATGCCATTGTCATCCTTACATGAAATAAGGATTTTTTTAAAAATTTTATTCGACAATAATGTACGCAGTAATTAAATTACGCTGACACTGAACAACGGGCATAATTGTATGAGTCACCAGAAGGGTTCCTTTACGCATATAACACTTGAAAAATCAAATGCATCTCTTTAAATGAACTCCTCCCTACTTTATAACTACATGCAGTGTTAAAGCACATTGTTGAGTACATTGTTTTCAAACAAGCCACTCGACAGTCGTACATTAACTTTGATGAACTATTTTTTTCTGCTAAAATGTTGCCTTCCAAAATGTTATCTAAGAATATATGTCTTCGACTGAAATAGATATACAGTGTGAGCAAATGATTATCATCACGATCGCGGGTTTGTAGAAATATTGGTTAAAACTATCTGTAGATATATTTTTAGCTAGCACAAGATGTTTGTATCAAGGAGAAGGATGTGCAGATTATCTTATTTTACTTGTCTGCGTTCTGTCTATATAGCTTCCCCAGTAGAACCAGTTATTCCTATACACATTTTTAAGTGATCTGCAGGGATGTATTTTTAATATAGTAGTTTTTGATAATAGTGATGTTAATCATTGTAAAAGCGACTTTATTTTTCTTATTATTAATGAATATTTGTATGACTTGAATAAACAAAAAAAAAACCCTTCTGCCGATGTCTTCCTTTTACTTTTAACTAGATATCAATCGCTGGAAGGATCGACGCATCCTGGTTAGATTAAATAACTACAGTGTATGTGTAATGTGTTTTATTTTGCAGTAAGTGCATTATCGTATAAAACGGATTTGTGCGATAGTGTGTGCGGATGCGCGTACACACGTTTGCATATGTTTGTTTTATGTACGGCTCTTCACTAAAAACTTGTTCTTCAACATGTATTTTGTAAAAAAATCTGTAGTTTTTAAAACCAACCATTAAACTTAAATATTTAACGATTTATTTACCAAATCATGAATTATAGAAATCTGCTTTTATTAACAAACGTCTCCATTATGTATCCATATACCTTAACACGGCCCCTTTGTTTGTTACCCGTTACTATGTAAGAATGTAATTAATCTTCATTACGTGATAATATTTCATTACGCGATAATATTCACGCCACTTACATATGCATTTTAGATTCCATCAGGTAAGTAAAATAAAATACTTGGGATACAGTGAGTAATGTACTTCAAAATAAGAAAACTAGGAGAGAGAGAGAGAGAGAGAGAGAGAGAGAGAGAGAGAGAGAGAGAGAGAGAGAGAATGGTTTATAGAACACCTAGTATATATGTAAGAGAAATCACTCTTCCGCCATATTTCATGTTAGATGTAAGTTCATTGAAGCAACTCCAAGTGTTCTCTCACATGATTAAAATATACGCCGGAAAGTGATGACACACATTTCACCTCAATAATTCGAGGAACAAATAGAACTTCTTCTTTTTTTATTAGGAGAGGTGACTACAAGAACTTTATCGTGATCATCATAATCTCATATTTCTTTTATTTGTCGTTTGCCAGAGTTTTTGACATCACCATTCCCATTTAAGATGCAATCTTTTCAAGTTCATCAAGGTTTACTATCAGTCAGCATTGCCATGATTACAATATCATTTACCGCTGGTAAGTTGAGGTTATATTTGTTTTTAACTACTAGTATTTAATGTAGTGCTTTGTGAAATATACATCGCTTTCTATTATTATATCTAGAAGAGATACCTTTCTAAACCGCTTTAATTACAGACGTTTTGTAGAGAGTTTTCATCATTTTGTTATTGTGTCGCTTTCAAAATGTCCCTGACCCTAAACAATGAAGAAATTTTTCCTCATCTTTAAACATTTCTTGAATATGCAGTTTGAACCAAAATAACCATTAACAATATAATATCACTGTACATTCTCTTTTATATGCTGATTTTAGATCCTATATCCAATTTTTGTTGCAGGGCTAAATTGCTCAAAATGCGTAGACATTCGAAATGTGCAAGTACTGAAAAACACATCCAATCACATTGGACCTAGGAAGCACATCAGGAGAAAGTAATTTTTTGTTTAAAATTCATGTCAATTTTCTGGATCTTTTAGATTTTTTAAAGATGAATGGCTTTTTGAGATAAAAAATAATCATTAAAATAAAAATAGTATAATAAATCTATTGTAATTTTATTTTTTTTAAGTCAAAGTCCGCTATGAAGGAACATACAGGGATTGTTTTCTCGAATACGTCAGTGAAAGTGGCTTTTGTACGAATCAAAAGTCTACTCTTCCAGAAGATAGCAAACTACGTGCTGAGGCCTTATCAACTTTACCCTTGGCTCCGTCTTCAATTATCGTTGACTTTGATGGTAAAAAATGTGTATCAGATAATAACGGAACCCTCTTTGCTGTCTTTAAACCTGGTTCGAAAGCTGTACTAATAGAAAGTAATCTGTTTGTGATTGTCTTAAATGTACTAGTCATCATTATTACAATGTTTTAACAATATTATATTAAAATGAACAGCTGATTCATCATTCAAACTTCGTTTACGCCAAACGCTCATTTAATTTATTGTACGGTTTGCTTTAAATTGGACGTACATTCCTTTGAATTCGTGTACATTATTACTAATTCGATGTAGAATTTTTTGTTTGCATGTTCTTTGATTTTGTGTTATTAAAAGTTTTTCTATTAAAATTTTTATTTGCTAAATTTTGATATAAATTTTATTTTGTTGCTATGAATAAAAAGATTTTCAATGCTGAAAGATAAAACGTGTTTAACCTTGATTTACAAAATTAAATATATTAGTATTTACAATGTAGTACTGTTATACCGTTGAATCATTTTTCGATCAATAACAGTGCGCTTATTAGTAACTTTGATCACTTTTGCCCAAGTGAGTATGGATAGGAAATATTAGCTTTGTAAATCGGATATTTTCCACAATTAATATGGATTATTGTATACAAAATTTTGAGATCGATCAGTTTTACAATCCCCCATTGATGGGGTCAATACTTAAACTACATGCATCCTTTATATAATAACTCACGTGAATCAAATACACATAGGGCAGGCTTAAATATCAGCTGATTAACATGTACACGAACCAGTTGCAGTTTATAATAAATTATCCACCCCTTTCCCCACTCAAAAAGCTAATATTGAAACCAAACCCTATGGTTTGGTTTTTTTTTTTTTGGGGGGGGGGGGGTTATATACCTAAAGTATGGATTTAGGTATAAACCTTATGTATATAAAGACATATCTTGTACATAACTGCCTGATGAACCAGGAATAATGGCAAGAACGTTTGCAGTAAATATCATCCTATCGTGATTGCATTTTCAATGTTTAGTTTTTTTGTATGATTTCAAAACTGTATCGGTTCTTCATTTTATTAAAAAATATCGTAAGTATATATGCATATCGGATACCAGACCTAATTGACTACTAGTGTGTCCAGATAAGCCGCTTCTTCTCACGATAACAGATTAAAAATTTTAAAACAAAATAAATATGTAGATTATAGGTCGTCTACTTTAGGTTTTGAAACTCAACTACAGAGAAGCCTTGTTACATGTAATAAGTCATAATACCCAGTTAATTTCAGGTCCTAACAAAATGCATAAGATTTTTTACTCAGCTATAGTTCACAAAACGAGGATTCCACACCATCATCGCTTTTCATCCACTTTATGACATCCTAATTATAATTTTAGTTTTAGTCTTTATTTGTTTCAATAATTATCTTCTTTAAAGAATATTTATTTGAATTGTATTGTTTTTTTAACAACCTGTTAAGGTACGTGATATTTATTGCCTACCCCCTTCTTCCCTGAAACATTTTAAGTTGATTATGCTACATGTACGTGTACCTTATATGAACACATTGATAATATAACTTTAATTGCATTTATTTTCAACCAAGTTCCTTTTTATTCATTTTTAAAGCAAAGGTATGCGCGCTCTTTCAAATCACTAACTTACAGTGGTTTTCATAGCTTGAAATTAAGATTTTATTTATCCCAAAGTTTGAAGGATGGTTAAAGTCGTGCAAATAGAAAATCAACTCAAACTTCCTTATTGTTTTCTTACTTGATCTACTTAACATTATCAAATGTGGGTCAACAGATCAACGTACTTGTAAATTATGTAGCCTTATAATGGGAGAGTGACGTGCTTAAACACAATAAAGCGTTTCTTTATTTTATCAATATATTTTGAATTTACAAAGAAAAAAATAAATGCAGGGACCTATTTGTGGGTATTTGTCATTGCGTCTCAAAAATCCAAAACCCAAAAGTTTTATTGTGTATTACAAATGTTTGCAGATTGTTTAGGTGTTTTCATAAAAAAGTATACAAATATTTTTTTTCACATATTGTTTGATACAATTAAACAATCATAATATTTGGGTCTTTATGAATACGCTCACTCTCAAAACAATGTGGGATGATTCACTTCTAGAAGTAATAATTAGCTGCCACTGTATTTTGTTCTTGTAGTTCTGGGCGATAGAGAGATAGCTGCTTTGGAGAGAGAGAGAGAGAGAGAGAGAGAGAGAGAGAGAGAGAGCATTGTGTTGAACGTGTGCACATGGGAATCAAGAATTGTCTTTTTTTTCTCAAACGCATACCTGTACCTATCCTGCCTTGCCATTTTTGCACGGACGAATAATTGCATTGTGAAGAGAGAAGGTGAGACTAAAGTTTATATGGTACATTTACACAATATTTACACCTTTTGGAACAAGCACAAATGCATAGCAAAATAGAGGCGATAGAAGCTAGATGTACTCCGAAAATGCAGTCACTCTAGAAAGGGATAAGGATGCATATCATTAAGTTTCTATCTTAAATTTTAGCGAATATTTTATCAGTATCATACAAGAATAAAATAGCAAATTTTACATGTTAGTAAGATTTATCGCTCTTGCAAAATGGTGAAATTTCAGAGGCTTTACGGATGAATTTGGATGAATTTTTTTAGATAGAACATTAATCTAATTAGTAGGGTACCCTGGGTTTTGCAAATCTAAGTTATTTTACTCACACTGTTTGTATATGACCATAACGTTTAATCAGTGTGATATTCAAATAAGATCTGCTTGTGTATTGCTTTTTGACTACGATAAGCAAAAGATTAAAGGCAGACTAATGGTTTTGTTGTGATGGGTTTGCCAATTTTAAATCAATACAAAAACGGAAAAAGATTTTTTTTTAACTTGTGAATTTAAAGGGAGATGGACACGATTTGAGCTCAAATTTTTTAAAATTTAATTTTTCATTTTAATGTCTAGAATGGTCAATGTGGATGTTTTTAATGCTTTGATAAAAAGAAAGATGATGATATCACGATGCTAATTATACCATTCCGGCAAAATTGTACAAAATGGTGGAGAATGAAAGGGAGGGGTTCGGAAAAGATAACTTATTGGTCGCGAATCAACTGTAAAGTGTGATGTAAATTGCAATCAACTTATCTCAAAATAACGTAAGAACTTAAAAATTTTTATAATTGATTTCCCTAGGAATAAGATTATTGAAATTTTGTTCATTTTTGTATCAATTTCATAATCTATATCCCTTCCAATGTGATAATTTCTCAAAATTAGTTTTACAACAAAATAAAGTATCTACAAAATGACACAACTGTTGATTGCATAATTTGTTACTTTTCCAATGTGATAATATCTCAATAATGTATTTAAAAGTTTATGTCTACAAAATAACAAAAATACTTAGATGTGAGACTGATAATCTTTTTTGAAATTAAAACAAATAAATATTTTATCAAAACAAAACAAAGCATTGGTAGTTTCTTCATAAACTTAATTCTGCGAAACTTGTCTTATGCATGTAGCATAATTTTTTTTTGGTCAAAGAAAAAGTATGGAGGTAGCAACACACTCCAACTGGTCCCCGGTTGCTACGTGCCTCAACACACACGTACAAGTAATGTAATGTGATTTTAAAACAATATTACAATAAC
Organism: Magallana ariakensis; assembly: GCA_020458035.1. NCBI lineage: Eukaryota > Metazoa > Mollusca > Bivalvia > Ostreida > Ostreidae > Magallana > Magallana ariakensis. The sequence goes on from CM035816.1 coordinate 37,882,604, forward strand.
TTCGAATATTTTGCTTATCACATTGTTGTTCCTCTAAAAAATACATGTAGTTTAACATAGATCCAATATCAACCAATCTTTCTTAATAACCCGTCCACTGATTAGGAAAAAATCAGTCACCTTCTATTTGATACAAGATAAACTATGAAGACAGAGATAAATGACAACAAAATAGCCGTTGTTTTTGTTCAGTTCTCATTTCCATGACATTTGAGAGATACTGACCAACCATGAACTAATGTTAATAATAATATATCGATTAATTATAAAAGAATACAATTTGCTGAGTATATTTTTTTAAAATCATGAACACATTTTCTTACAAGTAAAATTTTACGAACGATGATTTCTACAAGGTAATTCCGAACAAAAATGACGTCACTAAAGCATCAATTATTATCAAGCTTAAAAAGATTGATAGATAAGGCATGCAAATGCCTATAAAATGTGGATAATTTACTGAAAAATTATATTATTGACAAATCTGATAACTTTTCAAAATATTATTCCAAACATTGCATACTTAACAAAACATCGATCTGTAGTCCTTAACCGTGTTCAATATCTAGAATATGTCGATTTAAATGGGCATATTCTTATCAAAACCTCCAAATAGTGTATTAGAGCTTTAACAAGGTTGCTTTATAGAGTGGGTTTGTGCCAATAATTTTGTCATATTCTAAATAAGTTCTGATTGAAAACAAACTGATTTCAAGATGATGACACACTATACACATTAAATATATCATTTTGTATCTTAACAACTTCACATTTAAGAAAAATAATACAAGTCTATCAATTGGTGACCAACGACGCATACGGCGTATAAAGATCACCCTTGTTGTGACTGGAATGGCCCGATTGTTAAAGCATAATACATTAGTAATAACATACTGATGTACATACAAACTGTAAAATAATAATAATTGTTACTTGACATGACTTTTCGTCTTCAATAATTTTGGTATAATGAGCTACAATCCTCAAATTGTTTTATCTTTACCTTTCATATATTCATTCCAAAAAGCAAAGGTGTCAATCTGGACGCAAAATATCCGTACGCTTCAGTTTACGGACTATTTTTTTAGAAACAGATTTGTATACATTATATTTTCTAATATATCCGGAATTTGGTGTTCCAGATGATCCGTAGGGTCTGCCTTTTACCATAAAATACTGGTAAACTCTAAATTTTTCTTCATCTAATATTTTTTCACTCGTTTTATTGAGTTAAAGGTCAAATTAAGCGATTTCCAACTGTCATTCTAATAAAGATGAAAACAAATTCATCAAAACATGAATATATGGCAGGTTTTACAATTATTCATTTTTAAAATGATCAGAAACATATAATTTATTTCTTTTTAATATCTAGGGAATTATTTAAAAATAAACCGGAATACGCCACAAAAATATCTCGGAATACTTCCAGGTAAACGACAACAAAATAATTGAAACCTTTCCAAATCCAACGATATCATGAAAAATTGATCATAGCATAAGTGCAACGCCATGTTCCTATAAGATATATTCAAAGCAATCAGTTAAAGACCTTGGTGGAAATTGACGAAATACTTATCACGTTACTTTTCAATGGTAAAATATTAAACACCACAAACACATTCACAGTATGTCATAAATCACGACGTCCTATCTGAAATAAAGCGTTGCTGGAGTTACGTGACAATGAAAATCTGAGTTATATCATTGTAGCCAAAAACCAAGTCAAATCAAAAATGACATGTATGTGTAGATTTGAATATTGTTTTTAATTTGTGAAAAATTCATGAAAGTCTTCAATTATGTCCTATATTTTGAATTTTTCATTAAAGAAAGATGAAAGAATAAGAAAACAAAAATGAACCATTACACATCAACTAGAGCTTCTGATGAAGGCATAATAACATATAAAAAAAAACAACAAAGACAACAAAATTAAAGCAAAAAGTAAATCGTCAGAGAATGAAGACATAAATGAACCTGCGATCAAAAAGGTCATCAGGTCAAAATGGAAAGGTCTCGATTTCCCGATATTAAGGAAGGAAAAATATTGCTAGTGTTAATGAAAATCCCTATAAAAAGCATCTTTATTTATTTTTTATTCTTATTTTACTTTTGCAATTGTTTAAGCAAAACTGTTTCTCTAAAAGATGCAAGATTTTCAAGTTTGTCAAGTATTATTATCAGTCAGTGTTGCCATAACTACATTATCATATACCGCAGGTAAGTTGAGATTAACGAGATTAACTGTCTATGTTCTTATTCATATTTATTAACATTGAAATCTGTATTTAGATATCATTTTTTTGAAAATTGAAACATTCTTAAAATGTAATTATTTAAATTACGGGAATTTGTTTTTCTTCAAATTTCGTATGTAATTAATCCCGAACCTCTAAAATAATTATGAATCCCATTTTTTATCATGTATTATATAAGTAACAACTTTACTATTAAATAGTTTATAAATGCAGTACATTTTTTACTATTCGAGATCGCATCAATCTAACTTTATTTTTAGGTCTGGAGTGTCAAACATGCAAAGGTTTTCGAAAAATACAAGTATTGAAAAATACTATTCCAAAATCGATGTTGGATACTGAATCCTTCTCTGCTTCCAACGAGCTTTGTGTATCTGCAAAAATGGAAGAACAATTATCCTCGATGAATATCTTCGATTGCGGTTCAAATAGCACTCCCTCAAATAGCCCCAAAGTTTCGGATGTATTTATTACAGTGGGACCGTCGATGCGTTCATTAAAATCGGACGTTCATATCAAAGTACTTATCAATTTTTAAAAAAAAAAAGTCTTGAAGATTTTCCCCGAAATCAATAACCTAGCTAATGAAAATCTCTTACTACATGTATTTAATGTTTTTCTTTGAATCTATATTTTACAGTGGAAGTCCGCTACGAAGGTACAAAACGGGGTTGTCATTCTGAAAATGTCACTGAAAGAGGCTACTGTGCAAATAAAAATTCTGTTATTCCAAGTGATGACGAACTACATCCTTGGAATACAATAGCTTTAAATTACAGGAGACTTTTGGCTGGATCCTCTGCTATCGTTACATTCAATGGTAAAAAATGTGTTTCGGACAAAAACGGCATTTTCCCTCTCGTTAAAATACCCAATTCAAAGGCTGTGTTGCTAGAATGTAATATGATTGCAATAATTGCATTGTTCATTATCTGTAGAAAAATTTCGTGATAAGTTGAAACATTTCATTAGGAAGATCAATGTGTTTCGTCCCAATTTCGTAAATATATATAATGCGATAGGTAACGATCTTCAAGTTTCTTCCTATATAATAATGTACCTTACTTTTAAAAAGTTTGAAAGGTAATAGCATTATGTTTTTCTTTCCAAATGTCGCTCTTCATAGATATCAGATATACTAACAGTACCGATCAGACCCAACCTAACACCAGAGTAAACCCCAACTAAACCTCGGGTTTACTTTTGGGGATTACTTGGGGTTTACTCTGAGTTTACGTTTTGAAAATTTGGGTCCACTCGGGGTATACTTTGGGTTTTCTCGGGGTTTACTTTAGGTTTACTTGAAAATTGCTTTTGAGGTCAACTGTACGCACTGAAGTGTGAAGCAGACCCGTCTTTTATCTTACCATCCTACTGCCTGTAATTTATAAAAAAAAATCAAAGAGAGAGAGAGAGAGACTCATTTGCATTTTTTTTTCGAAATGATACCACATAAAATTTGTCATTTAATTAAATTGATCACACAGATCAAGACTCACGTTTAACCATTTGAACTTATCAATGATTGTCATATAGTTTGTTTTACACAAGACGTGCTTCTCGTCAATGACATTGATAAAGAAGCATTATTTATGCGTAAGTACATGTTCTATTGTCCACCACGTCACATCTCATTGACGTCAATTGTACATATTATTATCAGGATATCAGTGTTGATTTTACCTTACTTCTATCAACTGGGCTAATTTTTAAAGTTTATAAATTGATAGATGATGTATTTCTTTTTGTTCATTATGCTTTTTTTCAGGATTAAAATGTTGATATTTTCTTTCCTTTCACATATTTGCTCAATTTTTAAGGGTAACAATACTGACAGATTTTTTTTTATTTTTTCCAGTCAACATTTCTCAAATCCTGCAGTGTTAAAATTTTTAATTATACTGTTTATCTGACATTTATACTCCGTCAATTGTTCTCACGGTTAAATTATCAAAGTAAACTGATTTTTTTAAAAATTTTGTCAATTGAGCCCATTGTTGGGGTTACAATAATGTTATTGTTTTTAAACTGTATTGTATACTTGTTTAAATTTCTATTACGGTTTTATTTAATGTATATTTTTATGGTGTTTAGTAATAAGTTACATCAAATGTAATGAGGATTTGTCAAGATGCCATATGTTTTATCATCTCTGTGTTGTTTTGTAAAAGATTTGTAATAATTAATTTTTTTTTTCTCATCAAATCAGTACGTAATAATATGTGATCTGTTATGTATGTTGAAAATTAGAATCAGTGTGTGTATATCTTTGTTAAAGATAATACATTCGTAAAATGTTTCGCTGATTTCCCCCTTATTTGTTAAACATGTTTTAGATGTTTTAGTATTTCTGTCACTAATTAAAGACTTACATGGTCACATAAATTGTTTGTTTTATTTCAAATTGATAACTAAATTTAATTCGTGGTGAGCTGTCGAATGGGATTTCTGAGTATTACGAAAGCTTATAATAATCATTGAAATTTCGAAACATAAGATTTAAAAAGCAACCTTCAAAACTTGAAATTCACCATTTGAATTAACTAATTAGAATTCGGATAACAATACATGGCTAAACTTCAAGTTGTGTCCCCAGTGCTGCGAAGAAAATCAAAGCAGCTACATAGCTCTCCGTTAGAAAGGATAGCCGTCACAATCTTGAATGCAGCCCATATTTACCGCCATAATCATTAGAATCAGCGTATGTCAAGTGTTTTGTCAAGCCTCAATACCATAATCAACGTTTTGGTAAACATTAAGTGTGGCAGATAAAAAGTTAATTGCAGTTTTATCTGATACTACATGTAATTGACTGGTGAGGATACAGAGGAAAACGAAACAAGTGTTTTGTAGTAGAAAACTTACTATATTTTATAAAATAATCTGGAATACGGTTATTTGATTTATTCTCATATTGTTACAAATAAAAATGTTTTTTGGTGGGTATAAACGATCAGAATTGGTAATGAGAGAGAGAGAGAGAGAGAGAGAGAGAGAGAGAGGAGAGAGAGAGAGAGATAGAGACTACATTGTGTTTAAAGTGTGCACATAGGAAGTGGGCTTTGTCATTTATTATTCTCAAAGTTGTACCTGTATCAATCCCGCTTTGCCACTTTCACGGACGAATAATCGCAATGTGCAAAGAAAAATAAAGTTGGATTATTGTTTATTGTACATTTACACTGTATTTTTCTACACTTTCTTGAACAAGCACAAATGCTTTAAAAATGGAGGTGTTAGAAGCTTAATGTAGTCCCCAAATGCAGTCACACACTTAAAAGGGGTGCAAAAATGCATCGTATCACTTATCGCATTTCCGGTATTTTTATTCCTAGATTTAGAGAAAAAAAAAAAAATAGGCTGAAAAAATGCACGCCATATCTGTTTTAAAATATGGTGTAATGAACATTCACATCTTCATAGTCATTTAACGAAATTAAATCAAATTTATAATTGAAGCTGGAATTTCATTGGGAAAATTTCGATAGATTATTTTATTTAATAAAGTGCCCATAAGAAGTGGGGTGCACTGTGTGACATTACTTTTGGATTAGCCCTTGTAATTTAGAAATAATAATATTTCTAAATTTCTTCCTCAAGAATTGTCTTTTTTTTCTCAAACGCATACCTGTACCTATCCTGCCTTGCCATTTTTCACGGACGAATAATTGCATTGTGAAGAGAGAAGGTGAGACTAAAGTTTATATGGTACATTTACACAATATTTACACCTTTTGGAACAAGCACAAATGCATAGCAAAATAGAGGCGATAGAAGCTAGATGTACTCCGAAAATGCAGTCACTCTAGAAAGGGATAAGGATGCATATCATTAAGTTTCTATCTTAAATTTTAGCGAATATTTTATCAGTATCATACAAGAATAAAATAGCAAATTTTACATGTTAGTAAGATTTATCGCTCTTGCAAAATGGTGAAATTTCAGAGGCTTTACGGATGAATTTGGATGAATTTTTTTAGATAGAACATTAATCTAATTAGTAGGGTACCCTGGGTTTTGCAAATCTAAGTTATTTTACTCACACTGTTTGTATATGACCATAACGTTTAATCAGTGTGATATTCAAATAAGATCTGCTTGTGTATTGCTTTTTGACTACGATAAGCAAAAGATTAAAGGCAGACTAATGGTTTTGTTGTGATGGGTTTGCCAATTTTAAATCAATACAAAAACGGAAAAAGATTTTTTTTTAACTTGTGAATTTAAAGGGAGATGGACACGATTTGAGCTCAAATTTTTTAAAATTTAATTTTTCATTTTAATGTCTAGAATGGTCAATGTGGATGTTTTTAATGCTTTGATAAAAAGAAAGATGATGATATCACGATGCTAATTATACCATTCCGGCAAAATTGTACAAAATGGTGGAGAATGAAAGGGAGGGGTTCGGAAAAGATAACTTATTGGTCGCGAATCAACTGTAAAGTGTGATGTAAATTGCAATCAACTTATCTCAAAATAACGTAAGAACTTAAAAATTTTTATAATTGATTTCCCTAGGAATAAGATTATTGAAATTTTGTTCATTTTTGTATCAATTTCATAATCTATAACCCTTCCAATGTGATAATTTCTCAAAATTAGTTTTACAACAAAATAAAGTATCTACAAAATGACACAACTGTTGCTTGCATAATTTGTTACTTTTCCAATGTGATAATATCTCAATAATGTATTTAAAAGTTTATGTCTACAAAATAACAAAAATACTTAGATGTGAAACTGATAATCTTTTTTGAAATTAAAACAAATAAATATTTAATCAAAACAAACCAAAGCATTGGTAGTTTCTTCATAAACTTAATTCTGCGAAACTTGTCTTATGCATGTAGCATAATTTTTTTTTGGTCAAAGAAAAAGTATGGAGGTAGCAACACACTCCAACTGGTCCCCGGTTGCTACGTGCCTCAACACACACGTACAAGTAATGTAATGTGATTTTAAAACAATATTACAATAACTTCGAATATTTTGCTTATCACATTGTTGTTCCTCTAAAAAATACATGTAGTTTAACATAGATCCAATATCAACCAATCTTTCTTAATAACCCGTCCACTGATTAGGAAAAAATCAGTCACCTTCTATTTGATACAAGATAAACTATGAAGACAGAGATAAATGACAACAAAATAGCCGTTGTTTTTGTTCAGTTCTCATTTCCATGACATTTGAGAGATACTGACCAACCATGAACTAATGTTAATAATAATATATCGATTAATTATAAAAGAATACAATTTGCTGAGTATATTTTTTTAAAATCATGAACACATTTTCTTACAAGTAAAATTTTACGAACGATGATTTCTACAAGGTCACAATAATAATTCATGTTTGATGGCCAGGGATAAAGCAAAACAGCATTCAATGACAATCTTATCTCTCTAATCTTACGTTATTACAAAGAAGATCTATGATAGCTAAAGAAACCAACACGGACTATTGACGTTAATTCCGAACAAAAATGACGTCACTAAAGCATCAATTATTATCAAGCTTAAAAAGATTGATAGATAAGGCATGCAAATGCCTATAAAATGTGGATAATTTACTGAAAAATTATATTATTGACAAATCTGATAACTTTTCAAAATATTATTCCAAACATTGCATACTTAACAAAACATCGATCTGTAGTCCTTAACCGTGTTCAATATCTAGAATATGTCGATTTAAATGGGCATATTCTTATCAAAACCTCCAAATAGTGTATTAGAGCTTTAACAAGGTTGCTTTATAGAGTGGGTTTGTGCCAATAATTTTGTCATATTCTAAATAAGTTCTGATTGAAAACAAACTGATTTCAAGATGATGACATACTATACACATTAAATATATCATTTTGTATCTTAACAACTTCACATTTAAGAAAAATAATACAAGTCTATCAATTGGTGACCAACGACGCATATGGCGTATAAAGATCACCCTTGTTGTGACTGGAATGGCCCGATTGTTAAAGCATAATACATTAGTAATAACATACTGATGTACATACAAACTGTAAAATAATAATAATTGTTACTTGACATGACTTTTCGTCTTCAATAATTTTGGTATAATGAGCTACAATCCTCAAATTGTTTTATCTTTACCTTTCATATATTCATTCCAAAAAGCAAAGGTGTCAATCTGGACGCAAAATATCCGTACGCTTCAGTTTACGGACTATTTTTTTAGAAACAGATTTGTATACATTATATTTTCTAATATATCCGGAATTTGGTGTTCCAGATGATCCGTAGGGTCTGCCTTTTACCATAAAATACTGGTAAACTCTAAATTTTTCTTCATCTAATATTTTTTCACTCGTTTTATTGAGTTAAAGGTCAAATTAAGCGATTTCCAACTGTCATTCTAATAAAGATGAAAACAAATTCATCAAAACATGAATATATATGGCAGGTTTTACAATTATTCATTTTTAAAATGATCAGAAACATATAATTTATTTCTTTTTAATATCTAGGGAATTATTTAAAAATAAACCGGAATACGCCACAAAAATATCTCGGAATACTTCCAGGTAAACGACAACAAAATAATTGAAACCTTTCCAAATCCAACGATATCATGAAAAATTGATCATAGCATAAGTGCAACGCCATGTTCCTATAAGATATATTCAAAGCAATCAGTTAAAGACCTTGGTGGAAATTGACGAAATACTTATCACGTTACTTTTCAATGGTAAAATATTAAACACCACAAACACATTCACAGTATGTCATAAATCATGACGTCCTATCTGAAATAAAGCGTTGCTGGAGTTACGTGACAATGAAAATCTGAGTTATATCATTGTAGCCAAAAACCAAGTCAAATCAAAAATGACATGTATGTGTAGATTTGAATATTGTTTTTAATTTGTGAAAAATTCATGAAAGTCTTCAATTATGTCCTATATTTTGAATTTTTCATTAAAGAAAGATGAAAGAATAAGAAAACAAAAATGAACCATTACACATCAACTAGAGCTTCTGATGAAGGCATAATAACATATAAAAAAAAAACAACAAAGACAACAAAATTAAAGCAAAAAGTAAATCGTCAGAGAATGAAGACATAAATGAACCTGCGATCAAAAAGGTCATCAGGTCAAAATGGAAAGGTCTCGATTTCCCGATATTAAGGAAGGAAAAATATTGCTAGTGTTAATGAAAATCCCTATAAAAAGCATCTTTATTTATTTTTTATTCTTATTTTACTTTTGCAATTGTTTTAACAAAACTGTTTCTCTAAAAGATGCAAGATTTTCAAGTTTGTCAAGTATTATTATCAGTCAGTGTTGCCATAACTACATTATCATATACCGCAGGTAAGTTGAGATTAACGAGATTAACTGTCTATGTTCTTATTCATATTTATTAACATTGAAATCTGTATTTAGATATCATTTTTTTGAAAATTGAAACATTCTTAAAATGTAATTATTTAAATTACGGGAATTTGTTTTTCTTCAAATTTCGTATGTAATTAATCCCGAACCTCTAAAATAATTATGAATCCCATTTTTTATCATGTATTATATAAGTAACAACTTTACTATTAAATAGTTTATAAATGCAGTACATTTTTTACTATTCGAGATCGCATCAATCTAACTTTATTTTTAGGTCTGAAGTGTCAAACATGCAAAGGTTTTCGAAAAATACAAGTATTGAAAAATACTATTCCAAAATCGATGTTGGATACTGAATCCTTCTCTGCTTCCAACGAGCTTTGTGTATCTGCAAAAAATGGAAGAACAATTATCCTCGATGAATATCTTCGATTGCGGTTCAAATAGCACTCCCTCAAATAGCCCCAAAGATTTCGGATGTATTTATTACAGTGGGACCGTCGATGCGTTCATTAAAATCGGACGTTCATATCAAAGTACTTATCAATTTTAAAAAAAAAAAAGTCTTGAAGATTTTCCCCGAAATCAATAACCTAGCTAATGAAAATCTCTTACTACATGTATTTAATGTTTTTCTTTGAATCTATATTTTACAGTGGAAGTCCGCTACGAAGGTACAAAACGGGGTTGTCATTCTGAAAATGTCACTGAAAGAGGCTACTGTGCAAATAAAAATTCTGTTATTCCAAGTGATGACGAACTACATCCTTGGAATACAATAGCTTTAAATTACAGGAGACTTTTGGCTGGATCCTCTGCTATCGTTACATTCAATGGTAAAAAATGTGTTTCGGACAAAAACGGCATTTTCCCTCTCGTTAAAATACCCAATTCAAAGGCTGTGTTGCTAGAATGTAATATGATTGCAATAATTGCATTGTTCATTATCTGTAGAAAAATTTCGTGATAAGTTGAAACATTTCATTAGGAAGATCAATGTGTTTCGTCCCAATTTCGTAAATATATATAATGCGATAGGTAACGATCTTCAAGTTTCTTCCTATATAATAATGTACCTTACTTTTAAAAAGTTTGAAAGTTAAAAGCATTATGTTTTTCTTTCCAAATGTCGCTCTTCATAAATATCAGATATACTAACAGTACCGATCAGACCCAACCTAACACCAGAGTAAACCCCAACTAAACCTCGGGTTTACTTTTGGGGATTACTTGGGGTTTACTCTGAGTTTACGTTTTGAAAATTTGGGTCCACTCGGGGTATACTTTGGGTTTACTCGGGGTTTACTTTAGGTTTACTTGAAAATTGCTTTTGAGGTCAACTGTACGCACTGAAGTGTGAAGCAGACCCGTCTTTTATCTTACCATCCTACTGCCTGTAATTTATAAAAAAAAAATCAAAGAGAGAGAGAGAGACTCATTTGCATTTTTTTTTCGAAATGATACCACATAAAATTTGTCATTTAATTAAATTGATCACACAGATCAAGACTCACGTTTAACCATTTGAACTTATCAATGATTGTCATATAGTTTGTTTTACACAAGACGTGCTTCTCGTCAATGACATTGATAAAGAAGCATTATTTATGCGTAAGTACATGTTCTATTGTCCACCACGTCACATCTCATTGACGTCAATTGTACATATTATTATCAGGATATCAGTGTTGATTTATCCTTACTTCTATCAACTGGGCTAATTTTTAAAGTTTATAAATTGATAGATGATGTATTTCTTTTTGTTCATTATGCTTTTTTTCAGGATTAAAATGTTGATATTTTCTTTCCTTTCACATATTTGCTCAATTTTTAAGGGTAACAATACTGACAGATTTTTTTTATTTTTTCCAGTCAACATTTCTCAAATCCTGCAGTGTTAAAATTTTTAAATATACTGTTTATCTGACATTTATACTCCGTCAATTGTTCTCACAATCAAATTACTTATCAAAGTAAACTGATTTTTTTTTTAAATTTTGTCAATTGAGCCCATTGTTGGGGTTACAATAATGTTATTGTTTTTAAACTGTATTGTATACTTGTTTAAATTTCTATTACGGTTTTATTTAATGTATATTTTTATGGTGTTTAGTAATAAGTTACATCAAATGTAATGAGGATTTGTCAAGATGCCATATGTTTTATCATCTCTGTGTTGTTTTGTAAAAGATTTGTAATAATTAATATATTTTTTCTCATCAAATCAGTACGTAATAATATGTGATCTGTTATGTATGTTGAAAATTAGAATCAGTGTGTGTATATCTTTGTTAAAGATAATACATTCGTAAAATGTTTCGCTGATTTCCCCCTTATTTGTTAAACATGTTTTAGATGTTTTAGTATTTCTGACACTAATTAAAGACTTACATGGTCACATAAATTGTTTGTTTTATTTCAAATTGATAACTAAATTTAATTCGTGGTGAGCTGTCGAATGGGATTTCTGAGTATTACGAAAGCTTATAATAATCATTGAAATTTCGAAACATAAGATTTAAAAAGCAACCTTCAAAACTTGAAATTCACCATTTGAATTAACTAATTAGAATTCGGATAACAATACATGGCTAAACTTCAAGTTGTGTCCCCAGTGCTGCGAAGAAAATCAAAGCAGCTACATAGCTCTCCGTTAGAAAGGATAGCCGTCACAATCTTGAATGCAGCCCATATTTACCGCCATAATCATTAGAATCAGCGTATGTCAAGTGTTTTGTCAAGCCTCAATACCATAATCAACGTTTTGGTAAACATTAAGTGTGGCAGATAAAAAGTTAATTGCAGTTTTATCTGATACTACATGTAATTGACTGGTGAGGATACAGAGGAAAACGAAACAAGTGTTTTGTAGTAGAAAACTTACTATATTTTATAAAATGATCTGGAATACGGTTATTTGATTTATTCTCATATTGTTACAAATAAAAATGTTTTTTGGTGGGTATAAACGATCAGAATTGGTAATGAGAGAGAGAGAGAGAGAGAGAGAGAGAGACTACATTGTGTTTAAAGTGTGCACATAGGAAGTGGGCTTTGTCATTTATTATTCTCAAAGTTGTACCTGTACCAATCCTGCTTTGCCACTTTCACGGACGAATAATCGCAATGTGCAAAGAAAAATAAAGTTGGATTATTGTTTATTGTACATTTACACTGTATTTTTCTACACTTTCTTGAACAAGCACAAATGCTTTAAAAATGTAGGTGTTAGAAGCTTAATGTAGTCCCCAAATGCAGTCACACACTTAAAAGGGGTGCAAAAATGCATCGTATCACTTATCGCATTTCCGGTATTTTTATTCCTAGATTTAGAGACAAAAAACCCCATCATGTTAAACCGAAATTGGCAATACCGTTTCCTGATTTCAAAAAAAAAAAAAAAAAAAAAAAAAAAAATAGGCTGAAAAAATGCACGCCATATCTGTTTTAAAATATGGTGTAATGAACATTCACATCTTTTTAGTCATTTAACGAAATTAAATCAAATTTATAATTGAAGTTAGAATTTCATTGGGAAAATTTCGATAGATTATTTTATTTAATAAAGTGCCCATAAGAAGTGGGGTGCACTGTGTGACATTACTTTTGGATTAGCCCTTGTAATTTAGAAATAATAATATTTCTAAATTTCTTCTTTGATTTCTGTATAACCTTAGTGGTTTAATGATATTTCAAACATATCTTGCTAGTTTCTCACATATCTCCCAGTTAATTCGATACGCAAGGGCATGCTCTTCGCATGAACAGTTTTTAAGGCGAGGCAAGCCACTGACAAACAAGTTGATAAAATGGACTGTCAACAGTCTCCTTTGAAGTCAGCTTTTCGTAAGTTTTATGGTTGATTCAACGACCTTGTCAGCAAATACAATCTTCCACTGGATCGCATGCTGACTGACATTTTCATACTTATTGTTAGATCATAATAAATTACCTAATTTTCTTCGGACATTTTCGTTTTTCTTGATTACGACAAAGAGCACAAGATGGGTGTGGCCGGTCAGCAGAGGATGCTAACTCCTCAATGGCACCTGATCCTACCTCATTTTTTTTAAGAGGTCCGTGTTTGCTCTGCTCCTATTTCCCTTTAGACTTTTGAATTTTTATACTGTTTGTTATCACCACATGTCATATCAAAAAAAGAGAACGTTAATGTAAGTTTTATGGATTCTGAGGAGCAAAAAGATGTTGACAATTTAGGTATTGTGTAAATTTTACACGAATAATGGTTTTTATTACTACCTGTTTAATCGTGACTCCTAACTTATTGCCATCATGATGTTAATTTTCAAGACATAACGATTCTCTATTAGAGACAAACAATGCTTGATATACAGAAATCAAAGAAGAAATTTCGAAATATTATTATTTCTAAATTACAAGGGCTAATCCAAAAGTAATGTCACACAGTGCACCCCACTTCTTATGGGCACTTTATTAAATAAAATAATCTATCGAAATTTTCCCAATGAAATTCTAACTTCAATTATAAATTTGATTTAATTTCGTTAAATGACTAAAAAGATGTGAATGTTCATTACATGGTGTGTATGTGACATCGTCGCATCATAAATTCACGCCTTTCTTTAAAAGTACATAGCATGATACAAAACTTTAAAAAGCTCAAAACAACACCACATTTTAAAACAGATATGGCGTGCATTTTTTCAACCCCCCCCCCCCTTTTTTTTTTTTTTTTTTTTTTTTTTTTTTGAAAACAGGAAACGGTATTGCCAATTTCGGTTTAACATGATGGGGTTTTTTGTCTCTAAATCTAGGAATAAAAATACCGGAAATGCGATAAGTGATACGATGCATTTTTGCACCCCTTTTAAGTGTGTGACTGCATTTTGGGACTACATTAAGCTTCTAACACCTCCATTTTTAAAGCATTTGTGCTTGTTCAAGAAAGTGTAGAAAAAATATAGTGAAAATGTACAATAAACAATAATCCAACTTTATTTTTCTTTGCGTTGGTTTACAAGAGTTGCTTTTAATAAACTGATTTGTCATTCGTATTGGTACAAAATAATACCAATATACGCTTTGTATTTCCGTGTCATGTCGGTACAGGTATACAATGCATTAATATAAATTAATTGATTAAGATTGTAGAGATGTATAAGCAACAAACATCTCGTCTCAAAAATGGTTAATTAGATTAGGACAATCATATAAAATATACCGATTTTGACTCAACAACTGTTAATAGTTACATTTTCCATATGCTTGCAATGCAAGAACGCTCTATTTTACCGAATCCATTTTAATGCAATGTAAGAGGATTCTTAATCGTTTTTGCAATTTCTTTCAAAAAAGATATTAACAACATAAAAAACCGAATAAACACTCAGTCTGAACGAAACTCTCATTAAATTTTCACTTTAAACGTCTTTACTTTCGTTTTGACCATTTAGCTATAAATAATCCTCATTCGACGAAAAAAAATATTCAAGATTCCAAAACGAAAGTCAAAATCGATATCAATTTTTACGAACAACATACTAGCTGAGTACTAAATCAGTAAGTTGATTTTCAGTAATTAAATCATTTGACTTTATATTCCAATCCCGTTAAGTAGATTTTTAAAACACGTGCTGTGAGGTTGATTTTTCCAAAAATTATAATCACTATCAAATGTGCAATGTAACATCAATCATTTATAATTCTCACTGAGAAGTGTACAAGTAAATCAAAGACATTTTTGCAACAAACCACATTTCCTTTGGGTGATATGTTGTCCTCAAAATACAATGCGAAGAAAGGACTTAATTGCTACTTGTGCTTTCGGTTTTGATTTACATGGATATATTTGCAGCTGACTGGAACATCTTGTTAGTAGCTCAGGACAGGTGTTAAACAAGATATAACTATCATCATAATTGGAGATATTTTGAGTAGGAGGTTTCAACTAAAACGTTACATTATGAAAGGCAAAGTATAAGATTTCAGATGAAATTGATGTCGAAATTGTACAATTTGCTGAGATAAAAACGCAGACAAGATGAACGTTGAACCAGTCATGAACAAGATACAAGATATTAAACTGATTTGAAGGAGAAAATAAATGATATTGGGATTTATAAAAGGTTCAATAGACATACTTAACAAAAATGGTATGGAAAATTCAGAAGACTAACAGATAAAGTATGACCGAATGACGTCTACAACATAAAAGAAAATTACTTGGATTTGAACATTAAGGTAAGTACTCAGTGTGTGCAGACATATTTTTCCGACAAACAAAACAAAATTTCGGTTTATAAAATAAACAGTCTCTATGACAAAAGTGAAAATATTAGTTCATTGTTAAAACGTACTAGTTCTGTCATATTGTAAATTTTGAATTTCCTGGATAAGTGTATATACAAAAGTTACAATACGAAAATGATGCATTTGTCAAATTGATAAACATTATATATGCAAGCATTGAATTAAATATTGTTTGCCTATTGAAGCACATTTAATAGCCCAGTCAATAAGCAAGTGACACACAAAACACGAGGACCCCGACTCAAACGTCACCATCTCACCGAACACCCGACGTGCTTCTGAAAATCCTGAAAAAAAACTAAACTATATCTATTGTCGTGCGAAAATTGGTATGATTATATTATTCTTGTCTCTTGTTACACTCATCCTACTGACAGAGTTTCTCTTCAACCATTTAAATTTTTTAAAAATACATCCTAGTGCATACATTACGCAAACAAAGTATGCCGGTATTAATCAAATTGAAAACTATAACTATATGGACGTGTCATTTAATTTTGCTGTCTGTAATTATCTTCCGCCTTTCCGTGAGAACATACAAAGCAATTGCTTACTATAGAAATATCGATCTTATCTAACTGCATGAGTGGAATAAATCAATTTTCCAGAATTAAAGTGCTCCGGAATAAAAGTGCAGAAACGATGGAGTTGGAATACCACGGCACAGTTTTGGTTCTACTACTGAGAACTTATTCTCTCTGGCTCATGACTTCAACCTCCTGGTCTTTAGGTAAGTTCTGGGTCAAAAAATATGATTGTTATAAAAGTTTCACGTATTTAATCTATTTTTACCTATCTGCTTTAAAAAGGAAACGAAGCTTTTGCAGACAAAGAAATATTTCATTTTAGTCTTGTTTACAATAGTCAATTTTCTATTGTTTAAAATCCAATGAAGATAACAATAGCCCACTGCTAGATCTATTCTCGGTGTATATATATATATATATATATATATATATATATATATATATATATATATATATATATATATACATGTATATATATATATATATATATATATATATATATATATATGTAACGAACCGAGGGTACGGGTTAATGCTTAAACTTATAATTATGGGTCGCTGTTTAATTATTATCTTGCGTCAAGGTTCAAAAGAATTAACTCTGATCACAGTTTATAGAAATCGTTGGTTCACTTATTATATTCGATTGCCGAAACTGATATAAATACTCCGTAAAAAGTTTTTACCATTTATTGTAACGAACGAATGGTTCCATATAAAACACGTATAATTATTACTGTTATACAGTACGGTTGGTACAACGTTATTTATCTACTCTTAAAAGTATAGCGACGAACCAATCCAGGACGCCCTAATACAAAACTTGCATTACTTTAGTAATAGCTAAAAGACTTGGTAATGTCAATACATACCACTGTCAAGCGAGTTGCTCTTCACTGTCAACTGAACTTTGCTTTCAAAACACCGTCTTTTTATGCCCTAACTTGTTATGATGATGCTGAGACGTTGACAACGTCAACGTCATAAGCGTCAACTAACTTGGCGCATTTTATCTCATAATAATATTATAATAACGTTGTACCGACATAAAATACATGACATTTAATATTTTTACATTATGATACGAAATTACGATTAATAAAGTTAAATTACATCAATTATTATTGTTCATTTCAATTGTCATTATTTTGTTATAAAGAGTTTAAATAGATTTAAACATCGGGCTCAAAGTTCCGAATATACCGCAAGCATGGCGGTTAGTCCAAATGAAAGTAAATAAGTCTGTATTCCAATGGATTAAAAGGATTTATATAACCATAAAAATAAAACAAGTAAGTTATAACAACACACAAATAGTTTTAAAACCCAGAAATCGTCACATTACCCCCCTCTTAGTTGAAACGTCCTCGTTTCCACTTGGCTCAGTCAATCGGTAAGCTGCAAATGGACGGAACACTGAGTTTGTGCGTCACGTTTCACAGTTGAAGATGAGTTGGTGGTCTCCTCCGTCTGGGTTGCTGTGCATCTAGTTGTGCTTGAGGTACGGTACCAGAAGGAGCGTAATTGGTAGGTAGTTCCATCAGGTAGGGTAGCTGTTTCCTCCTTTCTGATGTGATCCAGGATCGGTGGGAAAAATGACACTGCTCTGGTTCCTGTGCGAATGGATCTCTCCCTAATATTGTTAAGTTCTTCAGCACAATGTTCTTCTCTGTAATTTGATGGAGCCCCCAGGAAGAAAAATCTTGGGTCTAGATGGAGGTGATCATAGACATTTTTTCCTTCCTTTTCTTTGTCCATAGGTTGTAGATCTTTCCATTCTTCGTTCGTCTCCATGGAGCTGATGGTTGTCATTGGTGCGTCACTCTCCTGCATTTCTCGTTCCTGGATATCGAGGGCACTCGTTGGCTGCGGTGATTTGGCTAGGGGAGAAAGCAGGGGTGGGGTGGTCTGAAACAATGCTACACATGACCTGGGTGACGGAGTGGTAGGTAGTTCAGCAGGTGGCATTGCAGGTAGCTCATCCTGGACTGGGGTCCCTGGCATCTCTCTTTCCACTTGCGGATGGATCTTCCTATTTCTTGTTGGTCCTCCATTGATTGGGTGGTACTTGCATTTTGCTTCATGAGCAAGTAATTGGCTCTTCCTTGATCTTGACATTGACAAGACACATCCATACTGGGAATATTTGCACGACACTGGTTGGTTGTCATGCTTATCCCTGATGTGTCTGCTAAGTTGGCGCCATGTAGGGTACATCCTGAAGCAGGTTTTACAAGACAACATCTTTTGGTACTGAAATATAAAAGTTATTGTCACTTCACAATCATCACTATTTTTTTTTTTTTTTTTTTTTTTTATATTATGGAATGTTAACAGAAATAAAGGTCACTGGATTGGTTCACGCACAATAAATTATAACTGTTTTATTGAACGCGCTTTATTGAGATTTAGTTTCGTTTATTTCGCTTCGGAATAATTTCATCTGGTCATGGTGAACATATTTTGGTTTTTCCGTTTTTGACCTTTTGACTTTGTATACGAGGTCGGATACAGCGCCAAGTACTATGTAGGGTCCTTTCCAATGGTTTTGTAGTTTTGGACTTCTCCCTTTCGTTCTGGCTTTAGACGCGATCCAAACATGTTGTCCAGGTGTATACTGCTTCTGATTTGTATTGGTGTCATATTTTCTTTTCTGATTTTCATTTACTTCAATCATTTTCTGTCTGGCTTTTTCGTGGATGACTCCTATATTTGTTTTCATTTTATCAACAAAGTCGTGGAAATTTTCATATAAATGGTCTTCTCCTGGGTAATGACCATATACAAGATCAACTGGCAGTTTCAGCTCTCTTCCAAGATTTAATTTGGCTGGACTGTATCCTGTGGTCTGGTGCACAGAGGATCTGTATGCGAGCATTAACAAAGGTAAAACTTCATCCCAATTCTTTTGGTTTGGTTGAACATACTTGCTAATCATGTCTTCCAGGGTACGATTAAATCGCTCAACCAATCCATCACTCTTAGGGTTGTATGGTGTAGTTCTTGTTTTCTCTATTCGCAACATCTTGCATAAATCTTGAAATAATGTTGACTCAAATTGCCTGCCCTGATCAGTGTGAACCTGGAGTGGAACTCCATACCTCGAGATAAATTCTTCCATAAAAACCTTTGCAATGGTTATTGCCTCCTGGTTTTTTACCGGATATGCCTCTATCCATCTTGTGAAGTAGTCAGAAATGATAACAATGTACTTGTTACCCTTCTCAGTCCGTGGTAAAGGACCAAGGATGTCTATGGCTACTCTCTCCAGAGGTTCACCAACTAGATACTGACCAAGTTTTCCTCTTGCTGCTCTTGACGGATTCTTCCGTGCCTCACATATAGTACAGCATCTGATATACTTCACCACATCCTCTTTATAGGATGCCCAGTAGAATCTTTCTCGGATTTTCTCGGTGGTTTTGGCTACTCCCAAGTGTCCACCTGTGGGGTTGTCATGCACCAACTTCATTACTTCAGTTATACAGGCCCTTGGTACCACTATTTGGTGATAGGTTTGCTCGTTTTCTTCCCATGTCCTGTAAAGCACGCCGTTTCTTATAATTAACCGTTTCCATTGCGACCAGTATGTTTTAACTTCTGTCGACTCTTTTGCAACAATCTGCCAGGTTGGTCGTTTATCTTCTAACTTCCACTTGAGGATTTTGACTAATGATGGGTCTGTGTTCTGCTCTTTTTGTAGGTCTTCTGGTGACTTCGTCATGTACCAATTTTGAGTGCTCGTTTGATCTTCTCTTACCTTCAGTATTGGATTACTTTCAGGTTCTTTGCTCTGGTAATTTATTTCTTTCTTATCACAGTGGTTACAAGGTGAACATGGACGACGACTTAGTCCATCACTATTACCATGCTGTTTTCCTGGTCGATGTTCAATCTTGAAGTTGTATGTTTGTAGTACCTCTAGCCAGCGGGCTACTTGTCCTTCTGGATTTTTGAAGTTAAGGAGCCAAGTTAGTGCTCCATGATCGGTTCTGACCAGAAAGTTTTTTCCATATAAGTAATGATGGAAATGTTTTATAGAACTCACAACTGCCAGAAGTTCTCGTCTAGTAACACAGTAGTTTCTTTCTGGTTTATTAAACGACTTGCTAAAGTATGCGATAGGTCTCTCTATTCCATCTTCTATCTGAGATAGAACTCCGCCCATAGCAAATGCACTAGCATCTGTGTCTAACACAAAGGGTAAGTTCAGGTTTGGGTACCTTAAGATAGGTGCTGAAGTGAGGGCTATCTTTAGGTTTTTAAATGCTTCATCACACTGAGGGGTCCAAGTGAACTTTTCTGTTTTCTCTGTCAGTTTGTGTAGAGGTCGGGCTATATCTGTAAACTGCTTTATGAATCTTCGATAGTATGAACATGTACCCAAGAAACTTCGCACATCTGTGACTGATTTTGGTACAGGCCATTCCTTAATTGCGCTCACTTTATCTGGAGAGGTTGATATCCCTTCTTGACTAACTATGTGACCAAGGAAAGCTACCTGGTCTTTGAAGAAATCACACTTCTTGGGAGAAATCTTCAATCCAGCTTCTTGTAATCGTTGCAGTACCACATCTAGATGATTTACATGGCTGTGGAAATCTTTAGAATAAACAATTATGTCGTCGATATATAAGAGACAAATTTCGAAGTTCAGACCTGCTAATACATTTTCCATCAGTCTCTCGAATGTGGCTGCCGCATTACATAAGCCAAATGGCATGACCTTGAATTGGTAAAAACCATGTGTGGTAACAAATGCTGTCTTTTCTTTATCTTTAGGGTCCATCGCAACCTGCCAGTAACCGCTTGCTAGGTCTAAACAACTAAACCATTGTGATCCTCTTAATGCATCAAGTGAGTCATCTATACGTGGTAGAGGGTATGAATCCTTTTGCGTTACTTCGTTGAGTTTCCGGTAGTCAATACAATATCGAATGCTACCATCCTTTTTGGTTACTAATACGATTGGTGCACTCCAAGCGCTAGATGATGGTTCTATAATTCCTGCTTTAAGCATTCTCTGCACTTCCTCTCTTGCTGCTTCTTTCTTATGAAGAGGTATCCGTCTAGGCTGTTGCTTGATTGGTCTTGCGTCTCCTGTATTAATTTTGTGGGACACAATATTTGTCTTCCCTAGGTCGGTCTTTGATTTTGCGAATACTTTAATGTGCTTCTGCAAAAGATCTCTTACCATTTCTTGTTGTTCAATTGAAAGGTTCTTGGTACAAGAGTCCCATAATGGTTTCATGTAATTTGTAAAGCTTGTGTCTACAGCTGGCTCTATGTTGGTGTCATTCTTGGTTTCTACTCCACTTACATTTGGTTCTATTTCAGCTATAGCTGCAGAAGTATCTTTGTAAATTTTCAACTCTTGGTCACTGACATTTATGACGCGAATGGGTACCTTACATTCCTTGGGTTTTACTAGACATCTTGCAACTAATAATCCGGACTGTTGAAGGTTATGTTTCGTTCCATCTATGAGGAGTTCTTTATCATTTAAATTTGGGTGCACTTTGCCTTCAATTATCATCTCGCTTCTTGGGGGAATAGATAAAGTCTCTTGAATAGAAATTTTGAACACACTACTCTGATCACTGTCAATGTCACATACTAACTTCTGGTCACCAAGTGTAAGAGTTCCTTCCCCTAGGTGTAACTGACAATTATGTTCTCGGAGGAAATCAAAGCCTAGTATCATTTGTGCATCAATGTCAGCAACTATTGCTCTGTGTTCGATTATTTCCCCTTTGATTTTGAATGGTAGTACAGTCTGACCTTCTGGGACAACAAGGTCACCATTTGCCATTCTTAAATTACTATAATTTGGTTCTAATTTTGGTCTCATACATCTGTCTATTTCATAATATTTCTTTGGATGAATGACTGTGATAGACGAACCAGTGTCAATGATAGAGTTTATTTTCAAATTGTAAACAAAGACATCAAGTGTTAGTGAATTATTACTTGAACCCTTTATTTCTAAAACTTGTGGCCCTTTTTGTTGTGTAGTTGACGTTAGGCCGCTGGCGTCAACTACTGCACGTTTTCCTGGTTCTCTGGTGCTTTGGTCGCTACGCTGTTGGTGTGACCCGATTTTCTTTGACTCTTGTTTTTCTCTGCTTCCAGGTGTCGTTGTAGTAACCTACATTCACTCTTGATGTGACCATCTTTCTTGCAGTAGAAACATGGACCTTTCTTGTTGAACTTCTTTTCTGTGTTCTGGCTGATGAGAGCTATTTGATGTGCATCATTTCTGTAATTTGTATCCGTTGGTTCTTCTCTCTGCATACGTACCGAGACTCTGTTTCGTCTTCCACGTGCTTGTTGAAATGCCTCATATTCTAATGATAGTCGTACTGCATCTTCTAAATTTCTAGGTCTCCCTTGGAATACTGACCATTCCATTTCTTGCTCATTTAAACTTTCAATGAACGAGTCCTTGGTAATCTGATCGCGGAAATCTAGGGGTGCGTTTGGGTAAGCCATCCTTACAAGTCGCTTGATATCTTGCATCAATTCTGTGATAGATTCGTTTTTCCTCCGTACTCGGCTCTTTAATTGTGTCTTGTAAATTTCTGCCTGATTTTCTGGTTCAAATCTTGACGATAGTGCAGAAACGAGGTGACGAAAACTATATCGATACTCTGGTCTTAAATCACTTAGAACGCTTAATGCCGGTCCCCGTAGACTCGTGGCTAACTCTAGTGCTTTAGTTTCGTCACTCCAGTAGTTGAGTTCAGCGATCATGTCAAAATGTACTATGTAATCGTTCCAATTCATAGCACCATCAAATGTTGCCGGTTTTCTTCCTTTTGATTCATGTGTTCGTCTGAATTCAGGTTCCGGTCCACGTCTTAAGTAGCCATCGTAAGGTACATCATGTTCATAACGATCGTGTGTTCTCTCTCGAATGTTTTCAAATGGATGCATGGTTGAGCGAAATTCGTCGTTCCTGTGGTTAATAGAACTTCTTGATGTCGTTGGATATGACGAACTTGTTCTTGAATAATCGTAATTACGAGGTTCATCATACGAATTCGGCATAGATGTGGTTCTGTACGGCTGGTATGCGTTGTGCGTATGTTCGTCCTCGTACATGGTATTGATGCCAAAACGCACATTATTTTGATCTGTCAATCGCTTGTCATCACTTGTTGGTTTTACTTGATTTTGTAACAAGTTCATTTGTGATTTCAAAGATTTTATTTCATCGAGAATCATACGCAAACTATTTTGCGCACATGGGTTTACACTGGTACTATCGCCTATTATGCTGGAGTCGTTATTGTTATTGACTCGTAAAAGAACTTCTCTACTTGGGGTACCATCAATAAATTGTCCTTGATGAGGTTCCTCAATATGGTCGTTTTCCTCCATAACTTCTTCTCCGTTCCTTGACATCGTCGTAATTATAAAAGTGTTGCAGTTTTTAAACAGCTGATCCCACCGCTGCCACCAATGTAACGAACCGAGGGTACGGGTTAATGCTTAAACTTATAATTATGGGTCGCTGTTTAATTATTATCTTGCGTCAAGGTTCAAAAGAATTAACTCTGATCACAGTTTATAGAAATCGTTGGTTCACTTATTATATTCGATTGCCGAAACTGATATAAATACTCCGTAAAAAGTTTTTACCATTTATTGTAACGAACGAATGGTTCCATATAAAACACGTATAATTATTACTGTTATACAGTACGGTTGGTACAACGTTATTTATCTACTCTTAAAAGTATAGCGACGAACCAATCCAGGACGCCCTAATACAAAACTTGCATTACTTTAGTAATAGCTAAAAGACTTGGTAATGTCAATACATACCACTGTCAAGCGAGTTGCTCTTCACTGTCAACTGAACTTTGCTTTCAAAACACCGTCTTTTTATGCCCTAACTTGTTATGATGATGCTGAGACGTTGACAACGTCAACGTCATAAGCGTCAACTAACTTGGCGCATTTTATCTCATAATAATATTATAATAACGTTGTACCGACATAAAATACATGACATTTAATATTTTTACATTATGATACGAAATTACGATTAATAAAGTTAAATTACATCAATTATTATTGTTCATTTCAATTGTCATTATTTTGTTATAAAGAGTTTAAATAGATTTAAACATCGGGCTCAAAGTTCCGAATATACCGCAAGCATGGCGGTTAGTCCAAATGAAAGTAAATAAGTCTGTATTCCAATGGATTAAAAGGATTTATATAACCATAAAAATAAAACAAGTAAGTTATAACAACACACAAATAGTTTTAAAACCCAGAAATCGTCACAATATATATATATATATATATATATATATATATATATATATATATATATATATATATATATATATATATATATATATATACACTGTATATATATATATATATATATATATATATATATATATATATATACATTTTCCTCCAATAATAAATGTAAAAGTATAAAGTAAAATTTTAAATGAACTGCATATATCAACCCCATCTTTAAATGAATTTAAAATCGGTTCTGTTAAATGATGTTTATGAAGGATCGTAAAGGAATAATTATTTGGGCATATTTCCTGTTATGTTGCAATTGGATTTAAAATTAAGTGGAGTTATAAAAAGGAAAGTTTAATCATATTTACAAAATATATAATAATTGACCCAATCTGAAACCTTCCGCATTTACAAAAGTTATGTAAAATTTTGCAACAAGGTAATCGGACGGATTTTAATGTAGATTTAGCAATTTATTTGAAGAAAAACAATTTAATACTTTTTCTTATGCTATTATATTGGATACAGATTTACACTGTTATAAATGCATTCATATGGAATCCAGTAGTTTCTATGCATCACTGGTGAAATTGCCTACTGATCTACTATGTACAAAGGAGAACTATGAAAAATTAGAAAATGCGACGATTGTATCATGCCCAGGAAAGTCCAGTGGTCATGATGAGAAAAGGTTTATGTGTGGGTATATAAGAGGGAATCTAACGGCAAATATCCAAACAAAACTCTGTGCGTATTTTTATTTTCCTGTAATCTTTACCACGCAATATGTTTTAAAACAAACTATTTGAAAAAAACAAATGAATTTTAGCAGAGTACTGAATTTTGCTTATCATTTGATACTGAAATTTGCTTTTCATTTTATGCATACGCAGTTGGGAGTGACATAAATGTCAAGGTTCAGGGCAGTCTTTTCTATCGAGATTGCATCCTGGTGGACACAAACTTTATTGGGGGTTGTCAGCAGAACGTCACAGGACCGATGGAAAAAGCTGCGCTACAGGAACTGGGTCTAAGTAACGCTATTGTAACAATTCCTAACTTCCAGGGTTCTACCTGTATTTCAGCACCGCTCGATGATTCACGGGAATTGTCAACAGGTGGGTCATGTTGATAGACAAAATAATTTACGAGCACAGAATTCACTAGAAAGAATCCAGATTAAGGATGAATTATTTAAAAACAAATTTTTCGTTCAATATTTTCAAATGAAGTGGGGTTTTTTCTTTTTAAAATTTGAAATCGACATATCGACTTGGTTAATGTAAGGTTGCTTTGTTTGAAATAAGCGCTTGTAAAGTTAACAAGTTTGTCGAATTTTGACATGACCTTATATGGCAAATGCTTTGCTGCGGGAAAAGGCATGCCGTAATCGCCGGAATGGACCAAAATAAACATAATATTCATTTAAACTGTAATAATGAACGATACTATATTCTTTGGATCGAGAATATTATTTTTAGAAAAAGATATTAAGGTTTGATTGAACCTGGACCAATTGAGGCGAATTACATTGTAAAGTAATGGATTACATTACCATTACTTCATGAATTTGGGCATTTAATTAGGTCACGCATATAATAATTTCATTTAATATCTTTTCAATATTTGTGGTTATAAACAATATTGTATTTATTTAGAAAATTCACTAATTGAAATACCGGTATTTGCCTAAATTTTTGTACACAGACCACGTTTAACCAAAATAATTTGATGTTAACGTGCACTAAAATACCAGTAAAACATTATTCTAATCGAGTTTCTATGGTGTAAAATGGTTCTTATAGTCAAATATCCAACTTTTTATTGCATAATAACCATTTTTCTCTATATATCATTAACAAAATCTGGAGATTTTAATGATTTTGTGTAAAAAAAAAAAAAAAAGAAACAAAGAGACTCCTTGTGAATTGTGCAATTTGCGTTTCTTATAATATCCTTTTATTAACTCAATATGTCTGATATTTGCAAACGCGCGATTGCAAGCGAAATCATATACATGTAGTTAGTGCGTTATTATACATCTTTTATAAATCAATTTTAAACTCCTCTTCCTATTTTGACTTTATGTATTTTAAATTTCTACCATTGTTGAAACATTTAATTACATTTTAAACTTTATGTTTCCATGTCTTTCGTAATTGCTAGACAAGGGATTTCGATCCATTCCGTTCCTCATTGACTCATTGGGAGCGAAGTGGACCGAAACACATTGTCTAGCGAAGGTCTTTTGACTTCGGTTGACATTCATTTCAAAAGGAATAATATTGTTTTTTACTGTTGCAGAATATCAGACCGGCAATGAAGCGACCCCTGTCAACCGTAATCTAACATCCGGGTCAAACACAGTCAACCTTCAATCAAGACATGTTGTCATAACTCTATTGTTCTATGCTTATTACGTCATATCAAGATAGAGGATGGATGGATGGATGGATGGATGGATGGATGGATGTGTAAATTATCACTGACTTGCACAAATCACAATATTATTTTTTTTTAATTTTTCTATTACAGTAATTTTAATTCAATTGTTTGAAAGAGATGCGAGTTGAACAAAATGTGTAAAAGAATGCATTGCTTAAATCACCGTTTATATTTCAATTAAGTCTTGTGTTTTTTATTGGTACTCTGTCCCAAGATATCCTCGATTCACATTTTGCCTAATCACTCGATATTAATAAATACCTCAGGGTTCAAACGATGTTCATTCAAAATTATGAAAAATTTCCAAGATTTCTCAGTTGAAACGCAACCTTTAGCTTATCAGGTTTCAATACACGGCTAAAAGTGTGATGTATACGGGGATTTTTTATTGCAGCAAGCCCGGATGATAACGTTGAAAAATTGCGCGAGATATTCCGAGTGTCTTCCGAATGGAGAAAAGTTGTAAACATTCCCCATTATAAATCTTCGTGAGAAATCTGTTTTCGTTCCTGTGAATATTTTTGAGTGAAAAATGATAATGTGTCAATGAAGATATCTTGGAAATTTTCCCTTTCATCGATTTAAATTGCACTTCTTTCACAGGTATGTACATTTTTATTAAAAATCGTCCAAATGTGCTGCATAAATATCTTGGGACAGACTTTAGATAGTGTCTTTGATTACAATATCTCGTTTCATTCATTAAATCTATGTAATAACCACAATTAATTGTTATCATTTCTGTGCTCAAGTTTTAAAGCAAATCACAAAAATTAGAATTAAATGAATGAAGTGAAAATGCAGAGCTGAGAAAGAAACAGTAAAACACGGCATATTATTTTGACTCCTAGCACCTGCTAGCGCTGGAACCAATTCAACTAGGGCTAATATACCTGTCGAACGACAAAATGAAGGTTTACCATTAGATCTGATAAATAATATTATAACAGCTCCACATACCTGTGAGTTTGAAGAAGTTTGGCTTGCAGCAATTATAGTAGCCCCCTCATTTCAAACTGTCTGTTATATGGTTGTTAATGACGCAGGAGTCAACACTCTCTATTCAGCATAGCTCGGAAATGACAATAACAAACTGGCAACCATCTCAAAATCCATAAAGCGAAATTCAAATTCAAAGCAGAGCAACATGGACCTCTAAAAAGAGGTGGGATCAGGTGCCTAGGAGTAAGCATCCCCTGCCGACCGGTCGCACCCGCCGTGTGCTCATTGTGAAGGTCATGAAAAATGGAAGAAACCGTAGTCAGTCTGGTGAATAATAATGGTCTAGAACAAGTATGAAAAACGTCAGTCAGCATGTGTCCTAATGGCACAATGTATCATTATCAACAAAATGTGCCGATATTGCTTCATGTCTACACAACAACCGAGATCAGGCAACGACAATATTTTTTTTCATGAATAAGGTATATTAATCTATATAACATTTATAATACAATCATACACTTGGACAATGAAATCACGATTTCTCCAATTTTCTCCCAAATATGTGCATACAACGCACATACACATCCATTATAATGAAAAGTGGGGCATTTTCTACCAAAATAAAGAATTTCTTATGGGAATTTAAATCCGGAAAGGATTTGAACAAAACTCCCATAGGAAAAATATTTTGCTAATGGAATTAATTATTTTCCTATGGTATATTAACTTTTGAAGGTAAATATCTCACGTGACAGCTGAGCTACACTAGAAACAGAGGTGGTTATATACTTTCTAGACAATGGTCTATCATATGGAGTATATGGGTTTTTACGAAACTGCATCTAAAGCGGGTGCAAAAATGCCACCTTGGCACTAGCATAATTATCCGGCACAGTGTTACTTTTTGATTGCCAAAATGGTATAACACCATAAAGTGATAGCTCCCATTATGAAAAAACTGCTTCTACGACAAATATGATTAAATATTGCTCAAAGCTTTTATTCAGATGTCAGCACCACCTTTGACAAATTATATATTTTTATTGTAAGATAATATAATTGATTCACTTAGTTGCCATACAGATATTCGTGTTAATTAAAGGCGGTTTTGACATGTACAGCAGTAGTCAAAAATACCACCAACCCGCTTATGGTTTCCCATTACTCTAATGTTAATGTGGACATATAGTTCCTCTATTTGTGACACCATATCATGAAAGATACTGTAACAACATTAACAAAGCAACATTTATCCATAAATTAGATCATTAGTCCGTTGACTCGTATTGATTTTAACGGGGAAAATACTATTTAAAATTTTGAAGGAATTGTAGGCCGCAAAACAACCTTATAAATGTGATCGGTTTTTAGGAGCTTTAGAAATATTCGGTACATACATTTTAAATCAAAACAAAACCAAAACATAAAAGAAAGATATTTATAAAAAGGGAAGAAAGTTCCAAGCATTTAAAGTTAAATGCATCAGATTGATTAAGGGTGTTATCATAACTCCCGACAAGTCTTCAAACGCCTTGTACACCAAACATGCCGTTACATCAAAGCACATCCTGGTCGCTACCATCTCTACGTTTCTTTGGTCTGTCCATGGGCTCACAGGACGCTGATCCTCCGGAAGTTAAAGGGGTTAGATGTCATATCCATTAACGTAGCTGATACGCTGTCAAATTCCGAGACTGGATGGGAGTTTAACGAAAAGGTTGACATTTGTTATACTAAATTTCATTTTTATGACATACGCTAGAAGCTAAACAGAAGTATAACCATACATATAACCATGTATAAATTCAACTACTGCAATGTTGTATATAAGTGTTTTCTATTTCTGCAGAGCGATGGCTGTACTCCCGATACTGTCAATAGCGTCAAATACTTAAAAGAGGTTTACAGGAAAGTTGATCCAGGTGTGAAATTAAAGTTCAATATGTAAAGTGGACTCGTCGAATGTAAACTTTGTTATAAAAGTGTAATATCATAGTCTCCAAAGATGGTAAATCTGCGAAAAACGTATATTTTTTCCCAACTTCAATGATATGCACACATTCATGTACATGATGTGTAAGAAAAATAATGTTGTATTTTAAACTGACTTTTTCTTTTAGATGAAATGTTTTGTTTCATTTATGAAACGTTGTGTGTTGTTAACAGATTACAATAAAAGAGTAACAGTCCCTATACTACGGGACAAACAGACGAAGACCATCGTCAACAACGAATCGAGCGAAATCATCAGAATGCTTAACTCAGAATTCAACGACTTCTGTAAAACCGAAGAACAGAAACAATTGGATTTTTATCCTGAGAATCTGAGAAAATCTATTGATGACATAATGAGTAGATATACCCGTAAGTTTAAAATAAGTTTTAATATGTCTAATTATCGTGTATAAAGATATAGTAATAGTCAGTCGTTCTGTCGTTTTAATTTACCGTGCATTCTTTACATGTGATTATTCGTGGCACATTATACTCTAAGGAGATGCACAATGTGTTCTAGTCCGTGCATGATGTTCTCATTAATGTTTAGATTGTCGTTTTCTACCGATATTTTCAAAGAACATCAACAACGGAGTATAGTCTGGGTTTGCCACGTCACAAGAGGCTTACGTCACAAGAGGCTTACGATGAGGCGATGATTGGATTGTTTGATGCACTGGATAAGGTAATGTTGCAACAAAATGTCAATCTGAAATTCAGTTT
The DNA here is from genome assembly GCA_020458035.1 of Magallana ariakensis. NCBI lineage: Eukaryota > Metazoa > Mollusca > Bivalvia > Ostreida > Ostreidae > Magallana > Magallana ariakensis. The sequence goes on from CM035816.1 coordinate 37,913,431, forward strand.
TAAAAAGAGCTATTTCAAATATACATGTTAAATCTTGTTAACATTATTCAAAGGTGGAGTCCATTTTGTCCAAACAGCGATATCTGGTCGGATCCAGTTTAACAGAGACCGACACCCGGTTGTTCGTCACATTGGTCCGCTTTGATGCAGTATATGAGCAGCAGTTTAAAGCATATGATACACTCATTTACGCAAAAGAATTAAAACATTTTTAAGATTGATGCATACGATTGCTGCAGTCTGTTAAACTACCATGCAGGCCCTAGCGTAACAGTTACGTATACATGTAATTTTAATAAAACAAGTGGTTGATTAATTCCTTGAACATTTTTTTCGCTGATCAATGTAACAAGAAGAGGATACTTGACTATCCTAACATATCGCCGTATGTAAGGGATATTAACCAAATGCCAGGAATCGCAGAAACAGTCAATATGGAACATATAAAGAAGCATTAAATGGTAAGATCCTATTGATAAGAATTGCTGTATGTATTACATTTTTAGGACCTATTGATAAATATTGCTGTATTTATTACATGGTAAGGCCTTTTGATAAGCATACTGTATGTATTACACATGTACATGGTAAGGACCTACTGATTAGTATTGCTGTATGTATTACATGGAAAGGACATATTGATAAATATTGCTGTATGTATTACAGGGTATGAACCTATTGATAAGTATTGCTGTATGTTTTACATGGTAAGGACCTATTGATAAGTATTTCTGTATGTATTACCTGGTAAGGACATATTGATAAGCATTGCTGTATGTATTACATGGTAAGGACCTATTGATAAGCATTGCTGTATGTATTACATGGTTAGGACCCATTGATAAGCATTGCTGTATGTATTACATGGTAAGGACATATTGATAAGCATTGCTGTATGCATTACATGATAAGGACCCATTGATAAGCATTGCTGTATGTATTACATGGTAAGGACCCATTGATAAGCATTGCTGTATGCATTGCATGGTAAGGACCCATTGATAAGCATTGCTGTATGCATTGCATGGTAAGGACCCATTGATAAGCATTGCTGTATGTATTACATGGTAAGGACCCATTGATAAGCATTGCTGTATGTATTACATGGTAAGGACCCATTGATAAGCATTGCTGTATGTATTACATGGTAAGGACCTATTGATAAGCATTGCTGTATGTATTACATGGTAATGACCTCTTGATAAGCATTGCTGTATGTATTACATGGTCAGGACCTATTGATAAGCATTGCTGTATGCATTACATGGTCAGGACCTATTGATAAGCATTGCTGTATGCATTACATGGTAAGGACCTATTGATAAACATTGCTGTATGTATTACATGGTAAGGACTTATTGATAAGCATTGCTGTATGTATTACATGGTAAGGACCTATTGATAAGCATTGCTGTATGTATTACATGGTAAGGACCTATTGATAAGTATTGCTGTATGTATTACTTGGTAAATACCTATTGATAAGCATTGCTGTATGTATTACACGGTAAGGACCTATTTATAAGCATTGCTGTATGAAGATACATAGTATGTAATGCTACAATGTACGTCAGTTAGAACAAATTGCATGAATAATGCGGACGAGTATTTATGTTGCCAAATTGGCATCATGACTGTCTTAGTCTTCATATCAATGAAACATGACTCTAATGTTAAGAAGTAAACACCATTATGACGACATTTACCTGTAACGACATGTCTGGTAAAGAGTCTAATTTCAATGAATCAGGATGATCTTTTTAAAACAATGTAAAAAAAAATAGCACGTGAATTTAAGGTTACCAAAATCTACATAAATAGATCTCTATTTAACTTTCTTTTTATTGTGTTGTTAAAAACAGAACAAAAAAGTATACATGTTTATACTCAACTTTCGTTAATTTGTTAAATACAGTAGTCTCAAACTGTCTAATTTTCTTTTATGTACATTAAGGAAGCTGAATAAAAGGTTTGAATTAATCTTTTTTTCAGCTCTCTGAATAACAGAAAATATATGGTTGGTTTTGGTTTGTTTTTACAGATGAGTCACCGCTCAATCAACCAGTACGGAATAGTGTGTATAGGACTCGACCTCGACTTCATGGCTCCACATGGGAGAGACAAAAAGAAAGACTTTATATAGAACCATTTTAACAAGAGCTTGGACTTTGAGTAGTTGTGTCAAACAGCAATGTGACGTAAGCCTGTCTATTTCATTGCTGGCCACCCTGCCAAGGCTCTGTGAAATCAACAAGATTTGTCTAGATTTTGAGCTAAGACTGTGCAGTCTGTGTATATTTCACTTGAAACCAGCGTCATTTAAACTTGTTCTGACGCAAGAAATAGATAGTTACGTCCTATCGAAGTCCAAGGTCTTGTTAAAATGGTTCTATACCACGTGGAATCATATGAGATTAATTTAGTGACTTGCAAAATGACTTGCAATATCATCATTTATATTTTCATGATGTTATACATGTATGTATCCAACTAAGTCTAATATTACTCCAATAGCGGTGTTTCCACTTGTGCCTGCATGTATATGTAATTGTGTTTAATTAATCATTATTTCGTTTCTTTGTTTTGGACGGCTTTTAAAAAACCTGTCGTTTTTATTTTGTTCCAAAGAAACAGTACTGTAAATGTTTTGTGCTTATAGAGTTAAATTAAAACATTTCAAATGAATATAAGTTTACGGGTATTTTGTACCGTTCTCTCTCTCTCTCTCTCTCTCTCTCTCTCTCTCTCTCTCTGAATTCACTGTTGGTGAGTTGGTGAAAGCTTACAATGATACAATCATGATAATATTCTCTGCATATGATAACAGTAATGCATCATTATATAAAGCCACATGCTGTCATTCTTCGCAATACAGGAGGAAACCATATTTGAATTGCCAAATACACCTATATCTGAAACCTATCCCAATTCATATCTAATGCACGTAGAAAGCTAAGAAAATTTGTATAATTACATGTGTCTCAATGTGACCAAAATCGTTGCATCTAATGGTTTTCAATGTACAAAAATTCAAGATCTGCAATCAGTTTCCTTTTCAATGTGACACTCGTCTACAGTATTCTTTCCAGTGAATTATCGTGTAAGTTTATCTTTATAGCAATATAAATGATGGTGTTGAACGATATTATGTCTGACGTCCTTTTTATCAATAACCTAGCATAGCAAATCTCATGCGACGTTTGAGCTGTCGTGAGAGTACAGCTGGATCATCCGTGTCTGGCGATTCTCCTAACCCTTTTTTCTCGAACACGTTCTTAATTGTCTGAAAAAGATTGTGCGCGATCGTCAGTTATTCTATTACATATTGTACATATTTTAAAATGTACTAGAGGTATTCATGGAAAAGGTATGTTGAAATAGCGATACTTGCCTGTAAATAATCCCTCGCTCTGTCCCAATTAATAGCCCAGATCCTTGCGTATTTCTGTGAGCTGAAATCTTCCGGACGAATGTCATCTATGACAACCTCTCTTTGATCCGGGGGAATTCGTTCGAGTTTGTGAAGAATTCTTCTCACTTCGTAATTGTCCGACACAGAAAAACTACATTTAGTGAAGGTAATCTTTTAAAATCATTTAATTTTCTGATACTACATGAATGCTTCATTATTTTTATAATGTTCTGATCAATTTAGAACTATAGACGTGCAATCATGCATTACATAATTTGCACATGATTTAATACCTTTATTACGGCGTGCTTTGCGTCCATCTGGGGAATTTAGCTCCGTTGGGGAATGTGTGGCCTTACGCCCAGCGACAATCTCTGGTCCAGTGGTAAAACCTTATTGACCTTAATGAAGACATGGTTGAGGATTAATTAACAATATGTTCATTCTCTCGTGTCCCGAGCGTAAGTGTACAATATTATACAATAAGAAATCATTGATTAATTAACAATACAAAGGTAGTCATGAATGTTGAAATACAAAATATTGAAGTTAAAAGTGAATGAAGTAGATTAAAAATATATAAGGTTCAGCGGTCCGCCATTAAAAAGCAACGGCCATTTGAAAACATACTTCCGGTAACCATTTCCGGTTTTTACATATAATTGCTAGCGCTCTCGAGCGCTAGCAACTACGTTAGTCTTTTTCACTGGAATACGCATGCTCGACTCCATAGTAGGGGATTCTGGGAATACTGTACTACTGTAGATAAACTGTACAATTTGAATTTCGTTTTATCATCTTCACACGAAGTTTTGTGTTTTATTGTAAATGTCAAAAAAGTAACAGTCGCTTAGGTCTTATAATGAAAAGTTATTTTAAATATTGTAATAAATAGCTAGCTTTATCTTAACTATCTTCAAGCTCGGAAAACAACACCTCGGATATGTTTTCCGAGCTTGCCGGAAAGGCCCGAGAAGATACGATTGTTACAAAACAGTACCAATAGTTCTTTTTACCTCGATTTTGAAATTACAGTTTTGAGTAGATACATAATGATTAAGGCACAGTCAATGAGCTATGCCATTGCCGATGCTTCTGTGTTTGATGATGGCTACAGCGCTAGCTCACCAATCTTTTTAAACGATAAGCTTGTTATTAAATACTGTGATCCGCCATGACAGCGGCGGCCATTTTGAACACATACTTCCGGTAGCATTTTCCGGTATGAGCACAACAGAGTACAATTATTTCGTTCATAGCTTGCTTTTACATAATTTTAGAAAAGGTAAAGAACATAAAATGTTATTAAATAAAAGTAACAAAATCTAAATTAAACCATAAATTAGACGGTGACTAAATACATACAACTATTCTGCCCTATTTATTATTCAATTTAACGACCTACTTTATTTATCAATACTTGTAAACTGCTTAATCTTAACTTGAGAAATTACAATTTACAGTTTTAATTTTAAGCAAACCTGACGCCAAAATAAAATAATTTACATATCTATGAAAATGACTAAAATATGATATATGTTTATTCTCTCGTGTCCCGAGCGTAAGTGACGGGCGGGAGACGGGAGGATAATCTTAAACCTAGAAAACTGTCCTCAGAGAAGTCACTTAATGGGATAATTACAGGGTAAATAACTGTATTGTAACTTTAATGGATTCCCTGTACGGGGCCTCGCCAGGATAGCGTCCCCTATTACCTAAGGTTTGATTCAATTATTCGAAGAGTTTCTCACTATCCTTGGCATCAATTGTTATGAGTTAATCCTAACGTGATTGTAAAATTAACTCAAATACCTACTGACAAATTAATAGATAGACCGACATTTGTTTGCATTAGTAATTAACTTGCCTATTTGATGACTGCTGATATGTGGGAATGCTTTATTCCTAAATAAATTGTAACTAGCTTTTTCTGTACGATGTTAAGATTTATGTGTAAATGTTAATCCGAATAAATGTACATATTTATTTCACGCAACGCGTAATTCTAAACACTTCTATACCCTAGAATTTCTCAACTTACATGTAAAAATTCTCTATATTTTAGCTTATCATTTCCAAAAAAGAAAATAAAATATCGACCATTATTAATTATATCATAATTACGTAAAATATTAAAATATAGAAATGTGCACCGCAATCTTATTAAAATTAGACGTTCTGAATCCGCTACCGCTTCTCAAACATTTAACAACATCCCATGCAGGGTCACATCAGTGTGACCTTTCAGTTAGCCAATGAAATCACGACTCCAAATCTTTGGCTGAGGGCACAGAACTCCTTTGCTTTTTTATCGACATACGTAGATGACCGAGGTGTTCAAAGCGAAAGAAAAACAAAAATTGCACAGCCCATGACAACGAGGAAAACTTGTGTTTTAGGAGATGCCTGTATTATAATTATGTAGATTTTCGTTTGTCCAATACGAAAAGACAGCTGATTGGACTGATATTATTCACAAGTTCTATCAAAATAAACTAAAACTGAACACAGAAAGGATAGATTGTATACGGAAAGTAACCGAAAGATCGGATCTCGATCTCGAAGGGTGTAACGCGGACGTTTGTAGGAAATGCTTCAGAAATGTCGTCCAAAATGCACCCCAATATCTCTTCTTGTTCTTTTTTAAGCTTTTTAACGTTACATGTACATAACTGAAGCACTTCTTCGGACGCCAATTTGAAACTTCAACCGAGTTGATTTTAGAAACACGAATCTGATTGGATAATTCTAAAATGTTTATTCATATTTGAAAGGTCACACTGACGTGACCCTGCATGGGATGTTGTTAGATGTTTGAGAAGCGGTAGCGTATTCAGAACGTCTAATTTTAATTAGATTGATGTGCACCGTCACATCTTATACACCTGAGCTCTATATATAAATGTAACATTGAGCAGTTGATTTCAGAATTTAGTAAATAACACTGCTACCATTAAAAGTTATGGAAAAGGAAGTTATTCAAACAACATTTTATAAACATGCGTGACATTGTAAACTGCAGTTGTACTGTTGAAACAGGTAAAAGTTAGGGAAATTCATACAAAATATCAATAATTTTATGATGATCATCTATTATTCTCCCCAAATACCTCGGCTAAATGAATAATAAACTAACTTTGGATCAAGTTGGACTAGGCCTTCTCTCTGCCCGTCGCCTAAAGCGCTATTGGATAAGTTGTCTGTTCGGTGATAATTTCTTCGACGGGATTCTCTGGTACAAGAATTCCACACCATAATAAAAAATAGTCAAAATGATGTGATCATTTCTACCACCCATTGAAATCATAATTGAGACTCTAAAAGTTGTCTTATTCTGTGTGTAAATTAGCGAATAGCGGTGTTTCAGCAACAATCCTAAAATGTGCTATTACAACTTCACCATCTGAGTTATGCTTCTAATATCTATCGAGAAAGTCAAGAAATTACTAAATTAAGAAGTTATTTGATAATTTACTTTAAAAGGGACAATGGCAAAATTGAGCTGTTATTGTGGTTATCAATACTACCTCGTTAGCACTTGAGTTGATTGGTATAATGGGCGTGTCCTTCGGTGGCCAATGAGATGGCGGTGTACTGTGAACTGATGGATCAGGTTTAGTGCGTTTGTTTTCTCCAGTAAAATATAAAACAACAAAATCATATGTCTAAGTTCTAAACAATTAACCAAATCTTTGATATTTTAAACACTGCTCAAACAGAAATTTACAAAATCAGATTCTTTTCATCGACTTTTCATTGTCCTTTTTCGCGAAGGGGGGGGGGGTGCATTTTGCATTAATAAGTTATCGAGGCCAAGTACAGTTCGAGTGCGAATTACTGCGCATCGTTTTATTTTTATGCAGCTGTATGTGCAAAATTAAATTATAATTTTCTTTTGTACTGTGTTTTTATAAGACATTGATAGGGTAAAATGCTAAAATGGCGCTTACGTGTCATGTTTTCCCGGTATTGTAAACTATGCATAAAACGAAGAAAAAAGTATGATTCACTCATTTATCCCAGACGGCGATGGATCTTTAAAATAAGAATTTATTGATATACATGTAGCTTTAAAAGAAACATATAAGCATTTTAAGGTGGAATAACACATCATCACAAAATGGCAGACCTCTGATCGAAACGACATTTCGTTTTATTAAAAGGATTTTATCGACGGTAACATGTAACTTACTCCATAGCCGAGTGGATAAAGTGTCGGGCATGTGATCCGTACATCCCGAGTTCGAATCCCGCAGGGGCTTTTGTTGTTACTTACTGAATTAAATTTTTTAGATATTCATTTTTTATCCCTAAACTGCAAATGTTTCGCTTATTTGACATATATATATATGTACAGTTTATTTATCATTATTTCTTTCATAATCAAATAATTTTCTGTTAATTTTTTCCAAGTGTGTTATTCCACCTTAAAAGTGTTATTTCGTTAAAATTCAATTTTTATAATTTGCCTATATTTACCACAACATGCCATTTTTTTTTTTTTGGGGGGGGGGCCATATACAACGTATGCTGGAATACAGGTACCACTAGTTTTTGTCATACTGCGCATCAGCACCTTCCTCCTTGGAAATGAACAGTACTTTTTGCTTAAGGCTTAACAGCTTCAGTAGGAAGTCTTGCGGTTCATCCCTACCCTGTGTTGAGTTAGTCAACTGCATATAAAGTTCTGTGGCGGACTTCTTCTCATAGTGGGACCTTAAGAACTTTCGTAATGATGATAGCGACAGGTTCTCATGCCCTTCAAGGTAGCATCTTAAAGGTAAACTTGGAGAAATTGCCCTGTTGATCCCATCAATAATGTCTGCTTCACTGTAGGACTTGCGGAGCCCTGCTTCGATCTGTCTCACTAAGCTCACAAACGAAAGTCTGGTTGGCTTGTCTGATATTTCACCACTAATCTTAAAGTCCTTGGTTCATAACGGTGTGTGTTTGTGTTTGGACTCTACTGTTGGTATGACCCCTGACTTCGTATCAACGGTCTGTCTTTTCTTGAATATTCTCCGTCTTAATCTTTCTAGACGTCAAAGAGTCGTTTAGCAATAGCAACACGGTGAAATTCTCATCGGTGGTCTCTTCTGCCTTATCTAACAACGCCAGTATGGCCTTGACTGCCTGATTTTGGTCTAGCTTCTCTGGTTCAGGAACAACTTTGTGGTCTTCAGAATTTCCTTCAAGGTTTCTGTAGACGCCTGGTACAACTTAGCCAGGACCTCAAACTCCATCTCCTGCTTGTCTCCCATGACTAAATCCCGGACGAGCCCCCAAATGTAACTATTGCCACTTCATCTGGAAAGAGGAGATTGAAGATAGAAAAGAATGAATGCGTTTATTCAGTTGGGTACCAAAAACTGACTTCTCACGTTCACAATTTACAAACTTAAACTTACATTACAGTTACTAGGGTAATTTCTCAAATCGCTTGTTCGTTACGACGGGCTACGTAGATGATCATAGCAGCTACCTACATTTGTAGATCCAAGGCTAACACTCACAATCTTGAACGCAGCCCAGATTTAGTTCTATGATCACTATAATCAAGTGTTTTGTCAGGTCTCAATGCAATGATCAACGTTTGGATAAACATTGAGTATGACAAAAAAAAAGTTAATAGCAGTTTTTTAAAACTAATCCTGTATGTAACTGACTGGTGAAGATACAGACGAAAAGGAAACAATAATAGCTTAAGTTCAGTTTATTGTATTTCAAACAAGTGTTTAATAACAACTTATTATATTTTATTAAATGATCTAGAATACTGTTTTTTTGCCTTACTCTCATATTGTTACAAATTAAAGTTTGGTTTTTTTTTTTGTATAAACGAACAAAATTGTAAATATGAGAGAGAGAGAGAGAGAGAGAGAGAGAGAGAGAGAGAGAGAGACTTTCTTGTGTTTAAAGTGTGCACGTGGGAATTGGGCTTCGCCATTTTTTTTTCTCAGAGGCATACCTGTACCAATCCTGCCTTGCCACTTTCACGGACGAATGATTGCATTGCTAGGATACATGTTTGCATATTCATTATTTCGTTGGTTAATTTAGATATTAAATTTCAAATCTATGATGAACCTCCTGGGCTTTCCTCTTTACCTCGCGTTTTATTTAATATTTACTGCTAAGTCTATTTAATAAACTTAAAATAAAAAAATTCTTTGGTCGTTGGTGCATAAAATCAATGCTTGAAAGCGTATCTTCTGCATGTAGCAGCAACCCCCTCCCCCTGTTGCTACGTGCCTGAAATATACACGTAGGTTACACGTAGGTTAAGTGCAGTGCGATTTTCAAAAAACTACAATAACCTTGAATCGTTTTTCTTATCACAATATTGTTTGTTCCACTAGTAAATTATCTTATCTTCTGCATGTAGCAGCAACCCCCTCCCCCTGTTGCTAAGTGCCTGATAATACACGTAGGTTAAGTGCAGTGCGATTTTCAAAAAACTACAATAACCTTGAAATGTTGTCTTACACAAAAAATACATAAAAATACACTCATAATTTCTCATTTGGAAACGACCAATGTTAGGGTCACAATTTATTTAAACCAACAGTTTTGGAGTCTTTTCTTACTGGCTGGCTTTTGAACACTCGATTTCAAATAAGTAGTAAAACATTTCGGATGAACAAAATGTTTTGTGCACATTCCAAAAGCACGAACAATAGGCAACGCCCATTGCTTTGTTAGAAAATCATCTACTGACCAAGTGCGCATATTTCTTCCCACTGTAGTTTAAAAAAAAAAAACCTTGATTTTTCTTGATTTTTTGAAAATCATAGTTATCTAAGTCAAAGTTGTACTTCTCGAGACTAGTTCTAAGAAATAGTTTTATTCAACTTTCATTTTTTTCTTATTTTAAATGCAAATTAAAGAAAACAACCAAAGAAACAAATGCAATTTCATTTTGACTTACGTTACTGATACATATTGGATCATTTTCATCAAGGTTATCATTCATATATAGCCTTTCAAATCTTAGCATCATGCATCCTTATACAAAGTATTTCAATTTAACTGTTGTTGTGCACATTTTGATTACGGTTCAACATGCTACTTTCATATACGTTGCTTATGGCTAAGTTTTAGTTTATGGTCGAGGTCACCATGCTCTAAAAAACATCTACACAATTTTAAGTTTTTTGGTTACTTATTTGAAAAAGGGTTCATCGGTTAAGTTCTTTCATAAGACATCATTTTACACTATTTCATTGTAGAGTTATATTTTTAGTTGGCTGGCATGAAGGTCTCTTCTATTTATACTGGTATTAATTAATGTGTTACTGTTTAAGCATCATTATTGCAGATTTATACAAGGGTCTCTTGTAAGATATAACTAAAACACTGATATATTAAAACTATATATCCTCGTATCTATTTATCAGTGCATAATTCAATAATCAGGTACGGCATTTAATATTTATAGTCTATTGTATCCCTATTTGTAGAGAAAAGAGGCATTCTGCAGCTTTCAAATGCTTATGGTTATTATGGTTTGATATGTATGGTTGACAATCTACTAGCCTGTCATACACATTCACGCGTGTATGTGCCGTAATATATTTTTAGCATCTTTCATCATTATGCAAGGTATTTCAATCTAGTTCTTGTTGCTCAATTGTGTTAATGGTTCATCATGCAACTTTCATATACTTCATGGCTTAAGGTTCAGTTTCAATGTATGATCAATGACATCAAGCTCTAAATATCATCCACTCATTTAGCTTTTTGGTTACACATGTGAAAAGTGATTATCAATTTAGTTGGTTCATAAAGCATCGTTATACATACAAGTACAGGAGCAGATTTATATTTGTATTTGACCGGCATGAAGGAGATCTGTCCTATTCTTATTGTATTAGTCAATGTCTTATTATTTCAAGCATCAGTATTGCAGATTTATACAATGGTTTCCTGTAAGCTATAGCTGAAACACTGATATTGTAACACCATATATTCCTGTATTCAACTTTGTCTGTCACTCTCTTAGTCTCTTAGACTTATATTATTTCAATTTTCAGATCTAAAGACTGGTTGGTACAGTTGTTGGTCTTACTTATATTCACTCAGGTTCAATTAAATTACAGGTAGGGGATCTTCATCCCTGGGTAAAACTTCATTCTTAATAAATGTAAAAATTATGGTAAGTCATCATTTAAAATCATTCAGCAGTTGGTTCCTACATAACAACGTAGAACAAATTTGGGTTACTTAGATTAATTTACGCATTCTGAGGTTGTATAGCTCATACCCATTATTGTTATATTGATTCCATTATCAGCTTCTTCTTTTTAGCAGTCATAGTTTTTTGCAACTAAGTTAATTGCATGTTTATGCAAATCTTTTGCAATTAGTAATTCATTGTGTATGGTTGATTATATTCGGTTCATCCTGCAACATTGTACACATGTTGTTTATGTTTGAATTCAGTCTACTGGCATTGCATGTAGAGCTAATATTCTATATTATCTACACCTTAAGCTCAATTGTGAGACTTTTGAAATGTGGTTAGTTATCACTTGATACAAGTACTATTTTATTTAAAATATATATGAAATTACATTACAATGAATAGGCAAAAGCATATATAAGTTTTTTCATTATGGGTTGTATTACTTTCAACTGGTGCTCAAATATCATTATTCATTTGTTATTTATGTCTTTACATGGGGAAGAAAATTATTCCTATTGACTATTCAAGGATGTTTTAATTTCAAGTTGGTGTATTTAGCATCATTACTGCGTAATTATATTCAATTTTTTCAGTAAATTAAAGAAAAGCGATGCCTAAACAAAGCAGAAGGGCTCGAGTCTCCACTGTGGAAAGCATTTCGACTGCCAGTGTCAGGGGCGGAATGAGCGAGATCAGACTCAAATTGGCCATCCCTGCCAGCACAGAACGATAACCAACGGGTGACTGGACTGATTGGTACTCGTCAAGTTTCTACCACAGATGAATAACATCATTGATTATTGCTCAGCTTAGAGCAGAAACAGGGATGCAAGGACACCGTCAAAAATCAACTTCCCTACCTGGCACCTATGCCAACCACTAATGCTCCAAGAACTTCAGCAGTGGCTATAAAAATCCAGAGACTATAGGTATTGACAATACAACAATCGGTATCATTACCTCTGGGTTTCAGTGTGATTTGTTTTTAAATAAGGGACTTAAAAAATTTCATCGGATTGCTTAAGACAGCCAATTTCAGTCCATTCATCAATAGACTGCAGCAGTTGATATTTTCTAGTCTTTGTACATTGAAAAATCACTAAAATCCCTTTTAAGCTTAATAAATATACTAACAATATATGAACAATGTCAAAACAATTTAGCTATTACATGGCCTATAGGTCTTATGATTCAAAATTTTGTAAGGTGCACAAAATAAAGATGTTTGACTGGGCAATCATTAATCGTATTTGTGGCGCTTTGTTTTTTATGAGCATTTCAACTATTGCACAAAATCCATGTGTTTTCTGCGTCAACAATTCATTACTGTCAGTCTACGAAGACAAAGCTCATCATAAGCTGATTTTTTATTTCTTCTTTATTTAACATATGTACAAAATTCTTTCTTTTAACATAAAGAATATACTAGGAATCTGGATAGAGGTCAACAAGGCAAAGCATGTGTCTTTAAGTAAATGTACAGTCATTGAAATAGGTCAACAAGGCTTGCTCTGTATTATTCTATAATATTCTATAGAAGTATTTTTAATTTTTGTTGATGGTTTGTTTTGTTGAATTGTTTGATAGAGGTCAACAAGGCTTGCTCTGTCTGTGACACTAAGAATTATATACAAAAGTTTTGCTCTGCAGTTAAGTTCTGGAGAGGTACTCATATTTATCGGCTAATTGTTCGACGTATAATTCGATAAAGGTTAACAAGGTTTGCTCTATCAAAATTTATTGAAGTGTATGCATGTTCATTATCTTTAATAGTGGTCAACAAGGGATACTCTTATATATTTTTGTTTGTTTTATAAGCAAAATATTATTACTACTATACATAGTTTTTGGTGGAGGTCAACAAGGCTTGCTCTGCCATAATGTTTATAGGGTCATGTCAGAAACTTTATGATATTACTTGCTATTGTTTTATTTGAATATTTTAAGGGAGTACCTCACTATTTCAAGACACACTTTTTAAGGCACTTCGTCACAAGAGGGCGATTTTAATGTTAAACTGTTTGCATCAATCATTTGGTTGTATATCATCATAACTCATTGGTTAAAGTATCCCACTTGTGAACCGCAGATCATAATCCGCCAGGTGATTTTGTTCATATTTCATTTAGTTGCATATACATGTAATTATGTTTTTTTCCTTACATAATAGATCAATTAACAGGAATCAATGTCCAGCATGCATTCATCTGTGGCAATTAATGTCTTATCAGAACCTGGCAGATGTTAATTATCTCATTCTTATTTTTTCTGATTTTGCTGCTGGACGTAAATTTTTCCATGAACTTTGTTTTACCCACCCACCTACACTGTTTTACACGCACATTAAATCATAGTCAAATTTTGTTCTAACTTTCATTTGAGTATTTGAATTATTGCGAGTTGGCGGTTTTCAACCCCACGTCTGCAAATTAATTTGTCATTTATTCAATGATTTTTTCATGTTTAATTTATTGTTTTAAACAATACAAATTTGTTTCATTGAATAAACGACCTTAAACGCAATCTTTCGTTCTATTTCATTGCAAATGAACTTGGACTCATTGGAATATTTTTGATTCAGGTACTTGTATAAAGTAAAATTACTTGTAGCAACAAAGCTCAAAGTTGGGCAAATATGTAAGGTGTTTCTCTTGGAAATGCTTATATATTATATATATGGAAAAATTTGATTGTCCAAAATCTATTTTTTTCTGAAACCTGTAAGATATAGCGAACATTATGAGATTAAAAAAAAAATTGCTACGTAGAATTTATATGCAATACGGTGGAATACCTGAAAGGTTTGCTATTTGCTATGATATATATTCTTCGTATTTTCATGATATATTTTGCGGAATAGCTAATATTGTTATCTCCTCAAAAGCAGTAGAAGTGTGATCAGATATAACTATCACTCTTTTATATAAAGTAACTAAATGAAAAAAAATTACGGTTCCACTAATGTGAATTCTAAAAATATCGAAGAAAGAAATGTTGTTCTGAAACTCCATTGAGATAATAAAAAATCAGACAAGAACTATCACTAATTTGCAATTGCTGTTACATGTAAATGAATCACTTGGCAGAATTTACCTCGAGGCGTAGCTTATATTATTCACTGTATGAAAAACACTACTAACACTAGCACTGTTTTTTTTTTAATCATGTAGAAATCTAGATTTTCGCATTTCAAAATGACATTGCGTAGCGAAAATTTTTTAGGAATAGGAAAACATCAGTCTTTGAGAGAAATAGGAGAATTTGATTTAAAGTGTGTAAGTAGCGGTGACCTAATTTCTAAAGCTCGAGATGATACCTGATATTTGTTCCATTGTTCAGAATAACAGGTGTAAAATTTAACCAGTCCTGTGTTACCACGTCAACGGTGTTGGTTTCAGTTCTGTTGTTAGCCAGCTGAATCAGCTCATCAGCTCATTCAGCTCAAAAGGAAAGTTTAATAATAACTAGTTCTTGGAAGTAACTGACTTTTATTTTCCGTTTTCTGATTTTTAGAAAATCAAAATTTTTTCCACACTTCAAAATCAATGTGCGTAAAATTCTATGAAAACGGTTAAAAAGGGTAAGGCCACCGATATTCAATTTTTTGTTCGTCGGACATCTAAGGAAAAACGGGGCGAGCGAGTTGATAAAATTATTATCATTTTTTGTTGGCTTTTCAGGCGGTATAGATAATACATTTGAGTGGACGCTTTTGTTTGTTTGAGGTTTTTTTGTTGTTTTTTTTTTTTTACTTTTTCTGATTTATAAAGTAATAATATTATAAATAAAAACAATGAATCGGAAAATAAAACAAAATATCCAGCTTGAAATTATATTAGTATTGTTTTAATTACATACGTACATATGCGTCGGAACGGGGGAGGGGGGCTGGGGGAGGGGGTTGCCCACTCACCCTCAAATCCACTTTTTTGCATAATCATAATGATTCAATCATTTAAGTTTCACCACTAAGTGTTTTAATCCGTAGAAAATTAACCTGAGCAGTAGTAAAACAACTTTTAGATTTACAATGCAATGCAGCTCCCCACCCCCCACTCACCACCACCACCAGGATTACGATTTTTTGGGTTGGCGTAAAAAAAGGTACTTATATTTACATTTCCTTTTTTCTTTGTTTGTCAAGATTTCGGATAAGTCTTTCAATTTGCTTCCGACGCCTGTGTATACGCATACGAGCGCGTGGGTCCGTCGAGCAGGAAACTAAATAAGTTTGGCCTTAGAAATAAAAAAAAAATCATCCTCTTTTAGTTAGTTGTGTGATGCACTTATCATCATTAAGTACGGGGATTTCATTTCGTTGTGTTGGGTGTTTTTTTCCTTTGCTTCATAAGGTAACTTTACTTATAAATTTAAGTATAAAGATAAATGAACCATTTTAATTTTCTTGGATACAAGATAAAATTATTTTACATTGATGCATATTTTGTGCTTTAACAAAAAAAAAAATTGTTATGTGATTTAGTCTTTAACTTTTAATATAGATTTGGCAGCACATCTCTACAAGATGCAAGTTTTTCAAGTATTTCAAGGTGTTTTATCAATTAGTGTTGCGATGATAACCATACCATTCACGGCCGGTAAGTTACATTTACATGTACAGTTACAGTTACATTACTATACACTACAGGTACAATTACGTTTTATTAATTATTTTATGGAATTTGTTACAACATGAAAGTGTTTCTATATTCGAGGTTCTGGAATAGAATACATTTGAGAAATAAATCCTCCTTAAAATAATTACGGAATGTTGTATGCCCATGGTTAAGATACTTATTAGGATACCAATATCGTCAAGATTGAAATTATTTTTTTAATACTTTGAAATTATTTTTTTCTTCCTTTTAAGGTTTCAAATGCTCAAAATGTGCAGATATAAGTAGTGTGCAAATAAACAATACAGTCCCGGGTTTCGTTTTTACTGTTGGATCCTTGAACTTGCCACCAAGATCCTCGCTATGCGGCAATAAACGGAGAAGACGTTCGGGAGTGTCTATTATTGAATTTAGATCATATTAGAACTAAATTTTTTTATCATTTCAGGTCTGAAATGTGCACAATGCGCAGATATAAGAAATGCGCAAATTTTGAAAAATACCGTCCCGGATTTCAATTTGGATATTGGATCCTTGAATTTACCATCAAACCGGCTATGCGAATCTGCACAGGGTGTGTCAGTTGTTAAATGTCCGCAAAATTCCTCAAGTGGATCCCTCGTTAATAGATGTGTTCATTACAGTGGAGCGCTAGATCTGACAATTAAAGTTGGCACATCAGGGGAGGGTAAATAATTCAAAAATTACATGAAATGTTTTCGCAATCTAAATATTTATAAAATTAATTATAGCTTTACAGAAAATCGCACTAATATAGTAATTTTTCATTTTTGATACAGTCAAAGTCCGCTATGAAGGAAGATATCAAGATTGTCATCTGGAAAATATCTTAGCTAGTGGCTCCTGCGCGGATCAGATCACTGTTCTCCCAGACGATAGCAAACTACGTGCTGCTGCGTTATCAACTTCACCCTACGATTTGAGTTCTTATACCGTCACTGTCGAATTCAATGGGAGAAAATGTGTGTCGGATAACGAAGGAATTTTCCTAGCTATAAATAAATCCCCTTTGATCGCTCCAATGACCGGCTGTAATCTTTTTGCCATTGTTGTTTCATACATCATCAGTAAAGTGTATTCTTAATATTATGTTTTTAATCGAATAGTTGAAATGCTGTTTCAATTTGTCATACGAAAACAAAAGTATTGCATTGAAGTTTTTACCTAAGTGTGTTACTAAGAATATTAATTAATCTAAGAATTTGTACATCACATACCGGTGGTCGATTTAAGAATTTGATAGATTTACTGTGCAGTTGCTAAATTTTTACTTGTGGGAAAAGATGTGTTTTTTCCTAATACATCATGCGAGGAATTGTAAAAATAAGATGATGGTTTGACTTGTTCTCAAGAAAAAAAGCTCAGTTATGCAAAATATATAAAAAATATCAAATATCCCTTCACACACTTTTTTCGTATCCAATACCCTCCAAAGTCATCATTCTGTTTTATTGGTGAGGCCTAGGGTATATAAAATAACTTCTTAATAAGTTCTTACAAACATATACATGTAACCGTTAGATAAACGTTAGATACATTTAATAGTTTTAAATACCAGGCCTTGTAAGCTTTGCAAGTAGAATATTCAATTGTGACTTCATTCAATTCAATGGCTAAAGTTCCTAAAAAGCCAAAATAATTATGTTTTTTTGGCGCTTGAATGTTGAGGAAGAGCATCATTTTCTTATGAATAAAAAATAATTATTTGCATCATAATAAAAGGTAATTATACACTGTACGTCAAAAAGTAATTGTGTGTATATATATATATATATATATATATATATATATATATATATATATATATATATTTAATTCAAGGTATAGACATAAACCCCAAAAACGAAGAGTTTTTCATTTCACAACATATGTACACATGTGACATAATTAGTGATGAGAGAGAGAGAGAGAGAGAGAGAGAGAGAGAGAGAGAGAGAGAGAGAGGGGGGGGGGTAGTGTTAACATGTATAAACTGTACTATTCTCAATTGAGGACAATTGAAATGGCATGGGGGTTCACAGAAATGAAGAAAAAAAGAAAGAAACTTGTCGATTACTACATTTTTTCACAGATATTCTGCCAGTGGCTTTCATATTCCTTATATCTATATTTTTTCAACATCAAATATTTTTCATTTAAAAATCTTTCTGTTATGACCCTTTTCAATGCATGTATATTAGGTATTGAATTACTTTGATATTTACATGAAAAAATATATTGCTGTATTAGATAACTCTTATTTCGGCATTGTTTACACTGCATTCCAATGATTTGTCTCCCAACATTGATCTTCTCTATTAAACATGCCTATGACGCCATCAAAGATGATTACATGTATACGTACATGTAATACAGAGAAATCGAATATATATTTAGTTAGAAGAGTTTCTAGTGACATTTTACGCCTGTAAATTTTATTATTTAAACCAGAGATAAAGTTAAAATTTACATTTCTGATTAATATATGACATCATGCTGCTTATTGTGACGTCATATCGATCCGAGGAAATTTTACTCAATCGATCGCTGAGAGTTGCCTTATCATACCCGCGTATTTATTGCCTATCCCCTTCTCCTCTTTATTTTTTTTAAAGTTGAGTATGCTATATGCAGCTTGTATGAACAAATTGATGATATAACTTAAATTGCATTTATTTTTAACCAAGTTAATTCCCCCATTTTCGTCTTTTACACAAAACTATCCGTTCTCTTTCACATCATTAACTTACAGTATTTTAGAACGGTAAAAGATGCGAAAGAGTAATTTTTAACACTGTTATGCTCAGTTTTCTATAGCTTGCTGCGATATACAACGTTTTTATGAGAGCAATAGCTTGAAATTAAGATTTAATCTATGTCAAAATTTGATGGATGGTTTATTGTCGTGCAGAGAGTAGATCAATTCAAACTTCCTCATTGTTTTCTTACTTGACCTACTTAACATTCGTTATCGTGGGTCAGCAGATTTACGTTCTTGCGACTTAAGTGGCCTTATAATGGGAGAGGGGCGTGCTTTAACATAATATAGCGCTTCTTTTTTTGAACTTTCAAAGAAAAGATAAATGCAGGGACCTTTTTGTAGTTAATTGTCATTGCGTTCCAATCATCCAAAATCCAAAACGATTTAGTATATTTTACAAATGTCTATGTGATTTCAAAAAATAAAGTATAAAATTATACTTTTATAAAAACATCAATCAACCAAACTTGTTGTAAATTTATTAAGACCCGACATTCTAGTCCACATTTTGGGTACACGTAATACCATGATATTGTTAATATGGATGCATGAAGTTTTCGGCGGTTTTTAATAGAGGCATGATTTTAATTCTTAAGGCCCGTCTCATCAGGGGTCTACTTATTATGATTTTTACGTTATTGTAAGCGTGATTAAAATATCATTTCGCCGACATTCTTGTGTTTATCGGTGGCGATTATAGGTTCATTGGTAAATAGTTCTTTGCATACTACATCATTGTTAAGGACATTCCAGTATTTTAGACTGCGCTTTTTGAGACCCTTAAAATGTGGGTTGTACTTGGTTATCATGACATTTGGTCGCCGTTGTTTGCTTTTCAGATCTGTTTTCACCAAGTACATTTTTTCTATTTATTTTTGTCCATTGAACGACTAATGGGATATATTTCCTTCTCAGAGTTACCTTTCTATGATAGGTGTGTCTTGAAATATTAAATACAATTATCACTGGTATTCCGTGTATGTCTGATATATCGCCTTTTATAAACCCTTTAAAGACAACAGGAATGTTGCCGCTTTTTCTGTGTATATTTTAAACATTGTTTGTTGATTTTACATATGACTTGATATCATTTAATTTTTAATAAAATCAACAGTAACAATAAAGGTAAAATCTAACATTAACAACGCGGAGTCACATTTTCATTCATCACCTACAGCTTATTTGTTGTTAAAATGGAAATTAATATTTGATCCATTAATGTTTTGAATTGAAAAACATTGGGTAAGATTAACATTAGTTGCCAAACAATTGTTTTCATAAGTTTCTGTTTGCGAGGACACTATCAGGAAAGGGTTGAAATTTTGAAATATACTTTTTATCGGGCATTACTGCCCCATCAATTGTTTCTAACTTTTTAAGGTTACATAATCGATTTATACTGATTTTGTTTATAATTCTGTAATTTGAGCGCATTGTTTTGTGTTACAATAATGTTATTTTTTTCTTAATCTAAATTATATACTTGTTTTAAATATCTATTACGGTTTTATAAAATTTATGTTCTCATATTGTTTAGTAACATTAAATGTAATGAGGACTTGTCAAGATGCCATATGTTTTACCATTCTGTTTTTGTCAACGGTTTGTCAAATTAATATATTTTCTCATCTAATCAGTATGAAATAATGTGTGACCTGTCATGTATGTTGAAAATTAGAACCAGTGTGTGTATACTTTGTTTATAAATAATACGTTTCTAAAATATTTACTGATTTCCCCTTTATATGTTTTCGATATTTACTGTCACTCATTAAAGACATTTCTTTGTCACAAAAATTGTTTGTCTTATCAAATTGTCAAATTAATAGTAAAATTAAACTTGTTGTGAATTGTCTAATGAGATTACAAATATTCAAAAAGAATCATTGAAGTTTCGAAAATAAAATTGTAAACGCAAGATTCATAACCTAAAATTCAATATTCAAATAACAAATTAGAATACGTATATACATACATGGCTAAAGCTTAAACACAATGATGTCCCAAGGGCAGCGTAGCAGCTACATCTACCTACATTAGTACCTCTCCTTAAGCAAGAGAAAGAGACACAATCTTAAACGCAGCTCAGATTTACCCACATAATTACTATAATTAAGTGGGTTTTTTTTCAGGCTTCCATGCAATGATCATCGTTTTGATAGACATTGAGTATGACAAACAAAAACTTTCTGCGTTTTTATTAACTGACTCTGTATGTAACTGACTAGTGAAGAAACAAACGAAAAAGAAACAATAATAGCTTAAGTTCAGTTTATTTTATTTCAAACAAGTGTTTCATAGTAGATAACTTATTATTATTTATTAAATCTGGAATACGGTTAGTTGCTTTACTCTCATATTGTTACGAATTAAAGTTGTTTTGTATAAACGAACACAATTGTTCAAGAGAGAGAGAGAAAGAGAGACTTTATTGTATTTGCAGTGTGCACGTGGGAATTGGGCTTTGTCATTTCTTTTCTCAAAGACATACCTCTGCCAATTCGGTATTGCCACTTTCAGGGACACATAATTGCATTCTGAAGAGAAAAAGAAAGTCTAAAGTTCATATGGTATATTTGCACCATATGTTGTCGACACTTTTTGAACAAGCTCAAATGCATAGCAAAATAGAGGCGATAGAAGCTTGATGTACTCCGAAAATGCAGTCACACACTGAAAAGGAATAAGGATACACATAATTTAGTTTCTTTCTTAAATTTAGGCGAATACTATATCAGAATCATACTAGAAAAAAATGCAAATGAAACATTTTAGTACTATTTACCGCTCTTGTAAAATGGTGAAAAAACCAGATGCCTTAATGTTGAAATTGGATGAATTATTCTAGACAGAATATTAATCAGATTACTAGGCTACCTCGATATTCGCATGTTTATATATTTATATTCATGATATTTTACTCATACAATGGCAAAAAAGGGTCGTTGTTTTTGTTCTGTTCTCATTTGCATGACATTTTTGAGATACGGACAAACCATTTACTAATGGTTAATAATTCAACAAAGAATTTTATTAATTTAGAAATAAGTATGTTTTGAAATATCTTCTTTGATTTTTGTATTGCGTTGGTGGCTTAATAATATTGTTTAACATATCTTACTCTGATTTTTCACATATAAAACAAAGAATACATTCTGTTGATATATACTAGCGGAAAAAAGAAACCGTGCATTATTTAATATATGAAAAAACATTTAAAAATTACAATGAACAAATTTTATTTTTTGTAATACTGTTGACACATGTATTCGTAACAACATCTCATAACACTTTAATGTCAACGTCGAATAACGTCAATTTCAGCGCACTCGATAGTCACTGTTATTTGAAATTGAATTAACAAAATTAATAACGCGTGTGACCACCATTTGCGTTGACGCATGATTGACAGCGACGCCTCATTGATTCCACTAAAGTGTTCAGAAATGCTTGAGGGATGTTGTTCCAGATGTTGGTTAAAGTCTGGCCTAAATCAGCCAATGTCACTGGCTGATTTGGTAAACGGCGTAAACGTCTTTCCATTTCATTCCAGACGTGCTCGATCGGCGACAAATCGAGGGAAACAGCTGGCCAAGGCAAGACATCGACATTCTGTTTAACAAACAAGTCCCTGACAACATGTGCAACGTGTGGCCTTGCGTTGTCTTGCTGCAGAGTGATGTGATTTTGATGTCTCTGTATGAAGGGTATCACATGACGCTGAATAATTTCATCTCAATAGCGTACGTCGGTGAGATTTCCATTGACAATTTGTAGAGGGGTCCTTCCACGTGCTGATATTCCACCCCTGCACAACACAAGCGTCATGGTAACGCTCCTCAACGCGACGATACACCCTACAACGGCCGTCACTGCTATCCAATGAAATATGGATTCATCAGTGAACAGAATATTGGCCCAGTCCTGTATTCTGAATCGCAGATGTCGTGTGCACCACGCTAGTCTGGCGATACAATGACGTTGAACCACCGCTGGACGTCTTGGTCTGATGTTTTGCTCGCGCAGACGATTACGCACAGTTTTTGGACTAATTTGTCGAAGCCCTGGAATGCTATGGGCAGTCAAACTTGCTGTCTGGAAACGATTTCTTAGATGCACAAGTCTAATGTGGTTGTCCTGTTGACGTGACGTCACACGAGGTCGTCCAGAGCGCGGTCGATCCTGGGGTGTTGCCAGATTGTTGAAAACGTCTCCATAATGAATGGATGGTGTTCCGATGAATTCCAAAGTGTCTTGCTATAGTATTTTGTGCCATTCCAGCTTGCAGCATCCAAACAGCACTATTACGTTGGTTTTCGTTGAGTCGTGGCATGACATAGGGGTAAATTTTGTTGGAACTAAAGTGATTTCCTTAACAAAAAAAGTTTAAACAAATCCTTTACAGTTCTTATTCCAAACAGTATTGACCCGTAAAACTCATGCGTACAAATTCTTCAATAAACAACAGGTGCTCACTAACCATGAAAAAGTCCGTACACCCGGACGGTTACCATCCGATATTGTCAAAAACAATACCATTATCGATTGTTTAAATTTTATAAATACAAACAATAGATATAGAAAAATTATACTAAATTTTATAATGCATAGTTTCTTTTTTCCGCTTGTATAGATGTTTTGGACTCTGAAGAGCAAGACATGTTGACAATTAAAGTACATGTATTGTGTGAATTAAACACGAAAACCCGTTTTATTACTTCCTCTTTAACAATGACTCCTTACCAATCGCCATGTTTCTCAATACATATCGTTTCTCATTTAGAGACCAACATTGTTTGGTGGTTTTTTTTTTAATAAAACAACAATTTGGGAGTATTTTGTCGTAGCTGGCTACTGTACACTTGATTTGTTAAAAGTGGTTTTTATTTTAGATGGACAAAATGTTTTGCCAAAAAGCACGAAAAATAGGCAACGCCAAGGGCTTTGTAAGAAAATCATTCACCGGAACAATCAACGTGGAAGCTAATTTTAGGGAGGCTGGATAGTGAACACAACTAACCATCAGTTCTATCTAAAATTTAGAAATATAATTTGTTGTGCTTTAAACCATTATTTTATGAAGAAAACATCCTTATATTTTATCTTTTAAATTTTGGTATTTTCCTAAATGTTAATATAGAGCTTTTCTTCTAAAGGAGACTAACCTTGTCTAAAAATATCTTCCACCATTAGGTCCTCTTAAATGTATTCAATGTCCAGATTATTCGTGAATATTTTGGAATTTAATAGGGGGTTTAAGTCATAGTTGTTCTCCGTAAGTTAAGGCAAACAATATGTTAACTACTCCTTAACCTTTCACTTTAACTGGATTTTCCCCAGCTATGAGTTATATGTAGTAGTATAAATCCACAATGATATGTTTGAAGTGTATGCAATTGTTTAATTTTTTGATATTTACTTGCATACACAATGCACACGTATGTTTAAAATGCAATTGTCAATTTTAGTTGGAGTTTGGGATAGGAAATTTACAGAAGTGTGGAAAGATTCAACTACTATTTGACACATGCATGTTTATAAGCATTCTATTCTCTCTTGATGATAGATCAAGCAAAAACATTGAGCATTGAAAAGTACATAAATTCAATTTTGATGTTTCAGTATATTTTCTCGTGAATTTATTTGAGCACTTTCAACAACTTGGCACATATCTTCCTTACATTTGATCTTATGAAAAACTATTCTTTATTGTGAAAACAAAGCTAGACTCAAAAGGTGTGTCCTTAGAATAAAAATTCTCCAAAATTTGTAAATGTTTGTATAGATTAATTGAATTATCTTTTTTTCTATGCAAAAACATTGCACTAATAGGTTAATTCAAATAGCGTTTACATAATGACAGTTTGATATTATACCAATAATGTCTTTAAACAACGGACGTCTACAAAATGACTCCAGACTTTAATCAAAATTAAAACAGACTTTAAAAAAATATATAATTTTTATACTCATTGGGTCAAATACACCGAGCGCGGGTGAAAAAGCATCAAGGGGGAATACAAATCATATTTTTATTCATCACATGTTTAGCTCAATATGCGGTGGATATCACTTATGTAATAATTTTTTGATATTACACTGTGTTAACTTCTTTATTCCTATGAAAAGTGACTCCAAACATATCGCCGTGGTTAGTGTGTAGCACATCATATTAATATTCATTTAAAATTCAGATTTAAACAATTGATCATTTAATCAGATATGATATAAAATGCATTTGTAGTTTAAAGCAGGCATAAATGATCTTAAGCTATGAAGAATATTTTGTTATTGCTACGATACATGTTTGTATATTCATTATTTCGTTTGTTAATTTAGATATTTAATTTCGAATCTATGATAAACCTCAGAGATTTTCTTCTTTACCTCGCGTTTTATTCATTTACTCCTTAGTCTATTTAGTAAACTTAAAATGAAAAAAAATTCTCTGGTCGTTGATGCAGAAAATCAATGCTTGAAAGCGTTTTTCCCGTGTGTAGCATAGTTTTTATTTCAAAAATGTCTGTTTCCTGAAAAAGAACTGTGTGGTGTGCAAGCAACCCCCTCCCCCGACCCCCTGTTGCAACGTGCCTGATAATACACGTACGTTCAGTGCAGTGCGATTATAAAAAAAAGCTACAATAACCTTGAATCTTTTGTCTTATCACAATATTGTTTGCTCCACTAGTAAAGTATTTTGAACTACCTGAAGTTTAGTTACAAAATATCAGTTTCTATTCGATAGACGAAAAATACATAAAAATACAACGAATGTCCTCATATTTATTTATGTTCTGTTTGCTTGTCGTCTGGGATATTTTGACCAACATTTTGGGTAAAGATCTGATAGTCAATCATTCTACAAAGAATTATATAAAATTAGAAATAAAAATGTTTAAGATGTCTTCTTTGATATTTTAAAATGTATTTCTAAAAACAATGTTGATATATTTGTTGTATTTTTGGATGCTAAGAGCTATAATAATTGACAATAAGGCATTGAGTTAATTGGACACGTAAAACCGTTTTATTACTACCTCATTAACAGTGACTCCTACATGTAGCTCACACCATGATAGTTCTTAAGTTTTAAGTTAAATTTCTAATTCAAAAACAAACAATGTTAGGGTCACATTTATATAAACCAACAATTTTAGAATATTTTTTAATGGCTGGCTTTTGAACACTTGTTACATGTAGTAAAATATTTGTGATGAACAAAATGATTTGCGCATTTTCCAAAAGCACGAACAATAGGCAACGCCCATTGCCTTGCAAGAAAATGGAACAAGTGCTACTGTATTTAGAAAAAAAAATAAACCTTATTTTTTTTGATTTTTTGAAAATCATACAATTATCTAAGTCAAAGTTGAATTTCTCGAAACTAGTTCTGGAAAGTAGTTTAATTCAACGTTCATTTTTTTTAAAATTCTAAATGCAAAATTAAAGAAATCAACAAATGAAAAAAAAATGAGGATGAAATTTTAACTGCCCTTGAGGCAAATCGGATAATAAGGTTGCAACATAAATAATTAAACACTCAAGACTTCTTCTCTTTCAAATTCATACAATGAAGATTAACGTCGTGACACATCTATTATGACTCAGGCTCAAGAGACAGTTAATTTTATTTGTTACGCTGATAATGATTTAATAATATATTGCTGGAGTGCTTTTTATATATATATATATATATATATATATATATATATATATATATATATATATATATATATATATATATATATATAGTGAAAAATTAAAAAATGAAGAAGAAAAATCAAAACAATTTTTTCCTAACGCTGCAGTTTTTGAGCTTCGAAATAAATAAGAGATTTTTTTTTCTCTGTATATTTGATCATTTCACACTCTATTCCATCGGACGGCTGGCCCTGGTATATTTTAAAGCGGTGCTAAAATTGATCTCTTTTGAATTTGTAGATCAAATTATCGTTTTGCATAGAAGTACTTATGTTTTATTAAGTGCGATCAGATATATCATAATTATTACTCTTTAATATAAAGTAACTAAATGTTAAAATTCACGGTTCTTCTATTGTGAATTCTAAAAACATCGAAGAGAGAAAAGTTGATCTGAAACTCCTTGGAGATAATATAAAATCAGACCTGAACTATCACTCAACTTGCAATTTCTGTTACATATATATGAAACACTTGGCAGAATCTACCTCGATGCTTAGCTTATATCATCCATCAACAATACTACTCCTATCCCTGTTTTTTAGAATCGTGTATAAATCTAGAATTTTAAAGAGATAGGAAGACATCAGCCTTTGAAAAAATATGTTTAATTGATTTAAGATAGCGCAAGTAGCTATGAACTAATTTCTAAAGCTCGGGATGTTACCTAATATTCGTTCAATTGTTCAAAATAACGAGTTTTAAAATTAACCAGTCATGCGTTCCCACGTCAACGGTTTTAGTTTCAGTTCTGTTATTTTTATTGCTTTGCATTCAAATCAGCTCAAAGTGAAAGTTGAACAATAACTAGTTCTCAGAAGTAAATGACTCTCTGATTTTTACAAAATCATTTTTTTTTATATTTCGAAATCAATGGGCGTGAAATTCTACGAAAACGTTGAAAAAGGGTAAGGTCACAAAAATTTAATTTTTTTTGTCGGACATCTATTGAAAAACGGGGGGTTATCAGTACATGTATTATGTTTTGGCAAAATTTTCAGGCGGAAGACAATTAATTTGAGCCGACGCTTGTTTTTTTACTTCACTTTTTCTAATTTCTGATTTAAAGTAATAATATTAAAAATAAAAATAAGCGAAAAATATAGCAAACTATCTAGTTTGAAATTAAATTTGTATAGTTTTATTTAAATAGGTCCTATGCGTCGGAACGGAATGGAGCGCGTTGGTCCGACGAGCAGGAAATTAAATTGGTGTGGCCTAAGAAAAAAAAATCATCCTATTTTATTTAGTTGTGTGATGCACTAATCATAAAGGACAAGAATTTCATTTCGTTGTGTTGTGTGTCCCTTGCTTCTTGATAACTTACTCTATAATTTGAGTAAAAAGGTGATTAAACTATATCAATTTTCTTGAATACAAGATAAAATTGACATATTTTACATTGATTCATATTTTGTGCTTTAAAAAAATAATACTAACCCTGATGTTATGTAGTCTTTAACTTTTAATATAGAATTGGCAGCGCAACTCTACAAGATGCATTTCAAGGTGTTTTATCAATCAGTGTTGCGATGATAACCATACCATTCACGGCAGGTAAGTTACATTTAAATTTAAAATTACATTAAAACTAAACTACATTTCCAATTATATCTAATTATTTTATTCATGCGATTGTTACATCAGTTATAAGGTTTTTATTTTTTAGTTGCTGGAATAAAATACACTCGAAAAATAAAACCTCCTAAACTACAAAATGTTATACGCCAATGGTTACTTTTTAAGATATCAGTAAGTCAAGACCTAGATTACTTTTATGATTATTAAGGTCTTCCGTTTCCAACGGAAGACCTTACTATTATTGTGCTTGTAAGATTATTCTTATTTTTCTTTTTTTTTCTTCCTAGACGCGAACTTTGAGGCTTCATATCTTGCTCATTCCTGAACGGGTTTTGCTCAAATTTTCAGGGCCCATAGACATTACAAAACACTATCTAAAACATTTCATAAACTTTAAAATTCCTCTTCCGTTAACGAGTTATTCCCCTTTTAAAAATTTTTAGTGCCTTTGGTTTCCAGACAAAGGCTCCGAGACTATGATAGCAGGGAATGGGAATCCAACGAATTTGAATAACAGAGACATTGAAGTTGTGCACATCGATTTTTGTTTTTGGATTACGTTTTTTATTTAGAAAAAGGTAGGGGGTCAAAAATAGGGTTCCAAAAAGTGCGAAAATTTAGACATATTTTTCTTTGTATCTTTTAAACGAAAAATATTTTGTTAAGACATGTAGAATAAAAGTTGTGCAGAATGTCAAGGGCTCTCATTTGACACCAATAAAAAAGGGCTGGCCCCTTAAATTAAGGGCCAGTAGCGCTTGAATGTTTTTTCTTAATAACTCAAAAACCATTAGGATTTCGATATGGCTGTCCCTGGAAAAGTTGTTTGTTGGGATCTCATAAAGGTCGTTACAATGTTATTTTGTTGGTGATTTGTGTTGTATGAGTGTTAAAAGCTGTACATGTTAACATGTACATCGTTTAATTTGGCAAGTTAACGAAAGTCTATGTGCGTACAACTGGCGTAAAGTTACCACAGAAAGTATGCTGGTTTATACAGGACCTTTTTTTTTAGAATAGATTTTTTTTAGGAGTTTATGTCAGTTTTGTTAAGTTCTTATAGTGCACAATCCCTAAAACGAGAATCGGAAAACAAAACATTCTTCTTCCTTTGTAGTAAAACACAAAGTACGGATTTAAAATAAATCTATGTATTACATTTGAGTTTTCATACTGCATGCATTTAAAATCTACCTTGAATCAGAGCTGCGTGTGTACCGTTACGTAAACTATCCCTCACCCGCGGCCTAGAAAATCGGTCACCATAGTCGCGACGGGGCTAACTAGCGGTCAGCGGTTATCTAATACACGAGAGTTGCGTCTCTCATATATGAGTTTATTTAGCCGCGAAATCTAGAATTGTTTTAGTTTATATACCCGTAAATAAAATATAAGATCTGTTTTAATTTCTTCATGTTATAAGAGTTTGTCCATCTTGTTTTTATTTAATTAAACATTAGAGTGTAAATTAAGAAGACGTTCTGAAAATTTATAAAGGCGATAGGCCTATTACTACAAATCGGAAACTTCGTCAACTTAAATTAATGGTTGGTTTGTAGGTCTAAAATGTTTTTAAATCTGTACAAATATTGTTTTAAATCAACAAACAACCCACAAATATTAAAACTTTTAAATGATGATCATCCCCCGCACATGGCCGAGGAGATCCCGCGCGAGTGGACAGGTTTGTGTTCTTCTACATGTACCTTATCACTCGTGCATGTTTCAGACTTTTGTACGAACACAACTATTTCAAGTATGATATTGGTTTAAGATGAAAAGATAAATTTATTTTACATGCACAGTTGATTTAGCAATGATTAATACGATTGTGCACAAGGTAGTTTATTATAATCAAAGTTCCATGTTTCATGTTTGCGGTAGGTGCTGGCACGATAAAAGGATGTCCTGAATTGAGGCATTCGGATTTTTTGTAATTGGCAAAAAGATAATCAGATTTGACGAAAATCATTTTTTGGCGACTTCTTATGTGTAACATTTACACTTTCCAACCCGTTTGTTTATTCGGTCAGTCTGTCTTAATTCAATCACAGCGTGCGACCGAAAATCTTGTGTCGCTTCAGCGCACACAGCTGAGAGCATCTATAGCCCCAGCCGGGTTATGTTTATGGCTGCAGATCATCAATTGTTATGTAATTGAGTAACAATGTATCGAAGGTTATCGAATATTATTGAGTATCGAAGTGTGCTTTCACTACAGTGGTTAATTGTTAAACAATTAGGCTATTATTCGAAGTCAATCATCTTCACATTTTACATGTAGGTGCGAAATCGTAATCGGATAATGTTGCTGATAAATCAACCTGTTGAACACGCTAAACTTCTACAAATATGAACGGAATAATATATTATACTTAAAAGTTTTAAGTCAAAGGAAAATTGTTCTCGGATTAAGAAGTTATGAAATACGACTACATTATGCAACGCAGTCGGTCGCCATAGAAATCATCAAAGTACTGCAAGTGTCGACAGATTTCTTGTTTCTTTGAAATACATGTACCATGATAGTTCACTACCAGAGTCAAGCTAGCCAGCATTAACTCCAACGCACTAACAAAAAATTAGTTAAAATTATCGACTATTTTTCAAGCGTTTTCCGATCCCGATGTTAAACAACTGAAATTATTAGGCCGCCTTGCACCCAAACTAGGACTTGTGCTCATAAGGTTAGCCCGGATTCCTCGGGGACGGGTGTACCCTCGAGGATTCCGGCGCCAAATTAGGCACTAGTGACACCGATTTCCGGCGCCAGGGCGCGTAGTAGACCTTAAGTGAACAAATTATTTATGTAATGTAGCGTTCTAAACAAGGCGCCCTCCAAACATTGAAAGTTTTTACTTCACACAAAGATTGCTTATCACCTAAGTGTGTGTTATGATTTTGTTTCAAGGTTAGTCCACTGAGAGCACTCTCCCCCTTTCTCGCAACCAAAATTCACCTTAAATTAACTTAAAGGAAATTAAATTTTGGGGCATTGTTCCCCCTCCCCCAACACACATTTTAGTAGAAGGCAATATAAATTTTATGGCAAATTGAAAACAAATTATATTAAACAAAATAAGTTATAGCTGCCTCACAACTCCCCCCCCCCCCCCTCCCCCTACCACTACCACGAATTAGATATTGAAGATTAATTTTTTCTTTTATTGGCTTGTTAATAAATTTCGGATAAATTTGTTCCCCGAAGCAAAAACGATGCTGAGTGCTTGCATGGTTAAACGTTATACGGAGAGTTGTCCCTCCCACTGAGCACCTCTCGTACAGCGCACCCTCAGGAGAAGCCGTCATCGTTTATTTTCGATTTTATGAACTTACTTTTATTATATTGACAATCCTGTCCGATTAAAATCACCACCCTTCTGCTTACACTCATCAGGGTCTGATAGGTATCGATAACAATTCATCTTCACATGACCTCTAAATTGGCACACAACCTAAATGTATATCTCATTTACCAAATACATGACTTTATCTGTTAATGAGAGGTGCAACTCTTCAATACTCAGTCTGAGGGTTACATAGAAAGCAGGATTGAAATAATTTGTCTGTCTCTATTTAAAAAATTCCAATACATTTTCTAAAGCCCTGATTGGTCAGAATTTTAGGTCGGGTGAAGATAACCCCTATCAATACCTGTCAGACTCTGTAAGGAGAAGAGGGTGCTTTTAATCAGACTGATTGACAATCCTTTTCTGACAGGAAGCTGCAACGGAAGACCTCTTCGTTGCTTTGCAACGAGCTCGTCTCTAGTGTTGAATTTATATTTGCATGTAGAAAGAAAAATACTCACAATATGGATGTATCCAATACCTTTAAAAGATAATAAAAATATGCATACATTTGCCTCTGAGAAATCAATAAAATACATGTAATCTACTAAAAACAAAAAAAAAACAAAAAACAAACAAAAACGCAATCAAGCATCCTAGTATTTATTTGATTTTTTAAATATTGTATCCACCACAAATAATACATGTCTGGGTGATATTGAAACGATCAGTTAATTTTTTGTTGTTTAGCATTCCATTTTAAAACGCATATCCTAAAGTATTTGAAGGGTTTTTAAATACTTTAGAATGAAAAAAATGACAATAACAAACCGTAAACCATCTCAAAAATCCATAAAACGAAATACTAATTCAAAGCAGAGAAACACGGACCTCCAAGATAGAGGTAGGATCAGGTGCCATGGAGGAGTGAGCATCCTCTGCTGACCGGTCACACCCGCCGTGTGCTCTTTGTCGTAATCAGGAAAATAAAAACCGCAAAAGTACGTAGACAATTAGGTAATTAATTATGGTCTAACAATTAGTATGAAAAACGTCAGTCAGCATGCGACACAGTGGAAGATTGTATTTGCTGACAAGGTCGTTGTATCGACCATAGAACTTACGAAAAGATGACTTTAAACGATACTGTTGATAGTCCTGTTTTATCAACTTGTTTGTCAGTAGCTTGCCTCGTCTTAGAAACTGTTCATACGAAGAGCATGTCCTTGCGTATCGAATTAACTGAGAGACAAAAACACCATATGCAGGTGATGAAGGTATATTGCTACATAAGTATGGAAAGTTGACTATAGAAAAATTGAAGGCATCATAAAGTTTTGTTGTTAGGTTACCATCAATGTCCATTTCCAGTATAATATCCAAATATGAAACAGATGACGCTGACTCTGTGGTATCTTTAATTCAAGTTCACTGGGATATATCGAGTCGACGTAAGTATGGAAATAACAATTGTTAATTGATAATACGTCGTCGATATACCTAAATGCGAGTGATTATTTTTTCACGTACAAGTTTTTGAATAAATTCTGCTTCATACGAATACAAAAATAGGTCTGCTAACAATGGGGTACAATTGGTACCCATGGGAATTCCAACAGATTGTTGGAAGACTTGATTTCCAAAAACTACCTAGATGTTGTCTATCAGAAATTCAAGCATCTTTTTAATGTCAACTTCAGAGTACTTGTGTGTGCAATCAGAATTGTTTTTAACAAAATGGTTTTTAAGATTTCCAATGACAAGGTAAGCATTTTTACGACTTCCATTTTTATTGAAGAAACAACTGTCGATGATATCAAAAAGTCTAGATTTTAATTTGTCGTGGGGAAGGGTTGTATAAAGCGTTGAAAAATCGTTTCTAATAATTCTTTAGAGTTTTTTAGTATCGACATCTGATTCACACCACTTCTTGAGTATATTGTTGTACAGTACTCTTGAAGCTTCTCCTTAACTTCTATAAGAATTTTAGTAAGGAGTAAAGAGAGAGGTTTTGTAGAACATTTACTGGAACCTGCTATATATCTCTGTTTGTAAGGACTTTTGTAAAGCTTTGGAATTCAGTACAAATAAGGTAAATGAAATTCATTTTGTTTATTGGGGATATTAAAGGTATTCATAACCGATTTATAATTTTGAAGTATTTCCTGCTTGGAAAGGCTGCTATGGGTATAAGTAGAATTACCATGTTAGAATCGAAACCTAGTTCTTTGAATATGCAATTAATATAATGTGCCTTACAAACAAAGACAATGTTGTTACTTGCCTTTTCAGCAGGGACCAGTACATACTGATCATGCAATCTACCTAGTTCTTTTCTCACTTCTGCATTATTAAAAACAGAATGATATATGGTTTTCATTTGACCTCTCAGTCGTTTAATACGAGATTTTAATATACATCTGATGCTTTTAACCCACTCTGAAAAGGTATCAAGGTCTTCTTTTTCAGATTTTGCCCATCGCTTGGCGTAATCTTCAACAGCATTCATCATATTTATAAATTTACAACGCCATGTGAAGGATCTAGGTTCCCTAAATTTTGGTCGATTCATAATAAGTGATTTTAGGTCATCGTTATTAACTAAATTAACATCACCAGTAATGACGTGTCCGGCAGGACTATAGTTGTAGGGTGAAGAAGAACATGAACACGTTCTAGTTATATTAACGGCATCGATTCCGTTGTTGGCATACTGCAGTTTGAAAAAATGACGTGGTGCATGAGCAGTATTTTCTGTTTGTGTAGGTTTAAAAAGCCGATGGATAGCAATATCCATAATCATGGATCCGATTCTGCATTCCGGTGTAGAAAAATCAAAAAGCGGCTTTACCTTGACTTTTTCAAGAAGATTGTTTAACTTTTTCAAAGTGACAGAGTACAGTTTGGTGCGAATGTAATGGAGACCCAATTGTTTATTAACATAAGGTAATAATGAATCAAAGGAAACATAGTGTAAAATTGGTTTGTTATAAGACCGATGTCCATGACTACGCCAGCGTCACTTTGTGTTGTTAAAAAGTCCCATTACATTAACTTGAGTACACTGTGGACTTGAAAGATTCCCCACACTTTCAACATTATCGTTGCATCCATACGGAAAGGCTGTACCTAGTTTTATTTCTTCCTCTCAAGGTCTCAAATGCTCAAAATGTGCAGACATTGGAAGTGTGCAAATAAACAATACGGTCCCGAATTTCATTTTTACTGTTGGATCCTTGAACTTGCCACCAAGATCACCGCTATGCGAGACGGCAATAAACGGAGAAGACGTAATGGGAGTGTCCATTGCCGATTGTCCCCAAAAATGATTAGGAGGTTCTCGAGATAACAGATGTGTTCATTACAATGGGGTGCTCGATATTTCATTAGAGGTGAACCAAGGAAGCTCATTAGGAGAGGGTATTTTTTTTATTGATATTCTCGCAAAAATTGCATTTTCCAAAATTAATATAGTTCTGAAAAATATCCTTAATAAAAAAAACTAATCTTTTGTTGATTTAATATTTTTTTCAGTCAACGTTCGCTACGAGGGAACATTCAGGGATTACCTTCTGGAATATACAAGTTCTAGTAGCTCCTGTACGAATCAAAGGCATACTCTTCCAGAAGATAGCAAACTACGTGCTGAAGCTTTATCAACCTCACCATACGATTTGACTCCACATTCTGTTACCGTTGATTTCAGTGGTAAAAAATGTGTCTCAGATGTCAACGGTAATTTCCCTTCCGATGGTAAATTAAGATTGTATAATAATTGTTATTATGTATAGAATTTCATTGTCAGATTTAATATGATTTTAGATCAATTCAGAACTTTTGAAAAAAATCTCTTCAGGTCTCAAATGTGCATAATGCGCAGATATAAGAAATGCGCAAAATTTGAAAAATACCGTCCCGGATTTCAATTTGAATATTGGATCTTTGAATTTAACATCAAACCGGCTATGCGAATCTGCACAGGGTGTGTCAGTTGTTAAATGTCCGCAAAATTCCTCAAGTGAATCCCTCGTTAATAGATGTATTCATTACAGTGGAGCGCTCGACCTGACAATAAAAGTTGGCACATCAGGAGAGGGTAAATGATTTAAAAATTACATAAAAATTTTCCGCAATCTAAAATGTTTACAAATTAATATATTTACAGAAAATCGCACTAATAAAGTATTTATCATTTGTTATACAGTCAATTTCCGCTATGAAGGAAGATATCAAGATTGTCTTCTGGAAAATATTTTTGCGAGTGGCTTCTGCGCGGATCAGATCACTGTTCTTCCATACGATAGCAAACTACCTGCTGCTGTGTTATCAACTTCACCGTACGATTTGAGTTCTTATTCCGTCACTGTCGAATTCAATGGGAGAAAATGTGTGTCGGATAACAAAGGAATTTTCCTAGCTGTAAATAAATCCAATTTGATCGTCGCAATGACCGGCTGTAATATGTTTGCTATTGTTGTTTCATACATAATCAGTAAAGTGAATTCTTAATGTTCTCTTTTTAACTGAATAGTTAAAATGCTGTTTCAATTTGTCATACGAAAACCAGAGTATTTCATTGAAGTTTTAATCTAAGTGTGTTACATAATATAAGTAATTTGAGAATTTGTACATCACATACCGGTAGTCGATTGAAAAATTTGATAGAGTTGTTTGTGTAGTTGCTAAATTTTCACTTGTGGGAAAAGTGTTTTTTCCCAAAAATTCATGGGAGAAATTGTAGAAAAAAGATGATGGTTTG
The DNA here is from genome assembly GCA_020458035.1 of Magallana ariakensis. Taxonomy (NCBI): domain Eukaryota; kingdom Metazoa; phylum Mollusca; class Bivalvia; order Ostreida; family Ostreidae; genus Magallana; species Magallana ariakensis. Next base: position 37,949,736 of record CM035816.1, read on the forward strand.
TCTTGTCCTCAAGAAAAATAATGGTTCGTAATGCCAAATACATAATTCATGCGTTAAATATCAAATATCCCTTTACACACCTTTTCTTTTAATTTATACCTTCCGTCTTCATTCGTTTTTATTGGTGAGTGTAAAGAAAATAACTTGACGTTTGTCGGTTTTTTTTCACAAATAAAAAGTCTTTAATTAAATCAACCACATTGTAGTTGTTTTTTTCTAGCCATTTTTAACAAATAAGTTCTTACAAATGTATAACTATAAGATAAACGTTAGATACATGGCCCCATGGGCCTCTTGTTATTTTCCCGATTACGACAAAGAGCACACAGCGGGTGTGACCGGTCAGCAGAGGATGCTCACTCCTCCTAGGCACCTGATCCTACCTCTATCTTGGAGGTCCGTGTTGCTCTGCTTTGAATTTGTATTTCGTTTAATGGATTTTTGAGATGGTTGACGGTTTGTTATTGTCATTTTTTTCATACACTTAATAGTTTTAAATACCAGACCGTGTAACATTCAGAAGCTTTGCAAGTAGTCAAGAAAATTCAAAAAGTGGCCCATGGGCCACATCTTTCACCTGAGGAACAATAGGTATGATAAAATCAGCTAAATGGAATATATATATATATATATATATATATATATATATATATATATATACAAATTGCTACTAATGCCAATTTAAAATCATGTAAATGAATTAAAATAATTTTTTGACCTTTTTAACAGAATCCTGAACTTGTAATAAAAAGCTAAGTGCCTGTAAAGATGATTATGCCCGTTCAAATGCAACACTTCTGTAAAATACTTTCTACTTTAAATTTTTGTACTGTGTATTAACTCTATTATTTTAATGTAATCTTATCATACATTCATCGAAATAACCTCAAACTTATAACTGTTGAGAAGTACATTAGCATGGTAGAAAGATAAAAAATATCATACAGTTACCTATACTACACGATGTGTTGACTTTTCTTGCTGCAATAGGAAAGATATAAAGTGGTTTCATTGAATAGAAGTAAATTGTATTTTGAGCTAAAGTGTAAAAAATAAGAAACTTAGAGACATGCGGAAATAACAAATGATAGTTTTATATAGAAGTTACAAAGCAGGAGTTATTTCCCGTCGGCGGCCATGTTGTAGAACATCATACTCAGATCAATTCATTATTCAAATGATTTTTACGCAATAACTAGACAGTTTGACGTACAGAACAGTTTTTATGATAAAAAAACACTTGTTAACGTATCTAATTTTTTGAATTTCTGACATATTTGTTAAAAATTAGTTGTTAAAAGAAGACAACTCTGAATATTGTTTAAACATGTTTAAACAATAATTTTGTTTATTGCAATTACATATAGCAAGAAAAGATAGCATTAACAAGCATAAAAACCGTGATACTTATACATAAAAAGGGAGTTTTTAGAACAAAATAGCGATTTCTTAAATATCTCCACCAGTCCTATTGATCTCCGCATGATCAATAACAGCGAATACTTTAGATAAAGATAGATTTTGGTTTGCTGTCTGCTCTGGTTGTTGTGGCATATAACTGCAATTAATAAAATAAAGGATTTATAAAAAACATTTTATAATAAATATTATGATATTAACTATACTGGGAGTTTAATTGCAATGAGAATGTATTTGAGATATTTAAATAAGGGGATGATACCTCAAAATGACTTACACTTGTCTAGGTTGAGAATCTGGTTTACGGACAGCCAAATAGTTTGATAGCCTTGATATAAGGGAAGAAACTTAAAAAAGGTTTCTTTCATATACAAGATTTTAAAATTTTTAAAAGGGTTGAAATTTTGAAATATCCTTTTGATTAATGCCCCATTAGTTGTTTAAGTTTTTACGGATTAACATTATTAATAAATCAGATTTTTTTAATTTTTGAAATTGAGTTCACTGTTTTGGGCTACAATAATGTTAATTTCTTCTTAATCTGAATTATAAACTTATTTTAAATCTGTTCAACGTTTCTATCAAATGTGTGTATCCATGGTGTTTATAAACATCAAATGTAATGATGATCTGTTAAGATGCCAGATGTTTTGCCATCTCTCTGTTTTTTGTCAACGGTTTATTAAAATTAATATCTTTTTTCTCACCTAATAAGAACGTTACAATGTGTGACCTGTTATTTATGTTGAAAATTAGAAGCAGTGTGTGTATATATTCCATATAAATAATACATTCTTAAAATATTTCGCTGATTTCTCCCTTTTTTGTAAAAAAAAAATGTTTCTGATTATTACTGTCACTAATTAGAGACATTTTTGACACATAGATTGTTAATTTTATTTCAAGTCAATAGTAAAATTCAATTTTTTTTAGCTGATTAATGTGATTTCTTGAAAATACAAAAGCTCAAAAGAATCCTTGAAGCTTCGAAATATAAAATTTAACGAGCAAGATTAATAACTTAAAATTCAATACTGTAGACGTACTTTTGTCCGCGTGGTATTAATTTACGTTATGAACGCGGACACAAATTTTCCGCGGAATTTTTTCCCAGTGTACTTAAAGTGCATTTTGGAATGAAATTTTGAAATTGCATTACATGAATAAGGATAATCGGAAGTTACTACATTATACAATGTATAACACTTGCACATACGTGTTCCCAATGTATATCGTTTTTATCTATGCAAACTGTCAAACAAAGGATGACTGCACTTAAGGACACGCGATATTTGCGAGAAAATAAACTTTTAAAAGAAGAATTTTTCTTTCCATTGCAGAAATGGTCAACATATAAACTGCAACTTTACGTAATTGCGTTCAATAAAAGTATGTTGTTACCAAGTACGAATTTGTTTTCATAGGCGGGGGTCATCACGATTTCTTGAATCTCCATTCGATAATGAGGACGCCCACTTTTATACTGACTTCGTACATAGTCAGCGCATGTTTGTCTATTGTTCTCCGTTTAACAGTAGTTGTATATTTGCATTATCAAAGTTATGTCAAAAGGAGATTAATAGACAAACATGCGCTCATTGTTTAAATGAGAAAAAACTGCTTTTTCTTACTTTCGCTTTCCCTGTTGTAACCAAGGGTTGATGCATGTTGAATATTATAATTCATCACGTGATTTCTCACCTCAGGTAACTTTGTGAAGACAAACTTCTATCACGTGGCGTGCAAGGTAGCGTGTAATGTGCTAACGAGGACAATGTTTTCGAACACGTTAAGTTGTCAAGCATTGATTTAAAGTCTTCTGTACTTACATGGGCGTGGTCTAATTGTTGAAACCATAGTAAATAATATACTTGTACCATATAGAATAGATAGGGTTATGATGAAAGAGTGATCACATAAACTTTTATACATGGCATTGTTATTTATGCTAGTCTAATTTTAGTACCATTCTGATAATGTCAGCTCCACCTCTCATGCATATTAATATCGATCTAATGTTTGATCAAGGGCAGACAAGCAAAAATTCTTCTTTTTTCGAAAGTTGTAAGGAGAAAAACATAGAATGAGCTTATTGTATCACACTCTAAAATCTTAATTCATGTTGGAAATAGACTAGACTCTTTAAAAAATTAACAAAAGTAATATTAGGCTAAGAAATAAACGCAACAGAAGCGACCGAAAAGGGCCCAAAACCCAGCGCTAAGTGCAGTCATCCTTTGTATTGAGAATTCACATAAATAATAATTTAATCTCCTAAAGATTTGAATTTTCTGTAAATTTACTTGCATGAAATTTAAACTTCTCCCAGCTTGAGATAACGGCACGTATCAGACGACAAATAGCCCCAAGCGGGTCTGTCTTTCAATGACCCAATTAACTACACGCTAAGACCCGTGTTTTTACTGCAATTTTTAGATCCCTTTGAGCTCTGACTTTTAATTGATAAAACTGATCAACTCATAATTTAAACGACCTGTGAATTCATTAATTGACAGTTAATAAAGATTAAAAGATCACAAGACGATTTTAGCCAGCGTCGCTAACTAATGACTACCGACCAGTGCACAACCGATAATTACTGTTCACTGTGAACAGTTCTTACAATTTAAGTCTAAAGTTTGGACAAATTCTAGGTAATGAAAATCGCTCAGAACTAAATTTAATAATAATTATTCTAATGATATTTTTTTTCATTCAAAGAATCTGCGTAAATTTTTACCCGCGGATTAAATTGATATTGTGACTCCGCGGAATTATGACCCCGTGAAAAAAAATACGTCTACAGTATTTAAATCAACGAGTTAGAATACGGACAACAATACATTGCTAAAGCTGAAACACAATGATTTAAACGACAAGTTGTGTCCCCAGGGCTGCTTAGAAGATCATGGCAATTACCTATATTTGTAACTCTTCGTATGCAAGAGTTAAAAATACATTAAATACATCCTAAATTTACCCCCATAATCACTAAAATCAAACGATCCGGAATACGGTTTTTTGCCTTTCTCTCATATTGTTACAAATTAAAGTGTTTTAATGTATAAACGAACAGAATTATAACTGAGAGAGAGAGAGAGAGAGAGAGAGAGAGAGAGAGAGAGAGAGAGAGAGAGAGAGAGAGAGAGAGACAACTATATTGTGTTTAAAGTGTGCACGTTGAAATTGGGCTTTGTCATTTGTTTCTCAAAGGCACGTTTGTATCTATCCTGCTTTGCCACTTTCACGGACAAAAAGAGAAAAAGAAATTGAAAATTAAGTTTATATGGTACATTCATACTAAATTTTTGTCGACACGTTTTCAAACAAGCATAAATGCATATTTTAAAGCGATAGAAGCTTGGTGTACTCCGAAAATGCAGTTACACACTAGAAAGGGATAAGGATGCATATTTTTAAGCTTTCTTAAATTTAAGTGAATACTTTTTCAGTATCGTATTAAAATAAAACAGCAAATTTTACATTTTAGTATGATTTATCGGTAATGCAAAATGTTTAAAATTCAAAGGTCTTAGCGATGAAAATGGTTTGAATATTAAAATCAATAGTTATTTTACTTACACTCTTTTGTGTCTGATCTTAATGTTTTAATCAGTATGTTATTTAAATTAGACCTGCTTGAGTATTGTTATTTGACTATGATAAGCAAAGATTACGTGCAGACTGGTGGTTTTGTTGTGACGCGTTTGCCATTTTTACATAGAAATAAATGAGAAAAACGAAATATGGCTATTTTAACTGGTGAATTTAAAATGAAAGCAAACTACGTGAAATTTGTATTATCTATAGAGTAACAAGCTTTTTGAGAGAGAGAGAGAGAGAGAGAGAGAGAGAGAGAGAGAGAGAGAGAGAGATGCAGACTGACAGCTATGATGATGATAATTTAACGATGCTAATTGTACCCTTCCGGCAAAATCGTACAAAATGGTGTAACAATAGACGGAAGAGGTTCGGTTAAGATACTTCCCGTGATTGATTTGTCGCGATAAATATATTTATTGAAAAATGACATATTAATTGAACGATTTTTATAATTGATGCGTTTCCTTAGGAATAGAATATTAATTTTTGTTTCGTTTTTGTATAAATTTCATAATTTCAACCTCTAATGTGATAATATCTCAAAATAAGTTTTAATAACTAAAGCATCTACAGAATGACATTAAAAAAATTGCATTTTTTTATGCGTTTCTTTTCCAATGTAATAATATCTCAATAAAGTATTTATAAGTTAATGTCGACAAAATGACAAAATACTTAGATGTGAGGCTGATAATCTTATTAGAATTAATACCAATGAATTTAATCAAGACAAAACAACGCATTGGTCCTCCTTTTTAAACTTAATTCTGCAAAGAGTATCTAATGCATGTAGCATAACTTTATCTTTTTTGTCTAAGTAAAGGTATGGTGGTAGCAGCGTACTCCATCTAATCCCTTGCTGCTACGTGCCTCAACACACACGCAATAACCTTGAATCTTTAGTCTTATCACACTATTTTTGTTCCTCTGAAAAAAAAACCATATAGTTTAACCTAGACCCAGTATCAACCAATCTACTTTAACAGCCCTACCATTGATTAGAAAAAATCAGTCACATTTTAATTGATACACGGAAAACTGTAAAAATAGAGATCAAATGCGACAAAAAGGTCGTTGTTTTTTTTAGTTCTCATTTGCATGACATTTGAGAGATACTAAACCACTATTCACTAATGATCAATAATTATACAAAGTACATATATTTTTTTTAGAAACATTGATGTTTTAAAATAGCTTCTTTGATTAGTGGCTTAATAATATTGTTAAACATATCTCACTAAGTTTTCACACATAAAAACAAAGAGAACGTTCTGTTGACATATATAGTGTGGACGCTGAGGAGCAAAAGCTGTTGACAAGCGGGGTATTGTGTTAATTTTACTTAAATAACCGTTTATATTACTTCCCCTCTACAATGAACCCTAAGCAATCGCCATGGTAGTTCTCAATACATAACGTTTCTCATTTAGAGACCAACGCTGTTTGGTGGTTCTATTTTTTATAAAACAACAATTTGGGAGTATTTTGTCGTGGTTGGCTACTGTACACCTAATTGGTTAAAAGTGGTATTTATTTTTTTGATGAACAAAATGTCTTGCGCACATCCCACAAGCACGAACCATAGGCAACGACATGGTTTTATAGGAAAATTATTCGCCGGAACAATCAGAGTGCGTGTTCAGTAAAACTAGGCTGGGTGGTCAACAAAACTAACCATCCGATCTACCTAAAGTTTATATGTAAACACACTGAATGAATACTTCCATTTAAAGAAAACTAATTGAAGCCTTTCCAAATTCAACAATCATGAAAAAACCTATCATTATGATAGCATAACTTGCATCTTTTTGAGAGACAGTGTTGATATATTTAAAGAAATTAGAAATTGGGAAATGACGAAATCATCATGTTTCCATCGTAAAATATTAAACACCGTTAAACAATTCATAGAAATAATTTACAGCTAGTATGTCATATAAATCATGAATTCCTATCTGAAATAAAGGGTAGCTGGAGTTACGTGACAATAAAAATCTGAGTTGTATCCTTGTAGCCACAAAGTAAGTCAATTGGAAAATGGGATGTATATGTAAATTTTAATATAGTACATGTATTTAGGAATGTTTATCGATTGCTGATCGGTTAATCGTAATTCGTTCCAACCGATTAATCGGTTACTCGTGTAACAGAGACACTTTTTGCCTCTGCTGGAGTTTGAAACTGTGTCCTCTGGCATGCCAGTCCAGCACTCTACCAATCAAGCTACATGGTTTATTCACTAGTCAGAGCTAGTAGGAATGCCATATACCCGACTCTACCACATTGTCTCCCTCCTAGAAAAGAGTCGTGCTCGACTCTTCCAGAGTGCCAATGCCTGTGGAGCAAAGTACTGGTGACAATCTCTCTCACCCTCCAGAGATTGCCAAGGTCCCTATGTGGGAGGAAAATGTAACAGAGACACTTTGTGCCTCTGCTTGTGTTTGACCCGGGTCCTCTAGCATGCCAGTCCAGCACTCAACCGATCGAGCTACAGTGTTAACCCAGTAGCAAGAGCTAGTAGGAATGCCATATACATGTACCTGACTCCATCCCATTCATATCAAAATACACAAATTGTTGACATTTATATATTTCTTTTAATGATTGTGATAAATGACAAAATCTGCCTATTACAAGTTTTAGATCTCCGTTTGAAATAATTATCCATTCGGACAATAGTAATATGTATATGTCGCTTTACAATTATTGTCGCATTTTTCGTAATAAATCGATGTCGTGAACTAAAGGAGAAAGTAAAATAGACGCATTATACCTAGATCCAATAATGATAATTGTAACGTTACTCAACAGTACTATTAGTAACATTTAGTAATGATTTATGAAAAGTTGAACATACAAGGCACAACGTGTTGTTTTAACAATCATTATAATGAACTCCTACTGGCCAATTTTCCCCCAAGAGCTTAGCCCTGGAATCTTAATGGTCTCCAATTTAACTTGTTTAAATATAGGTCGCGAAAGACAAAAAGAAAAGGAAAACTTATTTTGAAATTGCTGTAAAATATACATTATTTTTATACGACTTACAATTTACTTATTTTGTAACCAGTTATCTTTGTTCTTACCAATTAATCAGTTAATCGGTTAGAGATTGCCATATCTTATAGTTTTATGTGCAAAAAACTCATGCAAGTTTATCAATTATCTCCTTTATTTTGAACATTTTTATTCAAAAAAGCTTACAGAAAAAGAGGAAAAAACCCAAAACTTTACCATTACAAATCAGTTAAAGCTTGTGAGAAAAAACAAGAAGTAAAGAAAATAAAAACAAAAACAACTACAAGAACAAAAACAACAAGATAAAAACAATAAGGCAAATTTTAAAAAAAAATGATGATTATTATCAAATCAAACTTCTATTAAATAAATCTGCCCAGGAATGAAAAAAGTCTTCAGTTTAAATCGAAAATTCCCGATTTCCCGATTTTAAGGAAGGAAATATATTGCTACACGTTCATGGAAATCACTATAAAAAGCATCTTCTTTTTATTTTTCTATTATTTTTAACTTTGCCATAGTTTAAGCAACACTGTCTCTCAAAAAGATGCAAGTTATTCAATTTTGTCAGGTATTATTATCAGTCAGCGTTGCCATAACTACTATATCATTCACCGCAGGTAAGTTGAGGTTAACAAGTTAAACTATTATGTTCTTATTCATACATATTAACATAAATATGTTTTTGTTTGTTTCGCATTTCATTTGAAAATGCATAGCAGTAAACGTTGAGAGTAATTTTCAATACTTAAGAACTAATTTGTGTTCCTCTCAAGGTTTTAAATGCTCAAAATTGAGTTTTGTGATTGCCAGTTTTGATATTGATTTTAAATTATTTCAAAACTTTAAAAAAAATCTTTTCAGGTCTTAAATGTGCACGATGTGCAGATATAAGAAATGCACAAATTTTGAAAAATACCGTCAATAATTTCAATTTGGTTCCTGGATCTTTGAATTTAACATCAAACCGGCTATGCGAATCTGCACAAGGTGTGCCAGTTGTTGAATGTCCGCAAAGTTCCTCAAGTGGATCCCTCGTTAATAGATGTGTTCATTACAGTGGAGCGCTGGACATGACAATTAAAGCCGGCACATCAGGAGAGGGTACATATTTCAATACATACATGAAAAGTTTTAGCAACCTACAAAATTTATAAAAATAAATATTTTTACAGAACATTGCACTAATAAAGTATTTATCATTTTTTATACAGTCAAAGTCCGCTATGAAGGAACATATAGAGATTGTCTTCTGGAAAATAGCCTTGCTAGTGGCTCCTGTGCGGACCAGGTCACTGTTCTCCCAGACGATAGCAAACTACGTGCTGCTGCGTTATCAACTTCACCGTACGATTTGAGTTCTTATACCGTCACTGTCGAATTTAATGGGAGAAAATGTGACTCAGATGTCAACGGTAATTTCCCTAGTCCTTCCGATGGTAAGTTAAGATGTATAATTATTGTTATAATGTATTGAGTCTTGTGATTGTCAGATTTGATATTGATTTTAAATTATTTCAAAACTTTAAAAAAAATCTTTTCAGGTCTTAAATGTGCACGATGTGCAGATATAAGAAATGCACAAATTTTGAAAAATACCGTCAATAATTTCAATTTGGTTCCTGGATCTTTGAATTTAACATCAAACCGGCTATGCGAATCTGCACAGGGTGTGCCAGTTGTTGAATGTCCGCAAAGTTCCTCAAGTGGATCCCTCGTTAATAGATGTGTTCATTACAGTGGAGCGCTGGACATGACAATTAAAGCCGGCACATCAGGAGAGGGTACATATTTCAATACATACATGAAACGTTTTAGCAACCTACAAAATTTATAAAAATAAATATTTTTACAGAACATCGCACTAATAAAGTATTTATCATTTTTTATACAGTCAAAGTCCGCTATGAAGGAACATATAGAGATTGTCTTCTGGAAAATAGCCTTGCTAGTGGCTCCTGTGCGGACCAGGTCACTGTTCTCCCAGACGATAGCAAACTACGTGCTGCTGCGTTATCAACTTCACCGTACGATTTGAGTTCTTATACCGTCACTGTCGAATTTAATGGGAGAAAATGTGACTCAGATGTCAACGGTAATTTCCCTAGTCCTTCCGATGGTAAGTTAAGATGTATAATTATTGTTATAATGTATTGAGTCTTGTGATTGTCAGATTTGATATTGATTTTAAATTATTTCAAAACTTTAAAAAAAATCTTTTCAGGTCTTAAATGTGCACGATGTGCAGATATAAGAAATGCACAAATTTTGAAAAATACCGTCAATAATTTCAATTTGGTTCCTGGATCTTTGAATTTAACATCAAACCGGCTATGCGAATCTGCACAGGGTGTGCCAGTTGTTGAATGTCTGCAAAATTCCTCAAGTGGATCCCTCGTTAATAGATGTGTTCATTACAGTGGAGCGCTGGACATGACAATTAAAGCCGGCACATCAGGAGAGGGTACATATTTCAATACATACATGAAACGTTTTAGCAACCTACAAAATTTATAAAAATAAATATTTTTACAGAACATCGCACTAATAAAGTATTTATCATTTTTTATACAGTCAAAGTCCGCTATGAAGGAACATATAGAGATTGTCTTCTGGAAAATAGCCTTGCTAGTGGTTCCTGTGCGGACCAGGTCACTGTTCTTCCAGACGATAGCAAACTACGTGCTGCTGCGTTATCAACTTCACCGTACGATTTGAGTTCTTATACCGTCACTGTCGAATTTAATGGGAGAAAATGTGACTCAGATGTCAACGGTAATTTCCCTAGTCCTTCCGATGGTAAGTTAAGATGTATAATTATTGTTATAATGTATTGAGTCTTGTGATTGTCAGATTTGATATTGATTTTAAATTATTTCAAAACTTTAAAAAAAATCTTTTCAGGTCTTAAATGTGCACGATGTGCAGATATAAGAAATGCACAAATTTTGAAAAATACCATCAATAATTTCAATTTGGTTCCTGGATCTTTGAATTTAACATCAAACCGGCTATGCGAATCTGCACAAGGTGTGCCAGTTGTTGAATGTCCGCAAAATTCCTCAAGTGGATCCCTCGTTAATAGATGTGTTCATTACAGTGGAGCGCTGGACATGACAATTAAAGCCGGCACATCAGGAGAGGGTACATATTTCAATACATACCTGAAACGTTTTAGCAACCTACAAAATTTAGGAAAATGAATAGCTTTACAAAACATCGCACTAATATAGTATTTATCATTTTTTATACAGTCAAAGTCCGCTATGAAGGAACATATAGAGATTGTCTTCTGGAAAATAGCCTTGCTAGTGGCTCCTGCGCGGATCAGGTCACTGTTCTCCCAGACGATAGCAAGCTACGTGCTGCTGCGTTATCAACTTCACCCTACGATTTGAGTTCTTATTCCGTCACTGTCAAATTCAATGGGAGAAAATGTGTGTCGGATATGAAAGGAATGTTCCCAATTGTAAATAAATCCCCTCTTATCGTCGCAATGACCGACTGTAATATGTTTGCCATTGTTGTTGCATACATCATCAGTAAAGTGTATTTTTAATATTCTGATTTTAATTGAATAGTTGCAATACTATAAAAATATCAGTTTCAATTTGCTATATAAAAACCAAAGTATTTTATTGAAGTTTTTACCTTAGTGTGTAACGAAATATATTAATTACTTTTAGAATTTGTACATCTCATACCGAAAGTCGATTTAAAAATTTGAAAGATTAATTTGTGAAAAGATGAGTTTTTTTCCTAATGATTCATGTGAGGAATTGTAGAAATAAGCTTATGGTTTGTCTTGTTCTCAAGAAAAATAATGCTTAGATATGCAAAACATATAATTCATGAGTAGAATATCAAATATTCGTTCGCTCACTTTTTCTCGTATTTTACACCTTCCACAGTCTTCATTAATTTTTATTGGTGAGTAAATAGAAAATAACTTAACAGATTTGTTTTTAACACAAATATAAAGTCTTTAATTAAACTCAACCACGTTGTAGTTAGTTTCTCAAGTCATTTAATGAATCAATTCTTTACAAACGTATAACTGTTAGATAAACGTTTGATACATTTCATAGTTTTAAATACCAGGTCTTGTAAGCTTAGCAAGTAGCCAAGAATACTCAATTGTGATTTAATTCAATTCAATGACTTAAATGACTGGAAAGCTAAGATAAGTATTTTTTGCGTTTGAAACTTGAATGTTGAGGAAGAGCATCATTTTACTCATAAAATATTATCTGCATCATAATAAAAGGAAATTATCAAAAAATAAAAAAGTATATATATATATATATATATATATATATATATATATATATATATATATATATATATATATATATATATATATATATACACAAAGTGCTACTAATACTAAATGAAAATCATATTGGTTCTAACAAGAATGCAGAAAGTGTTATTGAAACTTAGGTGCCTGTAAAGATAATTATGCTGTAATATACTTTCTACTTTTTTAATTCTATGTATGTACTGTATTAATATAATGTAATCTTATCATACATTCATCGAGATAACCTCAAACTCCAAATTGTAAAGAAAGACATTAACATGGTAGAGAGATAACAATAATCTTTACTTCTTTCATACACAAGTTAAATAACAGTTTGACTTTGTAGCATTAATGTATTAAAATATCTATATAAAAAAGTATGTTTCTCATGTAATAGAGGTAGAGAGTAATTGGACATTCATTGTTTGTTTTCTATTTCGTTATTTTGAGCGGTTTGATATCTTTTTCTAATTTTTAATGTTGTTTTAAAATGCATTTTCTTTTTCAACTGATTTATGAATCGTTCATTTCATACCTAATAAAATGATTTTAAAATTGTTAAGATGTTAAATTCATACTTTTATGAAAAATAAGATGTTCCGAGATTTTTCATGTTCGTTTTAAACACTCCTTTTTAAAATTGTCTTATTATGTGATCTGACAAATTTGTTAAAAATTGGTTGTTCAAAGAAGACAATGAAGAATATTTTGATAATTAATTTTATTTATTGAAGTTACGTATAAGAACAGAAATCAATAACAAGCTAAAAAAAAAAAACAAGTGAATAACTAGAGCAAAGCTCGTTGCAAAGCAACGAGTGGGTCTTCCGTTAATGTCAAAAATAAACATTGAAGTTCCTGTAAGAAGAAGAGTTCTTAAACCAATAACAAGAGACACTAAAACAAAAAAAACAAAACAAAAAAAATCGAATAATTCTTGGTACGACTTAACAAAATACGAATGATTTTAAGTACGAATTAACAAATACCTTTACAATTTCAAGAACGACTTAACAAAAAAATCCGAATGTGTTCAAGTACGACTTAACAATTATAGAATTATTTTTGGTTTGACTTAATTTTACTTTGAACTTAACGCTATTTTTTAAACCAAGAACACAGAATCAAAATTTCCGGAAAAATCAATTTTTAAACCCCAATATCTCTGTAATGCATCGTCCGATTTTAAAACGGCTTTCAGTGTTAGATTCAGCTTGGGAAGCTTTTCAAAACACGTAAACGGTTTTGATTTGATAAAAAAATTTAATTTTTCGAAAAACTTGATTCACTTTCGGTTTCGACCGGAAGTGACGGATTTTCATTTCCAGCCTTATTACAGAAGTCAATTGACGAAATCATAACCATTGAAAGTTTCAAGCCTCTATCTTAAAGCATTTTTGAGAAAAGCCTCGGACAAAATGACTTTTTTAAAATTTTAAAAATGACGTTTCGTCAAAACGGAAGTGACGTTGTCATTGAAACTTTAATATCTTTTAGGGACATTAACGTGCAACAATCGCTGAAAATTTCATTGAAATCGGTAGAAAACTTTTTGAGTTATGAAGCAAAATAGGAGTCAGAAAAAAAAGAAAAAGTATAATAAATAGAGCAAAGCTCGTTGCAAAGCAACGAGTGGGTCTTCCGTTAATGTCGAATGTAAAGCTTAAAGTTTCTCTAAGAAGCAGATTTCTTAAACCAATAAACATAAGTAAATAAAACAAAAAGAAAAAAAAATCGATTTATTTTTGGTACGAGTTAACAAAATTCGAATGATTCTAAGTACGAGTTAACAAAAATATGATCAATTTCAAGAACGACTTAGCAAACACAAATCCGAATGTATTTAAGTACGATTTAACAATTATCGAATTATTTTAGGTACGAGTTAATTTAACTTTGAACATAACACTATTTTCTTTACGAAGAATGTGGAATCAAAATTTCCGGAAAAGTCAATTTTTAAACCTCTATATCTCTGTAATGCATCGGTCGATTTTAAAACGGATTTCAGTTTTAAATTAAGCTTAATAAGCTCTTATTTTTGCTTTTATGATGGATAACAAATTATCGCTCTAAAAAGGGTTACTATAAAAATATTTTGTAGCCCTCCCGGCCCCTAATTTGAGGGGTCAGCCCCTTTTTCTTGATATCAAGTGAAAGGTCTCGCAAATATAAACATATTTTGTTAAACAAATGTTCACGAATTGTTAACCGTTCTAGAGATATCGGAACAACTGTGTTTTAGGGGCCGACCCTTCAACTCCTTACTGGGGCCACCAACGAAAAATGTTTAGGTATCACATTGTTAAGAACAATATTTTGAGCAACTTTGTTCTACAATACTTTTCAAAATATTTCTCCTTCTCAAGATAATAATGGTCAAAGTTTTGGACTTCTGGCCCCTTGAAACTCCTAATTACGTAACATATGACTTTTGTTATGGTTCTGTAAAGATGAATAGCTGTACAATTAACATTTTTGCTTCTATAATTTATAACAAATTATTTTTTAGTTAAGAGTTATTATAAAAATACTTTAGAGCCCTTTTGGCCCCTAATTTGAGGGGTCAGCCCCTTTTATTTGATATTAAATAAAAAATCTCGTAAATATAAACATATTTTGTTTAATAAGTGTTCAAAAATTGTTGACCGATTTGGAGATATCTGAAGAACAGTGTTTTAGGGGCCGACCCTTAAACTCCTTACTGGGGCCATAAAACATGAATTATAAGGTATCATGTTCTTAAGAACATTATTTTAAGCAAATTTTGTTTAACATTGCTTTTCAAAATATTTCTTCTTTTCAAGATATTAATGATTAAAGTTTTGGTCTTCTGGACCCTTGAAACCCCTAATTACGTAACACATGTTTAAAATAAGGTAATGTGTAGATAAACAGCTGTGCAATAAACATTTTTGCTTCTATAATTAATAACAAATTATTGCTTAGTAAAGAGTTAAAATTAAAAGACTTTAGAGCCCTCCTGGCCCCTAATTAAAGGGGCCAGCCCCTTTTTATTAAAACAAAACAAAAGCTCGTATAAATCCTAACAACTTTTGCATTACATGTTTTAACAAATTATCTACAGGTTAAAAGATATTTTGCAAAACGTGTTAAAATTTTGCCAAAAATTTTGGTGCTGATTTTCGACCTCGGGCGAGCTTCGGCGCCTTGCGCATTTTCCACAATGTCAAATACAGAGGATCAGCTACAGACATCCATCGACATATTCCTGAAAGTTTCACGTTTCTATACCCTTTAGTTTCGGAGGAGTTACGTGGACAAAATGGTCCTTAAAAGTGACATCATCCGGTCAAAATTTTATAATCGCAAGCAGGTGTAATGTTCTATCAGTCCTGTAAATTTGGTGAAAATCGACCAAATAGTTTTTGAGTTATAGCTCTCGAAAAATGTCAGAAGAGAAATAATATAAAACTTGACACGATCTCGTTGCGAGCAACGAGGAGGTCTTCCGTTCGATTTTAAGAAGGTGATATGACATGATCGACTTTGATTTTCGACAAGAAAATATGATCTGTAAAAAGGAGTGGAGTACTTATGCTTTTCTGCATCGCTTTTTATAAGTTCTCTTACGTTGCTTTTTTAAATACTAGCATTTCTTCCAATTGAGATAGAAACGATTAACCTTTTTACTTCTGGCCCCTAAAAACCCCTAATTAGATAAGTAAATCATTATATTGTTAGGATATAAAAGTATTATACCTTATTTTGCTTTTATAACCCTCACAAAATATCCCTCAGTAAACGGCTACAGATAAAAGACTTTAGGGTCCTCTAGTCCCCTAATGTGAGGGGCTAGCCCCTTTTCATTGATATCAAACGAAAGGTCATTTAACTCTAAACACATTTTGTTCAGCAAGTGTTTAGAAATTCGTTACCGTTTTTAATGTAAAAGGCAAAGAACGTTTTAGGGGCCGACCCCTTATCTCATTATAGGGCCGTTTAACGAAATTTTGAAGGTTGCATATTGTTAAGTACATCATTTTGAGCATCTTTCCTTCTATACTGCATTTCAAAATTATTTTTTTTTCTGAGATATAAGGTGATCAAAACTTAGGACTTTTGGCCCCTAAAAACCCCTAATTACGTCACACATGATAAAATCATCACATTGCTAGAATAAATCACTGTGAGATAAACATATTTGCTTCTATAACCATTCACAAAATATATCTCAGTGAAGGGTTACATATAAAAAAAACTTTAAAGCCCTCTGGACCCCTTACTGTAGAGGCCAGCCCCTTTTTCTTGATATCAAATGAAAGGTCCTTTAATTCTAAACACATTTTGTTCAACAGGTGTTTAGACAATCGTTACAGTTCTTGAGATATATAGGAAAAACATTTTAGGAGCCTGCCCCTTATCTCCTTATAGAGGCCATTTAACGAAATTTTAAAGGTTGCATATTGCTAAGTACATCGTTTTGAGCATCTTTCCTTCTATACTGCATTTCAAAATATTTTTCCTTTCTGAGATATGGGTGATAAAAATTTTGGACTTTTGGCCCCTAAAAACCCCCAATAACGTAACACATGATAAAATCATTACATTGCTTGGATAAATAACTGTGAGATAAACATATTTGCTTCTATAACCTTTCCCAAAATATCTCTCAGTTAAGGGCTACAGAGAAAAAACTTTAGAGCCCTCTGGTCCCTTAATTTGAGGGGCCAGCCCCTTTTTCTGGGTATTAAATAAAAGGTCTTGTAAATATAAACTTTTTTTACATTACATGTTGTAACAAACTATTTTTCAGAAAAGAGATAAACAAAGAAAACCCGAAAAAATTACAACGTTTTTTAAATCTCAATTTTCGGGTCCAGGCGAGCTTTGAGGATCTTTGAGCCAGACATTTATTATCGTCTATAGACATATCTACAATTTTTTGTCTATCATCCCTGAAAATTTTAACTCAATATCTTTTACCGTTAAGGAGGAGTTCAATGGACAAGCAGACCCTTTAAAATTCACTAAATCGTCAATATCTCACAAACGGAAATGACGTCATCAATATAAAAAATTTCCAATAAGGTTCAGATCAACATCTATTAGATCTGAAAGTTTCATTAAAATCGACCGAGCCGTTTTCGTGAACTCGCGTGCACAAAATTTGTAAGAAAAAAAAAGAAAAAAAAATAATAATATGGAAAAAAAACAAAGCAAAAACAATAAGGTCTTCCGTTGGAAACGGAAGACCCTAATAATAATATGTAAAAAGAAACCGAAGAATAACAAGATGGTCTTCCGTTGGAAACGGTAGACCCTAATAATAATATGTAAAAAGAAACCGAAGAATAACAAGAGGGTCTTCCGTTGGAAACGGAAGACCCTAATTATCCATAAAAAAGTGTGTTTCGAGAACAAAATAGCGATTTCTTACAATTTTCCCTCTGTCCTATTGATCTCTGCAGAATCATAGATAGTTAACACTTTAGATAAAGATAAATTTTGTTTTGACGTCTGCACTGGTTGTTGTTGTGGCATGTAACTGCAATAAATAAAATTAATGATTAAAAAGACAACATTATTTTATGAATATTATAATATAAACCATCTTGTGAGTTTAATTGCAATGAGAATGTATTTGAGATATTTAAATAAGGGGATGAGACCTCAAAATGACTTACACTTGTCTAGGTTGAGAATCTGGTTTACGGACATCCAAATAGTTTGATAGCCTTTATATAAGGGAAGAAACTTAAAAAAGGTTTCTTTCATATAATTTATTCATATAAGATTTTAAAATTTTTTAAGGGTTGAAATTTTGAAATATCTTTTTGATTAATGCCCTATTAGTTGTTTAAGCTTTAACGGATTACAATTTTTTTTTAATTTTTGAAATTGAGCCCACTGTTTTGGGCTACAATTATGTTAATTTCTTCTTAATCTGAATTATAAACTTATTTTAAATCTGTTCAACTTTCTATCAAATGTGTGTAACCATGGTGTTTATAAACATCAAATGTAATGATGATCTGTCAAGATGCCATATGTTTTACCATCTCTCTGTTTTTTGTCAACGGTTTATCAAAATTAATATCTTTTTTCTCACCTAATAAGAACCTTACAATGTGTGACCTGTTATCTATGTTGAAAATTAGAAGCAGTGTGTGTATATATTCCATATAGATAATACATTCTTAAAATATTTCGCTGCTTTCTCCCTTTTTTGTAAAAAAAAAATGTTTCTGATTATTACTGTCACTAATTAGAGACATTTTTGACACATCGATTGTTTATTTTATTTCAAGTCAATAGTAAAACTCAATTATTTTTAGCTGACTAATGTGATTTCTTGAAAATACAAAAGCTCAAAAGAATCCTTGAAGCTTCGAAATATAAAATTTAACGAGCAAGATTAATAACTTGAAATTCAATATTTAAATCAACGAGTTAGAATACGGACAACAATACATTGCTAAAGCTGAAACACAATGATTTAAACGACAAGTTGTGTCCCCAGGGCTGCTTAGAAGATCATGGCAATTACCTATATTTGTAACTCTTCGTATGCAAGAGTTAAAAATACATTGAACGCAGCCTAAATTTACCCCCATAATCACTAAACTCAAACGATCCGGAATACGGTTTTTTTGCCTTTCTCTCATATTGTTACAAATTAAAGTGCTTTAATGTATAAACGAACAGAATTATAACAGAGAGAGAGAGAGAGAAAGAGAGAGAGAGAGAGAGAGAGAGAGAGAGAGAGAGAGAAAGAGAGAGAGAGAGAACAACTATATTGTGTTTAAAGTGTGCACGTGGAAATTGGGCTTTGTCATTTGTTTCTCAAAGGCACGTTTGTATCTATCCTGCTTTGCCACTTTCACGGACAAAAAGAGAAAAAGAAATTGAAACTTAAGTTTATATGGTACATTCATACCATATTTTTGTCGATACGTTTTCAAACAAGCATAAATGCATATTTTAAAGCGATAGAAGCTTGGTGTACTCCGAAAATGCAGTCATACACTAGAAAGGGATAAGGATGCATATCTTTAAATTTCTTTCTTAAATTTAAGTGAATACTTTTTCAGTATCGTATTAAAATAAAACAGCAAATTTTACATTTTAGTATGATTTATCGGTAAGGCAAAATGTTTAAAATTCAGAGGTCTTATCGATGAAAATGGTTTGAATATTTAAATCAATAGTTATTTTACTTACACTCTTTTGTGTCTGATCTTAATGTTTTAATCAGTATGTTATTTAAATTAGACCTGCTTGAGTATTGTTATTTGACTATGATAAGCAAAGATTACGTGCAGACTGGTGGTTTTGTTGTGACGTGTTTGCCATTTTTACATAGAAA
Organism: Magallana ariakensis; assembly: GCA_020458035.1. Lineage (NCBI taxonomy): Eukaryota > Metazoa > Mollusca > Bivalvia > Ostreida > Ostreidae > Magallana > Magallana ariakensis. The sequence continues at coordinate 37,969,409 of CM035816.1, forward strand.
TAAATAAGAAAACGAAATATGGCTATCTTAACTGGTGAATGTAAAATGAAAGCAAACTACATGAAATTCGTATTATCTATAGAGTAACAAGCTTTTTGAGAGAGAGAGAGAGAGAGAGAGAGAGAGAGACATCAAAAAATTGCATAATGCGTTTCTTTTCCAATGTAATAATATCTCAATAAAGTATTTATAAGTTAATGTCGACAAAATGACAAAATACTTAGATGTGAGGCTGATAATCTTATTAGAATTAATACCAATGAATTTAATCAAGACAAAACAACGCATTGGTCCTCCTTTTTAAACTTAATTCTGCAAAGAGTATCTAATGCATGTAGCATAACTTTATCTTTTTTGTCTAAGTAAAGGTATGGTGGTAGCAGCGTACTCCATCTAATCCCTTGCTGCTACGTGCCTCAACACACACGCAATAACCTTGAATCTTTAGTCTTATCACACTATTTTTGTTCCTCTGAAAAAAAACCATATAGTTTAACCTAGACCCAGTATCAACCAATCTACTTTAACAGCCCTACCATTGATTAGAAAAAATCAGTCACATTTTAATTGATACACGAAAAACTGTAAAAATAGAGATCAAATGCGACAAAAAAGGTCGTTGTTTTTTTTAGTTCTCATTTGCATGACATTTGACACATACTAATCCACTATTCACTAATGATCAATAATTATACAAAATACATATTATATTTTTTTTTAGAAACAATGATGTTTTGAAAAAGCTTCTTTGATTAGTGGCTTAATAATATTGTTAAACATATCTCACTAGGTTTTCACACATAAAAACAACGAGAACGTTCTGTTGACATATATAGTGTGGACGCTGAGGAGCAAAAGCTGTTGACAAGCGGGGTATTGTGTTAATTGTACTTGAATAACCGTTTATATTACTTCCCCTCTACAATGACCCCTAAGCAATCGCCATGGTAGTTCTCAATATATAACGTTTCTCATTTAGAGACCAACGCTGTTTGGTGGTTTTATTTTTTATAAAACAACAATTTGGGAGTATTTTGTCGTGGTTGGCTACTGTACACCTAATTGGTTAAAAGTGGCATTTATTTTTTTGATGACAAAAAAATCTTGCGCACATCCCACACGCACGAACCATAGGCAACGACATGGTTTTATAGGAAAATCATTCGCCGGAACAATCAGAGTGGGTGTTCAGTAAAACTAGGCTGGGTGGTCAACAAAACTAACCATCCGATCTACCTAAAATTTATATGTAAACACACTGAATGAATACTTCCATTTAAAAGAAAACTAATTGAAGATTGAAGCCTTTCCAAATTCAACAATCATGAAAAAACCTATCATTATGATAGCATAACTTGCATCTTTTTGAGAGACAGTGTTGATATATTTAAAGAAATTAGAAATTGGAAAATGACGAAATTATCATGTTTTCATCGTAAAATATTAAACACCGTTAAACAATTCATAGGAATATTTTCCAGCTAGTATGTCATATAAATCATGACTTCCTATCTGAAATAAAGGGTAGCTGGAGTTACGTGACAATAACAATCTGAGTTGTATCCTTGTAGCCACAAAGTAAGTAAATTGGAAAATGGGATGTATATGTGAATTTTAATATAGTACATGTATTTAGGAATGTTTATCGATTGCCGATCGGTTAATCGTAATTCGTTCCAACCGATTAATCGGTTACTGGTGTAACAGAGACACTTTTTGCCTCTGCTGGAGTTTGAAACTGTGTCCTCTGGCATGCCAGTCCAGCACTCTACCAATCAAGCTACATGGTTTATTCACTAGTCAGAGCTAGTAGGAATGCCATATACCCGACTCTACCACATTGTCTCACTCCTAGAAAAGAGTCGTGCTCGACTCTTCCAGAGTGCCAATGCCTGTGGAGCAAAGCACTGGTGACAATCTCTCTCACCCTCCAGCTGAGATTGCCAAGGTCCCTATGTGGGAGCAAAATGTAACAGAGACACTTTGTGCCTCTGCTTGTGTTTGACCCGGGTCCTCTAGCATGCCAGTCCAGCACTCAACCGATCGAGCTACAGTGTTAACCCAGTAGCAAGAGCTAGTAGGAATGCCATATACATGTACCTGACTCCATCCCATTCATATCAAAATTCGCAAATTGTTGACATTTTTATATTTCTTTTAACGATTGTGATAAATGACAAAGTCTGCCCATTACAAGTTTTAGATCTCTGTTTGAAATAATTATCCATTCGGACAATAGTAATATGCATATGCCCCTTTACAATTATTGTTGCATTTTTTTCGTAATAAATTGATGTCGTGAACTAAAGGAGAAAGTAAAATAAACGCATAATACCTAGATACAATAATGATAATTGTAAGTTACTGAACAGTAATATTAGTAACATTTAGTAATGATTTATGAAAAGTTGAACATACATGGCACAACGTGTTGTTTTAACAATCATTATAATGAACTCCTACTGGCCAATTTTCCCCTAAGAGCTCAGCCCTGGAATCTTAATGGTCTCCAATTTAACTTGTTTAAATATAGGTCTCGAAAGACAAAAAGAAAAGGAAAATTTATTTTGAAATTGCGGTGAAATATACATTATTTTTATACGACTTACAATTTACTGATTTTGTAACCAGTTATCTTTGTTCTTACCAATTAATCAGTTAATCGGTTAGAGATTGTCATACCTTATAGTATTTATATGCAAAAAACTCATGCAAGTTTATCAATTATCTCCTTTATTTTGAACTTTTCTATTAAAAAAAGCTTACAGAAAAAGAGAAAAAGAAAACAAAACTTTACCATTACAAATCAGTTAAAGCTTGTGAGAAAAAACAAAAAGTAGAGAAAATAAAAACAAAAACAACTGCAAGAACAACTAGATGCTGTCATTAGACAGTAATACCCGCACCAAGTGTTTGCCCCTAAATAACACTGTTTTGTACTAGTTTTAGTAAAAACAAAGGCCACGTGCACATAATACACCATCATCGGAACCCACGGGTTTTCTATCCGTTACACTGCATGCAGTATAATGGATAGAAAACCTGTGGGTTCCGACGATGATAATACACATGAGCGGCCCTTTATGTACAGTTGTGGTTGAACTGTTTGCATGTGAATTTTCAGTTAATCAATAATCTTTTCATTTCATAGAAAGTATGGTCTATATAATTATTACAAACAAAATTAAATTATGCCCCCTTCCCTCGGCGGTTGCCGGCTTAATTTAGATTTGCTTCTAGGTGCCAACATCATCGCGTGCACAGATTTAGAGAAGGGATTGGAGTGGGTGGGGGGGGGGTCCAGACCCTCCCACCCTTGAAAAAAATAATTTATATTAATACATTATATTAATACATGTTGTAAAATTACCAAACAATACAACTCGGACCCCAATCCCCCCACCCCCTGCAAACACAGTTACATACTACTTTGCCACCCCCCCCCCCCCACACACACACTCCTCATGGATAAAGAAACATCAGAATATTTTGATAACAACGAAAGCCTGTACATGTAGTAAACTGCATTATAATCAAAATTCTTTCACAGTGACGTTTTATACTTTTAAATTTTTACAATACAGGTATGTAGCAAAAAAAGATAATTTTTTTAAATTTTGGAATCTGAAGTAAAAAATAGAAAAGCCCCAGCAGCATTTGAACTCTCTACAGACATGTAGTTAACGCTATAACCCTTTGCACTTCACTGTTAGGTAACATTATTTTGGGGGGAATTATTATATTTATACTTTATTGTTTATTTCTGCAATAGGTAGTTCATTACAATATGCAGGTGTCCTGTACGTACCACCTTAAAGCTGAAATGTGTGCTTTACATATTTTTACCGAGACAGTACAAGGGGTTTAAAAGAATAAAGTCATGAAAATACATGCATGTTACAAGAAAATGATCTTTGTCCGAAGTTACGTACACAACACAGGTCTACAGGTCGCATTACCGGGTACTAGTTTTACCCAGCTCTTCAGTTAGATGGCTTTCACGTGGTGTACATAACGGTGTGTGTTTTCCATGTGCAGAATAGGATTAATTAACATGCATAAACATTTCTTTTGTGATGATCAGCTAATTAATGGATTCATATTGTGCTCTAATTGGATTATCATTATGATGTTGACCAATATAGGTAAGCATAATACATGTAGTACTCGCACAATATTATGAGACACCGGTATACATATGTATTACTTTCACTTTCTAAAAAAGTGATCTCCCTTTGCCAGCATACTGTATTATCATCTTATTTAAAATATCTAAATAAGCTCATCATTGTAACATAATATCCTATCACATTTGTACAGTTTGTGTCATTTTAATTGCAAAAGTTATTTTTTTCATTTGTCAGATTTAAATATTAAGTTGACCCCATATTGACCCTGTGACAGTTTGTATTAAATTTGTGTATTACATTTAAATAAGTGTAGAGACTTATCATGTCTATATGAGTTTTATTTAATAGTGAGGAAAGGGTCTTTTTTCTTAATGTATTATGATGCATCAAATAAAATGTAGGCCATATGACCCTATGGGATTGTTCTGTCCCAATGAAACAGGAAAATACCATTAATCTTGAAAACTGTTAATTTAGATCCCCACCACTAAACCAACTATATTCTTGTTTCTAAAATCATTATGATGCATCAAATGGTGTAAGTACATGACCCCAAGGAGTTGTCTTTAAACCACCCCCACCCCTCTGAAATAGGAAATGATGATATACTTTGATAATTTTTAACTTTTGAGATCCCCCATATTTATTCTTGCTCTTTGTGCGCATCAAATTGTATATAGGTTATGCCCCCTTGGAGACACCCTGACTTTCCAGAACTGGATATAATAAAGTATTTTATCTTATTCATATGTATAGTGTTTGATCCATGTGGGTAATTTCTAGCCTATTGATGACCCTGCTTTGTTAAGGATTACAATTGCCCCGAATACATATAACATTTTGTTTATCTTATCGATAAGAAGTTAAAAGCAATTTCCTAAATCTTTATGTGCATCTAGAGAAAAATACCAATCAAGAAATAATTTAAAATTTGCTACTGTACACATGTTAGAATGTATTAAGGTGGCTCACTACACCTTGAAATATTTTCTCAAATCAGCAGAAAATTACTTGATTATGATAGATATCATAATGGATAAGAAGTATTTAAGTCAAATAGGCAAAAAAATGTGCAATTTTGGATGAAAAATTACATTTTAGAAAATTTAATTCAGTAAACTTGAACAAAAGCTCCAGGCGGATTCAAACTTATGATCTGCGGTTCAGAAACCCAATACTTTACGAGTACCAATGAGCTACGACAATATACAACCGAATCTAACGATATTAACAGTTTAACAAAACATTTAAATCGCCATCTTGTGACGTAGTGTCTTAAAAATTATAAGTCTGGGTGTAGTGAGGTACCTTAAAGAAGACTCTGAATCTGATTGGGGGTGTGGAGGATAAACATTTAATTTTAATCATTTATTGTTATTAATTTTAACTTGAATAATTGGCAGAAAATAAGACTTCTGGACTGCGTTGCTCAAAACTGGTTAACTTTAACCACTGGTTAATTTAACCACTGGTCAAAGTCAGTATCCACTGGCTTAATAACCAGTGGTCAAAGTAGTGTTGCTCGAAGTGAATTTAGCCGGTGGTTATCTAACCACTGGTTACTATTGTTTAATCAGTGGTTAGCATCCCTTAATGCATTTACGTTGTCCGTCTGTCAATTATGACTGAAAAATAAACTGACAATTCTTTGGACAGACAACAACTAATTTATCATTAAACACGCTAAAGACTTTATATCTGTCTATACAACTATATAAAAATACAAGGGAACTGATCTGCTTTTTTTCAATTTGCATTAGGCCATTTCTATTTATCAATTCAATGTAAAAGAAATCAGAAGAATTTCATGAAGTGTACTAAACAATCCTTACGAAGACCAGGGGATAGCTAAAATTGCACACAAGTGTAGATTCGGGGGGGGGGGGATAAATCAATATCATTTTTTTAAATTATTTATTGTACTCGCTACAACCCCACATTGTTTTAATAAAATGCTTATTTACCAACAAATAAGGAACACAACTTTACACATGAAATTACCTCTAGCTTGAACCCTCACAGAATGATGACCCCCCCTTCTTTTCTTTGGAAAATAAAGAAAATTTAATTTAATTAAGGTTGATTTTATGGTAAAGATTCATAACAAGTCCATACAGCTAGGGATCACATTGGTCATAACCACTAGAAAAGCAATCATCGCTGCACTCTGCATTTTATTTGTATGGAACTTGCATACCCAAAAGTATGTATGTGTGTGAGTAGGATAATTGGATTGTGATTGAAAATAATCATAAATGAAAATGAATCATATATATCAGATTATTCAAAACAATATGTAGTGACAGGAGGGGAAACCACCTAATATATTTTTTCACAGTACCAATATATAAGGAGTAAATTTTTAAAAAGCTGCATGCCGAAAGGGCAAGTGTTCTCTTTAAAAACTAAAAAGAAAATGTACTAGACCATCAGGCCATCAGTTATTTCGAGACCAGATTCCCAGGTTGAGGGGAAAATGGTGAAATAAATTGTATTACATGTACAATAATAAATACAAGGTTAGCGTTTTAAAAAGCTAAGAAAGTCAGCCAGCGGAATTTTAATTTTAGGTCAAAAGTGAATATACAATCTATTAAAACACAAGATAATAATTTCCAGAACAATAATAGATTTAGTTTGCAGCATTATTTTTATTGCTGTACATGTAGGTGAGGAGATAAGCGTGTAGCGGTGTACAACAATGTCTGACGTACTGCACACTTAATACTTGTAATTTTGCAAACATAGCTCTCTGATTTTAATGGTCTCGTCGCAAACCATTAACAATATATTTACTTCCCAATCTCACTAAGAGAGTCGGAAAGATATACGCGGACCCTGGACTGTGGCTGCAGACGATTCCCACTGACAGTCTTCCAATACATCGATGCGCAGTTTGACCTAGAAACTGACCAGTTTCATAACTTTTTCGAATTTTTCTAACACGAACTATCTAATTCCTTCCCAGAATTCCAATCTACGCAAGCGCAATTGAAGTTTCATCCTAACTTAATTAGTCAGCCCGTGGGCTGACTAATTATACACGTATAACACTTTTCGTTTATATATATTTCCTATTAACTATGCATATCATAAATATACTTCTGTTTCAAGATCGCATGGTTTTGGTAATAGTTTCTTAACTCATTTTCTCAAATCATGTCCATTTTACTCAACCTGTGCAAGCACGGGTTAATGTCTAGTATTATTATTCAGTCAAAAAAAACAAATCGGATCACAAAAAAGGGGTTACAATTATTATCCACAACCCTTACTCCTGTCGCTGAGCGATTTTCTGTTAGCATTAATTCTTACCTTTAACACCCCTACCCAACTTACTTAAAATAATTTCGATTTTGGAAATAATAGTATATTACTTTGAATATATTTTTGTCCCCCTTTCCCCTTTTTCAGATGTTTTATTTTTATTTTACGGGAGAATCTATAACTCCCTTAAAAATAGTAAAACTGCACTGTTTCATAAATTACTAGTATCATCTATTAGAGAATACATGTTTTTGCATATGCTATGATAGACACTAATAGCAATATATACAGTGAAGCTTGCATGTTCAAGCTAGTAATTAATTCATCTGAGAGAGTTCAGAGATAACTTGTATTTTGTATTTCATTATTTGTCAGATGCAATATACAGTGGAGCCTCAGTTATCCGAACTATTTCGTTCCCACGTCCACTCATCCAGATCCGGCCATTGTAGTCATAAATGATAATTTATTTGTTTATATTGGGTGTTGATGCTGTTTTCTTTGCCTTTCATACTGTTATTTAGTCAGGAAATATTAACCAAACTGCAATAATAGCAAATTTTGCTAAATATATTGTGTCCATGCAAGTCTGAAATGTGCCTATATACGTTATTTCTAGACACGTCAATTTTCCACTAATGCACTTCCGATCAGTTGACATGCTTTCCTTTTTTTTTCTTCTTATACTTCAGATTTTGACTTAATCTAACAAGAAATTCGCAAGACACTACATTTAAAATAACTTTTTTGAATATAGATAACACAGAGCTTTGTAAAAATTTCCTGATTTATTAAGCACATTCTTCCTTTGAAATAGAGGGTTTTTTAAAAAGTGATTGGACTTGACAGGTGCACAGTGTAAAGATATCCACGCCAGGTGAAGTGATGCGTGACTAATCCTGTCTAACCAGTACTGTTTTAATATTTGAAAGTAATTTAGGAAGTCAGAGTGTTTATGCGAGTTTCTCATGGGGTCTAGCAGGTGAAAAGGGTGTGAAACTCAACTGAAAAGCATAATCTTTCAACTGTATTAAGCGGAGTATTCATTAGATTTTACCATCCAGTTAAATGACGCAAAATTTATAGCTAAAACAGATTTTATAGTAAAAAAACAGACTGTCCTGATCTGGAATGGGAATTGAGACAAAATAACGTATAAGAAATCTGTAAACTTAAGCGTCCGGATATCTGGCGCCCGGATATCTGAAGTCCCACTGTATTTGGATATGCATGCATAAAAGTAATAAATATTACAATTAAGATTTAAAAATATGTCTCATTTATTAATTGTATATGTTGTGTCGAGATTATGACAAAAATATCTATTTACTCAATTATTCTTGTGTAGTCTACCAAAATTAACATCAACAACAAGCGAGAATCTATATATATTTCACCACTGGTTAAAAGACTTAACCCAGCTCTGCAGAATGATTAACTTTAGCCAAAAGTTAACCACTGGTTAAGCATTTTAAACAGTGGTTAACTTTTGAGCAACAGAGTTTAATCACGTCCTGGTCAAAGTTTAACCACTGGATAAGGGATTTAACCAGTGGTTAAAGTTAACCAGTGTTTTGAGCAACCCGGTCCTGATGGTTTATTCCCCGAACGGCTACTCGCCAAAACAAACACCTAATTATTTTAGGCAATTATGCAGGGGTCCTCTAAGGGGGTACAGGTAGAATGTACCTGTGTCCACCTGGATTCCCCTAATCAGTTAAACTAGCATAAATTCAGAAGAAATAAATGCATGTTTCTATAAATGTAGTAATACACATTTTTTAAACCTAAATCAATGTTGCAGTTTTCAGACATTTTTTTAAAATTCTGTTACTTTTCAACAACATGTATTACATGTATATATACTAGTATGCTGAAATTTAGTACCTTTTATATCGAAAAGACTCAATTTTAAGTCCCAAGGTGAATGATACTGTAATAGTGGGTTGTCCCAAAGATTAACAAGTCCACTTAAGGGTTCTTCATTTATTCAGATATAGAGATTAAAGGATTCTATTGGCTATAGTAAACCACCTGATCATGTGCACATGTATTAAAGTGACCATACAGGTGAAATGCCTTAAGGCTATAAATTATCAGAAGCCACTAGAATAGATAATTAAATAATAATTACTTGATAGGTGCATAAAAGACAGGGAGTTATAGGGATAATAGTCTGTTTCTAAATATGTACATGTAAAATATAAATGAAATGGAGGATGAAGATGATGATGTTGATGAGATATGAATAATGCATGAATTTAATTATTATCATAAAATGCACCCTATTACAATACCAATCATTTTATCTTTCTAATTATCCATGTATATTTTATAATTTTTGTTACTTTGATTAACATATCAGAATCAGCACCCATAATCAACCACACCACCCCAGTCCGAACCATTACATGTTATCTGTTTTAGCTCTCTCTCTCTCTCTCTCTCTCTCTCTCTCTCTCTCTCTCTCTCTCTTCTGGTGTTTCCATGATTTCTTGTGATGAGTCTCTCTCCATGTGTAACATTTAACTAATTCTGATGATATCTCAGTAGATCATTTGTCAATTATGCAAGGTGTAATGTGATTTTTTTTAAGAAAAACATTTTTTACCAGTTTATAAAACTTTTAGACCCCAAATTATATTTTAATTTTAATACATCATTCAACAATTAAGAAAAGTGTAAATGTAAGTTTTTTTTTAATTTTAAGCAAAAATAAATGCAAGGTTTTTTTATTTTAAGAGAAAAAACCGTCATTTTATTTAAAGTCTAAGTAAGGATACATACATACAGAAAATTTCTCCAGGGGAGGGGGGGGGGCAACAGTTATTTGAGTTTGCCGGGGGGGGGGGGGGAGGAGGGTCCGAAGCATTTTTTTGGCAATTTTTTAAAATAAATGTAATTTAAAGAAATTTGAATTTTGAAGGGGGGATCTGGACCCCTTACCCCCCCCCCCCCCCCCCTAGATCTGCACATGTGATAAATGTTAATTTCATGCTACTATTTGTCTACCAGGATTAAATTCAATTTTTCAAAATCTTATTGCACATCTATAGGACAGTCCCTATCATATCTCAAGATATGATGTATCTATTCATTAAATCATAAGAGGAGTTCTGGGATCTAGGTTTTTTTTAGGAGTGATAAACGTCAATTTTCTGCTATTATTTGACTCCCTAGATGAAATTAAAATTTTTAAACCTTACTGCACATCTTTTGGACAGCCTCTATCATATCCCAAGATATGATGTGTCTATTCATTAAATCATAAGAGGAGTTCTGGGATCTGGGTTTATTTATGAGTGATAAACGTCAATTTTCTGCTATTATTTGACTCCCTAGATGAAATTTAAATTTTTAAAACCTTACTGCACATCTTTAGGACAGCCTCTATCATATCCCAAGATATGATGTGTCTATTCATTAAATCATAAGAGGAGTTCTGGGATGTAGGTTTTGATTAGGAGAGATAAACGTCAATTTTCTGCTACCATTTGACTTTCTGGATGAAATTAAAATTTCTAAAGCCTTATTGCACATCTATAGGACAGCCCCAATCATATCACAAGAGATGACAGAGCTACTCCAAAAGTTGTAAAAGGAGTTAAGGGAACCATACTTTTTTTGCAAAAAAACGTCGTTTTTTGTTGCCCACTGATCCCTGTGTTGAAAAGAAAATTTCTGAAACCTGATCACACTTCAAAATGACACCCCCAATCATATTCTAGAAGATAATTTGGCTACTGCCAAAAAAAAAATGACGTTTTTTAAATCAGATTTTTTGTAAAAAAACGTCATTTTTCAGCCACCAAATGACCCCCAGGGCAAATTTGAAATTTCCGAAACCTTATTGCGCATCTATAGGATACCCGAAAACATATTCCAAAAGATGAAATGTAGGAGGAGTTCGAGGAAGAAGGTTTTTTGTGAAAAAACGTTATTTTTGTACCAATTATTTGACCCCCAGGACTACCAGAGAATTTTTGAAACCTTTTTACAAAACAACATGATACCCCAAATCAAACTCCAAGAGTTCAGTTTGCTGGTTTATAAGATGTAAGAGCAGTTTGAGAAAGTAAAACGTGACAGACGGACGGACGGACGGACAGACGGAACAGGACATTATTACAGTTCATTATTAGGCTAGGAATTACATGGGTCAAACACATACTACATATGAATAAGATAAAATACTTTATTATTTCCAGTTCTAGAAAGTCAGGGTGTCTGCAAGAGGGTATAACCTATATGCCATTTGATGCGCAATTTATGACACAAAGAGTAAGAATAAATGTGGTTTAGGGATGGGAATCTCAAAAGTTATCAAATACCATCATTTCCTATTCCAAGGGGGGGGGGGGTTGGCTGGGGTGGGGAGGGGGTTTAAAGACAACGCCTGGGGGTCATGTACTTTATACCATTTGATGCATTATAATGACATTAGAAACAATTGAGAATATATATATATATATATATATATATATATATATATATATATATATATATATATATATATAAAGCACTAAAAAAAACAACAACACTCGTTATCTATAGTGTCGGATCAAAAGATACATGGTTATAAGACGAGATATAAAAAAGCACTAAAAAAAACCAACGACACGAACAATAAAGAAAAATATTGTCAAATTTTCGGGACAACCCGTCCCTTCTTCAGGACAACAAAGTAAAAACTACATATGAAAGGAGAAAAACATCTACAAAACTAGCACTAAACTAAAAACTAAATGATATATAAAACACCGGATGGGAACGTGGCAACTACATCTTTGTATTAAAGATCATAAGCCCGAGAAAGAAAAATCCCGTCCGACGCAGCGGACGGTCTGTGTAGAAGTGCTGAGAGATAACCCGAACGAGTTAATTAGCTAATTGGGGGTTGGTGTTAATTAAGTTGTACTAGTAAGATAATTCGTAATGAAGGTTTGTAGGGGAGACAGGTTCTGTAAATGACCACATAATTATACACAAAAGTGTAAAAACTAATAGGAGTTAAATAAAGAAAATAAAATGGATAAAACAACAATTAAAAATAGCAAAATAAAAAGTAAACAAAAAGAACCCGTACAGATTAAACCGATTAAGGAACGAGCTAATAAGTTGAATAATTAACGTGAATGATAGTGTTTGTACATGGAACCAAAAAGATGATGATGGTGACACTGCATAGAAAAAAATCAGGATGCTTTAGTTGATGTTCATTTTAGTGAAGTCACTTAATTTGTTCATGCCGTCAGGGCGGAATGACTTCAGTCTATGCATCCAAAATTTTTCTTTATTTTTTCTCTCCGCATCTGTCCAGTCTGGGTTGTGATCAATAACCAAAACCATCATGTCCTCCCATTTGTGACCATCTAAGTTAAAATGTTCCCCGACGGGTTCTTTAATTTTCTTAGTTTTGATGGTGGAACGGTGGTTATTGATGCGCCTGCGGAGGTCTCCTGTTTCCCCTACGTATTGTTTCTGACAAAATTTACAATTGATGAGGTATACACAATTGTCAGTACGACAAGAGGTATTAGCGAAAATTTTGTAAGTACGGCCAGTAATGGGGCTAGAAAAGTCGTCCGCATCAGAGCTGTGTTTGCACAACAGACATCTGGTGTCAGAACAAGTTTTAAAGCCACCATTAGGTAGAGGGTTCTTTAGTTTGGTTCTTACCACCATGTCCTTAAGGTTTCTAGGGCGTTTGAAAGCTGCCATTGGGGGTTTTTTGAAAACCTCAACCATTTTATCATTGCTGTAAAGGATTGGCAGGTTCTTATTTAGAACTGCATTTAGACCCTTAAGGACAGGGTGGTAAGTAGTGACAAATGGGACTTTGTTGTCTTCGTTTTTAGGTTTGTATTTCAAAAGGGATAATCGATCCTCTTTAGCTAAATCATTAATTGCATTTTGTACAGAGTGCGGGCTGTAGCCCCTGGCACATAAGTGGGATTTTAGGAGTTTACTTTAGTAATAGCCACCAATATATATATATATATATATATATATATATATATATATATATATATGTATATGTATATATATATATATATATATATATATATATATATATATATATATAATCATATGGATTTCAAAACAAAACAATGGATTTCAATCTTTCAGCTACCTTTTATTATTACTTCAGATTCTAAATTTCAATGGTTACAGTACAGAATAAACCATCATATATTAACTACAAACAGTTTTATGTATAAAATTGGTAACATTGATACTAATCTATGTACTTCTTGTGAAAATGTTGAGGAAACAATATATCACTTATTATGGGAATGTCCAAAAGTACAGCATTTATTAGCAGAATTTGTTAGAGTGTGCAACTCTAAAGGCACTAGAATAGATTTTGATAAGAAAACTTTTATTTTTGATGATTTAAATGGGGTGAAGTCAAAAGTGTTAAATATTGTACTTATCATGATAAAAAAATACATATTATACAGAAGTAGATGCCAGAAAAACCAATTAACAGTAAATGCCCTTATAAATGATTTAAAACAGTTATATAAAGTATTCCAATTCTGTGCAAAGGAAAGAATTGAGATGGATAGGTTCAATACAGACTGGGAAAATTGGACCCCTGTGATTAACTCACTCAAGAATGCCCTCTCTCTCTCTCTCTCTCTCTCTCTCTCTCTCTCTCTCTCAATAAAAATGTGTTCGAATATGTTAATTTTTCTTCCTTAGTTTATGTTCATTATATATGCAATGTAGATGCAATTGTTTCATAGTACTGTTAAACTCACTCTGTATCCTTGAAAATTTAAGATGTATGTAGAAGCAATTGGATTATCAACATTTGTGTATCATATAATGGAATTAAAAAAATATATATATATAATCATATTGGTTCTTTCTAACAGAATGCAGAAAGTGTTATTGAAACTTAGGTGCCTGTAAAGATAATTATGCTGTGTTTAAATGCAAGGTTCCTGTAATATACTTTCTACTTTTTTATTCTATGCATTTTCTTCTTCAACTGATTTATGAATCGTTCTTTTCATACCTAATAAAATGATTTTAAAATTGTTAAGATGTTAAATTCATACTTTTATGAATAATAAGATGTTCCGAGATTGTTCATGTTCGTTTTAAACTTCTGGCGATTAACAATAGTTTAACAAACTTATTATTTATGTCTTATATTAAAACAAATACCATACAGTAACCTACACTACACGATGTGTTGACTTTTCTTTCTGCAGTCGGATTGATATTTCGGGGTTTCATTGAATGGAAGTAAATTGTATTTTGAGTCAAAGTGTAAAAAAAAAACAATTTAAGAAACTTCAAGACATGCGGCAATAGAAAAAATGATAGTTTTCCATAGAAGTAATTAAGCAGGAGTTAATTCCCGTCGGCGGCCATATTTTAGAACAACATACCTAGATTCATTCATTATTCAACTGATATTTTTCGCATTAACTAGACAGTTTGACGTACAGAACTGTTTTTATGATCAATAAACACTTGTTTAAGTAGCTTTTTAAAAATTGTCTTATTGTGTGATCTTCTGACAAATTTGTTAAAAATTGGTTGTTCAAAGAAGACAATTAAGAATATTTTAATAAATTTTATTTATTGCAGTTACGTATAACAATAACATAAACCAATAACAAGCTAAAAAAAAACCCAAGTTAATAATAATCATCCATAAAAAAGTGTGTTTCGAGAACAAAATAGCGTTTCTTACAATTGTCCATCTGTCCTATTGATCTCTGCAGAATCATTGATAGTAAATACTTTAGATAAAGATAAATTTTGTTTTGACGTCACTGGTTGTTGTTGTGGCATGTAACTGCAATAAATAAAATTAATAATTAAAAAGCCAACATTATATTATGAATATTATAATATAAACCATATTGTGAGTTTAATTGCAACGAGAATGTATTTGAGATATTTAAATAAGGGGATGAGACCTCAAAATGGCTTACACTTGTCTTGGTTGAGAATCTGGTTTACGGACATCCAAATAGTTTGATAGCCTTGATATAAGGGGAAAAAATCAAAAAGTTTTACTTCATATACAAGGAAGGAGAGAGAGAGAGAGAGAGAGAGAGAGAGAGAGAGAGAGAATTTCATACAATGCACATCATATTGTTTTAACCTTTTGAGAGACAGAAACAAATGAGCAAACAGATAGAAGGACACAAAGACATGCATTCTTACCAAGAATGATCGACAACTTTATATTTCTTCTTGTTCTTGTAGATTATAAGAACAATTATCAAAATCGTTAGAGCCAGCGACAACAGTATTGCAGCTACTTTCAGTTTATTTAATTTGCAGTCGTACATTCCTATTCTATCATAGCAGTCAAATAAAAACGTACATGGTCGGTTTGCACATTCGTCTACATCTAGAAGATATTAAACAGATTTTGGAAATGTTTGTCATCAATTTATTGTGGATGTATCAAATTATAATTAAACTGCTATTTTCTTCTTTATTAACATTCTAAAACAAGAATCAAACCATTGAAAGAATCAAATAAGAGTTGTCTATAAACCAACGAACCTATCTCGCACAATTGGCCTGTAAAACCAGGAGGACATGCGCAGGCAAACTGGTTAACACGATCCAAACAGGTCCCGTTGTTTTCACATGGAAAACTCGCACATTCATTAATATCTAAACCAAGATATCAGATAAGAAGGATATCTATAACAATATCATGGTATGCATAAATAGTAATCTGGTAAAATTCATTCAGAGAGAGAGAGAGAGAGAGAGAGAGAGAGAGAGAAAGTGAGAGAGAAGCAGTGTACCTGTTTCGCATATGATGCCAGTAAATCCGGGTCGACACACACAGGAAAATAAATCGATGTCATCAATACACCTTGCGTTGTTCAGACAAGGCAGGCTCGCACATTCATCAATTTCTAAAACATTTAACGGGTTTTTCATTTTCGTTTAAATGTCTCACTGTTTAATTGTAATTTCAAATATATACTGCACATAGATATGCAAAAATATACTCAAATCTTTCTTAAACAAAATAATCAGATGAATTTAAAAGGGGTCTTTGATAAGCAACAACTGATGTCTGCTGTGTGAAATTTGATTCATCACATACGAAAGTAGGGAGTAAAATTTGTACTTGCCAGTCTGACATCTGTCACCCGTGTATCCAGAGAGGCAAATGCACGTGAAGTTTTGTGTCATTCCTAGGCGTATACATGTGCCATTATTTGCACAAGGTTCCTCCACACAAGGACTTATATCTATGTCAAATATAGCAAAGTTTTGAAATTGAAATAATGACATTTATATTACTTTTAAACAAGCAGTTCATGCTGAAATATCAATACTGTACGTAAGTTTTAGAAAGAATTCAATATGAATCATATGTTGCTGAAAAACATATTTTAACTCGCATTTGTCTATTTGAAAAAATAACGTAATCAGATATAAATTAATAACATTTATTTTTATTTTTTTCACAAACATAGATTGCTATATTTTAAAAAATACACATGAAATTATTTAAAATAGACCTTTTCAACGAAAAGAAAAAATCATGCAATTGAGGACTTTATAAAAAAGAAAATATTCAAATTGTCTTCCACTCTTTTACAAACCTGTAACTCTTATTTCAACACATCGTGAGTCGCTTGCTTTCCTAAAAATAAAAATAAAAATTTAACAACTAACTGTTCTGTTTTAATTATTTACAGTGTATAGATGATTTACATCAAGTCACAGTCAAGTATACAATAAACATGTGTAAAAAGAGCAGTACTGACAAAAACTGAAAAAGAAAATCTGATGTAAAATATTTCATGCAAGTAATTAAAAAAATGTTAAAATTAATAAAAAAATAAATATCCTTTTGAAAAAAAATTAAGAGACAATGGGTAGTGATGAGTTGTGTTATTTCTTTACAGATCTCTCTTTTTGTTTACATACATGTAAACATCTCAACACAAGAGGTTGTTTTCTATTCGCTTAAGGAAGGAGTCTTCTCGTTATCAGACATCCTTCTCATATAAAGAAATTTTAACACAGTTAAAAAGATCATATAACCAAATGATTCTATCAGTTTAATCAAATTTGACCTCCTTGTTTTAGCATCAAGGTCAGGTCAAGGTCACTACCTTTTTTTTCAACTTAAAATTTGATAAAAAAATAAATGTAGTTATATATAGTTATGTAGACATCTGTTCAAGATATGAATTTTTTATTCTTCAATGAAATGATAGAATATCAGAATGTCTATCAGCTTATACTATTAAATAGGAATTAATATCTAAACTAAAATTGCTATTGTTTAGCCCTCATTTCCTCTAATTTTCTTAAATTTTAAAGATATTTTTATTATATTTTTTATGCTTCCAATATTAAAATATTTCTGATTTTTACATTTTATCAAAACCTTACATAAAGATATAAATTGACAGAAAAGCTTATATATTTACCATTTAATAAGAGAGAATCCAACTTTATTGATTTGTTCACACATGTCTATTTATAGATTGAGCGCCTAAAAAAGCTGATAAAAATGTAAATTGATAGGCAAATCATATTTTAAAAAAACATATTCTGAAATCCAAGTACCTTATCATTAGTTCACAATAGATGAAAAAATTTAACATTAGTGTTATTTTTTTTTATAAATGCTTAATAGACTCATGAATCTACAGCAATTCTGAATTGCAAAAGCATGTAATGTTTTCCTACGCCAATGTTCTGCCAAAAAATTGTCCTTGTTAGATTCTAAACTTCGACTACTATTTCTATGCCACGTTGCATGATTGTAAAAAAGAAAGAAAAATATGATATTTTAATTTCCTCTCATCTTGATTTAATGACCATTTAATCAAATTTGCTTTTGACAAGTCGAAAACCAGAAAAGATTCCTTCCTTAACATCTCCAGCAAATGGCGTAACTTGTTGACTTGGGTTCTTAAACATTTTTACTTTGGATAAAAATATATATGATTTGTTTTTAATTAAATTTCATAATTTACTTGTATTATTCGTGTGTCTTTATCACAAGCGAATATCTCATACATGTGTATGAAAACTTATCATTGAATTTCATGCGATGTGGATATAAATGCGCTTAAGACATTTGTTGGTATACGATTCTTTGACATAATTTTCATGGAGTATCTACTATAACAATTAAATACAAATTAAATATTTTAATTTCATGAAAACAAAAAATTGTTTTTTTCATTATGTATGGTATCATATCGATAAAAGACAATACTTATTTACCCATTTATGTCTTCAGCAATTGCACATAAGATATGGGATCCAATTTGTAAGGCAGTTGGTGTCCATGTTGTATTGACATACACAACGCCTGGTCGTCCAGGAAACGGCTGAGGAGACGTATACGTCATTCCCGCTGGTGACGTAACATCGACTCTTGAAATTCTGTAAAACCAAGAAAATGTGTTAATTTGATTATTTTGCTTGTAAATTTGTTTTAATTTAACTGAAAAAACGAGTTAAATAGCAAACTAATTACGTTGCATTGCTAATGACGTAAAATGATATATGTATTGTCTGTCCAGTTATCACATGAAAGACAGTTCCTTCTGATGGTGTGTCATTGACGAATTTAGGTCTCTCATCACACGCTCCACTTAAACTGGCAGTCTGTATCAGAAACTGCAAGACGAAAAATATAATTTACAATACAAATAACTAGACAACTTTGAGATGGTGACCATCTCAAAGGGTTCCGTTTTACTAATGGACACTAGGATGAAAAGAATTTCAGAGAATTTTGATTTGACCTTGACCTATAACTTAAGAAATTTTCCAGCTGGCAAAAAACTTTAAATTCAATCTCATAACCCCTTACATACGTACAGGCATTTTTGTTTAACCTGAGCAAGATTATGCAAATGGGAAATAATCTACGGTCTCAAAATAATTATAAAGAAAACTAATATTAACTTCACATCGACTTGGTTCAAATTATAAAGTCATTGCACACTATTAACCCTAAAGCTCTGTTATTGTGCAGTAGGAGCCAAATTGGGCCAAGTGGAGAGTATATATATTCTCGAAAAAAAGAATTTTGCATGATACAATATGACCTTAACACTTGAGGTACAGACATCATTCAAAGTCACTGCATACCCTTTGGTCGTAAGCACTCTGTGAGTCAAGTATGAGCCAGATTGGACCAAAGGAAGAAAAGATGTGATCCAGACAAGGTTTTTTTTTCATATAATCATATAATTCTGGTTTGACCTTCAAGTTTGACCTTGAACTTTGTTCAAGGTCACTGCACATCCTATACTCAAAAGCTCTGTTTATGTGAATTATGAACCAAATAGGGTTAAGGTGAAAGTATATATGCTCTGATCTAAAATGACCTTGACCCTTGACCCACAACTTTCATTCAAGACACTGCACACCCTTTGATCATAGGCACTCTGTGAGTGAAGTTTGAGCCAGATTTTAACAAGGGGAGAGAAGATATAATCCAGACAAGGACTTTTCATATAATTCTGCTATGACCTTCAGCTTCGACCTAGAAACATGGTGCAAAGTCACTGCACACCCTTTTCCCAACGGCACTCTGTGGGTGAAGTATGAGCCAGATTGGGCCAATGGTAGAGAAGATATGCATTGGACAAGAGATCTCGGACGGACAGACAGAATGACAAACGGACGGACGGACGGACGGACGGACGGACGGACAGACTTATCACTATAGGGCACCCGCAGAGCGGGGCCCTAATAAATGTTTTGTATTATCGTATGCAGTATTTGTACCCGTACTAAATCTCTATTTATAATTCACCTGTAGATTTACTGACGTCATTGGGTCATTAGGTGTATAAGAAGTACCACCGATAGAAATATTCGAACGCGGGAAATCTTCGACAGTAATGGCCACAGCATACATCCCATTAACAGTGTGAGTTGATGGAAAAAAGATCGTACATGTCTCCTATTTAAAAGAAAAACATAAAATCACTAAGCCACACACATAAGTATAAGTACATGTATATTCATATGAAACAAAATACATGTTTCACCATCATTTTAATGACGAGTACCTCATCTAGTGTCGCTAATGGTAGAGAAGAACAAACGGAGACACACTCAGATCCGGTGGACCAACGACATCTCACAATGTCGTCATTTGCATCTGCCACTGGTATTTGTAATGCAATTTGACATCCATACTGAACTCTGAAAAATTGATTGCGAGTTTATTGTGTAGTTTACGAGACAAATGACTTAATGACATGTGGAGATAACAAACAGTGTTCAAAATCAAAAGTCCAAAGGAAAGATACAAACAGGAGCAGAGCAAACACGGATCTCCAAAAAAGTTAAATTCATAATCGGGTGCCATGGAGGAGTGAGTATCCCATCATCGGCCGACCGGTCACACCCGCCGTACCGCGTGTGCTATTTGTAGCTATCGGGAAAAACGGAAAAGTCTGTAGACCATTAGGTGACTTATTATGATCCAACAATAAGTATGAAAAATCTCACTCAGCAAGCGAACCAGTGAAAGATTGTATTTGATGACAAGGTCGTTGCATCGACCATAGAACTTACGAAACGATGACTTCAATCGAAACTGTTGATATTCTTGTTTTATCAACTTGTTTGTCAGTAGCTTGCATTGCCCTAAAAACTGTTCACATTTATATTTAATTGCTCATCATTTCTATGAGTATTATTAAAAACAATATTTCCAAAAATAGTTTTGGTGTTCGGGCTCTTACACGGCCTAGACAAGTGGCTTATCAAAAATGAAAACTCATATACCTTACTTTACTCTTGAACCGTACAGGGTTAGCTTTGGCATGGATATTGAGCAAGAAATGACCATTTAAATGTACTTAAAGATCATGTGTTCGTGAGTTTAATTGTAATGATAATTGGTGCATATCATGAATCAATAACTAATCAAATTATGCCAAATAATGCATATCTCTCCACTTTCTTTATACACTATTTCTATCACCATTGACGTCTGATGTCGATG
The DNA here is from genome assembly GCA_020458035.1 of Magallana ariakensis. Taxonomy (NCBI): domain Eukaryota; kingdom Metazoa; phylum Mollusca; class Bivalvia; order Ostreida; family Ostreidae; genus Magallana; species Magallana ariakensis. Next base: position 37,990,802 of record CM035816.1, read on the forward strand.
ATATTCTGGCAATGGACTTAATTAATTAATTTAAATTCGCAAAATCTTTTATGTTGAGCTGAGAAAATTACGGCGATCTGTTTTTGAATCCTTTCTTAATTTTTGGTTCGTACCTTTATATAAACAAATGAAAATTTACGGAGGGCAATATATTCGTCCCAAGGGGACTAATATAATCGAAGCTCTCCGAAAAAAGTTGAGGTCAGTACAATTGTCCCAATGGGGCTAATGTAATATATGTTGTCCGAAAAAAGTCAATATTTGTATGATACTGTAAACGTATTACATTTTGATGTGTATTCTAATTAGCGTTTTTTGCGAATGCAGCTTCATCAAGAACAATCAAGAACATCGCTAAATGTCATGCACACATGTAAATGAATAGGAACATTCAGTAATAAGCTAAATCAAATCCACGCCAACTTGTTCAAAAAGTACTTTCCGCAAAATATCGTACACGCCAAATATAATACGTTAACAGTACTTACGTATACAACGGTTTTCCAGTCGTAACAGGGCTGCTGTTTGGTTGGTTAATATCCGTTCTAGTTGCCAAGTTCACTGTTGTCTGAATTGACCAACTTGAACCAGACCCAAAGGCAAGACTAATCCAGCAACAGCCTGTAAACCTTTAAAATTTGTGCTCATTTATCATCAACATGCATTCATAAATCACAGACAATGCGTTTAGAATTGTTTACATGTAATTTACTGACTTCGTGTAATGAAACACTTCAGCACACCATAAATTTTCAGTTTTGAAATGTAAATACTTGTGAAAGATTATTTAAATTCAGTGCAATACTTCTTGACTTTTCAGAGTATAAACGATTTAAACACATTTAAAACAAAAGCGTCAATCAATTCTACACCTTTGGTATATAACAGAAATTACTAATAAATGATAAACGAACATATGTTATCAAGACAAACATGTATGATGTACACATTCTGTGTTTTTCTGCTAAGCCATTCCATGTTTACTATTATTATTTCTTTTTTAAACTCATTTACAAATCGACATATTCTTGTTACATGAAAAATGAATTCGAGACAAAATTATCCGTGGTTTTTTTTCAAATCTTTGTGTTTTAGAGAGTTCGTGATTTTTTGTAATTTAGAGATATCAAATGACAAATTAAGAAAACCTACTCTACAACGAATGGACCCTCTCCGGGAAATACATAGTTGAAGGTTCGCTCCCCTTGCTCCCAGTTCTCTTGAACGCTTGCCCCCGTACAGATGTAGTTAACGTTGTCCAGGTTCTGAGTTGAAGAGCACCCGGATGTACATTGCCAATAAGAAGTGCTCATCCCCGTTACGAGAGATCCTACCAGTGAAGGTGTACAGCCGGGGCCTGTGTTATAGGCCCATCCTAATCTGAATGAAAACTGCACCTAAATTAGAATTTTATTTCGTTAATGTTTTTATCATCTATCAGAGACTGATTTGTGGAAACTTTTTTATTCGTTTTAAACTTTTTAATTTGCAATGAATCATCGCAAAAATATTAATAACGGTTTAAAGAATTTCAAAGCTGATATTATTTGAACACTTTACAAATTAATAATAATACATGTAATAATAGTTTATGATTTAAATGATAAGTTCACCTCATAACCAACTCCAGTTGGCTGCCAGCTAATTGTACCACCTCTAAAATGACTGGATTTGGCAAGAGGAACCAATGTCAAAAGCAAAACAATCAATATCATTGTTATGCTTACTGTTCTTTCAAATAACTGATAGAGATTATAAAAGTAATGTTAGTTATATAGTCGGACTTACTAACAAATCTACCAATGAAAAAGCAAAATCTTATTTAGGAAGCATTATAATGCCATAAAAAGTGTGATATTTTTGAATTTGGTCTTATAAAAATAGCTAATGAGTAACCAACTCAATCAAAGTTTGTTTTATATGATATACAATGAGGACAATTCTCGCGCTAAAACTCTATTGGACTGTCAAGGCCTTGAAAGTTTATGGCATGTTTAACACTAGGAAGTTTTCTTTTTGTAAATATACTTTAATAGTATCTCAAAAATACGCCAAAGAACGAAGGTTAAACTTTCCATTAACCGTATCTTCAGGTAGCACCTATATGGAAGTATGTTTTGCTGCATAGTGATCAAGATGGATCAAAAACACACTAAATACCACAGTAAAACTGTGTTGGCCCGGGCAATTAGTTTTATGAAAATTTATGGCGGATATAGTACAAGGAAGTTTTCTATATTCTCGAGAGGTTCAGTAAGTGTACATGTTATTAAGTATATTTTAATGCTAGACCAAGTTTGAACAGCCAAGATCAATACTAAACGATAGGTATTTGTGAAATATTAGCGCGAAACTTTAGTTCAAAAATGAAAAATTAAACTTAGTATCATATTAAAGTTCTGAAAATTTTTGAAAGAAAAATAAACACACATTAATCGCATGCATACAATGACCATTATTACTAGGTAATGTTGATATGACTAATAAATATCCTTTATCGGATGAAAAATTGTTTTGTTGAAGTTACATGTCCTAAATATGATAATGGTTAAAAGTAATAATAATGCACTAGTCATTGCAATTATCCGGATACCACTGTATGACATTTTTACAATGTCGTATACGTATAGTTCTTCGAATTATCAAAATTCATTGAAGGAGAGTTGTATTTACAAGGCATAAAGGTGATTAGACAACAAATAGACTCATGAAATAAAAATCAATATAATCAAGTAAGGTTTAATTTAAATCTGATCAAATTTTTAGGATTAAGACGTTTTTAAATTGTTTCCGTAGACACACGCACAATACCTACTTTCATCAATTAGATAAAAAAGAAAGGAGATGATTTAACTGTATATATAAGTATACTGTATTTAAGAATAGCCATATCAAGCAACGAAAGGTTTAATGGTTACAAGTTATTCAATACAAAGTAAAGTATAAAAAGAGTAACCTTTACGATACCTCTATAATGTATATAGCCTGGCCTATTAAGAGTTACGGAAACTAGTATCAGAAAATTCATACATTCACATGCCCTTGTCTCGAAAAAAACCTGGCAGACTCGATTATAAATCAGCACCAATTTTATTTACATTAGATTTTTTATCCGCTCCAAGCTACCTTTGGATATTTAGATAATTTCACGCATATTCCGAAAGCAAGAATCTAAGCCGAAGATTCCGAACCCAATGTGCTGATTGGACCTATGAAAGTGGTTTCGTTAGATCTTTATGTAGCAATCAATTCGGAGCGGATCAGAAATCTAATTTTGATTAGATTTCGATCAGTATATAATAGAATGGTAAGACAAAAATAAAATTAAAGTATTTGTTCACTTTTACTCTCTTTTCAAAAATATTTTAGACATTTAGTTCTTGCCTTTTCTTATATATAATATAAAATTATCTTCCAATTTTTTTGTGTACACGTATCTCATTGTCAGACTGGTCCTTTTGCGGTCAACATACTCCATTACAAATAGACGAAGATTTTTTTTTTTTTTTTTACAATTTGGATACATATTCTCAAAACAATATACTTACTAAATAGCAAATATTAGCATGTTGTATAATTATGGTATCTAACATAAGATCAAAGGCAATGAGTTTTTCCTCTATTTCCTAGAGGACACTCAGGCAACAAATCGATAACTATTAATATCATACAGAACTATCTAAATCGTCTCACTTCATGAAGATGTAATGGATGCAAAATAAGTTGCTTTGTAAATATCCAAATACAGTTTTGTTCTTTTAATCAGCGTTTTAATCTATAAAAGTTTAAGATAATGACAACATTATTCGTGTGGCTTTACGGAGGCTGGATGGTCAACAAATTAACTAGTAGATCTTTCACAAACTTTGATCTGTTAAGTTATAAACTCTCATTTAATAAAAAAGTCAAATATTTAAGAAGTTTTCCATATTTTAATAGAAAACTCCTCTTCTTATGAGCTGGTTATACTAGTAGTCTAATATTAAAAGGAGTCACGTTTATTTCGCCCTCGTAAATCTTAATGAATAAATTATTGAAAGATGACGGTGATTCTGTTGTATTTATTAAGGATTATTAAGACGTCCCTTAGGCTATGGTATTTGTTTATTAAGAGGATGTACATGTATTTAATGAATTTTTTTCTTATTTGTAAATCGTACAGGATAATATGATATACATGTACGCCCTTTTCTCCGTGCCACGTCTGAATATGACATTGTAAAAGACATTCAAAATTAATTGATTAAGATTGATGAAGATTTATAAAAAACACACATCTCGTCTCTATAATGTTTAAATGGGTGAAAACAATCATATAAAATGCTTGCAATGTTGCAATGCAAGAACGCTTTGTTTTACCGACTCTTTTTTAAATGCAATGTAACAGGATTCTTAACACGTCTTAAGTTTGCAATTCCTTTAGGAGAAGTTATTGGAATATACGTATTTAAATACATGTATAAACAACATTTAACACCAAATAAAAACATAACGAAGCTCCCAATAACTTTTCACTAGAAGCGTCTTTACTTTCGTTTTGTTCATTTTGCTAAAAATAATTCATATCCGACAGGACAAACACAAAAACGAAAGTCAAAATCGATATCAATTTTGACAAGCGACATGCCACATGTAGCTGAGTGCTAAATCAGTAAGTTTATTTTCTGTAATTAGATTAATTGACTTTATATTGCAAACCCGTTAGGTAGATGTTTATTAAAACAGAGATTTTCCAAACATTATAATCACTATTAAATGAACAATGTTACATCAATTATTTATGATTCTCACTGAGAAGTGTACAAGTAAATCGATGAAACCTTTGCAACAAATCACATTTTCGTTTGGGCGATTTGTTTTCGTAAAAAAAAAACAATGCAAAGAAAGAACTTATTTGCTACTTGTGTACTTGGTTTTGATATACATGTACATAGATACATTACTAAAACATTGTAAACAATAAAAAATAAAAAAAATTTACTTTGACCAAAATTGTGGCAATGCATATGCCCCTTTAAACTCGGTTCAAATTCATTTGATGAAATAATTGTGACAGTATGACAATTAAATCTTTGTCATCGTGATCAACTTGAACAAGCATTAATTGTTTACCTATAGTAGCAAATAGCCCAATTAATGGCGTCAGCTTACCGAACACCCAAACACAAGGATCCCGATTAAAATGGCACCAGCTCACCAAACACCCTGGTGGTTTGGGAGACTGGTCAATATTAATGTGGATAAGATTACATAATAATCAAATACTCTTACCGGTTTAGAATTTTCAAATTTTACAATATTTTACCCTAAAAATAATTATGTTTTAAAAATTTTTGGAAAAGTAAAACGAACTAGACATCTTTGAGAAAGTGACTATCTCAAAGGGCTTAATAATGGGGAAAAGGATAAAAGTAATTTAGAGGATTTTGCTTTGACATTGGCCCATGACTTTTCACTTTTTGAGAAATTTTTAGGTTGGCATAGAAAAAGACAAACTCATTAACTTTACCAATAGGCTTTTAAGGGGTTTAATATGAGCAAGATTAAGCCTATAGAAAACAATTTATGGTCTAAAACTGAAATATGATATGACCTTCACATTTAACCTTGAAACTTGGCTTTAAATCACTGCACACCCCTTACATGTACCAATTAGCCCTGTTAAAGTAAAGTATGAGGCAGATAGGACTAAGAGGAGATAAATTATTCTCTGAAATTTATTTTTAGGTCTGATATGACCTTGACCCTTGATCTACAAATAGAGAAAGGTCATTCAAGGTCACTACACACCATTAGCACTGTGTGAATGACGAATGAGCCAGATTGGACTTGGGGAGAGAACATATTATCTGGACAATGATTTTTTCCAGATAATTCTACATGTACTTTAATCTTAGACCTAGAAAGCTGGTTCAATGTCAATAAACACCATTTACCCAATGGCAGTCTGTTGGTGAAGAATGAACCAGATTGGAGCAAAATGAGAGAAAATATGCCCTGGACAAGTGATCCCAGACCGACAGACGGACGAATTGACCTTGAAACTTGGTTGAAGGTCGTTGCATTCCCTTTACCCTAAAGCTTTGTTTTTATGAAGTATGTGCCAGATAGGGCTAATGGAAGATAAAATATGCTCTAAAAATGTTTTTATTAAAGGCACTCTGCGGGTGAAGTCTGAACCAGATTTGACCAAGGGAGAGAACATACATGTATGATCGAGACATGGATTTTTCATATAATTGTGTTATCACCATTGAGTTAAACTTGGACCTAGAAATTTTGTTTAAATTTACGGCACACTCTTTACCCAAACGAATTCTGAACGTTAAGTATAAGCCAGTTTGGGCTAGGGGTAGAGAAGATTTGCCCCAGACAAGTGATCTCGGACGGACTGACGGACGGAAGAACTTACGAACGGACGGACGGATGGACGAACGGACGGACAGACTGATCAATATAGGGCGTTCGCAGAGCGAGGTCCTTATAAAAGCTCAAGTGGGATTCAAACTCGTGACTTACAGATTCGTAGTAATCGCTTTAACTCATTACGCTCCGCTGTTAGGCAATAATTTTGGGGAAGAAAACTATGCTTGATTCCATTAATTGTCTATTTCGATCGGAAGTACGTCACAATATAAAAAGGTTCCATACAACGTTAAGTCCTGAGGGAAAAAAACCTAGAGCTACTGTGAGCAAGTTCACATGATACTCCCAATAAGAAGTATAATAACTCAAGTTTATTTCTTTTGGAAAGTAATAGACGCACCATTTTTCTTCAATTGACCTTAAACTTGAACAAATGACCAAATATCAAGGTCAGGATATATTTTCAGGTCTCATGCAATCTCTGTGTCAAAGTTTGCTTAAAATATTAAATTTTCATTAAAAGATTTATCCTGGACAAGATTTATGAGTTTATGACAAAGATCTTCAACTTACACACATGACCTTGTGTCAATTTCATGACACAATTTCGGATCATAAGCAATCTTAATGTTGTAACGTGTTTACCTTAACACCGAGTTTTGCGGGATCCCTCAGTTACTAAACTGAGTTTGAGATATTAAAAAAGGACTTAATTATAACTACTAAGAAAAATTTAACTACGCAAAAATAATAATTCCGCATGAATATGTACAAGATCGGCGTGTTTGATCAACTATTTCCTGATTCGTTTGAGTAACAAAAATCACTAAAAAAATCACTTGCAATATAAAAACTATAAAACTAAAATTCTAACTGAACTTATGAACTATGAAATAAGTAAAATAAACTGTTCTCAACTAATGAGTATCAATGAGTGCTCAACAAATGAGTATATCAACAAACCAAGTATTGCTCAACTAATGAGCAATCAAATTATCGATGAGTACTCAACAAATGAGTACTCAACCTAATGCTATGAGTACTCAACAAATGAGTACTCAATCTAATGCTATAAGTACTCAACAAATGAGTACTTGGCAACTCAATCTGTATGTAACTATAAAAGGGTAGTATGCTTGGCACACCCCGCGAGAGTAAGGAAAGTTCCACGTTCTCTTATGGGAATTTACCAGAATACCAACCTAATGAGACGCGTCTGTTCTTCTCTGCAGTCAGATCTATTCTGATCTCGTGTGTTGATGATGTGACGCTTTTATACCCTTTTAACACGGACGTCCGAGAAAACATCACTTTTTAAGAAGCGGGAAATTCAAATAATCACATCTATTAACATTGCAATGTGAAGAAGGAACTTTCAATGATTTTTTTCATATCACAGATATAAACCGGACACAAACTATGAACTTTTACTTCAGGTAACCTTGAACTTGTCCAAATTTCCTTGAACTAAAATCATAATACACCTTCAGATCATAAGCAATCTTTGTGTAAAGTAGAACTCTCCAATGTGTCTTCATAAGAAAGATATTAATCAGACAAATTTAATGAACTTTTCTTTCTAGTGACCTTGAACTTGCCTAAATGATCTTGGGTAAAAATCAATACACACCCTCAGGTTATAAGCGATCTTTGTGTGAAGTTGGAACTTAATACCGATGTTCCTCCATAAGAAAGATATAGATTGAACACGATTTAAAAGAAAAACAGACAAACGGACGGACAAGCTGGTTCATATATATACCCCCAAACCTTTTTTGCGGGGGTTATAATTAGATTAATATTATATATATTGTCGTGTAAAGTTTAGTATGATTATATTAATATTCAATTTTTTTTTATTTGCAATTTTTTGTAATTTCATTTTTCACATTCATACATACACAATCACACAATAGATCATATTAAGTAATTACACTATAAAGTTGATACAATCAGAAAAAAATTTCTGTGACTTCTGCTCTTGTATATTTTATATATTACAGAAAAGATTTTTCCATTCAGACCATATTGTAATATGTTCGTAAAAAGAAGAATTTCTAATTGCTTGACAACTTTCAATTTCATATCTAAAATGTAAATGACACATCAGCCCAGCAATGTTTGGGTTTTTTTTATTACAAACACATTGAAAGATATACTGTTTGGTAAATAAAATTAGAAAGTTAATGACTAAATTTGACTTTGAGAGAGGAGCCTCTCCGAATAATATATTGATTACATTAAAACCAACTTTCTTTGAGACAGTATTGTAAATATGCAAACTCAAGATATTAAAGGTAGCAAAACAGTAGGACAAGATGTGAAAATATGTTCAATGGTTTCAACATCACTCTTGCAGAAAGTACAAGTGTCATTATCAACTAATTTTAGCATTTTCAAGTAAGCTTTAACTGGAAGAAGTCTAAGTAATGTTCTATATTGTAACCACAGGGGCTCGGTTGTCGGATAGTGGAATTTTTTTTATTATTTGTTCCCAAGGACTAAAATGATTAAAATTAGTAATCTTAAGTGTATTTCTGTCTATTGCATTAAAAATATTCACCAAAAACCCCTGTTTCAATCATGTTAAAAAAGTGTATTCAATGTACATTAAAAAAAGTAAAGGGACGACACTCGCCATCTTGGATTTATAGGGGGTCCTCGGTTCACGCTATGATTTAAACAAGTTCTCCAATTTCTCCAACGATTTCTGACGAGATCTAGGTTGGAAAATGATCAAATTACTTATCCCTGTCGTCTGACTACACATGTGTCCCACAGAATAAGCGCATCGTGTCGAAATGTACTAGATACTCGCCAAACTTATCGAAAGCAACGGAAGTTGATAAAAACTCTCCATGTAATCACTGAGGCGATCCGAAAGCATACGATAAACCAAGAGGAATATCTTTTCGCGGATTTTTTGCTCTCTCTAGAATTATCATATGCTTTCGGAATATCTCAGTGATTATACGGAGAATTTACGTCATTCAAATGTAAACTTCCGTTGCTTTCGATAAGTTTGGCGAGTATCTAGTACATTTCGACACGATGCGCTTATTCTGTGGGACACATGTGTAGTCAGACGAAAGGGATAAGTAATTTGACCATTTTCCAACCTAGATCTCGTCAGAAATCGTTGGAGAAATTGGAGAACTTGTTTAAATCATAGCGTGAACCGAGGACCCCCTATAAATCCAAGATGGCGAGTGTCGTCCCTTTACTTTTTTTAATGTACATTGAATACACTTTTTTAACATGATTGAAACAGGGGTTTTTGGTGAATATTTTTAATGCAATAGACAGAAATACATTTAAGATTACTAATTTTAATCATTTTAGTCCTTGGGAACAAATAATACAAAAAATTCCACTATCCGACAACCGGGCCCCTGTGATTGTAACCACTGTATAGAAGAGTCTGTAGTGACCTTCAAACATACTTTAAACACATCCTGTAAAAATAATTCAGGATATCCTCTTTATACAATTATGGAATTCCATCTTCTAATTGATGTTGGTACAATACGTATTATAATAGTACAGCGAAGTACATAGAAGCGTTTAAGGAATAAGGAATCATTCTTTGAGTATTATGAGGTGATAATTTTGGTCGGGGCGTGATTAAATCCAATAAAGCCCGAAGGGCTTTATGATAGATTTTGATCACGCCCCGACCGAAATTATCACCTCATAATATTCAAAGAATGATTCCTTATTACTTATATTTACATAATTTTAAGCCATCGTACGATTAAATATTAAATATAAATAAGCAAACCCCGCTGGCGCCTCAATTTGGCGTCATTTGAAATTATGGGTTATATAGTACAAAATCGATACGTAGTGTTATCACAGGCAAGACAATGGAAAATGTAAATATTAGGCATTTACTCCAGAAAAGTTGTTACGTAATGTTTTGACCGACCTTTGACCAATCAGATCGTTTTGAGAGAGATAGAAAGAGAGAGAGAGAGAGTTAACTGGTTAATGGAGTAAATTATAGATGACGCAGATGAGCGAACTATCTATCAACAATAGTTATAAAGTTACAAATCATGGTCTAGTATATCTTATAAATTTATGTAACTTTGAAGTGTTTTGAAATTCTTTAACCAGGGAACAACGATGTCTATATATAGATAATGGGGTGGGGTAATGTCAACCATCGAAGAGCTGTACGAATATTTAAGAAACTGTTTTTATTACAAGTGTTACCGTTAGTATTCTAATCAAAGTATCCCGAATCTTCCTGGAATTAAACATAGGTTGTAAATTTACTTTGTATAAAAACTTTCTTCATGGTTACTCAGTGTGAAACATTCTTTACCTTAGAACGAATATGTCCGCCATTGTTTTATTTTTCCACTAAGCATCCGCCTGCGTTGCCTTCCTTTTCACTACATCTAAATTCATAAGTGATCATTTCAAAATATTTAATGCCCGTATTCTCGGACTCCTGCCAGGAAATTTAGTTGGTTAGCTACGTCATTCTTATACAGGGTGTCCCAAAACATATGTTACACTTTTAATCATCAATAACTTTATCAGATCAAAAGCAATTTCAACGATTTTTCGTCAACATCTAGTGCATTGTTATAAATTTTATTTGAGAAAATTTCGGGAAACTCTGCTAAATAGTCAGGTAATTATGACGTCATAATGATGTCATCACATTTATAAAGATGGAACCTTCATGTGAACAGCTGGTAGAAATTGTCAAACTTTACTATGAGTGTAAATCTGCTACTTCAGTCATTAGAACTATGAGAAAACAACATCCTGAAATGAAAGTGCTCAACAGAATGCTTATTTACAGACTTGTAAGGAGGTTTGAAGGTAAAGGCACCATAAATGACACAAGACACAATTCTGGTATTGGGAGACCGAGGAGTGTCCGTACTAAAGAGAACATTGATGCCATTGATGGACTTATTACTGAAACTCCACAAAAATCAGTTAGACGGGTACTGCATGAACTAAAGGGCAATATTAGTAAATCAAGTGTTCACAGAATACTCAAATTTGATTTAAAACTGATTCCTTACAAGATAAGTTTGATGCAGCATTTGAAAGAGACAGACATTAGAAGTCGTTTAGAGTTTGCCCACTGGATTTTAAGTAGACCCGACTCTGAAAATTTAACAGATGCCATATGGTTTTCCGATGAAGCCCACTTCCATCTCAATAATGTTGTTAATAAACAGAATTTTAGATTCTGGGGTTCGGCAAAACCCAATTTTTATGTGGAAAAACCTCTAAACTGTGAGAAAGTTACTGTTTGGGCTGCATTAAGTTCAAGGGGAATAATTGGCCCTTTTTTCTTCGAAGACCCCGAAGGCGATACAGTGACAGTAAATTCTGAACGATATTTAAAGTTAATGAAATCTAAATTTCTACCAGCCCTTAGACGAAAAGTTGTTAATTTGGATAATGTGTGGTTTCAACAGGATGGTGCTGCGCCACACACTGCAGGTTGTGTTCTTCAGTGGCTTGACAACACGTTTGGTCATCAATACATTTCGTATCGTACCGCAAATGTTTGGCCACCGCACTCCCCCGATCTGAACCCCCTTGATTTCTTTTTGTGGGGTTACCTAAAAGACAGAGTGTACTCTCCTTCCCCACAAACAACAGATGACCTAAAAACAGCAATTACGCGAGAAATAAGATCAATTTCTGTTGATACATGTAAAGCTGTGATCAAAAACTTTAGAAATCGTGTTCAAACAATGTTAAAGGCAAAGGGACATCATTTGGAACATATGTTGTAAAATGAAATATGTTATTCCAAAGAAATTGTTTGGTGATTAGTAAAGAAACTGCAACAAATGTATGCTTAACAAAAAATTTAGAACAATTTTGTTATATGTTGTAAATTTCATAAATGTAACTTACGGTATTAAAATTTTAAAACAGTTTAAAAGTGTAACATATGTTTTGGCGCGCGGCCAAAGACATTTTCACAATCGTTCTTTAAAACACTTTAAAATTATACCAATAGAGGATATACATGTAATTTTTATATACAGACCTTAATTTGTTTGCCAGTTTATAACTAATGATTATTTCTTCATCGGCACCACTTATAATTTACTCAATTCTCTCTCTCTCTCTCTCTCTCTCTCTCTCTCTCTCTCTCTCTCTCTCTCATTCAAGTCACGAGCGGCAATGTCTTAACTCCGTCAAGCTACGATCTGATTGGACAAAGGTCAGTCAAAACATTAATATTACGTAGAAACTTTTCTGGAGTTAACGCCTATTAAACGCTTCTACGTACTTCGCTATATTAATTAGTTTGTAAATATGCTTGGTACATTTCTTGTATAAAAGAATTTCAACACAATGATAAGGAATAAAAGGACCAATGATATTGCTGTAGGTTTCCTTACAGAACTTTGAACCTTTTACAAACTTTGCTACAGCACTAATCATACTGTTGTATTGCGTAAAACATATTTTAAAATTAAATTTCTTTTCAGATTTTGATAGAAATGATCCATTTTCATATAAAAAGTCTTTCACAATTTATATACCTCTTCTGTACCATTCTTTATAAAACACAGGTTTTTTATCCACCTTAATTATAGAATTAAACCAAACTGGAGCAGATGTTATGTTATCATTTGATATCAGACTTTGGTTAAAATGTGTATTCAATACAATAAGCCATGACTTCAAAACATCTCTCCAAAAAGTGTTGGTACAGTTGTTCAAAAGATTTTCAATAAAAGCATCATCAAAATCCAAAAATCCAGACACAATATCTCCAAACACTGCTTTAAAAATACTCAACCAAGATTGTCCCCCCTGCACTAGTCTTTGTATCCAAGAACACTTCAAACAAGTTATAAAATTATTCATGTTCACCATATTCATACCTCCTGCAAAGAGTTTTTGTGTCACCACTTAGCGTTTAACCTTATCACACTTGGATTTTCAAATAAATCTAAAAAAACAAAAACATTGTTCAAAAAATTAATTGTTTCTTTTCTTGGATTTGGTAATGAAATAAGTAAATGGTTTATTTTTGGAATAATAAGACTTTTAAGTACAATAAGTCTTCCTATGGGAGTAAGAATACGCCTTTCCCATTGTTGGATGAGTGCGGAGATTTTCGGAATTTGAATATTATAATTTAATTCAGGAATTTGTTCAAATATTCAAGTATCTTGTTACATGTACATGTTGTAACGGGACCGTCTAGGGTTAAGACCCGTACATATGAATGTGTTCCGAGTTCAGAAGGATAACGAGTATATTCAGTGTTTAGAAATTATATTCTGTAATAAATAACAGACATAAACAAATATAAACGTAACAGGTATGAAACAGTATCATATAAATAGCCAAGGGAGTGTGATATTTACCGTTAATAAAAGTTGAATATGAAATTTAGCCCCAATCCCCGAAAGTACGTCTGTATCTGATATAATAAAGTTAAAGACTGACAAGACACACCCCGACGGTCGGGCTCTACAGTCCCGGCACGCACATACCACGCCCGGTCGGGTCAAAGGGAAATAACTCTAAAATAAACATAAGCAAAAACCACCACACTCCCCCTCCCTTAAGACCTAATGTGGATTCCACATTAGTCAAAACAATAATAAATTACAATACATATCAACATGTTACATACGATTACAATAGAAACAGCATTTTTTAAGTTAAATATTCAAACAAGTCATAATATCAATTATTAAATATATATTAATATATATGTACAAACATTATGTATATTAAATTAATAAACAATTTAAAAATAGAGTGTTCACTTCACTTAAAGTCAATTCACTATAGTCTATTCCTCAAGAAAAAGACCGTCCCTCTCCTTCAACATCTGGAGTTCCTTCTCTAATTCCCTGTTTCGTTTTTCCAGCAACCTCCTGGCCTCTCTCTCACGATGTAGTTCTCCCCCCTCTAGGTCGACGAGTCTTCTCTTCGCGATCTCCCTTGCCCTGCCAAGTTGATCCATACTGTTACACATCCACGCCAGACAGCTTTGTAGTTCCTCTCTGGTGTTTGGCAGGGCAGGGAGACACAAGCTTGGATAGTCCCTCCAGGAAGTCTGGGTTGCCATGGAGGTCCCTGAATCTTCCTTCTTGGCAGTGTTTCTATCACGGTATTCCTCCAGTGAAATCCTCTGCCGCTTGATTAAAGGCTGGTCCTGGTCGCTCAGAATCTGGTCCTGGTCGCTCCCTGTCCGGTCTTTGTTGGTCTCTGTCCGGTCCTTGTCACTTTGAACCGTCTCCGCAATCTCCTGCACTGTCGGGAGGACAGTCTTTGTCTCCTCGGTGGCTGAGGCACCCTTGAAAATAAAGAGTCCTGGGTCGATGTAACCCTTATTCTCCCTCACCACCGACTGACATTTTAGCAATATGGCCTCCAGGCGTTGCGGATCCTTCTCATGCTTGGTCCTCAGGTAAGTCTTCATGTCGGACTTGCGGCGGCACTCTGCCAAACAACCAGCCACCGGGCACAAGAACTTCCTTGCCTGTATCCTGTGTCTCTCTTCCCAGTGTCGGGTGAACTTTGTCTTGGTGGGAAACATTATCCCATTGCATCCGCTCACAGGACAAGCCGTGCCTCTGGGGTCAAACTTCTCCTCAAGGAATTCCGTTTCGCATTGGCGTAACACTTCATTAACTTCTTCAATGTCTGCAAACAAGTCCAGAAAATCGTCTCCCATCTGTAATTAATTTAATTAGAATTTATAGAATTTATTCATGTAACATTTTTCATGCTGAGAAAAATAAACTATCCAGAGTTATACATATATGACAAATGGACAACAGCCACCCCAGTGACCTAAAGAGTACAAATCCTAACAAAACTATCTACATTACGCGCGCTGTAGTAGAATACAACACATGTGGGCAGGGTAGACAAGTCACCGAAAGCAAAACCCATGGTGAAAGTACATGTCACCCATTCCACCGTTAGGAATCCAGGTCCGGTACTACTCATGTCCTTTACCGACACACCTATGTCTTACATAGATATATAACTCCACCAGATGATTTTCTTTTTAACAACAGTGAACTAATTACATTTATATTCTAGTAAATATTTATTTAGTTTAAATAACAAACAAATAACACTCCCCCCCCCTTAAAAATATTTTATTTTGAATTTAAGGAGAATATCTGGAAACAGGCTTGATAAGCCTTCCTCTCCGAGACTGTTTAACAGATTGCAAGGGTGAGGTAGGCTGGGAGTGAAGAGATGCTCGTAGAGCATTATCGTTGTCACCTTCTTCGTCGGAGTTCATATCTGATTCATTTTCAGGCTCAATATCTACCGATTCATCCGAATCAGAAATGTACTGATTTTCTGATATCCCGTCGCCTATGAGCTTTTTCAGGTGGTCAACATGAACCACATATGTTTTCCCAGTAGATGAATTTTCAATTTCGTATGTTATGTCGGACAACTTTCGTACGACGGCATATGGTCGAGTCCATCCAGAGCCTAGTTTTTGTTGTGCCTTGGGAGGATACCATCGCCATACCAAGTCACCTGGTGAAAAAGCTCGAGGTTTTAACTTGGTATCATAATACCTCTTTTGTCTTTTGAAACTTGACTTCAAGTTCTCATGAACTATGGAAAATGACATTTCCATTGAGTTCCGCACCCATTCTACATAAGGACTGTAACATCCTTCGTGTTGATGTTGCCTAGGGGGTGATCCAGCTATAACGTCAATTGGAAGAGTTATTTCTTTCCCAAGCATTACAAGATTTGGAGTACATTTAGTACTTTCATGGACAGTTGCACGGTACGCCATCATCAGATATGGTAAGTGGTCATCCCAGTTTGTTCTGTTCTCATCTACAAAAATGGCCAGCATTTGTTGTAAAGTGCGATTAAACCTTTCGATCATACCATCAGATTGGGGATGGTATGGCGTAGTACGTGATTTTGCAATTCCTAGTAGTGAGCAGATCTCAGAAAATAATTCTGACTCGAACTCCCTTCCTTGGTCCGTATGAATGCGGTAGGGTGCTCCAAATTTGCATATAAATTCTGTTACCAATTTGTCTGCCACGGTCTGAGCAGTATGATCAGGTAATGCAAAAGCCTCCTTCCATTTGGAGAAATAATATCCAATTACCATTATGTACTGGTTGTCATTACCAGTTATTGGTAAAGGACCAACTATGTCGATTGCAATGCACTCAAGTGGTTTAGTTACAGTTACATGCTGCATGGGGGATTTTCCTATTCCGGGTCCTGGTTTTTTTTTAGCACACGGTTGGCATGATTGACACCAACGGCCAATGTCATCTGACATACCAGGCCAGTAGAATCTACTTTTTATTGACTGCATAGTCTTTTCTCGTCCCAAGTGACCCGAGGTGCGATTATTGTGCAATAGGCACATGATCTCCCTCCTAAGAGATTTCGGTGCAACTAGCTGAAGAATTACTTCTTTGTTGTCCTTTTCCCACTTCCTGTAAAGTATTTTATTAACTATAGTTAATCTATTCCACTGTCGAAGAAGACAGTTTACTGTAGGATTAGGAGTATTGACTTTGGGACGTTCTGTACACTCTAGCAGGAAACCTTTTACTTGGCTGATGGATGGGTCATTGTCCTGTTGGTTCTGCAGAGATTCTGCACTCCATTGCTCTACCCAGTTTGATTCTGATTGCGTGTGGGAATTGGTAAGTGGCTGTGCACTCTCTGTCAGAGCATTGACAGAACATTCTGTCCCATCGGAGCATTGGCGGCAGTTCTCTCTCTTACAACGTTTCCGGGGCCTTCTGGATAGTCCATCGGCATTTCCATGGTGACTGCTCTTACGATGTTCAATAGTCATAGGTTTCTAAAAGAGAAATCCAGCGCGCCAATAAGCCCTCTGGCTCTTTGAAATTCTTTAACCAGATTAGGGACGCATGATCTGTTCGTAACAGAAATGGTCGACCATATAAGTAGTGTCTAAACTGCTTTACAAATGTCACGACCGCCAACAACTCCCGATAGGTGGTACAGTATCCCATTTGGGATCTCGAGAGGGTTTTACTGCCATATGCAATTACTACATCTTTCCCATCCTGAAGTTGTGATAACACAGCACCGACTCCGTAGGCGCTGGCGTCTGTGTCTAATATAAACATATCATTTGTCGATGGATAAGAAAGAATTGGCGCGGTTGTCAGTAGACGTTTTAAGCTATTAAAAGCTTTTTCGCAGTCCTCAGACCATTCAAATTTCCTGTCGTTTTGGGTTAACCTGGTCAGTGGATAAGCTACATTAGAAAAATTTTCTATAAAACGTCGATAATATGAAGCTATTCCTATGAAACTCCTTATTTCAGTGACTGAAGTTGGTGTTGGCCAATCACGAACAGCGCTGATTTTCTCAGGATTACATCGAATGCCGTCGTGGGATACTATGTGTCCGAGGAAGGACATTTGTTCCTGGAATAAAACGCATTTCTTTGGCTTAAGTTTTAAATTTGCGGATTTTAATCTGTCAAAAACTGAGATTAAATTTTCCAATGTTTCCTCAAATGTTGATCCGAAAGTAATGATGTCGTCCAGGTATACTAGACATCGCTCCCACTGTAATCCAGAAAGTATGGCTTCCATAAGACGTTCAAATGTGGCTGGGCTGTTGGAAAGGCCAAATGGTAAGACTTTAAATTGAAAAAGCCCTTTGTGGGTTGCAAACGCTGTCTTTTGCTTGTCAGCCTCATCCATGACAACTTGCCAGTACCCGCTCGCAAGGTCTAAAGTACAAAAGTACTTAGTACTTAGCTCCTGATAATGTATCAAGGGATTCATCAATCCGTGGTAACGGATATGCGTCCTTCTTAGTAACAGAGTTTAACTTGCGGTAATCCACACAGAAACGAGTCGTCCCGTCTCGCTTTTTAACGAGTACTATAGGTGCTGCCCAAGGGGAATTACTGGGTTCAATGACATCCTCTATCAGCATCTTGTCAATCTCTTGTTCGGCTATTTTTTTCTGGTGGATCGGGAGGCGTCTGGGAGGCAATTTGATAGGTCTTGCGTCCCCCGTATTGATACTGTGTTTCACTAAATCGGTGCGCCCTAGAGAACCATCAGGTTCTATAAAAACATCTGAGTACTGAATCAATACGCTCTTTAACATCTTAGATTGGTATTCTGTCAAATTTGTTGAAACTTTGTCAAGCAATGGTCTTACATGCTCTGGTAACGTTTCAGCATCTACAGATTTTAGGTGGATTTCTTTGTTTTGCATGTGTTTGCAATCCCATACAGAGTCGATAGTTTGTAATGAGGCCACCCTCGCATTCTTTTTAAGAATGATTGTCTCCTTTGTGGGGTTAAATACTGAAAATGTAACGTTCGATCCATTTGTTTTCACAACTGATTTTGCCATCAGTATACGATTCCGTATTTTATCATCGAGTTCTGGTTCAATTAAAGCATCTATATCAGAGGGAAATTCATCAGTTATCTTGCCCTGAACGAACATTTCGCTACTTCCGGGCACACTAACTGTTTCTGCCAAATGAACACGAGCGCACCTGCTGTGCAGACAGTCTTCCCTAAGTAAGGGAACTTCACCAAAATGAGGCGAATATAAAATCCCATTGCTCGCATCTATCAAAACATTATACTTCACTAAGAAGTCTAGTCCAATGATTCCAGATAAACCTCCGAGTTTAGCTACTACGACAGACGTATTAAACTCATGACCTCCAAATGATAATGTGACATTGTTTTCCCTTGCACTGAAAGCAAGTCTCCGTCCGCAGTTGTTAAACTTGTATCTAACTCCTCTAAAATAAGATGCTCGGGAAGTGACTCAAATATGTTCTCTGACACTAAACTCAGAGATGAACCAGTATCAACCAAGAAACAAACCTTTCTCGAATAAAGTTTAACTTCCATAAACCAACAACTCTTTGAAATAGAATTCAATCGAACAGGAACATTTTTAGTTGGGCTATTTTCTACTTTGTTTATTGACTTTTGTGGGGCTGGGCTTGTGGCCGTGAGCGCAGCCCGCTCTCGTTTAAATGACTAATGTCATTTCCGCTTCCGGTCTCTAATCTACTTTGTCTTTCGTTGCCCTGATTATGAGGGCAATTTTTGCTAATGTGGCCACTCTGTTTACATGTATAGCATTTAACATTTCTTGATCCCACAAATCGCCTGGATTGATTCTCTGGTTTCTTATCTACATACATAGAAAGTGTCTTTTGAACTATTCGTTCAATTGATTTCTCTAGATCTTCACTGTTTGTATGATTACCAGAATCATTTCTTTCCGGAGAGATTAAAGCGCTGCACTGCCGCTGTGGCAGTGTCTCTCGGTTTCCTTAACGCATCCTGTGATCCTTCAAATGATTCAAAGTCCAGGGCTAAAGAAATCGCGCGATCTAATGATTTTGGGTGCGAAAATTGCACGTATCGCTTTAACTCTTGAGACCCTAACCCAGTAACAAATTGCTCAACTGTCAGACCTTCGCGCATCTCAAGTGGAAAGGATGGAAACGCACGACTAGCTAGTCGTCTTAACGTGTACCCGTAATCCGCTACTGATTCGCCAAACTTTCTACGTCGGTTTCTAAAATCGCACCTGTATGCGGCTTCACGCTCGACTGGACAGAATCTTTGTGTAAGCGCGCTTTTAAGCTCAACATAGTTATTTAGTTCGCGATTCGTGAGTTCACTTAGAACTCTTTGAGCTCGTCCTCGAAGACACATGGCCAGCTGAGTAGCCTTTTCACAATCTGTCCATTCATTCCAAAGCGACACTTGCTCAAAGTGGCATAAGTAATCGGGCCATTCTACGTTTTCACCATTGTAAACATCAGGGTCTGTGTGCTTTCGAAACCTTTTTGCTGATTTGGTAAAGTCTGAAAAATCATCAGATCTATCATGAAAATTTAATTTCATTTCAGAATCCCTATCTAAACCAAATTCAGGTCTCATACTTTCATTTTCCGATGAATGCACAGCAAAATTTCGCTGTTTAAATTCCCGCGAATCGCGAAAATTTGTACCCAAACTGTCCTTCATAGGTTCATATTTGTTGGTCACGTGATCCGGAGATCTAATTATACGTTTTGTTTTTGTTGGTGTGAAATACACATTTTTCGCGTAACATGAACTGTAATTCGGCAATTTACACTCATAATCGGATTTGTTAACACATTTTGGAACTGATTTCTCCGATTGATCTCCACGATTAATCGATAGAGTTTGAGAAAACGAGGTTTGAAGCGTGTCGTATGCTGAGTCGCTAGCAAGTAAGTTACGAGGCGCGGACACAGAATTTACTGTGTTTTCTGAAACTTGAATAGTTTCTTTGATTTCCATTTCACGTTTATCCTCAAATGTAGAGGATTTGTCATCGTAACTACCGTTCAAAAGAAAACTTGGAAGAAAAAACCGCAGCAATGCTAAAATCCCTTCCCACATTGACATTGTTTACAAATTAACAAAAACCGTAAACACACTGTAAAACACTGAAAAATAGCTCAATTATCCTCGGAACGAGCCCCCAAATATTTATGTAACGGGACCGTCTAGGGTTAAGTCCCGTACATATGAATGTGTTCCGAGTTCAGAAGGATAACGAGTATATTCAGTGTTTAGAAATTATATTCTGTAATAAATAACAGACATAAACAAATATAAACGTAACAGGTATGAAACAGTATCATATAAATAGCCAAGGGAGTGTGATATTTACCGTTAATAAAAGTTGAATATGAAATTTAGCCCCAATCCCCGAAAGTACGTCTGTATCTGATATAATAAAGTTAAAGACTGACTAGACACACCCCGACCGGTCGGGCTCTACAGTCCCGGCACGCGCATACCACGCCCGGTGTCGTATAATTTAAGGTCCGTCCCGTAAAATGGTCCGGCCGGACCTTTAATGTTAACATTTAAGGTCCGGCTTTCCCCTATAAGAAAAGGTCCTACCCGTTGACACTTATTTAAAATTTCTCTTAAAGTTATTACTTTTCGCTCATGTAGATGTCTTCGTTTACATAATCCAATCGGCCATTTGCGTATATGGTACATGTATGACCGTATTACTAAATTACTTTGTGGAATATTAAATATTGATAGCGGATTAGATTTTGACCAATTGTTTAAGAATCTGAAAAAAGGAAAACCATGAGTACTTTGACAATAATTTGCTCACACCATTTAGTCCCATTGTTTTTAAATCTATTCTGGTGTATTCATATTAGCAGAGGGTTTCACGACAGGTAAACAAGAGTAAATGAAGCCCTGCAGGCATTCACACCTGTGCTAATCAGAATACACCCCTGGACTGAGAAAGAAAAAAATGTATCCGCTATAGTGTTCTACACAACTAAGATTGTCTTTTTAGCCCGTGCTTTGTTAAATTTTCAGTAGATCAGGATCGTATGGTAATATACTAATAAACTAACAATTTATAGGTAGATTTATTATTATTTAAGATAATTAATTAAAGGTCGCATATGTGCATTTCCTGGACAGAGGGTATACGTTGACAATATAGTGTACGTATACGTAATTGTGGTAACTATAAGGTGTGAAAAGACAGAAGAAATTAATTAGATGATACATGTAGATATAATTGAAAACCATATTTTAATTGACTACGGGTAAAGTGTTTAAAAAAGTAATAAAAGTCTGATAATGTGGTAAGTTAATATCTCTCTCTCTCTCTCTCTCTCTCTCTCTCTCTCTCTCTCTCTCTCTCTCTCTCTCTCTTAGTTTCTTCAAACAAATGATGTATAAACAAACTGTTTAAAGTATCTGAAAAAGATGAAGTAAAAACATTAATTAAGACAAGATCATGGAAGGAAATTTATCTAAATGTTTAAAGTGTCTTATTGCTAGCGCTCTCGAGCGCTAGCAACTACGTTAGTCTTTTTCACTGGAATACGCATGCTCGACTACATAGTAGGGGATTCTGGGAATACTGTACAACTGTAGATAAACTGCACCATTTGAATTTCGTTTTATCATCTTCACATGAAGTTTTTAGGTTTATTGTAAATGTCAAAAAGTAACATATAAATAATTTTTAAATATTATTATAAAAAACTAGCTTTATCTTAACTACCTTCAAGCTCGGAAAACAACCTCGGATATGTTTTCCGAGCTTGCCGGAAAGGCCCGAGAAGATTCGATTCCAATGGTTCTTGAAAATTTTCCCCTCGAAATTGAAATTACAGTAGATTAAGGCACAGTCAATGAGCTATGCCATTGCCAATATGAAGCCCACTCTAGATTCACAATTCTAAATTGAGACCCGACTCCAGCACAATTCCAGTACACCACTGTGCTTTCCTATTGTTGATTAATCAATTCAGAAATTTAAACCAATGTTTTACAATTCTGCTTCTGTGTTTTATGATGGCTACAGCGATATCTCACCAATCTTTTTAAAAGATAAGCTTGTAAAGATTAAGTCAACATTTAATTAAGACAAGATCACGGAAGGAACTTTATCTACCGATCCACTGATTCTACGCGCTATAAAAATGAATATAGTACCATGCACAGTGTAGGAACGGAAGTGTACGGTTTTAAGTAGCGCTGTTTGTCGAAGCGAGTAAACAAATAGCAGACGTAGCTCTGCGAACAGTCGAAGATTTTAATCAAATGAATTGATAAATGGATGTAAAAAAAACAACAACAACAAAACAAAAACTTCCTTAATAATCCAATACGTTATGGATAATAAACTGGCACAAGTTCAAAGTACTGGTCATACATGGATGTAGTGAGTTTAATATAGGTTCTTGTAATGATATTTATCAGTTGATCTTAAAGTTGGAGTGGACATGAAATTGACTTTAGCGTAGTTTTTTTTTTAATGTATTCAGAATAGTTACACATTATTTATAATAATATTTATATAATTGATTTTCATCGTAAAATATTTCATTCAAAGAAGTAAGACCCCCGGTACATGTATTGTATCCCTAAAAAGACCGTAAAATTAGTGTAATGATAAGTAGTAACAGTAAATCATTTTATTAAAGTGACATGTGTTACATCTTTTACAACTGAGTAGTATACAATTACATATATCAAACACCCGGCCCATTGGACCTACAGGTCACTGTAAACACTAGGTAATAATTTTTAATATGATAAGTAAAAGAAATGAAAACATATTTATAATTGAGTTTTATCCGACGATTTTTTAAAAAGGTGACAAAGGCCTGGAATCCATTGCAAACGATTGTCCGTCTCGTTGAAATAATCACAAAATAAGGTAGATTTGTCATATTTGTCAGACGGTATTGTTTTTTATCTAATGACCTTCTTATTTTTTTTTTTATTGGGGGTGGGGCCAAGAAATGCATGTCATGACGTTTACATGATATTTGTGAAAAAATTAATTAATGCTATATGTGAGTGTAACAGGAATCTAGAATAATAAAAGAAAGTGGGCGCTTAAGATGTAGATTCGGCAGGAATCTGGGCGCACAAGGAGAGTGGAAATTTCATCAATTAATTTTGCACATTTTCCGAATTATAACCGTTATTTGGTTTCTGTTGGACGTGGAATGGGTAGAAAAATGTTTGTAATGCAAAAGGTTTTATCATAATATGGGTCTAAATATAGCAACACGATGCAATTCATGCAAAATCATACTTATTTACAGCTGTTTTTAAATTATTTTATTGTCTCTGGGTCTTCTCTTCGCAAATTTGAAACGTGCAAAGATGACATATTTCAACATTAAAGATGTCGCTTTTTAAAAAAAGATGGAGAGATGACCCAGATATGACTAATTATGTACTTTTTCAAAATATTTTTGTGAGGATAAAAAACAAAGTCCATGGATATGACAACGTTGTTTCAAACACTACTTTAAACCGCATATTGTGAAGTCACGCATGGCTCAATGGTTTCGTACTGGATTAGTGAATACATACATGCGGTGTTTGGGGTTCAAATCCAACCGGTGACTCCTTTTTCATTTTATTTTTTTTAACTTTTTTGTTTTTAAATGTATGTTGATATAACATTATGTTGAATTATAGAATACCGGTATATTTTAATTTGCCGTTATTGATTTCTGCCGTATGAACACTATTTTCTGTTCTTATTACTAGTGTATTAAGATATACGATATAAATGATTAAAATATGTATGCATTAACATTTCCAATATAACTAGTTATCGGTTTACCCTCTCTTTGCCATTTTTAGAAAGCTTGTGAGTTTTTTTTAATAGCCGAAATAGACATGTACTTCAACTCACAACATGATATAGTTTGAGTAATTAATTTTGGTTCAAATCTGTACATAGCCTTTCGAGGTTATAGACATTTAAATAACTATTGATTCGTGTCGATGATTCCTGCAAACTTATAATCTTGTGCGCCCAATTTCTTTACCAGGGGTGTCAACATTTGCCTTTTTCACGAATATGTTCTTAAAAAAAAAAAACCCTTATATTCTTTGTCAGATGCAAAATGCTAAATATAGCCGAAGGAATAGGGCTCTTTACTAATCTTACATGTATTTAATTTCCTAATATATATAAATTACTTCCTTTAAAAAATTGGATACTACCCTTTGTTGATTATAACAAAGGCAAAGGTCCGATCCAAAAATATAATTAGGGAAATGAAGGATCGAAGACCAGAACTATTTATAATAATTAGCATAACTTACACATGTGTCATAGTGCAAATAAAATATAGCAATAATATGGCTTGCGGGTATCGTTATAATTAAATTGTGAAGAATATTTGATTTTAAATTGGTTTAAGTTTTCAGACGTGTATCATTGAAAAGATGTGCAAAAAGAGGACGTGTGAAATGTCCATTGTTTACTAGTACTTGATAATTTCAAACGGTCAAACACCTGAAGGTGTGAACCCTTCACACCTGCAGGATGGTGTGTGTATAGAAGCAAAGAAGCTAGATAATGATGTAAAAAGTGTGAAATCCGAATTCAAAAACCTAGAAACCAATGTGAGCTCCTTAGGAGAAGTGTTCGATTCAGTTAAGGAAACGGCAGAAGCAAATAGAACCGTAATAAACAACAACAGGAAAAGCTTAGAACAATACAGACAAGAACAACAACTTTCCGAAAATATTATGGCTGATAAAATGAAAAGAATGGAAGACGCTAATGAAAAGCTACAAAACTCAGTGACGGATCTCAAGGCGCGGTCCATGAGGGATAACCTCGTGTTCTCAGGAATCCCGGAACAAAGAGGGGAAGACACCGAGGCCCTGCTACAGGATTTCCTCCAGAAAAAATACAAGCTCGAGTACGAAATCTCTTTTGAACGTGTTCACAGAATGGGCAGATGGAACGAATTTAATGAACACCCACGAAATATTGTGGCCAAATTTACATATTACAAGGATAGGGAGTTCATCCGAACACATGCGGCACAGAAGCTGAAAGGATCAAATGTCTGGGTGAATGAACAATATCCCCCGGAAATTGAAGAAAGAAGAAAAAAGCTCTACCCTGTCATGCGTCAGGCCAAGAAAGAGAAAAAACGCGCAAAGCTGGTCCGCGATGTCCTGTACATTGAGGGAGAGATTTACACTCCACCTACGGAATCCGCCCGTCAAACTGCATCTACGCGACAGACTGGACCAAGCCATGCGAGTCAACAGACACCCCGAAGTGACCGACAGCCAAACAAAAGACAACGCCAAGGATCAACTCCTTCTGGTAAATAGGGACCCGCGGGAGAACGGACTGCGACGAGTGATCTTAAGTTTCTTTCCTTAAACGTATGTGGTGTAAAAAATAAGTTAAATTATCAAGAATTCACAGACTTTATTACGAATTATGATGTGGTAGGTTTCACTGAAACCAAAACCGACGACTGTGATAATATTCAAATACCAGGATATGTAACATTCATGAAAAACAGACGTAAACTTACTAATACCCGCTCTGGTGGAATCATCTTGGCGGTCAGGGATAACATTGTTAAGTATATAAAAATAATTAACACAGACTGTAAATATGTGTTTTGGTTTAAATTAGACAAAATGTTACTAAACTCCACTGACGACTTATTATGCGGCGTTGTTTACATACCGCCTGAAGGTAGTAGATATGCATCACCCGACTGTTTTATAGAAATAGAACAAGAGTTAATTAATATTACAAATGAATCTAAATGTTTTTGTCTTATGGGCGACTTTAATGCCAGAGTTGGTCATTTGAATGATTTCTTTATTTCTGATGATTTTCTAGCGCATCTAAATGGATGTACAGATATTTTTCAACCCGATATTGTTGAACGGGCATTGGTCTTTGAAAACTATAATATACCGCTTAAGAGAATTGTTCAAGATACCATTGTGAATAATTATGGATATAAGTTAATTGAATTTTGTAAAAATAATGAAGTCTACATTGTTAATAGCCGATTTGGCAGTGATAAAAATATAGGCGGGACAACTTGTAAAAACAGTAGTACTG
This sequence comes from Magallana ariakensis, assembly GCA_020458035.1. NCBI lineage: Eukaryota > Metazoa > Mollusca > Bivalvia > Ostreida > Ostreidae > Magallana > Magallana ariakensis. The sequence continues at coordinate 38,017,601 of CM035816.1, forward strand.
TGGACTATGTTCTAGCTACTACGAATGTATTTAGAATTTTACAGAACTTTGATGTCACTGATTTTTGCAATTTTTATTCAGATGTACACAATCCTATATCGTTTTCTTTTTCATATTGTAATAAGGAACCAACCCACAGTTGTATAGGTGAAAATCACCCAAGTGTAAAATTATGGTGTCCAGGTAAAGCGGACGACTTTTGTAACAATATCGATAGATCAGCTGTAATATCTATTGATAACAAATTACACGATTTGTCAATGCTTGGCGAGAACATTAGCCGAAGCCATATTACCAATATTACCAGAGAATTATGTGACGTTTTTTCCGGAGCAGCTAGAATAACATTTGGCTTAAAATATAATAAAAACTTTTCGTCGGATAATACAAATACAATGAACAAGAAACCATGGTTCAATGGAGAATGTAGAGCAGCAAGGAAGAACTTTCATTTGGCTAAACGTATTCATAAAAAATGTCAGTCATCTGAAAACAAAGACAACCTTAAAGAAATGAGTAAAAAATACAAGCACACAATAGATAAATGCATCAAAGGTTATAAAACGGATTTAACTAGAAAACTTAAGAACTTGCGCTCTACAAACTCCAAAGAATATTGGAAAATCTTAAATACATCAAAATCATCGAATAAGTGTGCTGTTGATATTAATAATATGTTTGATTACTTAAGAGGTATTAATGATTGTGAAAATGACGATGAACCCAATATAGAATATAGTGATTTTTTATCGAATGCTGAAATCGAAATGTCTGATGCTATTCTTAACAGTACCATAGGAGATGAAGAAATATTAGAAGCCGTAAAGAAACTCAAAAATAATAAAGCCGCTGGGTATGATGAGGTGCTTAATGAACACATTTCGGCAACAGTTTCTTTATTTCTACCTTTATATAACAAGTTGTTTAATATTATTTTTGACAATGGTTTTATTCCTGATGAATGGCTTGTAGGTATTGTGAAACCCATATATAAAAACAAAGGCGACCCAACACATCCTGAGAACTATAGACCGATTACATTATTAAGTTGCCTAGGAAAACTTTTTACTTGTATATTAAGCAATAGATTAGAGATATATGCATCAGAGATTGACGTTATCAGCGAAAGCCAGGCAGGTTTTAGAAAAAACTATTCAACTCTAGACCATATAATAACACTACAGTTTTTATCCCATACTCTTATGTCCATGAAGAAAAAACTTTTTTGTGCTTTTGTTGATTTTAAACAGGCATTCGACACTGTCTGGAGAAATGGTCTTTGGAGTAAGTTAATCAAAAATGGAATAAATGGGAAATGTTTTAATTATATCAAAAACATGTACATGGAAGTTAAGTCAAAAATTAGTATGAATGGCTTATCTTCCGAATTTTTCAGCTGTAATGTTGGAGTACGCCAAGGTGAAAATTTGTCGCCATTTTTATTTTCGTTATATATTAATGACTTAGAAAAATTCATGATTGATAAAAATATAATTGGGTTACAGAGTGTTACTAAACCTTTAGAGGATGAACTGTTTATGTATTTTAAACTATGTATTCTTTTTTATGCTGACGACACTGTAATTCTTGCTGAAACGCCTGATGATTTACAAAATGCTCTGAACGAGTTTCATTTATACTGTGAGCAATGGAAGTTAACGGTTAATATAAATAAGACAAAAATATTGGTATTTTCTAAAGGTCCAATGATAAAAAGGGAATTTTACTTTAGAAATGAAATCATTGAAAATGTGAAAGAGTTTAAATACCTTGGAATTGTTTTTTCACGTTCAGGGTCTTTCAGAAAAGCAAAAACACATCTCTGTGAACAGGCACAGAAGGCTATGTATGGGGTCATTAGGAAAATAAGGCAATTTAATTTACCTGTCGAGTGTCAGTTAGACCTTTTCGATAAAGTAGTAATGCCGGTATTATTATACGGATGTGAAGTATGGGGCTTTGAAAATATAGAAACTATAGAACGTATTCATTTGAAATTTTTGAAACATATACTGAATTTAAAAAGCTGTACCCCATCATACATGGTTTATGGAGAAACCGGAAGGTTTCCGTTATCTGTTAATATATATACTAGAATGGTTTCATACTGGGCAAAATTGTTCACCGGGCCAGAAAATAAAATTGTTCATATACTTTACAAATACTTATTGAATCAATATAATAATGACTTTTCTAAAAACCCATGGATTGATTGTATACATTCTATTTTTAATAAGTGTGGTTTTTCAAACATTTGGAATGAACAATGTACTGTAAATGTTAATTGGATTACAAATGCTGTCAAGCAAAGGCTTAAAGACCAGTTTGTGCAGAAATGGTCGGCTGATATTGCAAATTCTTCAAAAGGTCATATATATAGAACTTTCAAATTTATTTTTGGATATGAAAAATATTTGAGTATTCTGCCATCAAAACTTCGAAAAATTCTTGTTAAATTCCGTACGTCGAATCACCGACTTCCTGTAGAAACTGGTAGATGGTTAGGCATTCCTCTTAATGAAAGATGTTGCACATTATGTAATAAAAATCAAATAGCCGATGAAATGCACTTTATATTAGAATGTAATGCTCTTTCATGTATTAGACAAAAATACTTGGAACCTAGATTTTGTGTAAGACCAAACACTTTTAAATTTTGTGAATTATTGTCTACTTTAAAACTTAAAAAACTCAAAAAACTCTGTTTATTTATAAATGAAATTTTTGAATCAGTCTGTCCTCCTTGAACATTTGTACTTTTTTCTCATATTTTTTTTTCTCTCTAATTTGTACTGTCCATGTACCTCTGACTCTATACATACATTTGTAAATATTTATATATATATATATGTGTACCTCATGTACCGTCATGTTGACGGTTTGAGTGAAAATAAATTGAATTGAATTGAATTATATGACACCTGGTTCAAGCTATTGTTTAATTAATGACACCAATTAATAGCTTCATTTCCTGTTTATATATTAAGGTCGCCCTGCAAAATTAAAGTTAAATGAAAAAACAGTTTTAAGTGTAATAAATATTGTAATTTATTTGTGTTGACCAAGCTGTATGTATTTTCACTTACACTCTGTGCTGGATATTTACGAACTCACTTCGGGTAAGTACTCCTTTAAGCGAATTACAATATAATACCACTTATTTTGTAACAAAATACTCGAAATTGAAAAGTATACCCCGGACCTTTTATGTTAGGCGGATCTTTTCTTATACGGGCCGGACCCTTTTAGAGCAAAGGCGGACCTTAAATGTTAACATTAAAGGTCCGCTCCAGACCATTTTACGGGGCGGACCTTTAATTATACGACACTGGTCGGGTCAAAGGGAAATAACTCTAAAATAAACAAGCAAAAACCACCACAATGTATATGGCTGCCAGAAGTTCTTTCCAGCCATTTAAATTTTTGTTGCATTGTTGCATTAAGGACTTGTCATACTATTCTGTTGTCTATAATTAGATCAAAGTGCATTCATTCCGCCTCTATTCGTGAGGACAGCATATAGCAGTTGATAACTATAGAAATATCGACCTCATCTTACTGCATAAGTGAAATAAATCAATTTTCCAGAATAAAAGTGTTTCGGAATAAAAGTGTAGGAACGATGGAATTGGAATATCATGGCACAGTTTTGGTTCTACTACTGAGAACTTACTCTTTCTGGCTCATGACGTCGACCTCCTGGTCTTTAGGTAAGTTCTGACCTAAAAAGTTGTTGTAAAAATGTTTACTCCATTTTCCCTATCTGCATTAAAAAGGAAACGAAACCTTAGCAGACAGAAACATTTCGCTTAAAAGTTTTGTTTACAAGAGTCAATTTTCTATCATTTAAAATCCAATGGAGGTAACTTAGGAAGTATAATAGTTCACTGCTAAATCTATTTGCGGTATTATGGTGTTTTATGTATATATAATTTGCATTTCATATAAATGTGAAAGTGTAAATATCAACAACATCTGTTCATGAATTTAAAATCGGTTCTGTTAAATGATGTTTTTGAAGCATCGTTAAGGAAAAAACTATTTGGGCATATTTCCTGTTATGTAGCAATCGGATTTAAAATAAAAGGGAAAGTGTTAATCGTATTTTCAGAAAATATACTAATTGACTTAATCTGAAACCTTCCGCATTTACAAATTTTGCAACAAGGAAATCGGGTGGATTTTGATGTAGATCTAGCAATTCATTTGAAGAAAAGCAAATGAATATTTTTCTCTTTTGTTATTATATTCGATACAGATTTACGTTGTTATAAATGCAATCATATGGAATCCAGCAGTTTTTATGCATCACTGGTGAAATTGCCTACTGATCTACTATGTACAAAGGAGAACTATGAGCAATTAGAAAATGCGACGATTGTGTCATGCCCAGAAAAGTCTAATGGTCATGATGGGAAAAGGTTCATGTGTGGGTATATGAGAGGGAATCTAACGGCAAAGATCCAAACAGAAACGTGTGCGTATTTTTAATTTTCCTATCATCTTCAGCACGTAGTATGTTTTAAAACAAACTATTTGAAAAAAAGACAAATGACTTAAAACAGAATACTGAATTTTGTTTATCGTTTGATACTGAAATTTGCTTTTCATTTTATGCATACGCAGTTGGAAGTGTCAATGTTCAGGGCAGTATTTTCTATCGAGATTGCATCCTGGTGGACGCAAACTTGATTGGGGGGTGTCAGCAGAACGTCATAGGACCGATGGAGAAAGCTGCGCTACAGGAACTTGGGCTAAGTAACGCTAATGTAACGATTCCTAACTTCCAGGGTTCTACCTGTATTTCAGCACCCCTCAGTGATTCACGGGAATTGTCAACAGGTAGGCCGTTTTAATAGACAAAATAATTTACGAGCCCAGAATTCACTAGACAGAATCCAAATTAAGGATGAATATTTTGAAAGCCAATTTTTCGTTCAATATTTTTAAACGAAGTGTGTTTTTTTCTTGTTAAAATTTAAAATCGATATATCGACTTGGATAGTGTGAAGTTGCTTTGTTTGAAATAAGCGCTTGACTGAATATGTTAGCGTTTATGCATTTTGTGTATTCTTTTTTGGTATTTTATTCGCACATGTATGCACAAATAAAATAAAAGTTGATATTCTGAACCGTGAGAACTTCCACATGTTCCAGCAAAATGTAAATAGCGTATCACTGAATAGTGTTTTTGAAGAGATCTGTTTATATTGAGCGTGCTCATACTCAGAGTTAAACACGAGAATTTGAATAAAACAACAGCAGAAAAGATACATGCAATCGAAACTATCTATTTTTGTCATGATTTAAGTAAAAAGAAAAAAAATATTTACTACATGATAAAATCGATCCAGCGACCGCAACATCAAAAAGACCTATGCCTTACCACTAGGTACATCTTCGAAAAGGAGTATGTTGTTTTTTTCTGTTGCAGAATATCAGATCGGTAATGAAGCGACCCCTGTCAACCGTAATCCAACATCCGGGTCGGACACAGTGACTGTCAACCTTCAATCAAGACATGTTGTCATAACTATACTGCTCTATATGTTTATTAAGTCATATCAAGATAGGTAGATGGATGGATGGATGGATGGATGTGTAAATGATCACTGACTTACACAAAACACAATATTATTTTTTATTAATTTTTTATTACAGTAATTTTAATTCAATTGCTTGAAAGAGATGCAAGTTGAACAAAATGTGTGAAAGAATGCTTTGCTTAAATCACCGATTATATGTCAATTAGATCTTGTGTTTTTTCTGGGCCAAACTTTACTTTTTGAAATGTTTTGAATCAATTTCATTAATCTTTTTCGTAAATACTTTATTGATATTGCACTCTCATTACTACACATTAATAAATGTCATGAGATAGTGTCTTTGTGTCTTTGATTACAATCTTCTGTTTCATTCATTAAATTCTTGTAATAACCACAATTAACTGTTATCATTTCTGTGCTCAAGTTTTAAAGCAAATCACAAAAATTTAAATTAAATGAATGGAGTAGATTATGCAGAGAGCTGAACCCCCCCCTCCCCCCAGTAAAACATGGCATATTAATTTGACTCCAAGCACCTGCTAGCGCTGAAACCAATTCAACTAGAGCTAATATACCTGTCGACATACAAAATGTAGGTTTATCATTAGATCTGATAAATAATATTATAATAGCTCCATATACCTGTGTGTTTGAAGAAGTTTGGCTTAGCTTGCAGCAATTATACATTTAGTAGCCCCCTCATTTCCAACTGTCTGTTATATGGTAGTTAATGACGCAGGAGCCATCACTCTCTATTCAGCATACCTCGGAAACAAGAGTTTGGGTGCATGTGAATGAAAAATGACAATAACAAACTGTCAACCATCTCAAAAACCCATAATTTAATGCGAAATTCAAATTCAAAGCAGAGCAACACGAACCTCTAAATAGATAGAGGTGGGATCAGGTGCGTAGGTGGAGTTCGCATCCCCTGCCGACCGGTCGCACCCGCCGTGTGCTCATTGTGAAGATCATAAAAAACGGAAGAAACCGTATCAGTTAGGTGTATAAATAATGGTCTTACAAGTTTGAAAAACGTCAGTCAGCATGTGTCCTAATGACACAATGGATCATTATTAACAAAATGTGCTAATATTGCTGCATGTCTACACAACAACCGAGATCAGGCAATCACTAATTTTTTTTTCATGGATAAGTTATAATAATCTTTATAACATTTATAATACAATGATACATTTTGGACAATGACATCAAGATTTTTCCAATTTTCTTCCAAATATATGCATACAACGCACATACACATCCCATTATGATAAAAAGAGGGGCATTTTCTACCGAAATAAAGAATTTCGTATGGGAATTAAAATCCTTTAAAAGCCTTAAACACCAAACATGCCGTAACATCAATGGCTGTGTCTTTGGTCCACAGAGAGCAAAACTAAAATATTATTTGATTGTTAACAAACTGAATAATGCATCATTTTACCCAAAGGACTTCATTGTCTACTAGATGAAGTCCTGAGCTTGCGTTGAAATATTAATTCAATTCAATTTAGATTTAATGGGTACAGTACTAAGATAAATTGATAATTTGATATCGAATGGGTGGGGAGGGGGGAGGGGCTCGTTCTGTGTTTCAGTTAGTCTGTTAAACATCTGTCCCACGATCATTAAAAACATCAGGGCAGAGCAATGCACTATTTTTTTCAGGAGTTATTAACCAGACAATTAACCAGACAAAATTCATAATTTTAAAATAAGATTCAAAATTTGTACGGGTATATTCACTCCCACAAACTGCTCTACATGCATTAATGCACAAACTTATTAAGACCTTGAACTTAACGCTTGCATGCGTGTATGTTATGTAAATCTATTGCAACTAACAACCGGATGGCTGAGATGATGGATCTTCATTATTAGAGAGTAAAAATCGCTGAAGATTTCTCGCTTTCATCCGGAGCTTGTGAAACGTTGTAAGTTACATATCAAATGTTATCAACCTATTCTTATATAAAACAGAACTTGTACATGTACGTGTATTTTCAGTGTTTCGATTCACACCTACACATGTGAACATATGTTTGAATTACCATTTCTTTCACCCGGTTTTGATTTTAAAAATGTATAAAACCGTTTGAATTCAACATTCTGCTACCTAGTAAAATTTGTGGTATACAGTTTCACTATTATATTCAAGGAGGCTGGATGTCAAGGTAACTAAGTTACTCATCAGATCTACCTTAAAACTAAAGATCCTTTAATAACAATAAACTGCTATATTTACATTCCACATGTTCTTTGTATGTAAAGTGTGTGGAAAGCTACTGTAGTTATGTGTGTGTTAATTTGTTTTAACTGCAGTAGCTTTCCACACACTTTACATGCAAAAAATATGGCGAATGTAAATTTAGGCCTAACACTGTAACACACACAAGGTACTGTACTGTAAGGTTAAAACGCCTTGTAAAATGCAATGTCACAAGCGAAAACCAAAGTTAACGCTTGTGGCTGTTACAGTGGCTCTTCCATTTATATTAATTTACCCTTAGGATAAAATATGATGTTTAAGGTATAAATCACATTTGCAGACAAGGCAGGAAGTTAAAAATATGTAAATATAAGCATTAAATCATTATTTTTTGAAAGATAAAGTCTCATAACTGCAGCGGTGTGTGCAAACAAATTTTCATAACACGCTTACACGCGTGACTCAATTTGTATGTACACACCGCTGCAGTAATTAGACTGGGGGTGCTTTCCATTTAACCGACATCGCCGGTGTTGCCTTCGTCGCCGATTGCTGGAACGCGCGTCGCCGGCGACCGATTGTGGCAACGCAATATACCGTTGCCGGTTAGGAAACAATATTGCGTCGAGGTTATTATATTCAATCTACAAAACAGGGATTTCTGAAACTACAATTTGTCCTTCTTTATTTAAATAAAAATGTAAATTCAAATTTTATGCAAAAATAAATAATTTCTCATCTTTAATAATTGACTCTTTTTTATCTTTTAATTAAATCAAAAGGAATGTTTTTTATTTTTGCCCAGATTATCCGATATAACCTGGTTTGAGGCAGTGCACGCTTTTTTTTTCGCGGATTATAAAGCGCGCACTGCCTTAGACCAGGTTATATCGGATAATCTGGGCAAAAATTAAAATCATAATCCTAAATGATTCCAGAGTGTCTTTATGGTGCCAGAACCATTATGACGTCATAATTGATTTGATGAATCTTTTTCAGTATCTAACGGCTTTGAAGAAAAAAACCCCAATTTTTTGACATTCTATATTTAATCACGGGAAAAGTAATCCCGGTACATATTATTATAATATTCAATTTGACATCATTTTAAAGAGGAGGTCAATAACTTGTTTAATGCCGTTTTTGGAGAGACTGTAGGCATTCTAGATATATTTCATTAGTAAAAAATGGACAAAACTCCGAGATTTGTTACTTTTATCCTTCATATTTCATAGAAAATGGTTGTTTAAAACACGAATTCTTATTGTATTTACTAAACATTTAAGACACGGTACACCCTATGAAACAAAGGTTTTGTTATGAAGCATCATTGAAAGAATTTATATCTTCAATTTCATAAACCTGTATGCATCTTTCATTTACTAGATCTTGACCTTAAGTAACGAGGAGAACGATCAAATATATTTTGCCTTTGACTTCTTTTTTTCTTTCTTATATCGTTATACAGTCAACTGAATGTAGTATTCAAATGCCCACGATCATTCAGAACTCCGTACATGAAGATTTAAACACTGAAACTTTATTCCATAGATTTTTCTCGGGCACGGTGTGTGAACTTTTAACTCAGAACCGTTTAGCATTTAACACCGGATTTAACATTTAACATCAGTATATTCATAAGTGATAAAGAGTAACAGCTGCGCTTGGACCTGCTAAACTCACGTCTGAACGCTCCTGTTGCGTAAAAAGTATATTCAGTCTGAAGAAGGGAACATCAATAAGGTATTTTTATCTATTTAGTATTCACGTTAAATGTTATGTATGGAGCTCTGGTTCTGCTCATATCAAATCGTTTTATTCGACTCTGGGTTGCTTAAAAAAGTATCTGTCTTACTCGTCAATGAAGCGTGTATTAGTTATGGTTAATACGACTTTGTTGTGGTGTGCAAAATATGTGTACGGCATCGTTTAAAGTTCCTACTCAGAAAGGCATCTATACAATGTAGTTGAGTACTTTAATGCATGGCAATCCTATTAGTTAAATGTTGACTATTAATATTATATCAAGCATATGGTGATATTCTAGAACATTGCTTCATTAATTGCTCGCCTGCCAAATTTCGTTTGTGGAAAGAAACCTGGTGTGTTGATACTATAGAGTTTGATTATATTACAGATTACATGTTTTATATTTCGTACCAATGAATGTATATGTTAATCATTCGTTTTGTCAAAATATCTAAAATAAAACTAAACTTCCAATGAGTCAGAGATTGGATACTACATTGCAGATCGTTTTATGTTAAAATTTTACAGAAACTAAATATACCAACGTTCTAGAACTTGACCTGAATAATATATTTTAGTAGTCTTTTTGTCATTATTTTTAGGAGGAAGGGGTGGTCATGTTCTAGAATTTGACCTCAGGCTGTTTTATTTATCTTGATCGATGTTATAAACTTTCAGAAACGTTTATTATTTTCCAGTTTTATACAAACTAAAGTCTATGCTTGCTCGGAATCTTTAAAAGCAACTGGTGACAAGCGTTTCGGTAACAACCATGGAAAAATCTGTTCGACCGGAATACGATGGAACCCCAGGAAAAAGCGTTATAGACAAAAAAGGAGCCTTTCAGAGATCCCAGACGGCCTTCCGAAACTGGGTGACAGGTATATACATGTAAAATAACCTAATACTAAAATAAAATAAACCACAGTCCGTAAATATTAACATAAATTCTTACGTATGTATGTAGATATATAGAGATATGCATTACTGGTATCTATCTGCAAGGGCATTAAAGTGCTTGTATAATAATTATCCAGAATCATTGTAATGTGCATCTCTTTTTGAAATCAATAGCTGACGGGTCGTCTGGTTTCAAAGCACAGCCTGGTCGCTACCATCTCTACGTTTCTTTGGCCTGTCCATGGGCTCACCGGACGCTGATCCTCCGGAAGTTAAAGGGGTTAGATGATGTCATATCCGTTAACGTAGTTGATTGGCTGTTAAACTTTGAGACTGGATGGGAGTTCAACGAAAAGGTTGACATTTGTTGCACTAGATATCATTTTTTTTTAAATGCAAGAAGCTCAACATATAATCATGTATAAATCCTGTATTAATTTGGACTTTTGTAAAATTTTAATTGTTTATATTTCTTCAGAAAGATGGATGTACTCCTGATACTGTCAATAGCGTCAAATACTTAAAAGAGGTTTACAAGAAAGTTGATCCAGGTGTGATATTAAACGATTAAATTTAAATATGTAAAGTGATATTGTCGATAGTAATCTTTGCAGTTGTTATTCCAAAAAATTCAATAATAGTTAATCATGCAATTGGGCATAATTTAATGCTAGATTTCAAATTACACACAAGTCATAATTGATATTCAATCTAATTAAAATTAGACTACCGCTTCTCAAACGGTTTGAGAAGCGGTAACGGAGAATGTCTAATTTCAATTAGATTTAACTGATATTAGTACCTTTATCAAAATAATGTTCTAAATGAATGTATTATAAAAGGATTTTTCTCACATATACATGTAATGTCTTGTTATAATGATAAATCAGATATCGTTCACAGATTACAATAAAAGTGTAACAGTTCCTGTATTGTGGGACAAACAGAAGAAGACGATCGTCAACAACGAATCAAGCGAAATCATCAGAATGCTCAACTCCGAATTCAACGACTTCTGTAAAACCGAAGAACAAAAACAATTGGATTTTTATCCTGAGAATCTGAGAAAATCTATTGATGACATAAACGAGTGGATATACCCGTAAGTTTCAATGCAGATGTACAATACGTACCGCTTTTAAATTGTTTGGATACTGAACGTTGTGCAAAATTACTAAATTGTAGCGAATGAAGTATAATTATTGCCTGCCGTTTTAATTCGCAATGCTTCCCATACATGTACGTGTGATTGCCCAAAGCACATACATACATACATACATACATGGCACATTTACTCTTAAAGGATGCGCGGTATATTTTAATCGAATTGTGAACGAGTTTTTGTTTGAAATGTGATTGTCGTCTGCTGTTCTTTTTTTTCAAGGAACATAAACAATGGGGTATACAGGGCTGGATTTGCCAGGTCACAAGAGGCTTACGACGAAGCGGTGATCGGCCTGTTTGGTGCTCTGGATAAGGTAGTATTGCAACATTTAATCAAAACAATTTTTGGTATATATAACCGTAGAAAATCTATATGAATTCGTGTGATAATTCTTGTCTATGTTTAAAACAGGTGGAGTCCATTTTGTCCAAGCAGCGATATCTGGTCGGATCCAGTTTAACGGAGGCCGACATCCGGTTGTTCGTCACATTGGTCCGGTTTGATGCAGTATACGAGCAACATTTCAAAGTATGCACGGTTTGATACACACAATAACGCAAGCGAATTGAAACATTTTTAAGATTGGTGTATAATGATTGCTGCAGTTAGTTTAACTAATTGCAGGGCCTAGCGTAATACATGTAGTTATAATAATAATAAGTATATAATACTTATTTTAACAAAAGAAGTCACTTGTTGATTTATTCATTAAACGTTTTTTTTTCACTGACCAGTGTAACAAGAAGAGGATACTTGACTATCCTAACATATGGCCGTATTTAAGGGATATTTACCAAATGCCAGGAATCGCTGAAACAGTCAATATGGAACATATAAGGAAGCATTACATGGTAAGAACCTATTAATAAGTATTTCTGTATGTAGTACATGGTAAGGACCTATTAATAAGTATTGCTGTATGTAGTACATGGTAAGGACCTATTAATAAGTATTGCTGTATGTAGTACATGGTAAGGACCTATTAATAAGTATTGCTGTATGTAGTACATGGTACGGACCTATTAATAAGTATTGCTGTATGTAGTACATGGTAAGGACCTATTAATAAGTATTGCTGTATGTAGTACATGGTAAGAACCTATTAATAAGTATTGCTGTATGTATTACATGGTAAGAACCTATTAATAAGTATTGCTGTATGTATTACATGGTAAGGACCTTTTAATGGGCCTATTAATAAGTATTGTTGTATGTAGTACATGGTACGGACCTATTAATAAGTATTGCTGTATGTAGTACATGGTAAGAACCTATTAATAAGTATTGCTGTATGTAGTACATGGTAAGGACCTATTAATAAGTATTGCTGTATGTAGTACATGGTAAGGACCTATTAATAAGTATTGCTGTATGTAGTACATGGTACGGACCTATTAATAAGTATTGCTGTATGTAGTACATGGTAAGGACCTATTAATAAGTATTGCTGTATGTAGTACATGGTAAGGATCTATTAATAAGTATTGCTGTATGTAGTACATGGTAAGAACCTATTAATAAGTATTGCTGTATGTATTACATGGTAAGGACCTTTTAATGGGCCTATTAATAAGTATTGTTGTATGTAGTACATGGTACGGACCTATTAATAAGTATTGCTGTATGTAGTACATGGTAAGGACCTATTAATAAGTATTGCTGTATGTAGTACATGGTACGGACCTATTAATAAGTATTGCTGTATGTAGTACATGGTAAGGACCTATTAATAAGTATTGCTGTATGTAGTACATGGTAAGGATCTATTAATAAGTATTGCTGTATGTAGTACATGGTAAGAACCTATTAATAAGTATTGCTGTATGTATTACATGGTAAGGACCTTTTAATGGGCCTATTAATAAGTATTGTTGTATGTAGTACATGGTACGGACCTATTAATAAGTATTGCTGTATGTAGTACATGGTAAGGACCTATTAATAAGTATTGCTGTATGTAGTACATGGTACGGACCTATTAATAAGTATTGCTGTATGTAGTACATGGTACGGACCTATTAATAAGTATTGCTGTATGTAGTACATGGTAAGGACCTATTAATAAGTATTGCTGTATGTAGTACATGGTAAGGATCTATTAATAAGTATTGCTGTATGTAGTACATGGTAAGAACCTATTAATAAGTATTGCTGTATGTATTACATGGTAAGGACCTTTTAATGGGCCTATTAATAAGTATTGTTGTATGTAGTACATGGTACGGACCTATTAATAAGTATTGCTGTATGTAGTACATGGTAAGAACCTATTAATAAGTATTGCTGTATGTAGTACATGGTACGGACCTATTAATAAGTATTGCTGTATGTAGTACATGGTAAGGACCTATTAATAAGTATTGCTGTATGTAGTACATGGTAAGGACCTATTAATAAGTATTGCTGTATGTAGTACATGGTAAGGACCTATTAATAAGTATTGCTGTATGTAGTACATGGTAAGGAACTATTAATAAGTATTGCTGTATGTAGTACATGGTAAGAACCTATTAATAAGTATTGTTGTATGTATTACATGGTAAGGATCTATTAATAAGTATTGCTGTATGTAGTACATGGTAAGGACCTATTAATAAGTATTGCTGTATGTATTACATGGTAAGGACCTTTTGATGGGCCTATTAATAGTGGTTATATGGTAAGGACCTATTAATAAGTATTGCTGTATGTATATGTATTACATGGTAAGGACCTATTGATGGGCCTGTTGATAAGTATTGCTGTATGTAGTACATGGTAAGGACTTATAATTTATAATCATTGGTATATGTTGACACATGGTATATAATGCTCAGTTAAAGAGCAAACTGCATGAAAAGTGTGGAGGAGTACTCGTTTGCCAAAGTAGCATTTCGGCTGGGTTTTTTTTATTCTTGATAGACTCTAATGTTAAGATATTAATACTGTCATGATAACATTTGCATGCAACCACGTGTCTGGTAAGGAGTCTAATTTCAATGAATCAGAAAGATCTTTTTAAAACAGTCTAAGCAAAACCACCTGTTTTCAAGGTGATAAAAAAAAATCTACATGTACGTATATTTATTTGTTAAATACGGTAGTCTCAAACTGTCTAATTTCTTTTATGTACATTTGATAAGTTGAATGAAAGGTTTGAATCAATCTTTTTCTTCTACTCTCTGAATAACAGACTATATATGATTGGATTTGGTTGTTTTTACAGATGAGTCACCGCTCAATCAACCAGTACGGAATAGTGTGTATAGGACCCGACCTCGACTTCATGGCTCCACATGGGAGAGACAAAAAATACTGACTCGGCGAAAAACTTAATATATATACCAAGTGGAATCCTATGAGATTAATGTAGTGACTTACAAAATGACTTGCAATGTATTTAATTTTATTTTCATGATATTATGCATGTATATAAGCATTTATGTCTGATATTACTCCAATACCGGTGTTTTCACTTGTGCCTGCATGTATATGCAATTGCGCTTTTAAAAATAAAACATTATTATTATTACTTCGTTGTTTTGATTTGGACGACTTTCTTTGCATCTAATGATTATCAATGTATAAAAATCCGAGATCTACAATCAGTTTTCTTTCTATTGTGACACCCGTTTACAATATTCTTTCCAGTATTTCGAATTTTTGTCTAAGATCATCTTTAAAGCAATATTTTAAATTATGATTTTGAACGATACTATGTCTTGCATCCTTTTTATCAATAACCTAACATAGCAAATCTCGTACGACGTTTGAGTTCTCGCGAGAGTACAGATGGATCATCCGTTTCTGGTGCTTTTCCTAACCCTTTCTCCACAAATACGTTCTTTATTGTCTAAAAGTAAAAAGAACGTGCGGAATTGTCACTTTCTCTGTTTAAAAACATTGTACAGATTTTAAAATGTAAAAGAGGCACGCATGTTAAAATATCGAGACTTACCTGTAGATAATCCCTCGCTCTGTCCCCATTAATAGCCCGGATCCTTGCGTATTCCTGTGAGCTGAAATCTTCCGGACGAATGTCATCTATGACCAGCTTTCTTTGGTCCGGGGGAAGTCGTTCAAGTTTGTGAAGAATTCTTCTCACTTCGTAATTGTCCGGTACAAAAAAACTACATAAGATAATCTTTCAAAATCATTTAATTTTCTAACACTACATGAATGCTCCTCGGAGTATGTTTATAATCAGTTATTATAAGAATTATAGTCGTACAATCATGCATTACATAATTTGCACATGTACGTACATGATTTCAAACCTTCTACACATAAGCTCTATATATAAATATTACATTGAGCAGTTGATTTCATTAAAAGTTTTAGAAAAGAATGTTAAACAGCATTTCTTTAACATGACATTATAAACTGCAATCGTACTAACGTCTGTTGAAACATGAAAAAGTTATAATTAGGTACAAAATCCTTATAATTTTATGATAACCCATACTATGGCATGTCAAACGTTGCAATATTCGATCTTTTCCATTTGTATTGTATACATAATCATATGTATTCTATAATTTTCTATTTGTATTCTATAATTTACCATTCGTATTCTATAATTTTCAATTTGTATTGTATAATTTCTTATTTGTGTTCTATAACTTTAAATTTACATTGTATACATTTCGTTTGTATTGTACAATTTTTCATTTGTATTGTATATTTTCTATGTGTATTCATAATTTTCCATTTGCATTGTATAAATTTCATTTGTATTGTATAATCTCTTATTTGTATTCTATAATTTTCCATTTGTATTCTATAATTTTCCATTTGTATTCTTTATTTTTTTAGGTCACCTGAGTAAACTCAGGTGACCTATTGCTATCTGTTTTCGTCCGTCGTCGTGCGTCGTGCGTTAACAATTTACATTTTTAAATTCTTCTGAAAAACTACAAGGTTAATTGTTCCCATTTTTGGTGTGAAGCATCTCTATGGTAAGAGGAATGTAAATTGTGAAATTGGTGGCTCTACCACCCCCAGGGTGCCACAGGTGGGGCCAAATATGCAAAAAAACAGCCAAATTTTCAAAAATCTTCTTCTCTACTCCCACACATGTGAGGAAAAAACTGATTGCATGGTTATGATGTCCATGAAGCCCTCTACCAAAATTGTGAAATTCATGGCCCCTGGATCAGGGGTTCAGGCTCTAGGGTGGGGCCTATATGGTCATATAGTAAAAATGTATTAAATCTTAGAAAATCTTCTTCTCTACTCCCATAGATATTTGTTAAAAACTAAATGCATGGATATGATGTCCATAAAGCCCTCTACCAAAATTGTGAAATTCATGGCCCCTGGGTCAGGGGTTCAGGCTCTAGGGTGGGGCCAATATTGTCATATAGTAAAAATGTATTAAATCTTAGAAAATCTTCTTCTCTACTCCCATAAATATTTGTTAAAAACTAAATGCATGGATATGATGTCCATGAAGCCCTCTACCAAAATTGTGAAATTTATGGTCTCTGGGTCAGGGGTTCAGGCTCAAGGGTGGGGCCAAAATGGTCATATAGTAAAAATGTATTAAATTTTAGAAAATCTTCATCTCTACTCCCATATATATTTGTGAAAAACTAATGGCCTGGATATGATGTACATGAAGTCTTCTACCTAAATTGTGAAATTTATTACCCCTGGGACAGGTGTTTAGGCACTAGGGTGGGGCCAATATGGCCATATAGTAATGTATTAAATCTTCTTCTCTACTCCTGTATATATTTGTGAAAAACTAAAGGCATGGATATGATGTCCTTGTGTTAAGTGGCATCAAATAGTATGTAGGTCATGAGTCCCGGGGATGGTCCTGTCCCTCCTCAAACAGGAAGTGCCAAAATATCTTGAAAACGGTTAATATCCCCACCCCTAAACCATATATATTCTTGTTTCATGTGTTAAGGGCCATCAAATGGTATGAAGGTCATGGGCCCTGGGGCTGGTCCTGACCCCCTCTCAAACAGGAAGTGCACAAATATCTTGAAAACGGTTGAGATCCCCACCCCTAAACCATATATATTCTTGTTCCTTGTGTTAAGAGCCATCAAATGGTATGTAGGTCATGGGCCCTGGGGGTGGTCCTGACCCCCCTCAAACAGGAAGGGCCCAAATATCTTGAAAACGGTTGAGATCCCCACCCCTAAACCATATATATTCTTGTTCCTTGAGTTAAAGGGGCATGGTCACGATTTTGGTCAAAAATTATTTTCCGTATTTTAATGTTTCCAATGCTTTAGTAAGGCATTTTTAATAGGCAACCAAAATTTAAGTGTCATTCGTTGAGTTATAAGCGAGTTACAGAGCTTACAATTGTTTACTATGTAAACAAAGCTTTTGTTTACATTTTGAACGTTGGAGTGAAAACTCCAGTTTTAGACCGAAAATGAATGTGTTAAACGTTAAGATCTGTTTATATATGTTTAAAATGAATATGAAGATGGAAAAATCAGCTTGAAATAGAACTGTTACCGGTATATTGAACTATTGTAAACAAAAACAGGGCACGAGCCTTGTTTACATGACAAAGACTTTTGACCCCTGTATCTTGCTTATAACTTGACCACTGACTCTCAAATTTCATTTGATCATTGGAAATGAATTACTAAAGCATTGTAAAAAATAAAATCAAAAAATAGATTTTGACCAAAATCGTGACCATGCCTCTAAGGGCCATCAAATGGTATGTAGGTCATGGGCCCTGGGGGTGGTCCTGACCCCCTTCAAGCAGGAGGGCCCAAATATCTTGAAAATGATTAAGAACCCCACCTCTAAACCATATATATTCTTGTTCCTTGTGTCAAGGGGCATCAAATGGTATGTAGGTCATGGGCCCCGGGGATGGTCCTGACCCCCCTCAAACAGGAAGTGCACAAATAACTTGAAAACGGTTGAGATCCCCACCCCTAAACCATATATATTCATGTTCATTGTGTCAAGGGGCATCATATGGTATATAGGTCATGGGCCCTGGGGGTGGTCCTGACCCCCCTCAAACAGGTAGTGCCCGGATATCTTGAAAACGGTTAATATCCCCACCCCTAAACCATATATATTCTTGTTCCTTGGGTCATGTTAGTTCACCTGATATACAGTAAAGGACCCCTGGGAACATCATGAAACTTTGTGGGTCATCCCTACTCTATATGATAGCCTCGTTCGTTTGGGAGACTTTATAATAGCCCGATTATAATTACATCTTGTTCTCCCTTGCTTCTTCCGAATGGAGTTATCTACCTTTGCTTGTTCATATTTAGTAATTATACATTGAATATAATGTAATTAATATAAAGAAGTTGTATGATCAAAAGAGTTATGCAAGGCTTTTTATCATTTGAAACAAAAATAGTTTTTGAACTTTCAAAATAAACAAATAGACTTGTTAATAGTAAAGTAATAATTGGCTAACTAAAATCACTGATATAAAGGTAAAATGATTTTGGTATATATGCCAGATGGTGATTCTCAATGAATGTTGAATATTCAAAAACTGGAACAGGAGAAGTGAGTAACTCATGATGGCTTTTATCGATAAAGCTGGGATTTTTTTCGTTTGTTTAAATGCCCACAGGGAGAGTTTCTGTCTGCCCCGGGGTGATGGGGGATGGGAGGTTGTTTTAGATAAAACATGAATAATAGCCACCTTGTTATTATTATTAAATTATTTTCTATCAGAGTCTTGCACCTTTTCAATATCAGGTCATGCACTCTTTTATGATCTTTTAAGTTTTTCACTAAAATTATAGGTTTAATAGTCCTTTTTGAAAGATTTCAGGCAGGGAGGTGGTCGTCATTACAAATTAAAAAATTTTCTATTCCAGAATAAAACTTAATTAAATGCATATATGAGACTCCTTGACAAGTTTGTGTATGGGTTATGCTACTCAGGTCACCGTCAAGGCCTATTGGCCTCTTGTTATTATTTGTATTGTAAAATTTCCTGTTCATATTCTATTATTATACACATGAAAAATTATAGAATACAAATAAAAAATTATAGAATACAAATGGAAAATTATAGAATACAAATAAGAAATTATAGAATACAAATGAAATTTATACAATGCAAAGGGAAAATTATAGAATACAAATGAAAATTATAGAATACAAATGAAAAATTATAGAATACAAATTGAAAATTATAGAATACAAATAGAAAATTATAGAATACAAATGAAAATTTATACAATACAAATGGAAAAGATCGAATATTGCAACGTTTGATATGCCATAGTGTGATAACCATCTATTATTATCTACGAATACCTGTGCTAAATGAATAATAAGCTTACTTCGGATCTAGCTGGACTTGGTCCTCTCTCTGCCCGTCGCCTAAAGCGCTATTGGATAAGTTGTCTGTTCGGCGATAATTTCTTCGACGGGATTCTCTCGTACAAGAATTCCACACCTTTGTAAAAATTAGTCTAAATGTTGAGATCATTTCTTTTACCCATTGAAATCATAAAAGAGACTCTAAAATTGTCTTATTCCGAGAGTAGATTAGCAGATGATGAGATTCAGTAGCGGTGTTTCAGCAACAATCCGCAATGTGCTATTACAACTTTGAACACCATCTGAGCAAATCGAGAAAGTCTATAAATTACTGTCATTTTATAACTTACTTTGAAAAGGTAATGCGGATTATCAATACTACCTCGTTAGCACTTGAGTTGATTGGTATAATGGGCGTGTCCTTCGGTGGCCAATGAGATGGCGGTATATTTTGAACTGATGGATCAGGTTTAGTGCGTTTGTTTTCTCCTTTGAAATATTAAAAAAAAAAAACATGTCTAAGTTCTAAACAATTAACCAATCAAAGTTATGACGTTGCAAACACTGATCAGACTGAAAATTATAAAACAGATTCCTTTCATTAACTAAATTGACTTGCCATTGCCCTTTTTGCAGGCGGGGGTGCATCTTGCATTTAATAAATACATATTTGATTGCATTTAACGAGACCGAGTACAGTTTGAGTTTGCATTACTTTGCGCATCTTTCTATTTTCATGCAGCCCTTGATGCACAGTTATAACTTTCTTTTGTACTATGTTTTATACAAAATTGATATTATATGCAATGTTTAAATTATCATTTGAGAAATAGTGATTTTATGACCTTGATAAGGTTAGATGCTAAAATGGGGGCTGACGCGTCATACATGTAGTTTTCCGGTGTTGTAAACTTAGCATAAAGCCGAAGAAAAAAAAAGTATGATTCGCTCATTTATCCGAGAATGCGATAAATTTTTGAAAAGGAATTTACTGACATAGCTTTAAAAGTAACATACAAGCATTTTAAAAGTAATTTCGTAAAAAAAACCCCAATTTTTATATTAACTTGCCCATTTATTTAAGGAATGAATTCAAAATTTATTTAGTTTTTTTTTATCAGTTTACTCTTTATAAACCGCGAAGCGGTTTATAAAAAAGCGTAAACTGTTCCAAACCATTTTATATCGTATAAAACTAATAAATGTTGAATTCATTGCTTATAATTTAATTTTTTGCTATTAACTGTAGATAAAAACGGTCATTTGACCCTTAAAATGACATCAAATTGTACAAAATTCAAACGTAACGTCAGGCGGTTTGATACGTTTTTTGACGTTAGTGTTACTATGACGTAAGCAACATTCTTTATACGATATAAAATAATTTTTTAGCCAATCAGAAAGCGCGTTACAAACAAAATTGAATTATACCGCAATATGCCAATTTCTAGGGAGGGGTCGTTTATTAATACTATCCCTTGTCCAAACTACGACATAACGTGGTAAGTTATTTTGGTTTTTTTTTTAAATTTCATTATTTGGTGACTTTTACAGTCGGTTTCATATGAAAATTTAGCGCTTTTCCAACAAATTCCCACAGGGTCCAATAGTATATATATCTTTCGAAACGACACCCTAGGAAATTGGGGAGGTAAATAAATATTACTTTTATCTGAAATAGTTGATATTGAAGTAAACCTACATTGAATAATTTCATTAAAATATTTAGGATTAGAAATAATTATAGTCTGTCCCAAGTTATTGCTTCCATCACTTTTTGATGATTTAATTAAAATACACATACCTGTGAAAGAAATACAGTTGAAATTGATAAGAGGAAAAATATCCAAGATATCTTCATTGACACATTATCATTTTTCACTCATAAAAGGTCACAGGAACGAAAACAAATTTCTTACGGAGATTTATAATGGGAAATGTTTACATCTTTTCACCATTTGGAAATCACTCGGAATATCTCACACAATTTTTCAACATTATCATCCGGGCAATTTCATGGCTAATGCAATGCAAAATCCCCGTATAATTTCTATTTTGGGTTGTGTATTGAAACCTGAAGCGGTACAGGGGGCGTTTCAAAACAGATAATCTGAAGATTTTCATATAAGTGGATGAACGTAGTTTGAGCATAAAGGTATTTATGATTATAGATATATCAAGCGAAAAGTGGTGGAAGCAAAAACCGGGACAGAGTATATATAGACTCGGTCTCGTTGATAAGGAAAGCAATGAATTTTTATTGCAACTTGGAGGCAATAAACTAGCTACTGGCACTGTACCAGTTATCGGCTAAAATTTAACGTTTCCTTTTCGTATTTCCTTATTTCTTGATATTTTTTAATACAACTTGACATACTTTAAATGGTGAACTTCTTGTTTATGCACCTGTTACGTTAAATCATTTTTTAGAACCCAAAACATGTTGTTTGTGTGCTTTTTAGCACGCCCCGAACTTGCCGAGTTTTTACGATTTACTGTACCAGTTATCGGCTTCGCGATAATAACAAAGTAAAATCCCTGTACATGTTAATTTGATATTCTGCAAAATCTTATTTGAATTATGTCCCTTTTGGGGTCAGACTAAAGGTCGTAGGGGTTATGATACATAAACAAAACTAATAAAATTATTCATTTGTTATCATACGGTAATACTCGAAATCGTAGACTATTCAATGCATAATATTGTGCAACCAGGCGTTAAACTGCGCTATGAATTTTTTAGAATTTAGTAAATTCATTTTGTTTCTAAATGTTATATGTAGTGATATTATATGTGAAATCAAAGAAGGGATATGATAATGCATCAGAAAGGGGTTAAATTCTATTTTTAAACTTATTACGTCACTTCCCCCACTGCTGAAAGTGCAAAGATGTAAATCAGCGGTAAACAATGATCGTTTAAGCTCATGTTTAAAACATATTCAAGAAAGTTGTCAAACAAATTTACTTTTCTTTATTCAAATCAGACGACTGAATTAAAAAATCTCGGATAGTCGCGTACTATTAACCCGAACTCTCAGTTTAGCCGATAACTGGTCTTAGCCGATAACTGGTACAGTACCAGTATAGGTGAAGCAAACTTATTTGAAAGTTAGAGCTCATGTTGTATAATTAAAAATGTGTCATTTCAACATGTTCCTGATACAGTATATATAAATTATAATAGTCTAGCTTTTCGTACTTTCATATCGATACTTTATGTATCATGATTATTAAAGACACACACACAGGCGGGCATATACATACACATATTCATACATGTAATATTTACCTTTCTGTCTGTTTTTCGGAAGCGAATCAGAGTCAATGACGTTGGAATATTTCATTCGTGGCGGGATATCAAGACGACATCCATGGTCGTAAATCGAAGTTAGAAACATGACTTTTTCGTTTCTCGGAACGGACCGAGGCATGGTTTTGAAATCGTTAACGTCAACTGAATTGTGACGTCATTGTCGTTTTAACGTTGGCGGTTTTCTTATCCTAGGCTTATAGAAAGAGTTGAGCCTGAATATTTGTTTGAAAGCGCCAAGCTTTTATTATCCATTTCTTTTTAAAATTCAAACCTGCTTTAGGTGGGAATGGAACGCGTGACTATTTTCGCCAACAATTAATCTAAAATGAATTAGTTTACATTGTTTTGTCTTGGATTAAATTATCATTCCGTCATTGGATAAAAATAATGCGTCATAGATTGTTATCTTAATCTCGGTTTTATAGACAGCGGATGGCAAAATTTAAGCGGCAAATTAGCAGACGGAACAACTTTTTATTAATTACATTTCGTTCATAAGTATGTAAACATGTATGTGTCTAAATATGCAACGAAGTTCAGTCTTTGTGTCTTGACGTTAATAACCCGGAAACGTCAGTAACAAACTTAGTAGTATCACGAAGAAGTTTCATGTAAACATCAATAATGTCCACACTGGCATAAGGCTGTTCAGGCGTTCCATAGATCTGCCTTTACTTGAATATATTTTTTACAGTTCATTACGCCAATGATTGGCAAATTCAGTGACGCAACAAAAACTGCTTGGATATTTGCATAATGTTCGATGACCCACTAAAACATTTCGGCAATTTTCAAATTCAATGATGGATATCACAAAGTGATTTGATTTTGTTTTTTCTGCAATGGATTATCTTGAAAATCGACCTCAGTTGATCTTTCCATAGAACACGTGTCCAACAATTCCCACCACAGTATAGTGAAGAACAGCACCAATGATACATGGGAAATAAGCAATTCGAGAAAATCCCCGGATGGTGTCATTTATACCTCTATCATCACGTGAGAATTTAATATAATTTGGACTTAAAGCTACTAATGCTGATGATACAGCGTTTACTATTCTTGACACACTAGCTTTGCATATACCGTGAAGATCACCGGTAACGGTTTGAAAATTCCCATTGGCATAAAACTTGACTGCCACCATGATTTGCAGTGATGGGGAGGGGGAGGACATGAGACCTTCTAGTAGGGTGTTCCAAACGTACACTGAGCTCAGCACATAAATTCAAAATCAAATGACGTTAAAAATTATCCATGATATATAGCCTAAGGGTTTGTTTCTATCTCTAAATACCCGTTCTCTCCTTAAGAGCCTTCTGTGTTGAACCAAATTATAGGCTGCCGCCATGTTAAGTTTGGACTTAAGACATGTATTTGGTTGTCATAAGATTATGACAGATCTTAAGATAATCATAAGATATGACAGTTTTGTGAAACGGCTATGATGAAATCTTATGACAAAGTTTGGTCTTAAGGTAGATCTTAGTCATAAGATAGTTTTGTGAAACGGGCCCCTGGTCAGTTAAATATCTTTAAAGATATGAATTCGTTCAATGCTCCTTTTCTGCAATATAACTGAATACTCTTTAAGACAGAAAAAAATATTTCAGTTTATCAAAAATGTTGCAATATTATTCATTGATTACTCAGTATAATTTTGACAATTGATAATAACAATCACAATTAGTTCAAGTAAAAATGTTATAACCTATAATTACCGGTACATAACATTTTTTAAATCAGATATCACTTAGTTACGGATATACATGCATGTACAACATTTACATGTAAAATTTAATGCACACTCCAAAAAACTTATGTGTTAACTCTCTTACATACTTTTTAAAATAAATACATGTATTTGTTAATTTTACATTAAACACTCCTGTTCACAAAAACTCATCATTACATGTATCGTCTTACATGCATGCAAGCTCACTCATCCCAAAACAGTGACACGCAGTTTGAGGGATTACGGTAACTTTGACATCCCCCTCCCTTCCGAACACTTATCTATTAATATTTTTTTTTTAACAAAGCGAAATAAATAAACACTATCAAAAGCCATAATATAAGCTTAAAGTACTGTCTAGTATATGCATAAAAGAATTAAATTGATGTAAATAGTCAACACAATTTATAGGAGACAAAAAGCTTTCATCATTATGCTACATCATGACTAGATCATAAAATATAGAATACAGGTTTATGTAAATGAGAATCATCATATTAATAGTTATGATTTTCACAAAGTGCATAAGCTCATTATCATAACCTGTACATTATAATGTAAAATTAATACATATGTAAGTACTGGAGTTGTCAAATTAGTCCAGATTTATGAATTCTGTAAAATAAATAATGAGGCCTACATGTATAAGAAGGAACACATCAAAGTGCCTCAATAATAAGCAGAAAATAATACAAATAATGGTAAAGATTTAAAATCCAAAGTCTCCATCAATGTCATAGTCATAATCGTAGATGTCATCATCATATTCGTAGCCATTGTCCGAGTCTTGATCAGAGGGGGAGGTTCCGCTTTCTTCTGTGTCCTGGTCCGAGAACCTAAGGGTGACCTGGAGGGCTGAGGTGTAGGAGTCGTCATACCGGGAAAAAGACTCCAGTTCCTGAAGGTCGGATCTACTCATCTGTCCCGCAGTCACCAGAGATATGTTGTCAATGGGCGGCGGTTTGTGGATGACTGCCGACGGAAACAACTCGCTGATTTCTGTCATGGAGGTGGTGAAAGGAGCACCGTTACTCAGAAGAAATATGCCAGAGTCTGTGGCTGCTTGTATATGAAAGCCATAGGAATCTGTCTGAATGTCCATTTGGAGGCCCATGCTAGGTAGTTTTCTTAGAGATGTGATCCATTTGCAGCGAACTTCATCCATAACTAATGCTGGCTTTCCCGGGAGGAATATCAAGAGTGTTTCATCTCTAACACAAAGGGTGTAAGGTTTAGCAAATTCATCATAGGAAATTTCTGGTGGGGAAATTTCCCAAGAATTAAAGATTTTTGATCTAGAGTCAAACATTGCAAATCCGACTGATTTTTTAATGCAGAATTCTTCTGATGGCCCTGTTCTGTGTCGAAACCATAGGAAGATATAGCGGTCATTCTTAACAGCCATTCGAGCAAGAGATATAAATCTTGCTCCTGGGATTTGAAAGCATCTGTATTGAGAGTTATTCATGTTGCACAAAAACAAATTTCCAGTGCCTTCCTTGTTTCCAATAATGTAGAGATGAGGTCCACAAGCAACAATAGCAGGGGGTACAGATTTGTGATTGGTTAAAGTTGTTCGATAGCATGGATTGTAGAAGTCCCCAGTTTTAAAGGAATAAAGACTTGGTTGCCCCTTCAGAAGATCCAAAGCAAGAACATTGACCTTTAACATATCTGTCGGATATGGAAAACTTGAGCATAGATACAAGTACAAGTAATTTCCATGGGCAACCATACTGGAAACATTTTGCCTTGATGGTATAAAATGAATGAGTTTGTCGCCTAACATGTTGAAGTGACACCACTTCTGGTCCAAAATGCTGTAGACAAGCATTTTGAAATATTTCATCCCAGGATTACTGACTACTGCATATAGGACAGGGCTAACCCCATCACCATAGTTAATGGAACTGTGCAGGACATTTTCAAATCGATGACTCAGATGGCTACTAGATTCACTGTTTTTCTCACAGAGCGAGGACTGCATATGAGTTTTCTTCTTGATTTCAAAGCTGGCGATAGTGCTGGTGACTTCACATGAATCATAAAGACAAAGCTTGATGCATGATATCAGATCGTCAAAGTAAACAGCACGAGATGACTTCTCATGGTCTGTCCATCGTTTAACTAATCGTTTCAAATCATTGTAGTTTGTATTGTGAACAACTCTTGGTGTCTCAAGCAACCTGAATAAATTTTGTGGAGGTAGATCAATAATTTCATCATGAAAAATTAGATAGTCATGGAATCTTGATTCAATTATATTTCGGCATGCAGCAGCAACTTCTGGGAGATTGTGGTTTTCTGCTAGAAAGTTCACCCTCAAACAATTTGAGAGGTCTAGATTTCCCAAATCCAAGTAAAATTGACGACAGAAGTCTTTCACATCGTCCAGCAGGAGAAAATCTGTGATCTTTAAAACATCTTCAACATTGGAAATATTTAATGTTATTGCACCAGTGTAAAGATAATCCAAAACTAATCCAAATATATCTGGATCTTCTAGAATAAGTGATTCTGACAGGTTGATGAATTCGCATGTTTTTTCTCTCATTTCACACGTAAACATCGATAGAAAATATGGACTCCATAACGCCAGAATTGCTTTATGGGCACGAAACTCTTTCCCGTGTACACAAAGAACAACATCGCAGAGCTCTCCGGTCTCCCTCTGTCTCTGTAACGGCCTGATGATAAAATCCGTCGGATTACGCACAAATTGCTTGCGCTCTGCTCGCATGTAATGAGACATTGTAGTTTAAGACACTTATTCTTAACCATGGTTACAAGTACATGTTAGAAAGTTGTTAAGGAATAACATCTTTCTCTGCAAATGATAATGCAAATAAATTATCATTATTTATTATGCAGAAAATCGTTATTGATTGTTTTGACTGGAAATGCTACGGGGGTCCTATAAATGTGGTCGAAAACGTATGGCTTTATAATTCCCGGATATGCACCCAACAAATTAAAGCTAAGTTACATGTAATTAAAACAGCGGCGTCGGAAGCAAATTGAAAGTGGAAGGTGGGGGCTAGACTTATCATCAGAAATCTTGACAAGCAAGGGGTGGGGTGGGGAGGTAGTGTAGTATACATATATTACTTTAAAAAAAACCCCAAAAAAACAAAACTTAGCAAGCAGAAAATGTCAACGGATTCAAAAAACGATGCATCTATTTATGTAAAGTTATTTTATCATGATATAAATTTGATAGTAACATGCACGTCATATGTGTTGATGATTCTTCCGAATGGAGGTTATAAACTCTCAATATTACAAGGGCATACCCTTATTTGAATTAAAAATTAAAATGATAATTAAATTCTACTTACATGTATCTAGTAGATTCTGAACAGTGCTGCTGCTTTGTATAGATGTCATCTTTTATTAGAATAAATATCAAAGAAATGAGCTCCGGTTGAAATTTATATGACCTTCACCTAATATTTTACGTATTTATTAATTAATTCTATAGATTTCATCAAAGCAGCACTTTTTTAATAAATAAAACCATCTCTTAACTTATATCCAAAAGATAATAATCTCTTAAGTGTATGCCCTTGTAAAAATTGCCGGATTTAGATAACACGTTAGGCTTCCCTATGTCAAACGCATCGAACTTGTACTTTAGAAATAAAACACGCTCTAAAAATAAATACATGCTGGATTAAAACAAGCATAATAAATAGGATTTATTAAGATTATGCTCCGTTCATTTATGAAATACATTTCCCATATTAAAAAATCGGGATTGATCCGCCTCTCTCAAACGTGCGAGTACCCATTATTGCCGATTGTATGAAAAGATTTGATCCGCCTCTCTCAAACGTGCGAGTACCCATTATTGCCGATTGTATGAAAAGATTTCCGCTATACATTCGTTGTTTTTTTTAGCTACAAACCAAAATATATAAATAAAAAACATATATGCGTCAAAATTTACAGTATGACGTCACATTGACAAGGACATCGCGATCGGTCAGTTGTTTATATTTAAATATAAAACGTGACTACAACGTTGCATGCAGAGGTAATATTTAAAGATCATGAAATTCCTAATCCGTGGAGGGGGGTCGGGGGGGGGGGGGTCGTAGTATACCTACAACTGCAATTTTCCATATCACTCTTACGCAGCACAGTTAAGGCGGTCAATAAAAATATCGGCGAATTTTTGTAATGAAAACACGTATACTTTAGTTCATCGGACATGTCCTTTTTAAAATCAATAACAGTCGCTCAAATGCAATATATTTCTGAAGTATATATATAATAGTACAATATTTTATGTTCATAGTGGTCACGTGATATGGCAGTCGCATGGTACAAGCAGATGTATTTGTGGTTTTGAGGTCATTTAAAAATGTGAATATTGCAAGGGCATACTCATATCAAAATTCACAACTGAATTATAAAATAACTTGATGTTATATAGTAGATTTTAAAAAATGCTGTGAACTTTGTAAGATAATATTATTTGTTAGAAAAAACCCTAATTTATAATGCATATGTTGAATAATTTTGAAGGTCACAGTGTTAATTTCATTAAAAAATAATTAATTTGTGAGATTTCACAAGGATCTTAGAAGTTTTTATATTACATAGCATATTTCAAATTTACATGTAAAAGTTTGTCATGATCAGATAAGTGTATGCCCTTGCAATAAAGTGATTTATTTAGGCACCCAGCTTTAAAATATACGATATTTTATACAAAACCGAGGTTGCCTCTTAATATGATGCATAATTATAACAAATTGAAAATAAGACTATATAGGTAGCACTTACTAATAATAATGTTAAACAAAATATTCATTTATAATGTTCCGTTAATCTATGGAATTTATTTTTCATCGATAAAAAACCGCATGATAGCCTTCAATGACTTAACTTAATGCGTCATTTTGAAGCATATGACGTCATATTTTGTAGTATAGCGAGAACGACCTCTCGCTTATTTTTCAGTGTGTACGATATAACAGACATCGAAATTGTAAGTAATAGCATTCGTTGTTCTTGATTAAAAGAATAGTATAAATTAATTTTGCTAATAAATGAATTAATTAGTACTTTCGAGGTTTGTAATATTCTGTGATGTCATAATGCACATTTCCCGTACTTTTTGTCTGAACGGAATTTATTGACAGCCTTAACTGTGCTGCGTAATATGTCCTTATATATTTCAATTTCTTACTTGCTACTGACAATGTGAGGGCGGGGGTAGGCAGCTTCTTGTTACTTCTAAATTTAAGAAAAATTATGTTTGCTGGGAGAAAAAGTGGGGGGGGGGGCTGGCCCCTCCCTGATGCAACGTGCCTGATGGTTATCTAACTTTGCAAAAAAAGTGGTGGGGGGCGCCACCCCCCCCCCCCTCCCAGTTCCGACGCCTATGTAAAAAGTATGTAATTTGTGTAAGAAAACTTTCCTAGCTTCTTACATTTCTACTGCTTGTTTTGTACACTAGTCCGTGAGATCTGACCCCTTTAAAAAGTTCTCTTTTTTTATCTGTTGAATAAACAAAATGGTATCGCTATTTATTGTAAAAAAAAAATAAGTATAAACTTACATTACATCAAAAAATTTAGTTCCCAAAATTCTTCCTGTTGAATGTTAATAAACATGACAACTGCATATGAACTACATAGCACGTGACTACATAAAGGTGTAATAACGGAACCGGCGTTATCTTCCCTATACAGGATGTAAACCGTGGCCTTCGGCTGGGTAATTGACACAAGATACAGGACATGTAGGACAATTTAGTGGACTTAATTGGATAGCATGACAGATCGCACTAAGAGGTAAATATCTATTGATCATTCACTCAGTACATTTCAATTCTTAGAATTTACACCCTATAAGAGAACAGGTGCATGTTTACTTTTCAGCATGTTTACAAATAATGATACATGCAAACGCATTAGCCCTATGTCATAGATAAGGTACAAGTGGAGACATGCCCAATACATCCCCTCCTTTCGCCGCAAATTTTCAATGCAAGTTCCTTCCAATTTCCTATCAGTTACAATATTTTAAATGTGCAAACAGTTACACTTTGAAAGATGTCAGATAACGAGCTATGGATAAGGAATCTTTAAAATAAAAATTGAGTAAATATAAGATAGTACATGTATATCCCATATTGCAAGTTCGATATCAGGTAAACTCCTGCAATTCATGCTTCCTCATTAGGATGTATGCGTATGTTTTGCGCGTGCACGTGGAAGGGTAAAGGTCTTATAACTTACAACAGTTCAAATTGGTATATTATTCATTAAAAATGCATTTATTAGAATAGTTGACCACTCGCGTTTGCAACGCCACGAACCGTCAGCAGTACATAGCATTAATGATTAGTATTAATTAATATACATTAATGTGTAGTACATATTTAAGGGAATCCACTTGTCACTGAAAAACATGCTCATCAAAACCACTACTTGCATTGCCAAAAAGTGTTTTAAAATTCACATTTTTTATCAGTTTATCATATTAAATGCTCATGCATATCTGTACATCAGTTCTTAACATATTAAGAAATGTAAGGATGCATCATCATTCAGCAGTGATGCACCGATGTAACTGATACGCCATGCTTTGACCTAGTATAACTTACGAGCAATGCTAATTTTGGAAATTTACCCAATGTGTGAGTCCATTTTGTAAGCATGATAACTAACAGTATTGAATTTTATCTTCAACGTCATTGTTAATTTTCCCATTATCTTATCGTGCATGATTAATTTGTGTGATAAATAAACAATACACTTACTCAGCCCTAAATTAAGCATTCGGTATTGCCATTAGTACGCAGTGTATCTTTAATGACCGGGGGGAGGGGTGGGGGGTCGAGGTTGGTGGGTGTTCCTCAGTTACTTTATTAATATTATAGCTGAATCAAGATACCAGTATAGCATATTAAAATTCAATGATTATTGGGGTTTCGGGCAGACCTAGCTTTAGTGTTACATGTATAATTGTTGTGTCGTTGAGATTTCACAAGCATTAACATAATACATACACTATTTCTAGATCAAGAGGATTAAAGAACGAACTTTTAACAAAAATTGATTATAACACGAGGTCCTAAGGACTTCATAAGGTAACGTTTAAAGATAAAGTGCTATCAAATCATGGCAATTCAAAAATGTTTTTTTTTAACTGATAAGGAAATTAAACAATGAAAAGATATGATTGTAATTACATAACAAAAGGATATATTTGCAATAGTTTTCAATATATCTTTACTTGAGATTTTATTATCCTGGTGGCATTGTCCAAAATATTATTATTAGCATTACAATATAAACTGATCAGTGAAAAAGAGGTAGAGAGTCATTTGGTATTGCAGGTATTAATATATTGTTACAAAGCATTACTTGTCATAGGTACACTGTACATAGGTTACTAACAAAAAAGGTAACAAAAATATAACATGAAAAATAATCATTTAATAATTAGTTTGCAGAAATTAAATTTTGTGCGCAGATTTCCCCTAGATTTCAGAGCAATTTTCAATCTTTTATGGTATCAGATACGAAAGATAAATTTTGTTTTCTAAGCATTATTCATTTGTGTCTTCTAGTTAGTACTGTCATTCGCAAGGAGAATGTAGTACTTCTGTTGCTAAACAATTTTAACGGGCATCACACGTTGCGAGTGACAACCAGTCTCAAAATAAAGCCGTACGTGACACCTACGTCGACTGGCCCGTCAAACGTTTGTTTTTCAGACGTTGTACGTGCAATTACTTCATACTATTTTGTCGCCGTACGATTAGCTACGATAGCCAGGACTAGCAAAACACGTGCACGTAGCACAATGTGGTCACTGAACTCGCATGACCAGTTGTGACTAAGGATTTAACCAGATAGTTACATAATAAATATTGCTAACGCTTAATTTTTTTTCAGCCTAATAACGTAGATTTATATAATTTTTAAAACGCTTCTAGTAAAGTTTCTATATAGATATAAAAACCCTCAACTGACTATCGCTGAAATGATGGTTTGTGAGGAATATATTGACTTTGTTGACTCAGGATGAAATATTTTAAGAATACACATTCATGGAGGCAGTTTGATATCGTCTTTTTTTTTTTAAATATGTCGATTATTGAGAATCAAAAATATTGTTATGAGCAAATTTTGATTTTCAATTATATAAACTAGACTTTGACCCGTGCGTGCACGGGTTGACATTGCATATGATATCGGACATTTACGAAATAGATACATCGACACACCGCATTGTTGACATTTACATAACCAAGCTTTAAGCCTACAATAATGCTATTAATTTCACTACACTCTGCTTAGTTAGATAATCTAACTGTGTCTCGGGACAGGCCTTCCCCACAGTTAAAATGCCTCCCAAATGTAACGTTACCCGTAAAGTAGCAAAAAATTGCAGAATCGCTCCGAAACGATTTTGGAGAAAATTAATGAAGCTGCATTGAAAATAGCAGTCAAGTTATTCATAACAAACCACTTTGAGACTGTAAATACCTTTCATCTAAAAATTTAATTCATATTAATAAAAGAATTCAACCCTTGTTCACTAACGTTTTTTACTCAAATTACACACCATGTTGACATTCGGAACTCTCAGTATTTTCATATGAAATGCACTGAGTTAGAGTTATCTCCCGTATTTTCTTTGATGAACAGAATACATAGCAAATTTTCAATGAAAATTAACACGTATTTGTATTATCGTTCCTGAGTTTATCCATGCAAATGTGATATTGTGGAAACATAAACTAAAGAACCTACCGTTATTTAGCGTGAATGTAATGCGCATGCGCAAGATTGTAAAATCCAAAAAATCCAGATGATTTCCGGATTTTTTAAATGAATTTTCGTTGGTTATTAATTAGCTAAGCTTGATTAAGAAAAAATAAAAACAAATTGGTAATCTTCAAGTACCAATGATGTTTAAAATATATAAAACAAAAGACAGTATCCTTCCGATTTCTCGGTATTAAAGCCCAAAAATTCGAGTCTATTATTTTAATATAGTAGTATAGATCTTTGTAAAGGACCACTAGGAATTGGTGTTCTTTTTTATAATCTTCAAGTTCAATGCAACACAAAACAAAATAAACACTATATCAGAAAGTTCAGCGTTGGATAAATAAATGCTGTGTATGATTCCATCTTGTTTCTTTTCTAGACAGCCTGAAAGTAGATAAAGAGACTTAAAAAGAAGAAAATGAAAACAGTACTTTGGACCCTTCTTGGGAGTGTTGTCCTATCTTTCACAACAGAATGTTTTGTAAGTATATCATAATAGATCCAATCCAAAAATATTCATTTGGTAAACTAAGAGTGATGTGTGGTCTGTTTGATAATTTCACTTTTATGTTTGAGTTTTTCGAAATAAAAAAAATCACTTGAATCATAAGAAACCCTTTATGCACACAACTTGAGCATCCTTAAGCTACCATGGCAATAACTTACTAATAAGACATTTAATTTCAAAATTCAAATTTACATTACAAATGATTTATTTTGTAGGCTACAAACACCAACTCAAAAACACCCGGATCATCTTCCCCATCAACAGCTAGCTCTATTGCAGGAGAAATCTCAATGAAACCAGCAAGAACAATATTGGCTAAATTACAAACATTATCATCATCGTCCACAACAGCAAATACAAATACTACTGCTGCAACAGCAACAACAAGTACTACTACCGCAACACCAACAACAAATACTACTACTGCAACAGCAACAACAAGTACTACCACCGCAACACCAACAACAAATACTACTGCTGCAACAGCAACAACAAGTACTACCACCGCAACACCAACAACAAATACTACTACTGCAACACTAACAACAAATTCAACACCAGCGGTGACACCTAATAATCAAAGTACTAGTACAACATCATCAACACCACCAAAGTCTAGTAGTGTTTCCAGTGCAAACAACTCTGTGGCAATTGCAACTAATAAACCATTAACAAAACTGCTAACAACAAATATTGTTTCTACAACTACAGAAATACCCACAACACAATCAACAGTTACTGTAATGAATGCAAGCAGAGCGACAATATCAAACATTTCAACGGAATCAGCTACAACGACATTAAATCTGACAATAACTACAATGGAACCCACGGTGAAAACCAGCGGGAAAACAACAAGTGACAATGTATCAAAGTCTCCGAGTATTAAGGAATCAACAATTTCTTCGTCGACATCTACATCAACGGTAACAAGAACAGATGGACAAACAATTAAAACCAACGATACACAAGTGAAGACACCAACAAAGGGGCATGTTCTTTCGTCAACTACTCAATTTGTTTCCTCTACACAACAAATGCTAAATACATCAACCAAACCGAACACACCGGGGAACATTAACAAACCGCAAAAAGGTACGTAAATAGAAACATGAATCTACACGGATAATTAAAAAAACCCATGTATAATTATAGGAGTTTAATTTTTTTAAACATATAATTTGTTTCATATCATATCGCGGGTTCTATGGTATCGCGGTATTTCTGTTTACGTATAGTAGCACGCGCTGAAATTTACATTTGACGTCGGGATATTTTTAGACATGGCAAACAGAGGCACGCTGAACATTACTGAGGTATATGAAAGAGGAGACTCACAATAACATTAGTTTCTGGAAATATTTCCGTATTGATAGATTTTCCCACAAAATTATTTAACTACCGCGATATCATAGGACCGGCTCAAGACATTGCCCTCGACCGAAGAATCTAACCAAAAGTTCACCTCTTATTTCACTTACTTGATTTAGATGTACTGTTAATAATAAAAAAATATCAAATGCAGATTTATTTACACAATGAACAGAATGGAATAAAGACTGTGAGATAGGTCTTCATTAATCTATTTCAACTACGATTACTTAGCAGGTCAAGGAGCGCTCACGGCTGCTGTGATATCCGTTTGCTTGATCGTGTTTTTTGTACTGTTAGGACTAGCCATACTCCATATAAGAAGGAGGAAAAGCTCCACCATCAGGTAATTAACAAAGCTAACAAATACCGGTTGAATGTTTTATACAATAAATAAGTAAACAGTGGCAAATCTTTATCTTTAAGCTTCCAACGTTTTTGTAATTGGAATGAATGCGAAATGAGTCTCATAATAGCAAATTGTAATTATATAATATGCATGCAATGATCTAAGATAAACAAAACTTCTTGTTTTTCTTGGCTAGTTTTGTGCATATCCGTGTTATTACAAAAATACTGGTCAACAAGTTATCCATCAGATTTAACTTAAGGAGGCCGACTTTAGTTTTCATTGCGCATGTTTTTGCGCATTCTAGTGTAGTACAATTGAGTTATGCTTCTTATGAATTTTTTCGGTATCATTTATAAAAATGAATATAATAAACAAAATACAAATAATTTTTTTTAGATTGTTTAAGGAAATTCTTATTTTTTAAAACTATTTTCCGTTGTGCGGTAGAGGAACGTTGCCACTGCGCTTTTATTATGACGTTATAATAAAATGAAGCTTTGTAGGAGTACGTTATAAGAAATAACATAACAGAAAAAGTAAAAATTGTACGCCATTGAAATTTTATATACAGAATGATACTATCCTCGAGGACATTTTCCTTATTTTTGGAATGAATCTATTATACCAATCTTCATTCGTATTGATCCAAATATATAGCAAAATTAAAATTTGGTGCATTTTAATATTTTGAGATGGCCCCACTAAAAACCAGACGGTAGAATTTAGTATTTTTTACATATAAGGTAGGAAATGATACGACTAATCATATATAACAATTTGAGAAAAAAGCTATAATTGTAGTTTTTTTTTTAAAATCTGCTTTGATGTGCGGAAAATGACAGTTTCCTATATATTCCTATAGTAAATTTACTTCTATTTTGAGATGGTCCCTAAAAAGAACCAGATGGTCGATTTTCTTGAAACTTCGCAAATAAACTAAAGTAGGTTTTAATAACATATTGTTAAAGAAGTAAGAGTTTTGCTATTGTAGTTTTTCCGCAAAAAAACAATATCGGCCTCCTTACTGGCACTGTACCAGTTATCGGCTAAAATTTAACGATTTCTTTTCGTATTTCCTTATTTCTTGATATTTTTTAATAAAACTTGACATACTTAAAATGGTGAACTCCTTGTTTATGCAGCTGTTAGGTTAAATCATTATTGAGAACCCAAAACATTTTGTTTGTGTGCTTTTTAGCACGCCCCGAATTTGCCGAGTTTTAACGAGTTACTGTACCAGTTATCGGCTTCGCGATAATAACATAGTAAAATCCCTGTACATGTTGATTTGATATTCAACAAAATGTATTTTGAATTATGTCCCTTTTGGGGTCGGACTAAAGGTCGTAGGGGTTATGAAACATAAACAAAACTCATTAAATAATTCGTTTGTTATCATACGGTAATACGCAAAATCGTAGACTATTCATTGCATTATATTGTGCAACCAGGCGTTGAACTGCGCTATGAATTTCTCAGAATTTAGTGAATTCCTTTTGTTTCTATTTGTTATATGTAGTGATTTATATGTCAAATCAAAGAAGGGATATGATAATGTATCACAAAGGGATTATATTCTAATTTTAACTTATTACGTCACTTCCCCCACTGCTGAAAGTGCAAAGATGTAAATCAGCGGTAAACAATGATCGTTTAAGCTCATGTTTATAACATATCCAAGTAAGTTTTCAAGCAAATTTACTTTTCTTTATTCAAAACAGAGGACTGAATTAAAAGATCTCAGATAGTCGCGTGCTATAAACCCGAACTCTCAGTTTAGCCGATAACTGGTCTTAGCCGATAACTGGTACAATACCAGTATGTTTTGATGAATTTCCTAATAATATTCTTAAACAGAGCCCTTCTTCTTAAGGAGATCAGTAGCGTCTAAAAATAGCCACGACTATCCAGCCCTCTTAACAATACTGTTGGTAATTTTTATAGCTAGAACTCCTGACTTTTTCAGACATCTAAGGCTGACGAACGATGATGATGACGACTTCATCTTGGACATGGAAGACATCAGGACAAACGAACCTACCTTTACCTACAAATAAATCATCAAATCTATGTTTCATATCTTTGTGACACTATGTAGAGCGCTACGTGACTTGTAAGATAGAGTTATGTGTAAGAACATAAAGATCTTTGTAAAAGGATTAATTAAATGTTTTCTGGCAGTGTAAAGGGTAGAATTCTGTGTGATAGCTTTGTATGAGTCCTGTGTGAGAGGATGTAATCTTAACAGATAGACTGTGATATGTGACAGCGAGATTGACCAGAGTGTTGTCTGACAGCATGATAAAAAATATCACTTGGTGTTTTGACAGTGTGATAAGGTGTTAGTATTGTTGTGTGACATTGTTATGAGGTATACTGTTGTGTGACATTGTTATGAGGTAATACTGTTGTGTGACAGTGATACAGGACATGCGCGGATCTAGAGGGGGGTCGGGGGGGGGGGTCCCGACCCCCCCCCCCCCGGAAAATGAAAATTTATTAAATTTACATAGTAAAATTATCGAAAATATGCCTCGGACCCCCCCTGGCAAACACAATTATCCTTCGGACCCCCCCTGGAAAAATTTTCTGGATCCGCGCATGCAGGAGTGCTTTGCAAAGTGTGACTTGTCCTGTATCGTGTCCCTATGTTTATATCAACATGGATGTAACACATTATTGACTTATTCTCAAATCAATAAGAATGGTACAATTGTAATTTATAATCTATAATGATATCCAACTATTGCAATTGATTACGAAAATAACTTTCTTTAACAATTAACACAAAACTTCATCACATTGATTCTCGGTTATGAAATTGTGAATGTATTTATTATTAATTTTATTTTATCTTTTTTTTTATTCATTTATTTAATTTTTTTTTAATTTGTATAATTTGATCACATCAAAGTATCACGTGTATATGTGTCAAATTATTTACAATAAAGATCTCCTATAATAGATGGATTATTTTAAAAAGCAGACAACTTTAATGGATTTTCACAGCGAAATAGAACATTTTTGAATACTGTCATTAAAATATTGTTGATATTTGATCGCAATTTATTCTAAAGTAAAAGTTGGTTTTTGATTCTCCGCTACTCTCCAGAATGCAAAAAAAAAAAAAAAAAAAAGAATTCTACTGCATAGGTGTCAGACCCGGTTGGGGTGGTTTTGACTACCACCCCCATTTTATTTACAAAGATTGGCAAAATTATGACGAATCAACCAACCATTAAATAAAAAATAGAAATAGGAAACAAATCTGCCATATACACAATCCTTTTGTGTATTTTGAGCAAAACGATTTCAAATTTCATTTTTTTTCCTTTTTAAAATACCTATCTTAACGTATTTCCTATGGTAAGCTTACACTTGAATTGAATGTTGTACGGGTATATAGTCTTACATCTATCAGCATCACACGGAAATCACATTTTATATATACAGTATTTGCGAAATAAATAAATATCGAGACATATTAATTAAAAATTGATAAAGGATATATGCTGTATTCAATCAGTTTTAAGTGGTTAATTAACACATATTAGTCATGGCATATTTTGGTATATGTATATTCTATTGCGCTATGTAAATGTTGAGCCGTGAGTCGACAGCTGAAATTCAAACTTTGACTATCTGAAAACCTTCTCCACACAGAAAGGAAAAAAAACCCATATTCGTTGATTAATTCATTGATAGATTTAATTTCTTGATGAATGTTATATAATATGAAATAATAAGCTTTTTGTGCTGATCAAATTAATACAATTATCACTCATTTCAAATTCATATAAATAAATAATTATTATGAGCGCTAAGAGCTTCAATGCGACGAAAGTGACACCATTATTATTTATAATTATCATTATATTACCATTATAATTATCTTTTTTTATTTCTCCGCTGTATTTGCGGGAATCAAGTAGCATATGTTATTAACAACATATTAAAATTCATTGTTTCTCATGCGGCAGAGAATTATCTTTAGAATATGAACATAGTTGGATTACATGGAGGGGGGGGGGGTGAGCTTGTTTATTGGTGAGAGTTCGTGGTCAGGTTGTCTAGTTGGCGAAAATCTATAATTGTTAAAATTATAGAGCTCCAATACAAATTCGTAGGAGGTATCACCATATAAAACAATTGCTGACGTCATGTAACTCCATATAATTATTATCAGTTTTCTCTGCTGTGCCTCAATTTATGCTTCAGCTCGCTCGTCCACGGATGTAACGTAATATAACGCGTGAATAACGTCAGACGTTGCTTTGTGACGTAAACAGTGACTCTCTATAGGCCCAAGTAAAACAGGCCTGTTGAACAGAGCAAGCCTGGTAACCTGTCTACGGACCAAAAGAAACGGTTTTTGCAATACCCGCGTTATCCAAAGATAGCAGCAAAGGTTCTACAGAAAATATTTATGGTCATTGGATTTTTCTTATGGCTACCTGAATTCAGTGGTAAGCAGCAATCCGCCATATTTCCACATTGGTCTGTTTTTAAAATATATTCGATCGGTGCTTACTATCTATGCAAGATATATTACTAAAGTCAGGTACTCTTCACACAATTGCTCTGAAAAAATATAGTTCCATTCATGATCAGCAGATACAACATTACAACAAGTGTTTAGAATATCAATGTATATGTAATACGTGAAAGAAAACAAAATTAACGTGAATGATTTAAAAAAATAAATGAAAATAAGAAGTATTCATATTCCTACGCTACCTGCCTCCTCAGTCTTTTTTACGGAAATATAGGTCATTCTTCGATTGACAATGTTTTTACCAATGAATATTGCTTATTATTACAACAATTATATTAATTTCATGATTATTGTACGTTAATTATAACACAATCTCTTCTGAGAGAGAATGTAAATTATTGATTGTGTATGAGTTTGGGTTTTCTCTTTTTTCCCCATAACGGAATGGTTATGCAACACCAGCACAGATTTTTGATCGCACTCGTGTTGACCTGGGGGCTATTTGTGGGTATTTGTTGCGGATGCAAATGCAAAGTCGCAACAAAATATAATTCCGCGGGGTTTGCATAAAT
Organism: Magallana ariakensis; assembly: GCA_020458035.1. Taxonomy (NCBI): domain Eukaryota; kingdom Metazoa; phylum Mollusca; class Bivalvia; order Ostreida; family Ostreidae; genus Magallana; species Magallana ariakensis. The sequence continues at coordinate 38,058,582 of CM035816.1, forward strand.
TTTGTGAATCAAAGATCGTTTTTAAATAATAAAATTATACATAAACGTTGTTAACTATTATTCATGGTAAAGAAAAAAATGTATATACGTGTGTTAAAATACAGTTCAGCAGATTTCTACGCTAGTACTGAGTCATTTTCCCATTAAACATAATTTAAAAGTCGAATTTCTTAGATATGGGGTAACCCATATCTATTCTTGTTAAATTAATGTAGCCCTACAACATGCAGTACCAGTGTACAAGAATTATATGCTTTGTTACAATGTACATGTGTTCACATGCATGTTTATTCATTGCAGAAAAATCAAATACCATTATGCTAACTTCTCTACATAGCTTGCTGTTGAACTGTTGATTATATAGCTTCTTAAGCGATGTTTAACAGATGATCGATGCGTTGTACATATTTAACGGGGTTACTATTTGTCTTTCCCAACAAAAACCTGAGAATAATATCAGGGTTGATATCCAGGGACTTGAACTTTTGAACAAAATACTACTGAATTTAGGTATATAGTTGCTTTCGGTCTGAATGAACAAGTAAAAACGTTGTCCTCAAGCTCCTTTGGATTATATGTAAGCTTATTTGCTTTTAAATGCAGCTGGAGAATATTGCGGAAACAGTAGGTATTGTCCAAACCTACACAATTGCTGCAGCGACCTCACCACTTCTTGTCCCAACGGCTACGTCTGTGCTGGCGCTCTCTGCATCAACATTGTGTTAAGTTAAATTGTTTTTACAATTAATCTAGCGTACATGTACACGTCATTCTTAAAACTATAGCACGTAAAAATTCAATCATTCTTAATGGACAGTTCATTTTCCGCGTAAGTAGACTCGTCGAAATTTGTTGTCAAAACCATATGGTTTTGACAAGCTTTAATTGTAGTTATAAACATTGATATGATTTGATGTACATGTACCTAATTAGGATTTTTTTTTCTTAAAACGTTTTCAATCTTCTTGGAAAAGAAAACATGTCTGAGCAGCTATACAGGCGTGCGTTCATAAATCGCATTCTAAAAATTATTTTTGAAATGTATCATGGTTTTTTTTAATTCTAAATATAGATTAAACTTTTTTCTTATAGAGATATTGTCATTCCTTGTGTCATCATCGTCCTCAACATCATCATTGCAATTGTTGTTATCCTCGTCAAAATAAGTAAGCATCTGCTTATTTTTCAGCAGTATGATATTATGCTTTTCTAGCACTTATCGTCTTTTAGTTCTTTGCCTACACTCATTTTTGGGTATTCCGAATCGCTTTTTGTATCTTTTCTGCAAATGAAGTGTATTACTTTTATAATTGGTTTGTGGTCTCAACAGAAAGAATATTATGTAAAAAAAAAAAAAAACCAGATTTGCTTGGTAATTAAGCAAATATCAAATACGACTTCGATCATTGTGTACACAGGCACATGATTCTAATTACTGTACTCCAGATTGCAGTGGGTGTTGAAAATGCAGTCATTTGGTCTACATTTACTGGTGTTAAAAACATTTACAGTGCTTGGAAACTGATAAGCCAATTTATCTATATATAGTTTGTCATGTTCGTCGATTATTAAAGCTAAAACATTTTCAACATGCAAATTTCCTCCATAAAGGGTAGCGAGTTCATTTATTAAATTACAAATTAAAATTCGCTAATGTTTGACTAATCCTGTTTAAATTTTGTATATCGATACATGTAACTTGTATAATGCTGACGATGAATGTTGGGTATAGTCTGTCCCAAGTTGCTGCTTCTATCCCTTTTTTGATGATTTTTAATAAAAATACACATACATGTGCCTGTGAAAGAAGTACACTTGAAATCGATGAAATAAATTTCATTGACAAATTATCCCTTTTCACTCATTAAAGTTTACAGGAACGAAAACAAATTTCTTACGGAGATTTATAATAGGAAATGTTTACATCTTTTCTCCATTCGGAAGTACTCGGGACACCTCACGCAATTTTGCATTGCATCATCCGGGCTTATTAATGGCTGATGCAATGCAAAATTTCCGTAGACTTTCTGTTTTGGGATGAGTATTGAAACCTGAAGCGGTAGAGGGGACGTTTCAAAACAGATAATCTGGAGATTTTTTATATTAGTGGATGAACGTAGTTTGAGCACAAAGTTATTAATTATTATCGATATACATGTATCAAGCGAAAAGTGGTGGAAGCAAAAACTAGGGACAGAGTATAGTTTCTTCTGTTGATGTTTAACGTACATTGCATAGCAATACTTCAAACTTTGGAAAACACGAAACATGGGTGATTCAAAATGTCCCCAAAATACAGTACTTTTCTTTTTCTAACAGTGTAAACTTCTTTTTGTGATGGAAAATTTTGTATGTGTCCGTTTTGTTTCAGTTATTTTACACAAAACGGTCGTAACCAGACCGATCCAGCCCCAGTGTCCATTATCCCACCCACGGGTCAGAATAAAGGGCGGTCCGTCTGCTAAGATCCAGAGGGAAAACCCCTCCACCTACATAATTATTTAAACGAAGAGGAACCGCCATAGACCTTCGTCTTTAATTATCTTCACTGAGGAAAGCAAATTACTTATTTTCATGTAAACATGAGTTATATACGTTTATATTTCTAAATATCTGTTTATGTTTTTAATTTTTTAATTCAATCATTACATGCTATACAATCACTAATAAAGTGTGTAATCAACCCTTTAAAATGTAGTTAATTGCATAAATCATACTATAAACTCCATTGCAGACCCTTATAGGGCATAACAAATAAATACCTTTACCATAACAGGAAAAAATTTGCTATTTGCAAAATTGTAACAGGCCCTAATGGGATTTGACACCATAAAGAGGTGTTCTCGCACCAAGTTATCCTTTTTCAATATTTTACAAGGTTCAAACTTTATTTTTTTTTCACTACTACTATGAAAAAGGATTCGCATTAATATTGTAAATATCCTTAGCGTAAGGTATCCGGATGGGGGAAATTGTGCTATGGGTTATGAACAGTGCGTTAGCGCGAAGTCATTAACGCGCTAGGGTGCTAGGAGATTACATAAACAAAGTATGGAACAGTGTAAAGTGAGATAAACAATCAAATAAACACAACTTTTTTGTGGGCAGGCAGTTTTTTGATGCTTGTTTTTACTGTGTCTACAGTAGGGGGTCTGTCATGTATTTTTTGTACATGTGTTGCATAATATTTCTAGTCCTTCGACCCCCTATCTTGTGTTTTGTGTAGATATTTATTTTCCATATGTGTGTATAATAGGGGGTCATTGTTGCATTCAGCACCACATGTTTTATTACTATGTAAAATATTTTTGAATGCCCCCTATTTGTATATATCTTTTCGTTATTTACTAAATAAATGACAATTTTCATTCTTACACATGTGTAAGCTCAGTCTCCTTGGCTAGGTCTAAAAAGCTAAGGAACATAAATTATGTTGTGCCTAATTTTAAACCATTTATAACACTGAAAAACGTCTGATATTTCTTTATTGAAAGTATCGTTACGTACTGCTAAAGCTAAAGGAGACTGCATAATATTTGCATTGAAAATATTATGAAATCGTTTTAAAAATGTATAATTTGAGGTGTTCCGAAAAGTTTCATAGAGTTCCAAATTAAATAGGTTGAAGCAGTCTGAATTTTGCCAATATATAAGTTAATTACTGTAAATGTGGTCAGTTTATTTTTAAACATGAAAAGTGTTGTCATTTAATGGACCTTTTTCATATAACTGTTAGTAGGACTGATACATCCGTCTGATTTTCAGATCCTGCGGAAGTTCGTAAAATTTCCACATCTTTACAATTGCTGAGGAGAGTGACAATTTTAACAAGAATAACCCTGCTGGTTTAAACAAAAATAGATGGTTAAATAGATATTTAACCGCCAATATGAGTTAAAATAGAAGTAGGTCGAAGGAAGACATTTAAGAGGAACACTTTACAGGAAACGCGCGTACTTCGTACTACAGCGGATGCAGTTGTGGAGGGTTTCTTCCTTTCTGATTTCCCTAAACTGAATAAAAAGATCGGGTAAATCTGCGTTGATTTGTTTGCTTCCTTTTTACTTTTAAATTCAGTGACTCAGTTTTTATCCAGAAAGTAATTGTACACAATATTCATAAACCACAGATGAAACGTTGTCGTACTTATGTCGCTGATATGATCACAAATTAATTCTCATTTAGGTTATGAATTTCACGAATATCATCAAATTTACCCCTATCTTTTAAAACTGTGTCCATTTTATCTGTATAATTCGCCTGTTTAATAAATGTGCCAAAGGGAGAAAGAAAAATTAATTCTCATTTAGGTTATGAATTTCACGAATATCATTAAAATTACCTCTATCTTTTAAAACTGTGTCCATTTTATCTGTATAATTCGCCTGTTTAATAAATGTGCCAAAGGAAGAAAAAGAAAGATTAATTTAAAAGGACCTAGACCCGATTTAAGCTCAAATTAAAATTTTTACATTTTATTTTTCCGTTTTTTAATGTTTGAATTTCACGAATAATTTTTAATGTTATGAATTTCACGAATATTATCAAATTTACCCCTATCTTTTAAAACTGTGTCCATTTTATCTGTATAATTCGCCTGTTTAATAAATGTGCCAAAGGAAGAAAGATTAATTTAAAAGGACCTAGACCCGATTTAAGCTCAGATTAAAATTTTTACATTTTATTTTTCCGTTTTTAATGTTTAGAATGGTAAATGTGGGTTTATTTTAATGCCTCATCAAAATTTTTAGGTCAAGTATTGAGTTACAAGCAAGATACAGGGTTTGAAGTTCTTTGTTCTGTAAACAAATCTCGAAACTTGTTATTTTTATTGGTATAAGTTTCAATCAAAAGTTGCTTTTTCTGTTGATGTTATTAGAATCAGTTTTTCTTGTTTACCACGACTCAGTTTGTCAAAAATGGTTATTCCTTACATTACATTATTTGTAAACATAAGACTCATAACATAGCAAAGAATTCTTACCCCAGTATATCTCGTAATACTTGAGTTCTAACATTCAAATGTTGGTCAATTATTCAAAATGCACTAGTAAATCATTTTATACATTAAAAAATGATCTCAACTCTTTTCCATAGTTACCTTTAATCAATGAGGTGGATCGACACACCAATATATAATTTGATGGCGTATCTTTATAGAAATATGATTTTTTTTTATTTCTCTGGAAAAATTATTAAGAGCTTTAAATTTGGTCCATATTAATGTATAAGATAACTTCAGAAGGATTTATTAGCGAATGTGGTACCATTAATATACATGTTTTACTAAGGAAGGTAAGTTTATGTCACTAAGACCAACAACACCACTACTGGTCGATAGGTCCCGAAAGGAGGTTGACAATTTTAGATCATTACAAAATTCCTGGATAGATGACATCTGTACATTTAAGTTACGACATCATATCAAAGATGTTACCAAAAAATCAGTTCATAATTGCAAGTTGGCTCCAGACCAGGCCTCAGGATCATGAAGCAATTTCAGACTTAAGTCAAAATTTCAGTCAGTAATAACATGATTGTTTATCATTGATGACTATTGAAATTTGCAATAACAGTGTTATATCGAAACACTTTTAATAGAATTTCAACTTTGTCAATGTTTTCAATCAAGATTCATTTAGAGAGTACAGTTCTTAATTCAAGTTTAAGATTGCTTCATGATCCTGGGGCTAGTATTGTAACTGTAATTTCATCCATATTCGTTAAATATCAATTTTCGTGGATTTCGTTGTTATCAATACATGTAAGTTGATACATAAAATTAATTTTAAAATTGTTCATTGGAGTGCAATGTCTTAATGACAGGATCATTGGCTAGGAATTCATCTAGCCTTTAAACCGTGATTTCTACTATTTCAATCAACGTAAACTGACACCCACGGATACTAATGAAACCACCGTATCACAAATGCATATTATACCAATGGGCTATTCTTCGGCTATGTCTTCTGGTCAGCTCTTGTTGGAGGTAATGGAATTCATCAGTATATCCTGATCATATGTATTAGCTTTACTTGTCACAAACACAACCATATCCCAACCCCCTACCCTTTCCCTTTACCTCATCCCCAAAAACCTGGTCATGGCTTAACCTTAAACTTGCCCCCAACTGCCCTGAACACATTCCCCTCTCTCGATGGGTTTGGGGTTGCAAATTGTCTGGCGGACAAACACCTTTAGTAAAGCTGTTTATATGGCGGAATTTGCACCATGGCAAGGTTTCTCAAGTCTTTGATGTAGGCAACTGTTCCCAGGGCCTGCTCAAAGCTTGGGAATAGGTGGTCAACTGTTCCCAGGGTCCACCTAACCTAGCCAGCAACCCGCTTAAAGCAAAGCCATATTGATATTGACTTTCATATTTGAACTTTGATTTATTGATTGATTGAACTTTGATTATTGATTATTGATTGATTGAATAACTTGATTGTTGAACTATTGATTTTGATTGATTCATTGATTGATTGTGCAGCCATATACCTGTTCATTAAGTGGGTGACAGGTCGGCTGTTAAACTTGTTGCTAATTAATAAATAAGTCATTTATTGTGCAGCCATATACCTGTTCATCAAGTGGGTGACAGGTCGGTTGTTAACTTATTGCTAATTGATAAATAAGCCATGACCAAATCGCCAGCTTGTGTTTAGCTGTTATCTTTTATAATGGAATTTATCCCTACGGATAAATTCATTTATACAAGTAACAGCAACTAATTATATTAACACTAAAATATTTTGACGGAGTTAGCTTTAACAAATCAATCGGGTTAGATTGACCTGATTAATATCGGGTTCAACATCCTTTTCTTCTCTACCCATCCTTCACATAGCATCCCTGAAAAATTCACCCAATCCCACCCAACCCCATTAAAATCATATGCTGCAATATATTTTGTTACCTTGAAAATTTTGTGTTGTTATTCTACATATTCCATTTTGAATGTCAATACATGGTTTGGTTCATATAAATCTTGCGATTAGTTTTTAATTATCTTTATACTTGTACAATGTTCGTTGTATATCAGATATAGCTGGTTTGTTCAATTTAATTTCCAGTCAATAACATTATACTTTCCTTGAAGAATTCATGTCATTATTCAACATGTAATTGTTACTGTCAAAATGTTAATACTATTCGACCAATATTAATTTTGTGATAAAATTAAATTATGTTTATACATGTACAATGTTTGTTGCATATCAGATACTGCTGGTTCGTTCAATTTATTTTTCAGTCAGCAACAAGATACCTTCCATTATTACCTACCTCAGATACCCGTCATGGCTTATACCAATATCTCATCCGCTTCCTCAAGTGCTCGTACAACTGTTAGTTACGGACGCGATATTGATCGTATGGCGGAATTTGCACCATGGCAAGATTTCTCAAGTCTTTGATGTAGGCAACTGTTCCCAGGGCCTGCTCAAAGCTTGGGAATAGGTGGTCAACTGTTCCCAGGGTCCACCTAACCTAGCCAGCAACCCGCTTAAAGCAAAGCCATATTGATATTGACTTTCATATTTGAACTTTGATTTATTTATTGATTGATTGATTGATTGGTTGAACTTTGATTATTGATTATTGATTGATTGAATAACTTGATTGTTGAACTATTGATTTTGATTAATTCATTGATTGATTGTGCAGCCATATACCTGTTCATCAAATGGGTGACAGGTCGGTTGTTAAACTTGTTGCTAATTAATAAATAAGTCATTTATTGTGCAGCCATATACCTGTTCATCAAGTGGGTGACAGGTCGGTTGTTAACTTATTGCTAATTAATAAATAAGCCATGACCAAATCGCCAGCTTGTGTTTAGCTGTTATCTGTTATAAAGAGGTATGAAGTGCAGACCAAATTGTGTAAAGTTATGCTGGCAACTGCTTATCTTCAGCAATGTGACAGACCCGTAAAGGAAATAAATATATTGTACACTAGATTATATCCCGCGCAAGCGCAGGAATTTACAATAATTTACATTAGTATAATACAATGCTTAATTAATATGTTGAACCAGGTTTTTTTTTTTGTTCATTTTTCTATGTACTGTGTCCGAAATTTTTCTTAATTACTTTTCTTAAAATATTCTATAAAATTGAAATAAAAAAGCAACTGCGTGGCTGGAAATTTAGAGGAGAGGACAGGGATGAAAATCTAACCTGAAATGGAGTATATACACATGAACATTTACGTGGCCTTAATTCTTTTTGTTGCAGCTGACTGGAAAAAATTAGACTATTATCTTATTTCAAATCAGAGTGTGGGTGTATAATGCGTGGTATTTCTTTTTAGAACTTTGTTCTCGACGTCAAATTTCACTTATTATTGCCCAAAATAAGAATTTTAGATAAAACACTGTCAACATATTAATTTGTAAGGTTTACTACCAATCTGTCGTGGTATAAAAAATGTATATCTTATTTAAAAACGTGTACGCACTTTTCGCCATAGTGTTAATTATATAGTCAACACCATTCTTTTGGCATCCCGTTCTGTAAAGTTCTTTCCATCAAAAATAAAATTGCGTCTATTGGCCCATTTTATTTATTAACTTTTTTGTATTAATCAGATGTCCGATCCAAGTTATCTGACGCAAAGCATGGTGACTCATCCTACATTCTCCACCATGACGTTAATAAGTCAAACCGCGTTCTTGGTTACCCCGTTCTGGAAAGTTCTATTCATCAAAACAAAAATCGCGCATTCAAGAAACGAATTGGTTCATTTTATTTATTCAACATTTGTCAAATCTCATTTCTTATGTATACCGAAATAGGTTCACAGGATATATATTCACTCTTTACATAATCATTCAATAGCATGTCATTGTAAGTATATTTTTCGATGCAAACTCACACTGACTTGGATCCGCCAAAACGTGTCCAACACCTTACTCACTTATTTGCTATTTCGGGCTGGTTTATCGAAAATGAAAATAGGTTTTTTATTTATCTTACAATAATTACTTATCAGGTAAAATTCAATTATAGAATACGGACATCAACTCACACGTGTTGAACTGCCAAATGTGTGAGCAGTTACTCGGGTGCAGGCATTTTGAAGTTTATTGGCAAACTGTCTTAATCTATAAGTATAGATGTATTAGTGCCTCAATGGACACAACTAGATAATTACACAAATTAGAATACCGAGAAGTTTAAACTTAAGAGAACAATTTATGTTCACAATGTATTGTACCGTATCACATATTATGTGATACGGTATAGATTACATTGTGAACATAAACTGTCTTCTTAAGGTGGTATGGGGCATCTGTCGATATTAATGTGGATTAAAGTTCATTAAAATTGAAATACTTTCACCGGTTTGGAATTTTCAAATTTTACAATATTTAACCAAAAAATAGCTTTAAAAAAGATTTGGAAAGGTAAAAATTGTAAAATTAAACACACAGCGGTATTCGAACTCATGACTTACAGATTCGTAGTAAACCCTCTAACCCACTGCGCTACGCTGTTATGTGACAATATCAGGAAAGAAATTACTTATTTAATTACACTTAATTTTATTGTTTATTTCGATAAACAATACGTCACAACATGGAATTACCCATACCACCCTAAGTTTAAAGTTCCCGGTATTCGAAGTGTTTTGCAACTTCTCATGTTAAACTGCCAGCAGTGCCATCATTCTACATTCACATGATATGTTATCACTCAAATAGCACAAACGAATGACAGTATTTTAAAGATACTTTAAATAAATATTATCCTAACGTATATTATAGTCAGCTAGCACCGCTGGATTCATTCGGTGACCAGTGTAAGCTTGTGATCATGGATTGTTTCTGTATTAGATTCCCTTAACCCACAGCAGAGACATAAATACATGTAACATTATTCATGTCTCTGACCCAGAGACTCGAGTATATTGAAAAGAAAAATGTTTTCAAGCTAAAAGGAAGTAAAATAACATCGTACTTTAATCATCAAGGTCAAATAGTGGGATTTTGGATGATAATCAGCCCCTCCAAATCATTATTATAACCGTATTATTTGAAATCCCCCTCTACTGCCATACTACAAGTATTTATGCTTGTTTTGGAAATCTAATTTCTTTTGAAAGTCTTTTCCTTATCCGTTCTCGGTTCATAGGATCATAGATGTACGTAAATCAGCACATTGAATAGATTTCAATAACCGTATAATTTTTTTTTATTTTCAGAATTCATTCAAGATTTTGTTTTACTGGAGATAGATTCTTTTGAATTGCAATTACGTTTTTTTTAAAGCGTTTATCTATAACTTACGTATTTTACTCCCTTACTTAAGTACAATGATGACAAAAAGTCTCTCTCTCCCTCTCTCTCTCTCACACACACACGAACACACGAACACACCCACACACACACACACACACACACACCCACAGAGAGAGAGAGAGAGAGAGAGAGAGAGAGAGAGAGAGAGAGAGAGAGAGAGTTTTAGTTTTCAAATACACTGTACGGCTAGTTTACATGAAAAATATATTATCAAATTAGGTCATCTTTTTCAAAGTCTAAACAACTTAGATAATCTTTGATCGTCAGACGATATTAGTATTCTATCCATTTTCTGAAATATTACTTGAGTACTTGAGCAGTGTAGGCTCAGCCATGGCGCTGATCGTCTGGTTGTTTGCTCTGCTGCGTGTTGTGTCGTCTGCTAAATTGTCTTGCGGTAAGTTTATTTCTATTAATTTTCTATGACCACATTAAATGTTTTTAAACCTATTCCCTTGTGTTTTATGTCGCCTTTGTCAATGTTCAAAGAGTTTGATAGGGTCTTATTTTTAATATACTTGTTTTGTCATTGTTTTACAGAAAACTGCACAATTTTCAGTATGAATGGTCTCAAGTGATAATGTAAAATGTGGGCAACTAGCTGTGTGCTTTCCAATATTGTTTCAATAGATTGCAGTTTCCCGTTGTTGTTTTTTTAAACCGAAATTCCACGAACTATAATTTTTAGGCATACCCTTATATTAGCATTTTTATTTTCAAACATATATATAATAAAATTACTCTTTATACGGGGTTCTCCAATGCAGATGTACATAAATATAATTCATTTAATTCTGATGCATTCTCTATAATAACGATTTTAAATTTCAAACCTACAGTGTTTATATATATAATATAAATCTTTACGAGTATCTAATGCACATGTACATAGATATAATTTAACTTTTAAACTGATAAAATAATTATGCACTATTCACTAAAGAGTAATTGTAACTTCCATTTACATTGTTTGTTTACAGTTGTTACAAAGATTAGATTTTATGTTGACCTACTTCGACTAACGCATCAGAGGTCGTAAAAACGTTTGTTTTTCTCAAAAGGAAGCATTGTTGTTTTGTTGTAGACGCCCCAGTGATGTTCAGTGAAAATTCAACAAAATTCCCATACAGCCAGGAGTCGCTTACATTAGATTGCAACGCTTCTTCTTATGATCAAATAAACTGGTACCACGTACCCAATGGAACAACGGACCTTGATCAGTTCCCATTTAGTTGGTGTACATCCAAAACATGCAAGCCATATGAAGATCCCCAAATACTCATTATTAAAGACATCAGCAAGGAGATATTAGATAAAAGCAAAATTATCTGTGTAGCATCTTGCTCTGCGACCGGGAAAAATGCTACAGTCTATGCCACTCTTGTAGTTCAAGGTACATGTAAATCTTATATGGGTTTTTAAGTGTTTGCAAATGTGTAAATGTCATAAAATATACCTGTATTTTTTTCTCTGGAATTACATGTATATATGCCTACTACTTATTAGATTATTTTATTTAGAATGTGTTCCTATTAAGCCAACCCTCCTACAGGTACAAAACGTTACCGTCAGCCTCGGAGAAACAGCAAACCTCACGTGCAAGGCAGACATGGGGACCTGTTATGAACTGAATTTTCAAAAATATATATGGGTTGGAAATAGCAAAACCATTGCAGAACTGAACACTACCAACAGATACTCCACTGATGTGGATTTGTAAGTAAATGTATTTGAATGACCACTCTCTTGAATTATAAGTTATAGAGTATAAGCAGCATATCACGGCTACCAAATTCATAAATAAATAACTGAAGTGGAATACTAGTATCCTTGAACACAAATACACCCTTTGATTTGATCGTTCCAAATTGCATTGCTGCTTTATAGATATTGAAAGCATTCAAAAGTAAAATTTTCAACTATAGTCAGTAGGAATTGTTTTTGAAAAACCACACCCCCCCCCCCAAAAAAAAAACCCGAATAATATTATTGGAATAAAAAACCTGATACATACTAAGTAATTAAGCTCAATTCTTTACACAAATGTAAGTTTTATCCTACAACCATATACACTTTCAGGTCACAATGACTGGCGGTATTTAAATGTTATAATATGAATATTTTACCAAATTTATTTTTCCTGAAAATATTGATATGAATGATCTGTCTCAAAATGTTATTTTTAATGCATATTTTGCTCATCGCTTTAAGCTTTTGTATATTGAAATATGTTCTATTTTATCTAATACATTAATTTTATAAATCTTACCCTTAAAATATAGTGAAGATTCACACTTAATAACCATGAATATACGTTATTTGTAGATTTTTGTATCAATATATTTTGAGTATAAAATTTATTAAGCAATTATTAATCAATATTTAGAAAATTTACATCTTTATCTAAAACGGATTTTGGAAAAATGTTCAGTATGTTGGATTTCTATTTTAAGTTTCTCCTCCGTCTAATTATAATGCATTTACTTGCCTATTTGCCCATTTAGAATACTAAGAAGCTAAATTGTCGTAGATTAGTTGTTGGATAAACATAAAGGTGTCCCAGTGCAGAGAAGTTTAAGATCGATAAACTGAATGTTGATAATTATGCCAATTTAATTATTGATCTTAATTCCAGAGATGATGACGGGAAACTAGTAAGAACGTTAACCATACGTGACGTCACAGAAGAAGACCTCCAATCATTTGCCTGTATCTTGATCGATAACCATTTTAGGAACGGCCATGCTCGAAAGACTGTCTTCCTTTCCCTTTCAGGTAGCAAACAAATCAAAGTACGAAAGTTTTTTAAATTTAATTGTAATATAACACACACACACACACACACACACACACACACACACACACACACACACACACACACACACACATATATATATATATATATATATATATATATATATATATATATATATATATATATATAATTACTTTTATGCATGGATATTTCACACTTGGACATAATATACAAGTATTTAGCTAGATTTGACTATTATTATAGTTTGGATAATATTTTTTAACTAATTAACATAATAAAGCAGGGTTTCTTGTAATAAAAACAGGAGAATTTCAATGGACAATTAATTTGTTGCTGTTTTGTATACATGTAAAAGGCAAAAAAAAAACCCAGCAGCAACACCCATTATACACAAATAAATTATAGTTTATAACTAAGAGAGACACATTTCTGAATCAGATATATACTAGCGGAAAAAAGAAACTGTGCATTATTTAATATATGAAAAAACATTTAAAAATTACAATGAACAAATTTTATTTTTTGTAATACTGCTAACACATATATTCGTAACAACATCTCATAACACATTAATGTCAACGTCGAATAACGTCAATTTCAGCACACTCGAAAGTCACTGTTATTTGAAATTGAATTAACAAAATTAATAACGCGTATGACCACCATTTGCGTTCACGCATGCTTGACAGCGACGCCTCATTGATGCCACTAAAGTGTTCAGAAATGCTTAAGGGATGTTGTTCCAGATGTTGGTTAAAGCCTGGCCTAAATCAGTCAATGTCACTGGCTGATTTAATAAACGGCGTAAACGTCTTTCCATTTCATCCCAGACGTGCTCGATCGGCGACAAATCGGGGGAAACAGCTGGCCAAGGCAAGACATCGACATTCTGTTGAACAAACAAGTCCCTGACTACACGTGCAACGTGTGGCCTTGCGTTGTCTTGCTGCAGAGTGATGTGATTTTGATGTCTCTGTATGAAGGGTATCACATGACGCTGAATAATTTCATCTCGATAGCGTACGCCGGTGAGATTTCCATTGACAATATGTAGAGGGGTCCTTCCACGTGCTGATATTCCACCCCACACCATAACGCTACCTCCACCAAATTGTCGACGTTGCACAACACAAGCGTCCTGGTAACGCTCCCCAACGCGACGATACACCCTACAACGGCCGTCACTGCTATCCAAATGAAATTTGGATTCATCAGTGAACAGAATATTGGCCCTGTCCTGTATTCTGAATCGCAGATGTTGTGTGCACCACGCTAGTCTGGCGATACGATGACGTTGAAGCAGTACTGGGCGCACCGCTGGACGTCTTGGTCTGATGTTTTGCTCGCGCAGACGATTACGCACAGCTCTTGGACTAATTGGTCGAAGCCCTGGAATGCTACGGGCAGTCAAACTTGCTGTCTGGAAACGATTTCTCAGATGCACAAGTCTAATGTGGTTGTCCTCTTGACGTGACGTCACACGAGGTCGCCCAGAGCGCGGTCGACCCTGGGTGTTGCCAGATTGTTGAAAACGTCTCCATAATGACTGGATGGTGTTCCGATGAACTCAAAGTGTCTTGCTACAGTATTGTGTGCCATTCCAGCTTGCAGCATCCCAACAGTACGATTATGTTAGTTTTAGTTGAGTCGTGGCATGACATAGGGGTAAATTTTGTTGAAACTAAAGTGATTTCTTCAACAAAAAAAGTTTAAACAAATCCTTTACAGTTCTTATTCCAAACAGTATTGGCCCGTAAAACTCGTGCGTACAAATTCTTCAATAAACAACAGGTGCTCACTAACCATGAAAAAGTCCGTGCACCCGGACGGTTACCATCCGATATTGTCAAAAACAATACCATTATCGATTGTTTAAATTTTATAAATACAAACAATAGATATAGAAAAATTATACTAAATTTTAGAATGCACAGTTTCTTTTTTCCGCTAGTATATCTGGACGCCTCATCTATTCGGACGACTGGACTTGGGAACGAAAGCGTCCAGATAACTGAGGCTCAAGTGTATATTGCATCTGACAAATAATGGAATGCAAAATACAAATCATCTCTGAACTCTATCATATACATAATTCACTAGCTTGAGCATTCCTATCAGTGTCTATCATAGCAATGCCAAAACATTTACATGTATACTCTAATAGATGATGCTAGTAAATCATGAAACAGGGCAGTTTAATACCATTTTTAAGGGAGGTGCTTTGAAAAAAGGGGGACAAAAATATATTGTAACATACTATAATTTCCATGATCGAAATCATTTTAAGTTGAATTGGGTTGTTAAATTTAAGAATTAATGCAAATAGAGAATTGCTCAGCGACAGCAGTAGGGGTTGTGGAAAATTATTGCAACTCCTGTTTTGTGATCCGATTTGTTTGTTTTATTGAAAAATACAAGACATTAACCCCTGCTTGTACAAGTTGAGTAAACTGGACATGCTTTGAGAAAATGAGTTAAAAAAGCTATGCGATCTTGAAAAAGAATTATGTTTATTATATGTATAGATAATAGGATATATATGTAAATGAAAGGTGTTATACGTGTATAATATTATACAATTATTTAATGCTTGAGCAGTCAATAGACAAGAATATTTTTCCCGAGGTGCAGGGAACAGCTCAGTATGATCTATTGCCCGAGGCCACAATTGTGAAACAACATTTTTATACATGTATTCTTTAAATCAGTTTCTGTGAATGAAATGACCATCTGCTGTAATATTTGGTTAGTTTTTTTATATCAAAATCTGAATTATTCAAATTGGAGTTATGTAATGGTCATATCGTTAGTCAGTAGTTTGGGCCTCAATATTATAATATTTTATAATATATATAAATATATATTATAATATTTATAATTAAAATATTTAACTTTTATATATAGGTTTTTTTTACATTCAAGCTAGCAACTCTTTTCTCGTGTCAATATATAAATTGTATAAAATGTATATTATTTGATATAAATATTAACAAACATTTCATCACCAAAATGGTTGTGCAAAAAGAAATAATTGGAGACACAAAAAAAAAAAAAAAAAATACAAATATACATTGTCAAGTAATTAAATATGCATAAATATGTTTTCCTGTTTTCTTTGCACTGGGGAAGGGGAGGGGCTTTTATTGACCTTATATATGACACTTTTTTAAAATCCAATTTAAAATTATCCTATATATATATATATATATATATATATATATATATATATATATATATATATATATATATATATATATATATATATATATATACACATATATATATATATATATATATATATATATATATATATATATATATATATATATATATATATATATATATATATATATTCAGTGCATGCATTTTCTGCACATCCACAAAAAGATATTGCGTTGAGCTTCATTTTCACCTAAAATATATTTTTGAATTGTATCCATAATTTTAATCACTTCTTATACAATGAGTTATGTTTGAAAATATATCTAAAGATTTAACTGGTTACTTTTGTTTCATTCAAACTATTCTAAATGAGGCCTGTTGCCCTAATGTTCTTTGTATAAACATTAAATGTAAATTGCATTGCTTTCATCAAACAGTCAAATATATCCGAAAAAATCCAATATAATCAATGGTTATTAAAATTGTCTTAACTTAAATTGAAATGACCAACATAAACACATAAATTGTTTTTCATTATTATTTTGTAGAGTCCAGTTGGCAGGTCTCTTCTAACAATAACTATATTGCTGCTGTTGTCGGTCCGGTAGTTTCTATCATAATTGCTTTTGCTATCCTCTGCGTTTGCTGTTGCTGTTGCCGCTGGCGCATTCAATTCTTTCGTAAGAAGAAAAACCTGAAAGAAAGAGGTATTTCCTTTTTGAGCTCAACTGAGACAAGTGCTTAAGTTAACTTTTAGTCATATCACTTATTTCGAGTCTATCATTATCGTTGGGGTTCTTTTCCATCATATATAAGATTTTTAAATAAAGAAAAGAATACTTGGAAATTAAGAATTTATATATGTCATTTAATTGTCGTATTAGATATAGACAACCCACACTTTACAAAAGTTAAGTTCCTTGGCCACCATCTTTGGGGAAAAGCCCATAGGTTTCTCACAGTAGCCTTAAGCTTTGTAGTTTAGAGGTTTGTAACTTTGTCATTTGACAATAAAATTCCGTTTCCGTTGTGTATTTTGAATGGATGGGGCAACCCACACAGTGAAGGAATACATTAAATTCAAAGAGGTTTTATCACATGTACAAATATTTGGTAGCATAAAGAAGGAAAAGGTTTGGTTTTCCCTTTTGACCTTTTGGTTGACCCCGCAAAGAGGAACTTTTGAAAAGTGTGGATTATTCTATTGAAAAGGGTAATTGTTTTATTAACAATTCATTTTTAACGAATTATTAAAAAAAGCAGAAGACACATGTATTTTTCAAGTAAATTTTCGAATAGGAAATTGTACATATATCATAATATGTAATACACATCCATTGCCAACAGTGAAATTCACAATATAGTTTTTTACGTGATTCCACATTCAAATATTTTAGTTTTGTTCTTAACAAGGCTAAAGCTATGAACACATTTTCTTTCTCGAGCAAAAATGATAAAATATGCAATTTTTGTCATTGTCACTATGTCTTTCGAAACTAAGCCGTCTTTAAATTCATCTTCCCAACTAAACATGATAAAACGGACAACTCTGTATTTTTACTTCAATGATTCTTATTGTTAAATTTATCATTTTAACAATTCTAAACATCTTTTAATTTTTGAAGCATATTCTAAAAGAAACTATCTATTTCTTTGTTTTGGAAATTATAACTTATTTACACTTCCTAAAATACATTTCATGATAAAAATCTTGACATTTTTTTATTGTTTATAAATGTGAAAAAAGTAGTTCATATAAGTTTCAATTATCAGTCTGAAATAAAATCATATATGACAAATCCTCTCGTAGTGGAAAGTTTTGCAAACATACTTAAAAGTATTGTCAGTCGAAGACTGACTAAGCCCTTTTCTTTTTGATAATCAATTTGACAAGCAGAAGTACATGTAATTTACTTCTGTGCAGGCCGAATACACCGTCAGAATACATGCAACTAGGTACATATTTACCAAATACTTGAATGTTTCAATGTCAGCATTGTAGGCACCGAGGCGGCGCTTTCAGAGTGGTTTATTGAATACTGTTCTTCTTGTTTATGCAAACAAGTCCTTCATAAATTTCAAAAAACTATCAATGCTTAAAAAAGAAGCAAAAATCCCTATAAGTTGTACAAAGTCCAATCACTGTCATATGAAGTAAATTCAATGGTGTGGGTTTTTTTTCAAACAAAAAAAAAGAAGAAAATATTCTTCATATGATATATGAAAGTTATGATTGAACATTTTCAGGAGTAAACAAGGAGTGGGACGCCCTACTATGGCATGATGAAGAACACGCCGAAGATGCCAATACTCTGCTAGCGGCACTGGAGGGCATGTGCTACCGAGTTTGCACCAAAGAAGACATAACTTCCGGTAAGCAAAGGAAGAGATGTGATTAGTGCTCAGTATAAAGTGAGGAGATCAGTTGTTAGAAAAGATTCGCATATTATTACAAAGGGGGTTAGGACAAGCAGCTAGTTCAAAGGCGAAAACAACTTTCAGTTAATAAAGACTGTGATAATACAATCACTGTTCATAAACGAGTTTATTTGCAATGTACCTTTTAATTAAAACATAGCTTTATTGAATATATTCAATAAAGATTGGAAAACAGGCAGTGTCTACGTATAGTATATCTCCTCCATATAACAGCAATGGATAGAACAGTCAAATGAATACAGAACTAGATTAGGCAAACGGCAATCAGTACACAGTGAATTAGGACTAGGGACTGCCAAGGCGGCTCTCAGTAAAAAAGTCATACTAAAATTCCTTGTTACATTTTTCTTTTCTATGGGTGGGAGAAAAAAATAATTCTTTAAAAGCCCATTTAAGAATTCAGTTATTCAGTTTTCATATTGTCACAATTATAAGTCTAATATGGTGTTATATCCAAGGCATCTCCTATAATGATATTTACCATATATTTCTAAAAAAAAATTCATGTTGATTTTCATCAAAGTCAATATCAATAGATTCAAATAAAACAGTTAAAGTGGTGAAGCGCTCCTAGATTTTTCAAAATTTGATAATATGTCTAATTATTATATGAAAAAATTAGATGCATAGTAGTATAAACTATATATATTATATACTAGTATATATTAGTGTACAAAAGCAAAATTTTACAATCGCAACATACAATTAAAAATATTAAATATATCTGAAAATAATATATAGTTTATACAATATCAACTCATATTAAAAAACATAATAAAACTATTCCTTTTAGTTGCGAATAACACTTTGTTTTATAGGTTTGTAACAATCAAAGTACTGAAGTACTGACGGGAGTTTATTTCTTTTAAAATCAACGATATGTAATTTCGCATGACGAGTAGTTTCTCATCTGTATTTGAATAAGTACGCAATTTTTTTCTAATATTTATTCTCGGGGTTTTCCGACAAGAAATCCAAGCTATAGACGATGAAACCCATATGAATCATTTTGTGTAATATTTAAAGATAGAATTAACAACATCAAACTCTACGATTCACTATGTATCATTAATCAAAATATTTCTGGAAAATTGAATTCCAGCATTTTCTAAACAAACAAAATATAATTAACAAGTCTACGCAAGAACTAGTTTAACTTTTATCCTTAGATTGGATAGTCTGCCCTTGATTCCAAACGCTACCGTTGTAGAAATGGCGCTTTGGTACACCAATCTTATTGATCTCTGGCGTAGGAATACAAAAAACTACAAAAAATATTTAAATTGTTCGTACCTTTTAAAATCTGCATATTTTCAAAGTATTTATAAATACGTTTTCTAAAAAAACAATGGTTCTAAATGCACAACATCGAATTAATCGATTATTTTCAAGTATTAAGGTTTGTCATCGGTTATTATTTGTGCTAAACACTGTTTCATTACCGTTTTGCAAGTTTATTAAAAGTCGCTTCAATCAGCAAGAGTTGTCTTTCTTTATCATAAACTTTGAAGGTTTTACATACATGTTTTACATACAGTACATGATAAATTGTCATAATTTTTTAGGTTTTTAAGCTTGGATAAGATAACAGTTAAGGTATCCATATTATTTTGAAATGCTAAAATTGTAAATCAGAGCAATTTGTTTTAACACAAAAAGATCAAATGAATGATCTCCCAGTAATTGGTATGATTTCAATATAGGGATGTATAGTCTTAAATACAATGTGATATCTATTGGTTTTATTTTTAAATTTTGTTTTCCCATACTCTACTCTCTCAGTTTAGAAAGTCCTTATTCAATTTTAGAGAATTGAAATGTTATAAGTTTCAAATGATGATAACTAAGTCTAGAGTTTGCAATTGTCTTAGTCACATTTTTCCGAATTATAGTTTATTTTTATCTATAAACAAACTATAAAGAGAGAAGTTAAAGAAATCATCTAAAGATTTTCTGGCCTAAAACACGTGTTGTTCGTGTACTGTACTAGTACATACAATTAAGTTCTATTTTTAAAAAAAATGGGGGGATAGATATTGCCTCCTAAAAATTTGATCGATTTGATTAAGTAAACTTCTGGTAATTTTTTGTTAAAGTTTTAAATATTTTTTTGCCCCTGCTAAAATTTGGGGTTCAGATCGTTCTGTTCAAATTTCCTTTCGCTATATTTGAATTAAAAAAAATGTTGCCTTCCAACATAAACTGGGGCCCAGCACCACCTCCCTTGTTGATACATGCCTTAATAATTGTGATTTTACAGAAAGTGATTTAATTTCTACAGAAGTTATCACTATAATCAGAGGGACATTCCACCTTAAGCCAGTCAGAAAATGTTTCATAGGGTTTTTCGATTGTGAACTGTGTATTGAATAGTTTCCTCATGGACCGTCAAATAAAATCTTATAATTACTTTTTAAAATAAATTACAGGTTCAAAACTAGTTCGTTTGGAGGCACTGATCGATTCAAGCGCATGCGTAATTATTCTCCGAGAGGATGACGGGAAGATGATGATGATTCTGGATAAAGCTCAGGAAAATCAGTCAGTTATCCTAATTCAGACCACGGCACAGAGTATTAAGGAAAAAGTATTAAATAATTTAAAATGTAAATTTCTGTGTCTTACAAGTAGAGACAACTCTCCACAGAGTAATGGGGAGCTGAATAAATCCATGGCCGGCTTCCTGAAACTCTACTGGCCGTCACACGTTACTGCAAATGTTAATAGTTGTACAAAACCTCTCCAAGCCGAATTTTATTACAGGTTAAGATTGAAACTGCCGAAACCAAGCACTAACGTCGAGTTGGGAAACATACAAATGCAGTGATAAAATGCATTGGCATTGGTGGGTGAATTACAGACGCGCGGTTATGTAGAAATTCCAAATTTTTGACAATCTGATGACTTATTATAAGTAAACTAATTGCCGGTATAATATAGTGATCTTCATTCACAATGGTGATTATTACCCGGAAGATGTACTGTGCATATACATGTAGTAACCTGTGAGATTTCATTTCACATCTGGGTTTTGGTTATTTTTACCCTTAACATGCTTCGATCGGTGTTTCTATTCTTTGCAATTGTCCATCAAGGATTATGACTGAAATATAACGTTTCTTGGATTTATCTTCCCTCCAATTTTTTTCAGGTGCTTACGTGTTTCCATTTATAAACTAAAATAGTGGCTATACTAGTGCATATTACAAAATAGATGGACGGAGAATCAGTGAGCTTTGAACATGTGTACGGATCTGGTTTTAACAATGGATTAATGTTTGTAGCATTTCTGCAAGATTCTTTGATATAGTGAAAATTGTTTAAACTGACATTGTATAGTCATGCTTGACAATGTATTGGGTTCTTGGAATCACATTTGTTAATCAAACATGCATGAAACGGCATGACGGTGTAAATATTCTTAGAATATTAAATACAAAGTTTTAAACATAATTTTAAAAACATTCTTTCATTTTGTCGAACATGTATCTCATTCATTCATTTATTCATTCATTCATTCATTCATTCATTCATTCATTCATTCATTCACAATTATGCAATCCAAATGACGTGTTTACATGTATAAAACTTTATATATATTTACATGCATGTAGATGTTATATTTGTCCTTTTTCTTAAGTACAAAACAAATTTAATTCTTACGAGCTGTCCAATTTTATTTTGCAAATAAATACAATTATAGAGTTTTAATGCATGCACTATTTTTTCCAGATTAACACATTCAATGGTCTGGATATATAACTAAAAAATGTATATAACCGAAAGGTATGGTGAGGTGACTGAATGGCAGGGCTATGCCAATTACATGAAGTCATCTTAAAGATAGATATCACTTAGTCATCATCTTTCAGCAGACTCAATAGTGTCATTCTGTCCGAATTCGTCTGATTAAAATTGTTTTAAAATTGTCTCTGTTTTTATTACTTGTAACTAAGAGTACAGAACCTCTAGGTATGAACACCCTTTATTTACAAATTCAGAGCCAATGACAATTAAACGGCTAATCAAAAATACTATTTAAAGGTATTTTCTACATGTCGCCTTCGTTATCAAACATATTATTATACATTATATGGCATTTAGCTACAAAATCTGCCACATCGTAATACCAACTTTTTCCCTTAGTCGAACCAAATAATTGATTCCACACACCCGAGGTCATATACTTTTAAAATATCTTTTTCTGTAATTAAAATACATCGATATGTTCCACGCCTGAAGCGTGAATGGTGACAGCCAATTTAATGAAGTGTTGAAAGATGCAGACTGACAAGTGTCTAAAAACCCATGCGGAATTATCTCACCTGTATGTTCATTCTCTACACTATCATTTATTTACCTGGATTTACCTTTAAATCAAAACACGATGTACAAACAGTGTTTTGTATACAAAAAGTCAAATGCTATAAAACATTTTATGGTGGGTTTTTTTTTTCGTTCACGTATATTAACTTAATGATTTGATGCAGACACTTGCTATACAGTATCGACGGTTATTCAAAACGACATACCAGATACAAAATTGGCAGTTAGTTTTCTTTTTTCTTTTTTTCCTTGTATTAAATTGTAGATGTGGTGGGTCTTGAATTTCCTATGTACTTAATTGACCCTTTTTGAGGTCGTCAACTCAGTCGATCATTTCATGTTTTAATTAAGCATGTGTTCTTGTGTTTTGAAAGAATAACATTTATCAATTTTGTTTGTGTGTGTGTGTGTGTGTGTGTGTGTGTGTGTGTGTGTGTGACAGAGAGAAAAAAAGAGACAGAGAAGTAAGAATTGTTGACAATTGATAAAGACTAGTTAAAACACATTTCGTCTTGTTTGTGTATGTGTGACAGACAAAGAGAAAGAAATAGACAGAGAAGTTAGAATTGTTGACAATTGATAAAGACAAGTTAATAAAAACAAATGTATGTACATGTACCGCATAGATAAGGCTCTTCGTCACGCATTGAAATAATTCATTTCCTGAAAACACTTAAGGCCAGCGATGAAGTTGTTATGTCTGTGTTTTTCTCTGCTGCATGTTGTGTCGTCTGCTATAGCATCTTGCGGTAAGTTTATTTCTATTTGACAATATGCTTATGTTTATTCGTCTTGACCCTGGTTACCCCTGTCTGAAAAATATAAATGAAACTACAATTTGTAAGAGCCCGACGTAAACATCGTGTGTAAATTACAGTCTTTAAACAATGTATAACATTTCAATTTAGCTATGAACTTTAACAAGGTCGAGACCACTAGATTTTGTGACGTCGGCATAAATTTGCATACAAAATTAGCTATCTGTTTACTTTTATTGTCAAACCAATCAGGTGAATGAGTTGCAAGGCATTGTGGGCTACGACAAGTTTCTGTGTATACAAAGCGTATTGAAAAAATATACCATTTCGAATTGTTCTATGGAAACTCATTTTCAATTATTTTTCAGAATTAATGAAATAAATATGGAAAATCATGTCTGATCTTTCATTTCTATGCTCACATTTGAAAGATATTGCCTATATATGAAGCCTTATATCAACCTATCTAAAAACCTCATTGTCAAAGTTCTAAAGAGATGTACGCCCTATTATATTAGAAGCAGCGAGTACGTTTTTCACGTGATACCCCAGGTTTGGGACAACATTAGTAGAATTTTGAAATTTCTTCAGGTACACTCATCAGAATGCTTAATGTACAAAATACTACACGATATATAACTTGTTCTTCTGTATTTGTATATTTGTGCATTTCTACTATCGTGGCTATTTACGAATGTACAATTACCTGCATTTATTAATGGTGTACAATAATTAAGTCACCAATAAACAATTATGCAATTTTTCTTTATCAAAATTTGCTTGCACTTGTATGCGTATGTATACAAGTATATTGATACTGATCGATCTTTGAAGCAACAATTGATAAATTAAAGCAACAGTATTTTTCAATGTGAGCATGGAACAATGTCTATATGGTACGTAATCTTTCCTTTTTTACCTTTTAATTAAAGTAAAAATCGAGTTGTACGAATTTTCCCGCAAGCAATTAAATATTTTGTATAAAACAGCCACAAACCACGTGTATGTGTTGAAAAGTAAACACGTTGTAGACCGTCATGCTTTGCGACTCATTCACTGGATTGGAGAACCTTTTTGACGAAAATATTGTCACATGTTAAATAATGCCATCCATATAAGTTAGTGTACCCGACCTGTTTAAGCCGGAACTTAAATGGAATGAATACTAATGAAGATTTAAAATATTGTATCGTGGTATAGTCTTAAAGTAGTTCGAGTATCGCACTACGTCATAATACGGATTTTACAATATTGGTTCGACTTTTATATAGCATTTTAGATACCCGGTATTGATTTTGCTTTACATCGTTACATCGCCGTTGTAAACAATGGAAATAATAAGCTATTAGAACGGTAATACATGTATTCTATGAGAGATAGAAATGATTAATGTTGAGAAACTCGAATCTGTTAAAGTAAAATGAAAAACGAAGTTTCTGATTAACCAGGATCTTACGGGTATGGTTATATCTTCTTTGTTTTGATGCCCCCCCCCCCCCCGAATTTTTCTTTTTCTTTTACTAAAACCGGTTCAAATTAAGAGACAGAAGCTATTTCAAATTAAATCAATCGTCAATTAATTAATGTTTAACTGATATCTTACATTGTTGACAAAGTTGTTCTGATCTAAGCAGAAAACTGTAGCAAAACTGATGTGATTTTTACGAATTTTTTCTTGAGGGTCTACTTGGTTTAGAGCTTATAACGTGAAAAGTAATCCGTCAACATATGATTTATTTTATTAAGTCTTTTTTTTAAAGATGTCATTCTATAGAATCAACACCATGCATATAAGTTTGAGTCAATAAAATATAGTAAAAAAAATTACCAAACACGATACATGCATCGCTTATTTTTTATTCTATTATGATACACCAATTCCATAAAGCGAACTTATTTACAACAATTTGCGCAAAATTATTGATGATATAATAAATAAATGTTAATATTCTATTTTGTATGTCCAGTTCTAATTTCCCCCAAATTGGTAATTATTTTTAGGAAAAACGTACGTCTGCTAAATGTCATCATTGTCAATAATTTTCGCAAGGGGGTACACCCGTCTGAGAGGTGATAACAAAAAAAAAACCTAGCATGTAAACATATTCTCTTATGTATCTATATCGCTAGAACGTATATCTATAATTTAAAGCTAAGCTATTAATAATTTAGCCCATTTAGTGCCGAGTATATAGGACTACCTTAAGCTCAGGGTACTTGAATAGGTCACACGTTATGACATACACTGTGGAAATATAGACTGTATATAAGCTGCTGTTTAGAAAGGGTCCATGTTTGTTTTGAAGTATAAGCACGTGAGTAATATTTGTTACTTTGAAACAAAGCTAACAAAATCCGAATAATATTTGATTAATCGATTGATTAATTAAATGATTAAGCCTTGTTTAATCTAGTGATATTAATAAAACTTCTCGTCAAGTTATCGGTAGTATTCATTTTTAATCTTTGAATTGGGGTCCATTGCTTTCCATCGACATATGTCTAGCAATAAATCAGAATTTTCAAAACACACTTAAGGTCAGACGACACGTTCCTCAGTTTTATATAACTTTCTCCATTTTTACTGCGACTTTTTACATAAACAGATTACAATTTTTTCTTCAAACTTAGAAGAGCACTGAAAGGGATGAAAGCCCGGATTATTTTTATTGAAACTCTTCATTACGAGGGGATACAAAAAAGATGATTGAGGAAAGTGTCGTTTGACCCTAAATAGGTAACGCAAAAAAAACCCCAATATTTTTTTTTATATAAGCTATAGGTATCTATAAGCTTTTGTTGAGTAGTAAGTACGTGCTGAATGTTTCGCCTATGTTGTAGAGAATCCAGTTATTTCCAGTGGAAATTATTCAACACTTGTGTTCAGTCAGGAATCGCTGTTATTAAACTGTTCGGCTACCTCTTACGATCAGTTACACTGGTTCCATTTGCCCAGTGGAAAAACGGATGTTGAGCCTTTCCAATTTACTTGGTGTAAAGATGACACATGTACCCTATATGATGACCCCAGAATGCTTATCATTAGAAAAGTCAGCATGGAACTGAGTTTCAGCAAATTCATCTGTGTAGCATCCTGCTCTGCAACCGGGAAAAATGCTTCAGCCTATGTTTTTGTTATTGTTCAAAGTAAATTACGCATCTTACTTACATCTTTTAAAATATATCATTTAAAAGAGCTCGCAAGTGTTTAAAACTCTTTTAAGTTTTGGAAATTAAAATAAATATAAATAAGTTCTGGATCTTTTGATGTTCTTTTTAATTTTTTTTAATCTAGAATGTGCGACTGTTAAACCAACCGTCGCATCAGTCCAAAATGTTACCGTCAACCTTGGAGAAACAGCAACTCTCACGTGCAAGGCACACATGGGGACTTGTTATGAACTGAGTTTTCCAAATTTTTTGTGGGACGGAAACGGCAAGAATATTTCTGTACTGAACGCTACAAACAGATACTCCACTGATGTAGAATTGTAAGTACGTAAAACGATCATCTATTTATCATCTATTTGTCTTATTGAAATTAATGCATGTAGCAGCATTTAATTGTAATAAAATACAAAATATTCTTTAAAGAATAGAATCTACTTGGGGTTTTTTTCTTTTTGCAAAAAGATCATTGGTGTAAATACCAATTGATTCGATCATTTCACATTATATTGAAATTAGTTTTCCTTTTTTGACAGAAATGTTAACTAGTTTAGTATTTTCAATTTTCTTTTCTTCCTTTGTTCTGTAATTCATTTTTCCTACCTAATATTAGCCGATTTTCTATCTAATCGAAAATAAATATAAAGGTAAGTAGAAATAACATATTCATGTACATTAAGGTGTTCAAACGCTTAGGAAGTCGGAAGCTAAAGTAATAAATTCAATATAAAATAACATACATTTAACCCGTCATCTAAATTTTAGAGATGAAACCGGAAAACTGGTGACAACGCTAACTATACGTGACGTCACAGAAGAAGACCTGCAATCATTTGACTGTATCTTGATTGATGACCATTTTGAAATAGGCAACGTTAGGAAGACAATATTTCTCTCCTTATCAGGTAAACAAACAAATCATTTAAAGAACTTATATTGAGAATCAGAGGTTCTTAGCTCAATGATTACCTATCATTCTTTGTTTTTGTTGTTTTTGATTTTGTTTTTGTTTTCTTTTTTCGATTTTTGTGTTTGTTTTGTATTGGTTTTGTTTGTTTTAATTTGGTTTTTATTTATTTATTATTTTTTTGCAAACCTGAGCTGAAGTGTATAAACTATATACTACATCATTATATTATTTAAAAGGATACGATATCGAATGAAACAATACCATATAATTATTTTTTATGTATATGTAACAGGATACCATTGGTATTTACTTCATATATTATCAATATCATGCCATTATTCAAATTAAATCATATGCTTCAATTTTGTTCACATTATTTCATAATTACTTACACTGAATTCAAACTCCATAGAAACAAAGCTGAAGACCAGCACACACATGAACCTATGTCTAACAAGTTCCAAACCTGACAAGATCGTTCCCTAGCTGTTAGGACATTAAACCAACTAGATATTTAATTGCTCCAAAATCAAACTGCTTAAATCTCTTCCAGCACCCAAACCTATGGTTCATATTCAGTATTGATTTTTGTCATGTACATTAATGTAACACGATTCATCATGCAACAGTTCTGGTGAAAATTGAATTAGTTATGATTTCGATATGGTCTTCAAAAGGCACCTTATCCAAACTTGACTCATATGTATCGTTCCCGCCTGTCAATTTTACGTATGGGATTCAGCACCCAAGTCTGGTAAATTCATAAGTTTCCCCTGGTACATTATTTAAGCAAGTTTGCTAAATACTTACATAAAAGACCTCCATAATTATATACACAGTGTACTAAAACGCTTAGAATACTTCACATCGTCTCGGTGAGCTAATCAGGGATAAGCACAGACAGTGGGTTTGTTCATAGTTCTGCCGTTGGTAGACAAAAATTGATGTTGGTAAAATTAACTACCATTGGCATACTATTGGTACCAATGTTTTTTGCCAATGGTTCAATTGGTACCATTGTCATCCAACTGCAACAATGGTTATTTGAAAGTTGGTACCACTGGTAGAACTATGAACCCACCCAGTATTAGTAAAATGATGTGACCATTTTTTCTCAATGTTGTATTTTGCTATTTACCTACTAATTTACTACGTGTATATTTCTTTAGTTCCATTGACGAATTGCATTGGCACTTAAATAACAGTTTCCCGAAATTTGTAAATAACGTTTACAATATCCTGTAATGTCGTATATATGTATTTTTATTTAAGAGCGATATTGTTTGAAATCAGATCAATGTCAGATATGGTGTATTTATGTTCTTACATTTTTGTAGAGTCCAGATTACAAGTAATTTCTTCCAATAGCATTGCTGTTGCCGTCGCAGTGTCTATCATTGCATTAATTCTGATCGTGGTTACTTTCCTCCTATGCTGCTGTTATTGCCAATGGCGAATTCGGTATTATTGTTGTTGTTGGAAGACGAAAACTCTGAATGAGAGAGGTATATTCTTTTAGCCTATGACACTAGAGTTAATTGCTAAGTTAAGCTCCTTATCTTATTATGTACCCAGCGTCATTCGCTATCATTATTGTTTTGTTTTGTTTTTTTTTGTTTTTTTTTGTTTTTTTGTTTCAACCATTTATTCTTTTAATGTTTAATGAAAGTCAAGTTCAATGTCAATGTCAATGTTCAAATGAATGCGCATAAAAAGCTAGAAGACAGGCACTTGAATAGACAATAAAATTTAGTAAACACATCCAACATCAAAATATATGTTAAATATGCTAGATCCACTTTTTGAACCATGTAAGATAGTTTTGTTTTTTAACTCTAATTATTTCGGTTGTCCATGTAATTTGGAAAAGGCATAAATATGTGAAATTTTACTGCGCCATTTCCCCCGCAAAAATAGTTTTTATAAGTTAAAAATATACTACATGTATTTCTATAGATTATAAAAAGGAAAATAAATATCTTCATTTCATAACTTACATCTTAAAGGGACCTGGACACGATTTCAGATGACAATTTTATTTTAGATTTTTATGTATTAAATAGTTTAGTTGTGTATTTTGAATGATTTACCAAACTTTGAATGTTAGAAGTCGTGTTACAAGCGAGATACAGAGGAAAGAAGTCGTTGTTATGTAAACAAAGCTCGAGTTTTATAATTGTTCACAATTAATGTAAAGTAAAGAAATAACAATTTCTGTGACAAAATGACTTGTGGAAACAATATAAAGTTATTAAATGTGTTCATAAATAAGTTTATCAAAACTTTTACCAATTCAAGACATATGTAAACAATAACAGGACTCGAGCTTTGTTTACAAAACAAAGAATTTTAACCTCTGTAACTCGCTTGTAACTCGATATTTTACTTTCAAATTTTGACAGAGCATTGAAAACATCCATATTGAACATTCTAGACATTAAAAATGAAAAAATAAATTTTGAAAAAATTGAGCTCAAATCGTGTCCAAGTCCCTTTAATATATTTAGCATTCATGAAAATAAACTTATAACAAGCCGGTTTTGGCTTTTTTGCAGATCCATTTACTATTTTTAGCGACTTGTAAAAACAAGTACATTAAATATGCATATATTTACAAAAGCCATGATTCATATTATATGCATTACATGCATATAGTTATTGCATTCATGTTTGATGACCTTTTTTCGAAAAAAAAAAAAGCTCAAGAAATGTCATATCAGGTAATTCGGTAGATTTGTCGAGAGAATATCAACCAATGAAATAAAAGATTAATAAAAATTTTCAGAAGTAAACAAGAAGTGGGATGCTTTGGTTTGGCATGATGACGAGCACGTCGAGGAGGCTAGTACTTTGATAGCGGTGTTGGAGAGCATGGGCTACAGAGTCTGTACCAAGGAAGGTCTAACTAGCGGTGAGTTAAGCAGAAAATGTAAAACGTATTTAGAATAGCGGGTGGTGGTTTTATGTTTAAAGTGCAGAGAGAGAGAGAGAGAGAGAGAGAGAGAGAGAGAGAGAGAGAGAGAGAGAGAGAGAGAGAGAGAGAGAAGAGAGAGAGTTGCATTTTAACAAACAAGAAAAGTTAACATTCGGACAGTGAAAAAGGAAACATCGGTCAACACAATGTGAGAAGGATAAAGAAGCTTAAGGTTGGAGAAAGGTCTAACATAGTTGTTTAAGAGATGTACTAAGATATGTTTGCCGCTCATTTTCTTAAAGTATTCTATATTTATAAATACATCTGGTTTCAAACGATGTTCATTCAATAGTATGAAAAAAAACATTGTGCGAGGTATTCCGAGTGACTTCCGAACGGAGATGTAAACAAATCTAATGTAAGATGTAGATGTAAGAAATCTGTTTTCGTTCCTGTGAATTTTTCTGAGTGAAAAACGATAATGTGCCTATGAAGATATCTTGGAAATTTTCTCTTTCATTGATTTACATTGACTTCTCTCACAGATTTGCGTATTTTTATTAAAAATCGTTTAAATGTGCGGCATAAATATCTTGGGACATATTATTATGTGATAGTATTAATAGGTGGATGTATTAAGAAGATATTGGACCAGCGGTCAATATTAAACGGATGGAGCCTTACACTTTGTATAGAGAAATACATGTACATGTCTAGCAGGAAATTCAAAGGGAGATAAAGACTAATCATTCATATATGTAGCTATGAAAGTCTTAATTTTTTATTAAATAGATAGCTAATATGATTGTACTTATCATTATAGATTATTTTTTTCATCAGTACAAACTTTCTTTTTTTCAGATGGCACTACAATGGGACAAAAAATATTATATTTCGGTGCCCTTAATCTTGATTTATTTTTCATTATAATAATTAAATGAAAGTAAAGTTAGAAGAAATACTCCAAAGGTAATGTCTTAGGACATATATACATGTATGTAACAGAAAAGCACCATAAACGAAAATAAACTCTAATTGTATCTTGTTGAAAATAAATTACAGGCTCAGAACTACAGGGTTTGGAGGCACTGATCGATTCCAGCGCATGCGTTATCATTCTCCGAAAGGATGATGGGATGACGATGACGGTCCTGGAGAAAGCCCAGGAGAACCAATCAGTGGTCCTAATTCAGACCAAAGCAGATCTTCCATTCGTGAATCGTGTGGAAAAAATAGTGAATAAATATAATCTTCGATGCCAGACCAGGAGGTTCCATCCTTCACGGAATAATGGGGAGATAAATAAATCTATGGCCGGTTTCCTGAAACTCTACTGGCCGTCACACGATGCTGCTAATGTAACATGTAATTGTAGGGGAAAACTTCTCCGAGCCGAGTTTTACTACAGATTAAGATTAAAACTGCCGAAACAAAGTTTACACGTCGAGACAGAACACATACAAATGCAGTAACAGAAATGGACATTCATGTTAATTGTATATGTAAATATATCAAAATACATCATGACTGGATCCGGCATTCAACAGCACTATCATTACTAGTATGTTTTTTATATCACAAACTGTCATTTTTTTATGGTTATCAAACACTGTATTTGATTCATTTCGATTCCAATTTCAGAAAATAAACTTTCCCTCACACCACTCTCAAAAGATGTATTGCATTGTGACCTGTAAAAAGAAGGATTCATTTCAAATCATATTTCCCTAACAAACATACAATGAAATGTTTATTATTCCGAAAGACAGGTGATGATAAGAATACATCGGGTTCTACATTGTATTCTCGTTCTCGGAATTTTTCATAAGCATGGAATGGAAATTCGAATGGGTGGAATATGATGAAAAATATGACGATGATAGGGAAATATGAAGTTTTATTGCCCTGACACGTGACTGTCTAGAACCAATCAGATGTCGCGTTATACAGAATAATAATATTGAGGTTTTTATGGTACGAAAAAGAAATCAGATAATTTTGAGTTATCGAACATGGCCGAGGATCGGAGATCGTTAAATGCTGACTGTTTATTCTCCTCGATGTAGGGAGCCAAAAGGAAAACATAAGGAGAGCCATTGATTAACAAAAATCGTTCGAGTGATTGAGTTCTCCGTTCTGAAATAAGCGAGTAACCGGTTACTAAAAATCGTCTAATTTGAGAACACTCGTATTTTTATATGTTTACTGAGTATTTATATTTATGAATTTAGAAAAAAAAATGAATCTTTCTGGTCATTATTGTTACTAGATTGTTTTCATGTATTTTAGGACTTTCTTCCAAAGGTAAGATTCTTTGCATTATATTAATAATTATATATTAAGTACTTGTACTTTGACTCTGATCCAAGTGAATTTCAAAATAGTTAAAGTACAATCAGTGTATTATCACCGTGTGAAATGTACCCCTTGGACATGACACCTTTTCCCTTGTCACTCATGTTAAGTGACTTTGATCTGGACACTCTGTATTGACACTCAGTTTATCTAAGTAATCCGTTAATTGAAGTAACTCTTTATATTTACTTTTCTATTATTCTCTATTGTTAAAACTGTACGTGTTTCGTTATCTATAAGTAATTGTTGTTCATGTTTAATTATTCGGAAGTTGGAGAGCGACGGTCAATGCGCTCGTACCACCGACTCCCGACCTCGCGGAATATCGTTATAAGTTTTCGGAGTTTTTAATAAATCTTATAAAACGGATACCGACTTGTGCAATTTCCGTGGGTCACAATTGGTGTTAGAATCCGGCGTATCAACTTTTCAGCTTGATACACGATCCCATGAAGTACCTCTCAGCTAAATTCCCCCAAATGGATTCGTACCAGTACTCGTATGGACCAGCGTGGACCACGCCTGTTAGTTACCCAACGCAGTACTTCGTACATAAAGAGAATCCTGCTTGTAGAAGATGTGGACTTGTTCATCATGTATGGTATTGTGTTGCAAGATCTTCTTTGTGCTTTAACTGCGGAAAGAATGGTCATTTTGCGCGGATGTGCAAGACACAGAAAATTAACCGCCGAAGTGTCGTTCACGCCATTAAAGTCGATGGAACTCGGAGAAGAGATTGCGCGACACAGACAGAGAAAAGAAAATCAAAGAAAAAAATTTAACGCGACAGAGACCGGATCAGAGTGTTCAACGAAAAACGTTTACTCCTTGCGGAACTTCCCTTTTCCAGGATTAAAGACTCTCAGTTCGATGAAGAGCTTACTAAGAATAAACTGAATGATGCAAAGCAGAAAATAAACGTTTTGCGTGAAGATAATGACCACCAAACTGCAAAAGCAAAGTTCTTCGAAAACCGCCATTTTGTAGTGCTGGCTGAGTTGCAGAAGCGAGACAAAGAAATGCAGCAGCTGGAAGAACAAATTAAACACCTAAACAGTACACTACGTGAGAGAGAAAATGAGCTAAAGGAAAAGGCAAAGACAAGTGATTCAAGGGGACACTTTCGTAAGGCTGCGGTGAATTCGACCCATGCTCACAGGCGGTTTGAGTCTACCAGTAATTGGAAGTGTGATATACCAAGTTCCAGAATGGGCCGAGGAGGAACAAGTACCAAGTTCCACAGCAGTACGTTTCTTCGGAACACGGGGACGTGTTCATCGGGAGGAAGAGGCAAATATCACCGTGTGAAATGTACCCCTTGGACATGACACCTTTTCCCTTGTCACTCACGTTAAGTGACTTTGATCTGGACACTCTAAATTGACACTCAGTTTATCTAAGTAATCCGTTAATTGAAGTAACTCTTTATATTTACTTTTCTATTATTATCTATTGTTAAAACTGTACGTGTTTCGTTATCTATAAGTAATTGTTGGTCATGTTTAATTATTCGGAAGTTGGAGAGCGACGGTCAATGCGCTCGTACCACCGACTCCCGACCTCGCGGAATAGTGTAATAAGTTTGCGGAGTTTAAATATACCTTGTAAAATGAATACCGATCGACTTGTACATTTTCCGTGGGTCACAGTATCAAGGAAGAAACTTTACTAAATATTAAAAGGACTACGGAACAATGCCTTTAGAAAAGGTTTTAATTAAATACGTTGTACAAATTAACACTTTTTTCTAGAGTACATACTGTATATAACTTGTAATATCACGTAGAACACTGAAGAAGAATTGTGAAGCTTCTTTTATTCAGAACATTATAGCAATAAAAGATAGTAAAGTTTCTTTTCAACTATTGCACGCATCTGTCTAATTTATGAAATGAATATTAAGTTACCTGAAAATAAAAACTTTTTTTTATATATATTCGTCTGTATATTTGTACACAGCAGCAGGAGAATGCAGGATTAAACAATGGATTCCTATTCTTGAGGCAAATATTTCAATTTCAGAACTGCCACATCACAAATCGTCATTAAAATAATAACAACTCAATTCTTCCCATCACTGAGCTTGGCAAACTATGCCGTGGCTTCTTCAGTATTCGTTGAATACCAGTTTTCTTTCATTTCATTGTTGACTATTGATCGCAATTATAAATGTTCATAGAAGTACATTTTCAAATAACATTCTTATGGTATCATTTTGATCATTGTCCATCAAATTTCGTATCTTCAACGCTACGGTATTTTAATTAAATTAATCCATGGAAATTCTTGCCAACGAACATTAATAAAACCACAGAGGAATTTTTAGCAAAACTGACAAAATGGCATTGAAGGTTCCCAAAGAGCTAACATTAGTTCATAAGTCATAGGAAATAACAAAATTGCTGTGTTAATACTGGCATGCTGATTAATTCGATAAATAACATATACATGTAAATAAGATTTTATGTTGAACAGAGAACAGAAAAACACAGACATTAGTCATATATGTAAGAAGCATATTTAAATTGAAACATGCAGATAAATGACTAGAATTAAATAGTATCACACACTAATACGCAGGGAGATGAAATTTATGTAGAACTCAATTTCTCACAATAAAATTCAAACAAATGATGTATTAAAATCGAAACAAAAGATATAATAAACTCTCTCTAATTTATGGAACTTTCAAGCAACGGTTTACAAAGTCAAGTTAAATGATGCCCGAGATACATGTAATTTCAAATCATTAAACAACAATATTGTATGTCAAACCATCCACACATGATATATAACAATCAACATACCAGCTCTTTTTATCAGAGATTCACATAATGCACTATATCTGACAAGGAACATTTATTTCCAAAACGTTTTAAATTAAAAATTTACTATTCCGATCACAACGTTTTCATCAACAGATAAGTGTGCACATTATTTCTTGTACCCCCAAGCCTCATAGGGAGGGGGTGGACCGCTGGGAGTCAATGTGTGTGGATTTACCCTAGATATACTTCTCTCTGTGTTGATCTTCGACCGGGATCTACAGTTAGAGAAAAAGAAATCAAAATCATTTATGATATAAAGGGATGTTCAATTTTATTTCATATTCTAATTTACGATAACCCACGATAAGCTAAAAGTACCAGAAAGCATCTGGAAACATTGAAAGTCTAGAACATATTACTAGTATGCATTAACCGTTGGCTAATAAATTACATAATTATCAACAGATACGAGGAAATATTCAGAAACACATTTCGATAGTTATTGTTCATTATAATCAAAATTTAATTTTTTGTGGAAGTGATATTTTCTTTCAAGAGTTAAATCCAATTGCGTACAAGTTGAATGGTTTGTGCATACAAGTCTCTATGCAAGTAGTAGATGATCAAATTATATATGATGTCTTCTAAAATATTTATAAGATATTGATATTCTACTCCATCTATATATTATATATGTACTCCCGAAAACCAAGTACATATGGAAAATGCTTACATTGACATAGCCTGCTGCCAGATCTATTTAATTAACATATTTACATAATAAGATATGTCAAAATCAAATCTACTTCCTCTGGTTGCATCGCTGTTCTATAGCCAATCATAGTTCCATCAGTATTCTTATCAATGCTTCAAATACATGTAGCCATTTCATTTCATGTTTGAATAGTATAAACTGTTTTAATTACCTTTTTGTACAGCGGTATATGCAAAGAGAAACAATAGCAACAACTGCTATAATCACGATCAAGGATCCACTGGCACTGATAATGAGAAGAAACTTATTTTCCAACCCTAAAACTGAAGAATAATTTATAATCAAAATAAACTTTAAGAGCAATTCCATCTATCAAACAATGGTGTTAAAAGAATAAAAACATATCACGAGAACGCTAAATAAATATACTTACATTGTTTTACATTATTTTCTGTAGTGCTTACAGAACTAGGCACTGCAAA
Organism: Magallana ariakensis; assembly: GCA_020458035.1. Lineage (NCBI taxonomy): Eukaryota > Metazoa > Mollusca > Bivalvia > Ostreida > Ostreidae > Magallana > Magallana ariakensis. The sequence goes on from CM035816.1 coordinate 38,095,658, forward strand.
GGAAAAAAATAATAATTTGCATATTTTAGTATTTGAAATACCATTCGGTAATAAATAAGTCTAATATTTTATGCTTAAAACCAAAGGGGCGTTTTCAGGGCCAACAATGTTTAATTTATGAACTAGTTTTAAGGATTAATGTTGTAAGGGCTTCGCATCATTGGACAATCGTTGGGGACAAAACAGAAAACCAGCTTAATCAAAGTGTTTAAAGATGTTTTAATTACTTTAATATCTTAACATCGATATTAAAACATGAAAAGAACCTTTTCATTTAAATAACTGGTTAAAAAAAATTAAAACTGACCATCATTAATTTAATCATCAAACACGTCAAACTTCCCATTACCTGAACAAGCCGTAGAACTTTGACTGGCTACAAACTGTGTGGTAAATCCGCTAGGACATGTTTTACAGTAAGTTTTACCCATCTCGTCTTGGTAGGTCCCGATGGGACAAACCTCACACAGACCTTGAAGATAGTATGTTCCACTAGGGCATTCCACTTAAAAAAAATTTACCCATCAAATTAATTGCAACCATTTCACACGTAGTTTATATGAATGTAAATTTACTATTTTATCATTTCTACGATAAGAGAGATACATGTATATCTATATGATTTTTTTTTCAGACAAGAAAACATATTTATGTATGCATGTAATGTTTATTCGGTAAAATAGAATGTTAGGGTTAGATATGAGTCTTATTCAGTCTTATATAATAAATATTCAGATCAAATACAGTTCAATTGTCTTCGGAAAATTGACATTTAAGAGGGCTGGATGGTTGTGGCTATTTTTGAACGATATTTATCTTCTTGAAAAGAAGACTATGTACAGATATATAGAAACATGTTTAAATTTTAACGATACGATTTTTGAAATTTTTCTTAAATTAATAATAATAATAATAATAAAAATAAATATCTATAGTTTGAAAATTTATTTTAAAAGCAGATCTTATGGTTAATTTGTTGACCATCGAGCCTCCTTTAGGCATCTTGTTTAATAAAATTCAATTCCAATATATAGAGAAGTCATATGTATGCATAAATTAACTGATGTAAAAACACATCGCGATGGGGGATCAAGAGAAACACTTATAAATTTACCACAAAGTGCATCTGTGGTTCCAAAAGTAGATTCACACTGTACGGAGTCCGTGAGAGATACATCTGACGATGTGTAAGTGATTCCGTCCACAACAAAACTTAACAGACTGTACGTGGAGTTCAGTTGATCGGCAGATGCTACCAACTCGTCTATTGCCGTGAAGAGTTCTGCCAGAGGCTGACTCACTGTCGAGTAAAGATTTATGTCAAACAATGATTTACCGTCTGTGTTTTCATTTACTAAATAGAAACTTTCCCATGCGTACAATAAAATATGCACTTATTAAGTGTTAAATGATAATAATGTTGTCTTTTATGTACTGTTATAAAATATATATTTTTTTTTCAAATCATGATATATACTATAAGAGTAAAATATTTTTTAACATATTTCTATCAGGTTTGCTCATTCTCTGACCAAAAAACCCCCAACAACATTTACTAAATTACATCTGTAGTAAGAAATACACTATTCCTATTTAAAAGCTGTTTGATCAAAGCATTGGTCATTGGAGTATTAAATTTCAACACAATGCCATCAAAAAAAATTATATAAACTTTTACGCATTTACCCCCTCCAAAAAGCTGTCTTATTTTAATGATTAAAAATAAATAATTTGATATAAATATTTTGTTCGGTTGCAGGGAGCGTGGGTCATAAAAATGTACACATCAGAAACCAATTTTATCTGTTAATTCTACTTGATCTTTTACACATCCGAACTTTGAAAGGGTAATGAAAATGTCTACTCAAGCTTTATTTTCTTCAGTTTTAAGTTGTTTTGTTTTTTTGTTTTTTTGTTTTTTTGTTTTTGTTTTTTTTTGACAAAACACCTAGTATTTTGAAAAACAAAAATGCAAAGCTCATTCTTAAATTCCCTCCATATTTTGGGACAAATCTTTTTAAAGAAATATTAACGAAGTCTCAGTAAGAGTAAGTAAGTCTTAATATTTTTGGAGGATGTGGAGGGGGGGGGGTACAAACGAACATTTACACCATTTTCTCATCAAAATTATTGATTTCTATCAAACTTGAAAAACAAATTCGAAAACGTCCATTAAATTTGAAGAACAGTTTGACCAAGAAGCTTGAAAATGAATGTAGGCAGTGTACTGTTTCCTAAAATTAGCCACTTACTGTTTTCGTACAAGTCAAAAGATGTCAAGTCAATGTCGGTACTAGTAAACGTGACTGATAAAGTAACAGCGATGTTGCTGGTAGTGGATCTTCGCTTTCTCCCATATAATGCACAACCTTAAAATAGGAATTGCAAGAAGTCATTTATTAATTTAAAAACCATTATATAAACATATATTTACATTTTCAACTGTCTTTGTCTGTGATAACATTTCGAATCAAATTTGAAGCCTATAACCCACTAAATTCATAAAAAGATGTGCGATACAAAATGGGTGTGGCTTATAGCATAACCGAAACACGGTATTGACTGCGCTGCGTAGTTATACATAGCATGTGCAACATATAAAAATAGTGATTTTAAAATGTTGTTTTAAACTGTAGAAATTGGAAATAATATAAATATAAGTTATAAAAAATCATTCTTTGTATATTATAAGGTGATAATTTCGGTCGGAGCGTGGTCAAATCTATCATAAAGCCCTTCGGGCTTTATTTGATTTGACCACGCCACGACCAAAAAGTATCAGCTCATAATACTAAAAGAATGATTCCTTATTCTTTAAGTTCGTACAAAATGCTTACACCATATCTATGATATTTTTTCATTCGTCCATTTTTGTACCGTATTAAAAAAAATATGAAACACAGGAAGTCTTTGTACTTAAAGGAATTGAAAGAAAATGTTAGTGGTTTACCAGAAATTTCCACCTGAACATCGCAAATGTTGTTGTATCTGCACTGTAGCCCTCCTTGCATGTTGTTTTTTAAGGACTGGACAACAGAAGCAGCTTTCGTACAGGGAATGAGGCGACCATAGCCGACATTGGCTTTAATCTGGACATTTCTTGGCCCACGTCCTCCTACAACATGCAATCCCGCCATATAGTGCAAACTTATTTGATTCATGAAATCAATGATGCCATTTGAGATGTTGGTTAACTTCATTAATCTCTATATTTTGACATTTATGACAATTAAAGCTTCGAATTTGTATAATTGTTAAGTGTATAAGTATTTTTACGAAGCAAATGCTATGGAGAACTTATTATTCCTGTTAATCGAAAAAAATGTTTTATTTTGATTACTCTAACATTATAATTAATTATAAACAACTGATAAACATTGAATAATATAGATTAATCATTTCATACAAGCAGAATGAACTCAGCACTATGAAGTTGATCGGATCACTCTACTTACGTCCACAAGCCGGCGGAATCCCGTTCCATTCGTAGGCAGTTCCTGGACCACATATATATTCTTCTAAAGGCGGATTTGTGATTGAGAAAATCAATCCTGGGCGACAAGAGAGCGAACAAGCAGTGTTGCCATCTTGATTTGTTGAACAATTAGATTTGGTCCCAAATGATTTTGGTAATTCGGAACATGCTGAAAAATATCTCATTTCAAATATATAGTGTTTTTTAAAATGGTTTTTTCAGACACAATGTATATTATACTTACATGGACATGGGTCGGAATCGTGGTTTTTTTTTTTAAATATTATTTTTAGACACAATGTATATCATTTATACTTACATGGACATGGGTCGGTATTGCATGTTACAGATTCCGAGGAAAACTGAGAATCACATGGTATGCCGTCAGAATCCGGCGGAGGACTTTTGCATTCTCGGGTTCTCGTTTTCATTCCACCATTACACGTTGTAGAACATGAAGCCCAAGCGTTCCATTCACTCCAACCTCCATTCACTGTTTAAATTGACAAAACATGTTAATAGACAGTCAATAAAATTTTTGTAATAATAATTGTTACATGTATAACAATTTGATATTTTGATAATGACTTGTACCTATTTGTATTTCACATCGTTTTCCTCGATATCCCGTGGGGCAGATACAAGTGAAGTTTACCCCGTTGTTCATACAGGTGCCTGCGTTATCGCAAGTGGACTCGGAACAAAGCCTTGGTGCGTTTTGGCAATTATCTCCAGTATAGCCATTTTCACACTGACACACAAAGCTCTGTGCTTCAGACACACATATATGCCCGTTACAAGGATTAGGGATGCAGTGGTTTGTGCCTAAATTAGGTATACAAATGTTGATTGGTAAAAATTAACTTTTAAATTAGAATACTAAAGAATGTGGGGGAATAAGCCGAGGCATAAAACCACTTAAGTCCATTTGAAAACCCCACAATTTTTTTTTCTTACAAATATCACTTTTGTTACATTTATTAAACATATGTAATCATTTACATTCAGTATTGCCAAAACCTTCAAAAATTGACTTCAAATTTAATTGATATTAAGACATCAAAATATGTATATGCTAAATAAGTAACAAAATGCTAATGAAATCGGATGTTCAGACTATAGATTTTTGTAGAGTGGGTCATCATACCATTTTTTTAAGAACGTATACTGATAAAACATGTAAATGTCTATCTTTTTCAATCTTCAAAAAAATGGTACCAAGACCCACTCTATTGTAAAATGCAAGTTTTCTTCCTTCAATTTTCAAGATGATCATCAAATGGCCGAGACCGAATAATGTTTGCGCAATACTAAATTGAGTTTCTTATTTAAATGGATTCAAGCATGTGATTCCGTGGTGTAGCGGTTAGCGAGTAGTTCAACATAAGTCTGTTGATGTAGGTGTTCGATTCTAACGAATCGTGTTGTAAATATTTTTTTATATTTTTGTTTACTTTGTTTAAATTCGAAAAACTCATTTGATGTAAAGAAAGAAAATATTGCGTTATTATGAATAAAACACATGCACTTAATAAATTTATGGATTGTTAGTTAACTGCTAAATCAGTTATCTTTAGTATTATTTTTAAAAATTAACATGTTACTTTGTTGAGGGTCTACAGATTATGGACTTTAAGACAAAAGATTTGGAATTCTTTATTCTACGCACACGCACATAATAAATTCTCTGGAGATATGTAAGCACAGGAATAAAAATATTTGAAGTTAATACACATATCATACTAAATGCGTAATGGTTATTTGAAACATACTATTGATAGGGTTGTGTCCACTTGTGGGCATATGCCTCGGCTTATTCCCCCAGGTTCTTTTGTGAAAAACATGTACTTAGTATACATGTATTTGATAAGCCACATTGTAAATCTCATAGGGGAGAAAACTTCTGTCGAGATTTAAATCAGAACTTGTAAAACAATGTGTCTAATTAATATTTCTTTTGCCTAAAAGAATAGACATTTAATAATCTTAGTCAAATATAAAATGATGCAACAAGAAAATCTACAGAAACCACTTACTATAACAGACGCTTGGCACAGCCACTGATGCTCCATTCACATCTTCTATTGTTAGATCAACAAGGGATGACGATGAAGCATTACACATTGAGGCAAGCTGTGCAACGTCAGAATCGCTGGAAACACCGGTTATAAGTCTATAGCCAGACACTGCAACGCCTGCAGAAAATATCAAAGGAGAACGTACAGTATTTGGCTGTCCTGGGTCTTTTCCTTTAAATAGTATGCATTATGCCAGTTAAAGATTGAACAATTTTACCATTCATGTTTTCCTGGTAATTTTGCACAGTGATAGAGGAGAAAGAATCTATCACAGATATTCCAGATGCTAGTGGAATGGACGTAGAGAATGTCTTGGTACCGTCTATGAATATATGCGCGAACTGGTTTGTAGTGTCCAGGATGAAAGCTACATGAGTCCATTTGTCAGTTATCAGTGTTATATTTGAAGATATTTCGTTGCTTAAAAAGTAATCAATATTAATAAATCTTTTAGTATAAAGTTTACATCGCTATGGCTTCAATTTCAATGCATTAAATTGAGTAATAGTTGCACACTTAATAATTCACATTTGATATCAATTTACAAATCATGTTAATTATTATTTATTATCTTATATTTTACAGTTCATTTCTTATGTTTACAAAAGTCAAAACAATATTTCGGATAAAGAGAAAATATTGAAATAAATGCGAAACATAAATACCCATTAATTATAAAGTATAGCATGTTCCTATACACAATTTCGATGTCACTCGATGTCGTGCCTGATTTATAAAGTGCAATGTTGTTAAAGACTCTTGGAATCCTAATCCACATTGTTATTGTGAGCTGTGTTTCTTCCGATGTTAAATTTGTAGAAAACGACAGGCTGTCTCCGGAATGTTTAAAAGCAACATCAAACTCTACAAAAAAGAAGGCTCAACTCATCAACGACAACAAAAACTAGTATTATATACCTTCATACTTTGTACTGGTATATCCTAAATAAAATCCATATATTTCAAGACCAAAAAATGTCGTGTCAAAGCAAATATTTTGTTTTTAATGATATTAACGTAAAACATCTAACACGCCACGCTGAAATAATAGTTTTACCTTTACATTCAGACAGCATTGTACTTCCAGGTTTTGAGGTTTTCCCTTGAGGACAGACTAAGCACGTGGAAGACATACTTTGCGGCTGATAAGTGGACCGTGAACACGGAGTGCAAGGAACGAGACCAGAAACGGAGTACTCCCCGGGTTTGCACTGGGCTGTAAGGATAACGTACTAAGTCGTGAAACTACCTCCAAATATGTACACATGTACATTAAACTGTATATACATTTTATGCAAGTTGCTTTGGAGAAAATTACAAAAAAAGAGAGGTGAGAAAACAGATGAATAAATTATATACGTCTAAGATAATTTCAAACCTATGCATTCGTTCTCGCTCATGGACGCCTGGTTTAAGGTGGAAGTGCCGACGGGACACGATGTACACGAGAGGGCGTCTTCTGTATCCTTGTATGTTCCTTTGGGGCAATCATAGCATTTTGGATTCATTGGGTCTGTGTTGTCTAGGTACGTACCAACAGAGCAGGGAACTACAAGCAGTCACACGTCTTAATTTTTAACTTTAGACCACCGCCTTTTTCTACCCGATTTATTTCAAATAAACTTACCACAAGTTAAGGTACTCCACCTGACCGCAAGACCCTCTTCACAAAATGGATCACTATAGCCAAGTTGAAAACTGTTGTTATCTGGGGTCAAAGCTCTTACTGTTAGACTTCCATTTCTACCTAGATCTTTTATAACGTCGAACAGTTTAGTTTGCAGACTTTCAAGGAAATAAAACGTGGCTCCATTGGAGGAGTTAAAATTGTACCAAGAGGTTGTCAGTAAGGTTTCAACACGTATTTCATGTGTGTTCCTTTTGCTTCTATCTGTTGGCATATTGTTATATTCACTGTATGTGCCTATTTCATGAGTGTGTCTTTTTTTTCTACGTCCCGAAACAGGTCCGCATGTAACCACTGTATTGTTTACGTTACATTCAGTTTCATCAGGACAAATACCAGCAAAGCCGTTTTTCTCTTCATATTGCATGAGGTTTATGAAGTTTTCTTTAATATCTGTCAGAACGGTAGGGTCATTACAATCTCCTGTGTAATAGAAAAACTCCCCCAAAGTACCTGTTCTCCGTGGATCTTTCCTAACTGTTAATAAAAAAGTAAAATAATTATGTTCTTTTATCTTGACATTAAAGTTTAAAACAATTGAGAAAGAAGTTTCCTTTAATCAAAATTTTTCTTCGCAGAATAGAACTTCATGAAATCATTTACCTGTACAATTAGCCACAACATTGGATGGCATGTAAATTCCTTCAAGTTCACTGCATGTATAGGCGCCAGTAAAGCTTCCACCATTTGTTCCAGCTACGCCGTACGGAATATCAAATTTGTCTGTGCATTGCATTTGGCATCTTCGTCCATACACCCAAGTATCGCACACCATTGCTCCATTCAATGGCGATGGAAGTGGATTGCAGGGGTTTTCTGGAGATTACAAAAGATGCCATAGTATACAGAAGTTTGAACTTTGTATATTGATTTATAAATGGAGAGAGAGAGAGAGAGAGAGAGAGAGAGAGAGAGAGAGAGAAAGAAGAGTTTGCTTTCGTACTTTGGCAATAAGGTTCGATGCCACCTGTATTCCAATATCCTTTTAAAGGATATGCAGTGTTGTTTTTCTCACATGTAATATTGCTTTGTCCAATAAGTGGAAATACGCTTCTGCAGCCAAGTTTACAGGTAGATCCATACGCATATCCGTCGGGACAATGGATAGTCATATATGAATCAACTATGTACGGTTCACAAATTATTTCTGAAATGTTTTAAACACATAATGCTTTACATTTCAGTCATGTGGTTTAAATATAATCCACAGGAAAAAAGCAGTTTATAATCTACGGTGGCTGCCATAGGACATATGCTTGAGATATTTTTTTTAAATTCGTGGCCACGAAATAAAAGTCGTTCCCACGAAATAAAAGTCGTGGCCACGAAATAAAAGTCGTTCCCACGAAATAAAAGTCGTGGCCACGAAATAAATTTCGTTCCTACGAAATAAAATTCGTGGCCACGAAATAAAAGTCGTTCCCACGAAATAAAAGTCGTGGCCACGAAAAAAAATTCGTTCCCAGAACTTTGCTTGTTGTAACTTGAGATTTGTCGAGTACGAAAGCCCTGAAGGGACATGTCGATTTTTTTTAAAAGCAAAAAGTAATTCGAGATCTCGAATTAAACAACTCGTTCCCACAGATTACCAATTCGTTCTCTCGATTTAAACAATCAGTTATCTTGGATTGTAATTCGTTTTCTCGGTTTGAAGAATCTGAGCGAACAGATTGTAATTTGTTACCACGGTTTGAAGAATTCATTCTCTCGAATTAATATAGTGTATTTTATTTAAGTCAGTGTAGAGAGTTTAGATTCTACAACCTATATAGCTCACCTGAATCGAATGTTCAAGTGTGTTTTTTTATGACCTTTTGTCCGTCTTTTTGTCCGTCTGTCTGTCTGTAATATTTTCATATATGACTTGTTCTCTATAGAACTAATGGGCTGAATTCAACCAAAATTGGTAGAAAGACCCCTTAAAGAAGATTTGAGTAAATAGTTTATTATAAGAGAATCAATTGCACAATTTGTATATTTCTATGTTAATCTTTGAACAACTCCTGGTATTCCAGCTTGTCCCTGGCGGCACAGTTTGAACATTTTAAAATCTACTCTATTCATATAATCTTTGGTGTAAATATAAGCATATCTTTAAGCACTGTTGCAACCACTATTGAAATAAAATTACTATTGAAATAAATTATTTCAATAGTGGTTGGGAATGTATTTCATTTGAAGAATCCTTTTGCAACCACTATTGAAATAAAACCACTATTGAAATAAAACCACTATTGAAATATTCTTCAAACCGAGAAAACGAATTACATTCCAAAAGAACGGATTGTTTAAATCGAGGGAACGAATTAATAATCTGTGGGAACGAGTTAGTAATTCGTGATTACGGATTCGCAATCCGAAAGAACGAATTGATAATCTGTGGGAACAAGTTGTGTAATTCGAGATCTCGAATTACTTTTTACTTTTTTAAAAATTCGACATGTCCCTTCAGGGCTTTCGTACCTATGGCAGCCACCGTAATATTCATTCAATGTTATTGCATTATTTTTTTTTCTTATAACAAAGTTCATTACCTTCAACGATGACAAAGAAAACACATTCAGGGGAAACATTTCCATCAAGATCTAATGCATTGTATCGAATTTCAGTTTGTCCTACTGGAAAACTAGATCCGTTAACTGGACCTAGGGTTTGATTGACAAAGGATATTCCGGAGTTGTCCTCTGATAACGGTGATGCCCAAATTACAGGATCAGACGGACCTGTTTTGCTGGCATAAGTATAAATATTGTTTGGACAACGTTTCAGCAAAGGAGGTTGACTATCTGTAAATGCAATTCCATATATATATATATATATATATATATATATATATATATATATATATATATATATTTAAATGCAATATCATAGATATATTTGACATGTATACACTGTCTAACATTTTTAGATGTTCTGTAAAGTTATTGTGGGGATATATTATCATTTTGGGTTTTTACGGTTTTTTTAAACCTTTTATTTTATTAAGCATACCTTTGCAATCTGGAGTTTTATTCGACCAGGTTTTGTCCTCACCACATACAGCTTCTGTTTCCATTTTTCGAGTATAACCATCGTTGCATTTTGTTATACATAAACTGTTATAGTAGTTAGAATTCGTACAATGAACAGTCCCATTTTCTGCATTCAGATTTGAAGGGCATTCTATGACTAATACAAGATATCAACAATATGAGTTTTGCATATGATAACATTTGCAAACTATATTAATGTTCTTCAACTACATATCTAGAGTAAAGAATCGTTTTAGTGTGTTAAGGAGTTTATATTGAAGCAACGATGATGTCGGTGATAAAGATAATAACTTACGTTGGCAGATGTTCGGTGGGGAACCTATTTGGCCATTTGCTTCACAGGTTATTGATTGGATTCCATCGTTGGTCATTGGGACCATTTCATAACCTTTCTGACATGTCACATTACATGTAGTACCATAAATAAATTCTCCAGGAGGGCAATTCACATTTCCATTCACCGGCCATTCAATGGGAGAACACGATGTCACTGTTAAACAAAATGCTATTTTAATGACTAATTTATCTGGTATTAAACTGTATGTTCAACTCATGTTGAAATTCACTTAACTGAAATATTGTCGGCGGACAACCATTCGTTTCATTTGTATATACCTTCTACAGTAAAACTAAATGAGCAACTAGCTCTCTGTCCGCCATTGTCTACAGCCTCGTATGTAATCGAATGAAAGCCCCTGTCAAATTCTGATCCGGATTTCTTTCCAAAAGACAGTGTAACCCTGTACATAAACAAATGCACAATGATTATGTGCATTTTTTATTTAGATGTAAACGGAGGGCGAAATTTAAGTTTTTTAGGCGGATCAATATCGAATGTTAACTGTTAAGTCATGTAAAAATACATAATTATTTTTTTTATTACGGTAAAGTTCCTTGTTCGGGGTCTGTCGCTGTAGGCTGAGTCCAACTATGTTTCGCGGCAGTCTTTAACTTGTCAGCAAAAATGACAACACCACTGGATGGACAGCTGGTGAACTTTGGTGGTTGGTTAGTCTTTTCTTAAAGGTCATATATTTCATTCAGAAAATGGTTAATAACCTATCTGTGATAGTAAGCTTTACTAGTAAATTTTCAGTATCTATCAAATAACATTGAAACATAACATAAGAAATTAAATCAAATTCTTTTGATTTAGTTTTCGACAATAAGATTCACAAACTACGACATACTCTTACCTCTACAACGACTTCGACTATGAAGCAAGTTGCAAGTAAATCTTCTCCATCCTCTTTTTTTCCTTCTTAGTGTTGAAGTTGTGTCAGAGGCTTTAAGAAAGTAGAATATTATGAAATAAAGGTAATATATGTCGATCTCTAATACTTTGTGTCCTATTGACATTGTTAAATCAAAAACAAACAATGGAAAACGATATTCAGTGGGTAACATTTCAGTTTAATAAAATCAGTTAAAGTATTAAAAATTTGAGTATCGTGAACAAGTCATACAATTAATGGTGGGTACACAACAATACATTATACAACATAGCTTATATGTCTGCGAACACATACCTCTTTTTACCCATCGTCCATCAACACATGTGTAAATTGTATCTCCAAATAAATAAGGGTCTCCATTTTGAACAAGCCGGTCATCATTCACTGTTTCATATACATCAAACTCACTAACTCGACAGGTTTGCTGTAAAAAAAAAAACCCCACAGACATGGTAAATAGAAGACAATCTCACATACTACTAACTTTAAAACTCAGTAAAGTCAGGATCATTGCAAAATAAGAAAAAAACCAAAACCTTATAAATCTTATACCGTATATCAGGTAATTTTCGCGATGATCAAATTTTCTATAAGAAACTTTTTAAATCGCAAAAATGACTGACGCAAATTAAAAATGCTACTCATTTTTCCCATTTTCGCAAATTTTGTGACACGCGAAAAAAACCAGGATACCAGTATACGGTAAGTACTTAAACTTCTTTTAAAGGAGTTTGAAATTTTTTTTTTTTAAACAGAATGGGTTAATACTTAATATTATTATTTTTTAAAGAAAATTTACTAATTTCAAAATTTAATTTACTATAATTCCTAATTTTAAATACATTTAATTGAACTATCCTAATCATTAAGTAAGTTTAGTTCTTTATTCTTTTTCATCCTTATTCTGATATAGAAAATATGTTATAAAATCCTTGCGTAATAAAAAAAATGAATCGAAAAAGAACTATATCTTTTTTAAACTAAATATTCGGTGGCTTTAACATGGCAATTTTTTTCGACCCAAACCGATACACTGTAAAGTTCCAGATCAGAAAATACGCCAATTCCAAAACTGTTTTATCTTAAATGCAATGCTGAAAGCGCTAAATTTGAAATTAACACTGTGTAATTAAAATTTACAACAAAACATAGACACGTACTAATAGATACTGCATGATAAATACATCTACCTTATGCTGAGTCTCTCCTCCAAGAATTGTGCTTTCAGCATCATTGATCAATACTGCACTCAGGCAGACGCACGATAAAAGGCAAACTTCGGTTAATGAAAGCGTAAAGGCCATGATATCGATACATGTGGTACTCTGAACGATTGATTGATATTTATACCCATGAAAAAACTTCCCGTTTTCTATTTAAATCTCTAGTTTCTTGAGCGTCTTTGTGAGAAAAAAAAATTCCCCGAACGGAAAAAAAAGTTCACCTCTTTAAAGTATGACCGATAATTATGTGGGAATATTAAGTACATTCACAAAAAGTTCAATTTCATTTTGTCGCGGTTCATTCGTTCTATCTTCTTGCTTTTCTCAGAACTGGTATTAACTGCTGACTTCATTAGTTTTTTAAACTTCCTGGCAATCTTTGGTCCCCGCTTCGTCCTTAATACGCTCATAAAGGTTTTGAAATTTAAAAAAAATTAATATGTCAGGGGTTTTGTCTATTGATGCTTCAGAAAATTCCGTCACTTTGTTTAAAGCTTTTAGTAATTACTGAGCGGAAGATATCACGATTAAAATATATCATAAAAATAAAATTTTTATTAATTTTTTTTTTATATTCCTCTAATTTATGATACATTTATGTTGTAAAGTGTTTAATATGGTAAATAATTATAATAAAACATGGAGTATGGTTGTGCATAATTCCTACATGAAAAGGGTAAGGATGCAGAGATCTGATTTCGGGAGGTAAGAAAGTCTGACATCATTAAATTTATTAAACAAAACTTTTTTATCTTAGTTCATAAAGTTCTAACAATGCATCGATATTTAATCAGGGAATCTTTTTAAGAAAATATAATGTAATTAATACTGCTTTAACTAGGTAAGAATCACCATTCTGTTTAAATTTTAAAACTGACGATCAAAACGTTCTTTGATCGTACACCATCGGTTATTTATGATAGACTTACAATGAAGGTGAGATTTTTGTTATTCGATTTTAATTCTTTCTTTACCGTTCAACAAGGCATGCATTTTAACTGCTGTATTTAAAGGTCTAAGTTTAATTTAAAGATTTTAAGTAAGAGCTTTGCCGCTTTCGGAAATCCTGAAAACTCAAAAAAGCATACAATGCTAACATGTTTTTGCCTCTTTTTGATTGGTCGACTACCAAAACACCACTATGATCGGTATAATGCACATGTCAGTTTCCAGTTCTGAGAATGTCCTCGTTTTCGTGACTGTGTTCCTTTACTGGAATTATTTTGACATGCTTTTTTTATACATATGTATTTTTTTCAACATCAAAATGAAAGCTGTTTTACATATATAATTTAAGAATTAAAAAATTATACAAAAGAATTTCATATTTTTCTATTTTCAAGTTGCAGCTTTTCAATTTAACAGGTAAATATTTTTAACACCAGGCGGTAAAACGGATGATAATTACCAAATATAACATTTTTATCTTCCATCTTTTTAAAGAAATAAATTTGGCGTAAAAATGGAAAACCCTACAATCCCTGTATTCTTTTACCCCCCCCCCCTCTCTATCTCTTTTCCATGCATGTTTAATCACAATTCAATGTTAAAGCACTTCATACACAAGGCGTTTTAAAAAAAAAATTTCAAAATAGAAAAAATGCAATAGAGACATATGTAAACAACCCGGATTATTGAATTTAAATTAACACCATAGTTTGGAACCCAAAAGTAATATGTGAAGTAGTAACTCATTTCTACTTCAAAATATTAATTATTTGGGGTTTTTTAATTACAGATCACTAAATTAAAAAGCATTATTCATTAATAATAGAAAAATGATGTTCATGTAAAAAAGGTTCATTTAGATATGATAAGTTATCAGTTTTTATATCTTGTACACATAAATGATCGTGAAATGTATGGGATAGTTAAAAAAAACAAGAACAAAAAAAAAAGACAGCATAAATTGTTATTGAAAAAAAAATACATATGCATGTAATTGAAAAAGAATTAGGGGTAATATTCATAAGGAAGGATGGTGGGCCAATCCACTACCCTCTCCCAGTTTATTATCAAAAGCTTTTTATAAAATCGCCAATATAAAGTCTTATATTATTAAAAAGTAAGAATCAAAACATGCATTAAAACCTAACGGTCAGCAGCAGTGATTTGCAGAACATTCTCTTTTCAATGGCTTGATATGTGAGAGTACGTATCTTTAACATAAATGAAATATGAATGATTTTCAAAAGGTGAACGCCTTTTTTTGTTTTACCTATTGAATCAAACAATCAGATACATCTTTTCACAACAAAGTAGGTTGGCAACAGCATTATAGAATACAATTTGCAATATTTGTTACTGGTTGATTGCTCAATTTGATGAAATAGAGCGAGAAATGAATATCCAAAATATATGTTTACAATTGCATTTTAAACAAACTTATTATCAAATAGAGAGTGTGGTACATGTTGTTGTTGAATATTAGGAGGCATTTGTTAAATTTGTGTTCGGGCCCTTAGACAATCAGAGTCTGAAATTGTAATTTACTGATTACTGTAGTCTTTTCAAAGAAAAAAAAGATTCCCATTTCTTATGGAAATCATAATCAAGGTGAAAAAAGTTAAATCAATTTGCTTGTCATCACAAATGACATTCGCGATCGTCTAAGAATGAGAAATCACTTTGATTTGTAATTTGAATGCATTTTAAAATTCAGAACCCCTGCAAAACAAGGTTAATTTCCAAATTTAATATTTACATTCCGCTAATTTGTTGAGCCTCCGCAAGCATAATTTAAACCCGTTTAAAAACCCGTATCATCGACTAGTATTATCTGCTATGATGAAAATTATTGAACATTAAGAATAAAGTTAAATCTCTCTCCAATCAGCGATATAACATATGAATGAAAGTTTACTACTCAATGAATGTAACTGGGATTTAAAGTTACGTTTTCCTTAAAAAGGTCTTTATGTTGCTTTTTAGTGTCTCTCTCTCTCTCTCTCTCTCTCTCTCTCTCTCTCTCTCTCTCTCTCACACACACACACACACATAGAAACAATTGACATCTAAATACGTTAAATAACTTGCATTCATTCTGTTTAACGATAACTGCCTATTTGTAACATCATACCATGTATTAAAAGGAATTATTCCTTGTTCGAATGTAGAAAAAGAAACGTGAGTAATACTCGGATTTTCAAGATTATACTCTATATATTTCTGATGCTGATGCTGGCGATCGTTCATCTTTACCTTACTCCTTTCGTTTATGATAACAATACTCGGTTTTCTACTAATTGTTTTCTCCTTTGGTTAGAGAATAGACAGAAACCTAATATTTCTGTTAATAAAGGTTTTCAAATTAAAAATATGTTTTGGCATTTTTATCCCTGTTTAAGGTTCAAGGAAATTCGTCATTTTGTTTTAGTTCTTATTAGCGCAAGGTTCCTCAATAAACATATTAGAAAGGGGAATTTCATTAACTTTACTTTGCGTCATTATGAGATTTTAAACTGCTTGAAATGTGGAAAGGTTGAACAAGATGATGAGATTCGGTAGCACAAACATGTAACTCAAACTCAGTCATTTACAGGATGATTTTGAATTAGAAAATACGTAACTGTGCACATATCTGAATCTCATTGATCTCGTAGATATTTCAATCAAATTAAAAAAAGGTATAGCCGTTTAATACGTATTTTACTTTGTATTGCACTGTACCTCTTATTTAAAACTTGACTGAAATTTTATTACATTGGATGCCACATTCAGATTGCTCTAATTTATGTGACTTTACAAGAAAAACTTCATTTTTTATATTCAGCAATATACATGTACATGTATGTAAAGACAATCAATATTGAACAAAAAAGCAATGTGTTTGATATGTAGAAATTGTCATATATAGTGTCATATATATATTGTGGCTATCATACTAAAAATGCATATCATTGTTTCTTTGACTGTCCTAAATATAATGAAGAAAGAAACAACCTTTTTTTATCAAATATCAATGTTAGACTTACAAAAACCATCAACTTTAGATTTGTTGTTATTTGGAGATGATGACATATCATATGATGAAAATATTGTATTATTTAAATTAGTTCATAACTATATTGTAAAATCTAAGAGATTTAGTTAGAATTATCATAACTATAGCTATATATATCTAATAAATGTACAGAAAAGTAGTATACTTATGCTGTAACTGTACTATTTAGGTTTTTGATTTTTTTTTCTCTTTCTTTTTTCCACAAACCGGTTTTTGCCAACCTTTTTTTTTTGCCCATCTGAATATATATTGTTATGCTACATTACATCTATACTTATAAATTAAGGCATTTTGCCAATAAACTTCGAAATGCCTGCACCCGAGTAACTGCTCACACCTTTGGCATTTTAACATGTGTGAGTTGATGTCCGTAAGCTATAATTGAATTTTACCTGATAAGTAATTATTGTAAGATAAATTAAAAACCTACTTTCATTTTTGATAAACCAGCCCGAAATAGCAAATATGTGAGTAAGGTGGTGGACACGCTTTGGCGGATCCAAGTCAGTGGGAGTTTGCATCAAAACATATACTTACAATGAAATAATATTGAATGATTATGTAAAGAGTGAATATATATCATGGGAACCTATTTCGGGTATACATAAGAATTGAGATTTGACAAATGTTGAATAAATAAAATAAGCCAATTCGTTTCTTGAATGTGCGATTTTTGTTTTGATGAATAGAACTTTCTAGAACGGGGTAACCAAGAACGCGGTTTGGCTAATTAACGTCATGTTGGAGAATGTAGGATGAGTCACCATGCTTTGTGGGCAGATCGGACATCTGGTTAATAAATAAAATGGGCCAATAGACGCGATTTTATTTTTAATGGAAAGAACTTTACAGAACGGGATGCCAAAAAATGGGGTTGACTAATTAACACTATGGCGAAAAGTGCGTACACGTTTTTTTAAAATAACATATACATTTTTTATACCACGACACATTGGTAGTAAACCTTATAAATTAATTTGTTGACAGTTTTTTTATCTAAATTTCTTATTTTGGGCAATAATAAGTGAAATTTGACATAAAGAACAAAGTTCTAAAAAGAGATACCACGCTCTATATATACCCACACTCTGGTTTGAAATAAGATAATAGTCTATTTTTTTTCCAGTCAGCTGCAACAAAAAGAATTAAGGCCATGTACATGTTCATGTGTATATACTCCATTTCAGCTTAGATTTTCATCCCTGTCCTCTCCTCTAAATTTTCAGCCACGCAGTTGCTTTTTTATTTCAATTTTATAGAATATTTTAAGAAAAGCAATTAAGAAAAATTTCGGACACAATACATAGAAAAATGAACAAAAAAACCTGGTTCAACATACATGTATTAAGCATTGTATTATAATATAATATGTGAATATAATATGTGAATTATTGGTAATCCCCGCGCTTGCGCGGGATATCATCTAGTTATTCTATAAATAAGTGTATTATTTAATTTGTCATTTATATTTTGCACTTTATATGTACTATCTTGCACCTTATAGAGAAGGCTTACATAGGCATTGCCTGCTGCCTAATCCATTTATATGTAAATTTATATTTACATAATAAAATATGTTCAAATCAAATCAATATATAGTCCCGGGTTTGCATTTACCGTTATTATGAAATATTTGATTTTAAATTTATCACATATACAACAAAAATTATTTTCTTAAGTAGTTTCCATAAAGAAAGTGACGGCGAAATAAAGAAGGCCGGCCAATATTAAACAAGAATATTTATGATAGTCAATAAAGTTGTGATATATGTAATGCATCGATACATGTATTTGATCCAATTTCTTTAATAAAATTTAAAGTAATAATATAAAACTTATATTAGATAAAACCATTCTGTTTGGATTTTTTATAGTTCATAACGGACTTGCATCTTACGCCAGGCCCCGGGATCATGAAGCAGTCTTAGACTTTAGTCAAAATTTGTACACTGTCTTATTGTCTTGTAACAACATCGAAAAAAAATTAAATGATTTTAAAATGTGTCTCTATATTACGTTGATAGTTACACATTCTTTACGTTTATTGTACATCATTAATAAATGATTGAAATTTCGACTTAAGTCTTATAATGCTTCATGATTCCTAGGCCTGGCCCCGGGGCCATAAAACGAGACGAGCCCACTTTCAAACTCACTTTTCCACTATACATGTACATTCCTTTTGTAAAAGTGAGACTGAGATCAAAAGTGACATTGTTTTATGACCCCCATGCCTGGTCTAATATATTGTACATTGGACTGAAGTGAGACTTTAGTTATTCGAGTTTTAATCATTTCTTTTTATCGTTCAACACAGCATGCATTATCACTGATGTATTTAAAGGGCTTCGTTTCAATTAAAAGACTTAGGAACAGTCGGTAAGAGCTTTGCGCCTTAAGAAATTCTAAACACTTCAAAAAGGCACGACGTGTTAACATGTTTTTACCTTTTTTTGATTGGTTGACTATCAAAACACCATTATCGGTATATTGTACATGTTATTTTGCAGTTCTATATAAGAACGTCATCGTTTACATGTGTTTTTTTACTGGAATTATTTTACATACATGTTAATGTTGATGTATACTGAATTTTTTTTTCAAAATCAAGATGAAAGCTGTCTTTAACATAAATACAATTTGAGAATTAAAGTAAATACATTAAGAATTTTAATAATATTGACGTCATTTTTCGTGTTGTATCTTTTCGATTAAACAGGGAGATATCTTGCAGGTAATGTTTTATTTCCGCTTCAAACACATAGGATTAGTATTAAAAAGTAGAATCCGTTCATTAATATCTAATTAATAAATTCTATTTAAAGAATTGGAAAACCCTACGTGTTAGCTTTTTTTATTTTTAGAATTGACATTTAAATGTGATATGCCAATATATTTTATAAGCTGTGAGTTTCCTTGAAAGGAATTGCATTCATTTGAAAGTAAATAAATAAGGTAAAATTTTTAATTAAGGTATAACTTTGGTCTCCATTTTTGTTACCCCATAATTTTTTTCTTTAATCTGAACCACTGATATTTATTTGATTTTAGATTTGAAATGTAGGGATTGAAATGAAAAATGAGCATTTTTGCTCATAATATACAGACTAGTTTACATTGACATTCCTTGCAGAAACATTCTTAAAGAGGATGGGGGATAAGCTTTGAAACTGTCTTGATTGGTTTAACAATGTATATCATTTTCCAAGTTAGTGAAACATTTGAAACTGGATAGATGAAGAGCAGAAAACAAAATATGAATTTTTGATTTTTATAAAATATGACAATTCTTAAAAATTAAAGAGGTGATAAAAAAAATTATTAACTTTAATTAATTTTCTTTTTCCAAAGGTGAGGATTATATGAAAGGTGGGAGTTTAGTAAAAATATAAATTTCATCAATTTCCAATGCGATTTGTATATTGTTTAACTATATACATGTATAACTTTAAATACAAATTGTCATAATCTATTCAAATTGTAAAAATACAGGGCTAAGCAATGTTAAACCTAAAATAAAGTGCCGTACTGTATACTAGTAACACAATATACATGTAAAACGAAACCAACTTCTATAGACATTGCCAAACATTGGCGTACAAAATCTGACTTGTATTCTTTAAATAACCAGGACCTATTCGCTTGCAGGTTTGTGACAGAAATATTAGTAGAATAAATAATCATAGAAATTAAGAACATTGAATGATTTATCTCTAAATGAATATAAATAATAAATGAAAAGTACTACTATGTCATAATGATAAAATTTATTGATGTTTTGACGTTAAGATAAATTCAAGTCTCAAACGCGGAAGAATAAATATTGACATTATTCCACAGAGCCGTAATCTTTAAATCTTGAATATTTTAGACAAAACGACGTCTTAATGGCCGCTCTCAAACATACTTTACTGCTGGTGTGCCTAGCGCTCACACAGGACGCTGTTTTATGCGGGATTGCTTCCACGTGGGACTACTGTGGTTGTAGATGGAACGATTGGATGGCTTGGTCGGATTGTTCTCGATCTTGTGGTGGGGGCAGAAGATACAGGACTAGAGAGGTGTGGATTCGAACAGACAAATGTACACTTGACTTCAATAACTGCGCTACTGACGATATGGGTTCCGAGTATAGCGACTGTAACACATTCTGCTACAATGGAGGAACGTTTTCTAGTTATTGCGCATGCGTGACAGGGTGGTACGGAAGCTGTTGTTCTAGCGGTATATATAAAATACTATACTCCAAGTGTTATCATACAAAATCCAGATTATTTCGTACAGTCCGTGATTTTTCTTGTATTGCTAAATGTTTTCATGTAGAACACGTAAGATGTACCGAGTTTTTATCAGTTAACGAACACCGCTGGTTGTTCCAACGATGTTATGCTTTCTTTAAAATTGCTTAATTTGCAAATGCTATTGTTTTGTTATAGAGGTTTCATGTGGCGATCCTGGTTCTATATCTAATGGTTTAGTGTCAGGTTCGTTGTACACTTACGGTAAAACAGTGACGTATTCCTGTAACACTCACTATAATTTGACTGGCGGATCGGTAACAAGGACATGTCAATCAAACTGGTTGTGGAATGGGACTCAACCAAGATGTGCATGTAAGATTATGCGATAATTTCAGTGGGGAAAAAATTTATTCCTAGCAATGTTTTAAAAATTTTTGAAAATCAATATAACAAATCTCAACATTTATTATAAAAAAATTGAAATCTGTAGCAATGAAATCACGAACTTTACAATATGAAACTTGAACATAATAACAAGTCGAAAATGAGAATTCCAAACAATTTACATGTAGTTAGTCTATCATTCGATGAAATTTCTATTTTGAAAATCTTCGAAACATTATGATGCAGATTAACAAATTTAGAAATACATGTAGTAACATGTTCGAATCAAAGTTATCTGATTGTTAAATAAAGGACTTCGTTAAACAATAAAACATTATATAAATGAATGCTATTGACTTTTGTTGAAGTTGTTAACTCATGCGCAAGCAATCCCTGTTTGAATGGCGGAACGTGTGTGAATGGATTAGACAGGTACGACTGTACATGTACATCCAGTTTCAATGGCATCAATTGTGAAAACGGTAAAAGAAACATCTAATTAAGACTATGATTAATTATTGAGAATGTTTGTCAAGTATCTGCTGTTATTTATATTTTATATTAATTATAACCCTTGGTCTATAGATATTCAGCCACCAGTCATGGCAGATTGCCCGAGTGACATCGCTGTATTTTCTAAAGAACCAACGGTGTTTGTCAACTGGACGACGCCATCTTTCCATGACCCTTTAGGTACAAACATACAAGTGACGACGAATTATCCTGCCGGCAGCGGGACGTTTCCTTGGGGAGATTTCATCGCCCAGTACGTCGCACTGAAACCATCCAATGGTCTTCGAACGGAATGCACGTTCAATATCACAATCAGACGTAAGGTTTTACACATAGTATGACTCATCATTGTACTTAATCGTTTGGCCTTAACTGATAACAAGTTTATCTTTTAAAAAGATTGGAGAGCTAGCGCAGTAGCCATCATAAAACACAGAAGCAGAATTCTAAAACATTGGTTAAAATTTCTGAATCGATTAATTATCAATAGGAAGACACAGTGGTGCAGTGAAATTGTGCTGGAGTGGGGTCTCAGTTTAGAATTGTGAATCTAGAGTGGGTTTCACATCGGCAATGGCATAGTTCATTGACGGTGCCTTAATCATTATTATCAGGGACGTATATACGTCCCTGTTATTATCTACTGTAATTTCAATTTCTAGGTGAAAATTTTCAAGAACCATTGGTACTGTTTTGTAACAATCGTATCTTCTCGGGCCTTTCCGGCAAGCTCGGAAAATGTATCCGAGGTTGTTTTCCGAGCTTGAAGGTAGTTAAGATAAAGCTAGCTATTTATTATAATATTTAAAATAACTTTGCATTATAGAACCAATTTAACAAGAGCTTGGACTTTGAGTAGTTGTGTCAAACAGCAATGTGACGTAGGCATGTATATTTAATTGCTAGCTACTCAGCCATGGCTCTTTAAAATCAACAAGATTTGTCTGGCTTTTGAGCTAAGTCTACGCAATCGGTGCATATTTCGCTTCAAACCGCGTCATTTTTAATTTGTTTTGACACAAGAAATGGATAGCTACGTCCTAATGAAAGTCCAAGGTCTTGTTAAAATGGTTCTAAGACCTAAGCTACTGTTACTTTTTGACATTTATAATAAAATACAAAACTTCATGTGAAGATGATAAAAATGAAATTCACATGGTACGGTTTATCTACAGTAGTACAGTATTCCCAGAATCCCCTACTATGGAGTCGAGCATGCGTATTCCAGTGAAAAAGACTAACGTAGTTGCTAGCGCTCGAGAGCGCTAGCAATAACCTTAACAATTCAAGTGAAAACTGACCGATCATAATTTGTGATTTTGTTTTTTACTGTTTGAATTTTTAAGCACACCCGTGTCCAGAATTAAATGTACCCGTCAATGGAGCCCGTGTTTGTAACGGGTGGAAGACTGATTTTGGTCAGTTCTGTCAGGTATATTGTGGCGGGAATTACAGCCTCGGTTTACAGTATGATCATAGTCAGTGGTACATCTGCGGAGCTAGCGGGAACTGGATTGCTGGCGGTCCTCTCCCGAACTGCACAGGTACATGGATATACAATATAACCTATCAGAACTTGCAATTGGTCCATTGGTAATTAATCCAAATTACTTACACTGCATTGCCCTCCTTGTTTTTGAATTGGGTTATTATTTTTTTTTTTTGCCGTTTTCAGATCTGATTCTGACGTCACAGGTTTTAGGGTCTCATGCAAGTTATCGTTTCAACGATTGCGCAGACTCCGATGAAATTGAAAAGATCCAAGGGAACTACATAGAGAAACTAAGAATATCTAACTACAATTATTTCTGTGAGACGTATGATGGTCTTTGTATTGAGAAAAACGTAGAAGTCACCTGTTTGAGTTGATTTCAATTGCAACAAAGAGGACATGTACACTTCAACGCCCTAGTTGATCGGTGATACGCTGTAGAATGATTGCATTCATTATATAATAACTATTATTAATAACATATTATCTGAAGAGGTGTCATTATATAACTCATTTTACATAAAATATTGATTTATTTTGGGGTGGTTTTTTTTACTTGGCAATTTATACACTGCTCATTTGTAACAGATGTTTGGGGGATTTTTCATAGCCATTGTAATCTAATATATGCATACTTATACTAAGGAAATTAATGCGACAAAGAAATACAGGATAATACAAAACATTACAGTAAAAGGAATACTAGCTGCAGGTCTGTAGCTCCCGGTCTGAAAAAAATTGGATGGACAACCTGGGAGCTACAGTGCCACCCATTGAAAAATCGTGGATTTATTGCGCACAAAATTGTGCGCTAGATTTGGTCTTATTAACCTTAATTATTTATACGCAAATTCTGTGAAAAAAATACCATTAAATGTTTTATGCAATTTACTACTGATATCGTCCATTTACTTTCTCTGATAGTCTTTTAAACATCATCACTAGCCCTAGTAGTGGTGCAGTTGTTTACATGTAAAAATGGCGACTCTCGATCTCAATGTGAATTAAAGACATACTTCATTTTCCGAGGTCGGAAGCGTGTTCCTGAGAAAGTCTGAGGCAAGTAAAGAGAGGATATAAGTAGTAAATTGCATGAAAAATTCAATGGTACTATTTTTGACAAAATTTGCGTATAAATAAGGTTAATTAGTCCAAAAATTACTGCACATTTTTGTGCACAATAAATGCACAATTTTTTCGATGGATGGCACTGGAGATCCCAGGTCGCCATCCATATTTTTCAGACCCGGAGCTACAGACCTGCGGCAAAAAGAATACTCGAAGTTTATTCGGAGAAAAGCCTTACTAAAGAGGAAAGTTGACCACCACCACCCCTCCCCCCAAACAAAATTTGAATACGTATTTTATAACAGTCGATTTCAAATATCAATATTATCAAAACGAAAAGGAACCCTACACGTTTATAGCTACACCATAAACACATCATCAGGGATTTAAAGAATGGTACATTTCAAATATTTCTGATTAATAAATTGTATGTGTATTATCAACATGCGCGGATCCAGAAAATTTTTCCAGATGGTCCGAATTAAAATAGTGTAGGGGGGGGAGGCTACACTAATCATCAGAAATCTTGACAAGCGATAATTTTACTATGTGAATTTAATAAATTTTCATTTTCCAGGGGGGGGGGGGGGGGGGTCCGGATCCCCCCTCCCGCCCCCCCCCCCCTCTAGATCCACGCATGATCAATAAATTTTGAAGAAACAATTTTAAAACAAATTTTAAAGTGAAATTTCTCTCTCTCTCTCTCTCTCTCTCTCTCTCTCTCTCTCTCTCTCTCTCTCTCTCTCTTTAAAATGGTATATCGATGGCAATAATTATTTGCACTTTAACCATTGCAACACAGTTTAAACTTCCGGGTTGAACTTATCGATTCTGCGAAATAGGTGATCGAGACTTCCTATTAAAGCACATTCCCTTTAACCCGTGTTTACCGAATTATCTATTTGATCTTACTGTGCGTATGAATAATGTCATTCAACATAAGAAATTTAAATTTAAAGTTCACCAGTACATCAATGCAACTAGGATTTAAAAAAACCATTTTCATTAATAATGTCTTTCATGTATACAAATAAGAAGAATTCGCTAAATTGGCTCTATTAGCGGAATACAATGATAAAAAAAATCTGGGTTTTTGAACGCAGGAAATACAATGTAACTGTCGAATATTTGTATTTGAATGTCATTGACAAATAGAATTAGAGTTCACCTTCAATAAACGATCTCTTTTCAATTCTCTTTCTAAATTTATTTTGATGTTGTACGAGTATATATGTGATTTTTTATATATTTCACGTACACGTACATGTGTATCAATAAAAAATGATCATTTCTCAAAATAATATCAAAGATTTGCTGGCATGTACAAATTTCGTATTAAAAACATTTACTTCTTTTTCAATGTTTTACTTTTGAAAACATTATTATTTATTATAATACAGGACTGCTAATGATTTTAGGAAACATACCGGCATTTTGATCATCGATATCGCTGCGTCATCCTCTTTGAAGGACCTATTTATGCTGACGAGGATGTGTAAAAAAACTCCTTTCAATACACTCCGCTTATAAATGAAGGTGGCAGATCAAGAATTTCCATTACTACTAGTATATATCTTTTCATTTAATCAAAACATCAAAGTGATATATGTTTATTCATTAAAATATTGTAACAACAATAAATAATAACTCCAGAAAAAATATCCAAGCTATAAATATCTATTAATTTAAAACGAAACTGTAAAAATAAACTCGATGAAACCATCTGTTTCTTACGCAGGGCGTGCAATTGTCTCCTTATGATTTTTCATGTATATCGTGAAATAAGGCGGGAAAAAACCAGCTTCCAGTAGACTACAGGAGAGGCTGTTTCCTACACCATTCACCATTATTTAGTATAGTTAGTTATTTAGTGACCAGTACGTCACTGAGCTAAAAATTTCTATAATCATCTCAACTCCACTTTCATCGAGTCCATACTAACGATTTTATGCACCGTGGTTGGTCTCTTTATTTCATTTATTAAAACTGAATTTCTTAGGCGTACTGCTGGATTTAGTCGGTTCTTCTGGAACTTAAGATAACATAATTATGTTATCTTTTTCTTGTGTGAACTTTCAGGGTGTTTTTTTTTTTTTGTAGAAAGAATTTGATTATACTATGCATGTCCGGATACAGAACATTTTCCCGGGGGCGGGGAGGGTTCCTAGGGATAAATTTGTGCTGGGGGGGGGGGGTATTCACGGCCTATTTACGGAAATTGTACAAATGAATGTGAATTTAATAAATTTCAGTTGTCAAAAGTGGGGGTCCTCCCTTAAGATCATTATCATAATAGCTTTGTTTGAATCGTATACAACTACATGTACATCTCGAAAATTATGAAAAAAAATTAAAGACATGAATTTTATAATGATAATAACATTTTATTTTCAATCAAAAAGGGTAATTCTATTTTGTATAAAAACACATTTCCCTTAAACATTCCAAACATTTAAACAGAATCAATCTTTTCGTTTATCATTCACAACACAAAAAAGATATAACTAAATAACTAGGTTAGCTGATAGAACCATCATAGCAATTACAAAGACAGTGGGTTTTGCGGTAGCTGCCGTCTTTGGCGATTCTTATAGTTATATACGAGTACGTATATTAAGACTTGTCTTTGATTGTCTTCATATTTGGTAGATTAGAATCTCGATGGAAATGAGCCAATAAGCATACAATTGTATACGAATATTAGTACATGTAAATGAGGTAACCGTTCCATTTATTGTAAATGAACAATGTCTATGTCCCCTACGCATTCCTTGTTATCTATATCCTCAGGCAGGTTGCTGTCCCGTGTTTTCCATTTTTGTGATAATTGCCTAAAAAATGATAAGCATAAGTTATAGAAATAAAGGCAACAAATGTAAAATTGATAATTGAAATTGAAAAGAAGTTTACACTTACAAGTTGTCAAATGCTGGTTTTGACACAATTTCTTGCTGTTTCGGTTTGATGTGGAACAACACTGAAGAAGACTTTGCATCCTTTCTGTTACCCCGAGATCTGAATATTCATAAAAAAAACTACAAGTTGCTTATTTGATATATAAACAAAACCATGCAAATTAAGTACGTTAAAATTCACTAATAGGTAATATCGTGTAGTTAATTATACTTACAGAAACCGTCTGAAAGCTAAAAGGGATGCGATCACGATTACAATCAGAGTAACTGATATCACTACTGCCACAATAGTTGTAATGGATGCTGAAACAAGACAAGTTTTATCTTATAAAATAACAGCTTGGTGCAAAGTAGGAATAGTTATACGCTTAAAGGATGCATTGAATAATTTTTAACGTACAATCCGTCTCTGTGTCATATTTAATGGAGCACTCAGTAACACTTCGGGACTCTCTTCCTGGGGTCGTTGTACCATCCGGGCATTCTACACACGAGAGTTGCCCCGATATGTCCTGATAGGTTCCGAAGTCACACTTAAGGCATTGGTCGTTTCTATAGTAACGACCAGGCGCACAGGGAACTAGACAACAAAGACAGAAATTTGAAACAAAGACTTTGATATTAAGATTAAATTTTACATACTTTTTGGATTTTTTTTAAGTCATTTGACATACTGCAGTAAAACTGAGTTGAAACCATTCCAGTTGGACAAGAAACAGAACTGTCAGCCTGCGCATTGGGTGCATCAATGACGTAGATGATATTCTGGATGTCAACATCGAGAGTTCGGTTCATCGCCATTAACTGTAATTCATTGACTGCGGCGTACAGCAAGTTATAGCAGGTTTCAGTTCCGTCTGAAATGTGAAAGCAACGATATTTATTTCAAAACATTTTCAGTTGACTTGAATGTTTTCTGTACTTTATAAATTTCATTTTTTTTAAATATTTATATATATACTAGTATATAAAATTCATTTTACAGGATTTCAAAACTGGTGATAAAAAATATCCTTTGACTTACGGCTCGTAGGATCACATGATAATGACACATCTAGCCCTGCTGTAGTGACTGTGGTTGAACGCTTTTGACGCTCACTACAGTCAGTAACGGTAACTCTCTCCAGAAAACAGACGCCAGTAGAAACGCATTCAATATTGTTGAGTCCCAGTTGTACTGTTTCTGGGACACTTTTGCGTACATCCACGTACTTATCCTTTGTATCGCATTCTAAGTCCTTGTAGGATGCTGTATACGACACTTGAAGCTTTTTTCCGTCCTTTATTTCTGAAACACAACAACTGACAATTATCAGTCAAAAGAAAATGTACAGTTTGTAAAAAATATAAATTGATTCTTTTCTTAAATTGTTTTTTGATTTTTTTTTGGCAATTTTTAAAGAAATCAGAAGTGATTTAGTACCTAAACAAGCAGGCATTTTCCCATCTGGGTTATCATCA
Organism: Magallana ariakensis; assembly: GCA_020458035.1. NCBI lineage: Eukaryota > Metazoa > Mollusca > Bivalvia > Ostreida > Ostreidae > Magallana > Magallana ariakensis. The sequence continues at coordinate 38,124,468 of CM035816.1, forward strand.
GTCTGAAAATCCCACAGATAAAACGTGTCTTTGCCACACATATAGTTCGGCTTGACCTCGTGATCAAAGTCGTATCCATCAGCGCATTCGATGGTACAGTTTATGTTCTCTGTGTCATTGGTGCACGTCCAGTTAACATGTGCAAGCCGCTCTAATTGACTACATTCTGGAAAGAGAATAAACTTTAAGGTTAAGAATTCAAACCTTTAATTCTGGCTTTGGTATAATTAATTTGCTTTTGGAATCTAGCAATGTGAAAAAGAATGTTTTCTTTCTTCATATTATGAGCTGGAATGATAATGACTTTACCTGGACAACTGTCTTGGATACAAGGTCTGCTGTCGGTACTGTTGTCTGGACATTCCAGGCCGCCATTATCAGGAGCTGGGTCGTTACAGACTCTCCATCTCTGCTGTGTTCCATTTCCACAGGTCACCGAGCAGGAGGACCACTCTCCCCACTCACCCCAAGAACCGTCCACTACGAACAAAATAAAATTGATAGTTGCGTTGTATACTTTCATACTTGTTATGATATATTTTACGTTCTTATCACCAGTAATATATTTACCCATAGCAACTTCACACAGCTCCCCTTTATAACCGTACAGACAATCGCACGTGTAGTTTGCAGCGCCATCTACACAGGTGGCGTTGTTTTCGCATGCGTGATCCACGCAATCATCTATGTTTTCCTCACAGTTGTCACCAATGAAGCCAAAATCACACTGGCATTCGTACCTCCCAATAAAATCTGTACACACGCCGTTTTGACATGGGCTTGATAAACAGTCATCGACATCTAAAAAAAAAATTGATCGTGAGAATTCACCAACTTGCATCAAGATGTCACCTGAACAAATTAAAGCAATTGTTGTATAGGAATAATTCGGGGGAAATAAAAAAGATATAATAATACCGTCACATTCACTGGGTGATTGCTTGAAAACTTTGTCACCGGTTGTTGATTCAAAGGCTTTCCAACTTAGCAAGTCCCCTGTGTCATCGAAGATACATCGAGCGACAACGTCTGCTATCATTGAATAGGAAGCTGACTGATTCGTCCATATATTAAATCTGGACAGTGTTCCTTTCCCTGACACATATTACAAAAAGATTTAGGTACTAAGACAAACATTTTTGTAACTCACCTAATGGCAATAAGACACACGAACCGAAAATAAAAGGGAACGACCGCCATTTAGTATTTCAATAAATTGAATATTATCTTTGTAAAAAAAATTACTGAGAAAAGAAAAAAAATTACGTTTTTTTTACTTATATAAATACTTAAATTGATCCACCTGTTAAGGATATATTCATCCTCCTTGGAATTACAAAAGTCATGCCTGCTTGTATTGTTAGCGTTCCATCTGTGTAAAGTTCAGTGAAGCTCCTATCCTGCTTTAAGATGTAAAAACTCCACTTTTCCCTCTCACTGATATGTGATGCTGTTTTCACCTCCCTGATTTCAAGATGTCAGATATTTAAATGACTTGTACACACAAGATATTATGATTATACAAAATATGTACTTGACATGTGACAGTATATAAGTAGTGCCTGTTTAGGAGGGTAACAGTTGAAATGAAAACCCGAGAAACCCATTGTCAACCGACGCTAAGCGGACTCCGAGGTTTACAATGGTTTTCGAGGGGTGTCAATTTCAACTGTTACCCTCCCAAACAGGCACTATTTATTTTTATACTGAATGTCTTAATTTTAGAAAAAATTTAACTGCTTTTATATAAAAATGACGTGAATTCTACGACGAACTGTACGCGCATAATTTACGCGCATGTAACTCGTTGTGTTACCCGTTGCCAAGTGCGTTGCTAGTGCTTAGGGTAATAGAACTGATTATCAACTGCGTCTAAACGAATCCGATTTAACATGAAAGAATAATAATCTCCATTAATTTACATATTTATACATCTATTGACATTACCTTGGGTTGCCTATTTTCGGTTCAGAACCAATTTCTATGAAGAAAGTCATATGTCCTGTTTCTCTATCGTTAAGTTGAATTGTAACATTGTCAGTAGACGTTATATCTCTCTTCAGCCAAAACGCCATGTTGACTTGTGTTGAATCGGGGAAATCTATATCGATGGACGTTTGACTACCATGCTCCGTCAAACGCAAATCAAAGTCTAAACAGAAATCGGGAATACTATTTAATTTAACAATATATATTTGTAAAATGCTTAATATCTGGATTGACGACCACTGCATTTCTAACTCTTTATAATGCAAATCATTTCCAACAGTGAGTATCTTTGGACAGAAGGGCAATATACAGTGGCTGTTCGGAACATCTCCAGTTTTAGTTTAGAAGAACATGTAACTGATTATCATATAAAAGATAAACGCACTATATATATATATATATATATATATATATATATATATATATATATATATATATATATATATATATAAATTACAAGTGCCAGGATGTTTTTTAACATATTTATACTAGTACATATTTATTTGACCATCTACTAACAATTTGCTAAGGAATGTTTACACTCAAACCTGTCTTTACATAGCAAAAAAACCAAACTCTTTTTAATTATAATTTTGTAATTATCAAAAAAGGATGTCGTTATTATACATGTATATACATGTATATCACTTTTCATTTTCCTTTATTTCAAACAATGGCCCAGTATATAAAATTAATTGAATCATTTTTTAAATACAAATTCCCTACCCTGACATTGGGATTTACTGGTCGCTCCCTCCTCTACCGTAGACTTGGACCCAGGACAAGATATACATTCAGATGCACCGTATACATCACTGTAGCTCCCCACCGCACAAAGCGAGCACTCGGGTGTGCCGTTTGGCGACCAAGATCCAGGCTGGCATCCATCTGGAACCAAAGAAACACATTGGCTACTGTGTTAGGATTTTAGTAAATCAACATACATGTACTGATATATATATCAAAGAATTGATGGTGCTTAATTTTCGTTGATTTTGGGTCCCTCTCCATCCCTCGCAAATGAAATATGGATTTACATATTCTACACGAATAACAAAACTCTGTATTTTATCCTTAACCATGGTATAGAAAATCCACAAAAATACGACAATCTACGAAAATTGGCACAACAAAATGTTATGATTCCACAGAACTAAGTATGAAAATCAAGGGGGATGAACTATCAAAAACTTGCCTATGCACTGCGATATGTTCTGTGCTCCCTGTGATTTTGTAGTTTGACCAAACGGACAGGACAAGCAACTGATTTGTCCCGGGGTCGGTTGGTAAGATCCACGAGGACACATTTCGCACGTGTCTGTTGTTGTGTTGAAATACGTTCCAGCAGCACATTCAACTAAATAGAAAAGAAAACATACAAATGGTCAATATCTTATAATGAGTACTATAATATACGTATAAATCATTGTTTTGAAGGGAAAAATTACCACAAGATGTAGTTTTGTAAGAAGGTACTGTTTTTTTCGGACATTGCAGTACAACATCAAAGTTTTCTATGTCTTTCATTTCCATAACACCGTAGGTACTGATGTTGAAATCCAGGACACCGGATGATTTTTCTTCAATTATCTTGTCAACAATATCAGACTGATGTCGACGAAACCTTGCAAACGATTCCGCAAATGATGCATTGTCGAATTCTGCTGATATGTCGAAGTCAATGCGCAAGTCTCCAGATCTCTTTCTGCGAGCAATTTGACCGCACTTCACCTGTTTCGAAACAATATTATGGTCAATGGTAGTGAAGAAAGGCTAAGTTTAGAAATTTTCTTGGTTTGTGTTTACACACCTGTACATTTTCAACTGTGCATTCTTTAGCATGCACTAAACAAGCGTCCCTGTATGCTGATGTCGATAAAGTTATAATGAATTTCTTTTTTATTGCATCTTGGACTGTGGAGTCTGTGCAATCGCCGGTAAAGTAATAGGTAGCGGACATACGGAGCTGTCCTCTATCCGCCCTAAAACTCCCTGAAAAAAAAACAAAGTGTAATAAATGTGTAAATTTTGCCTCTATTATAAAACCGTATCATTGTATGATTACATGTATAAAGATTAATACTCACTTGCGCAATCCGGAAGAGGAAGAGACCCCGTTGGCAACCACTTTCCGCTTTCACCACACACAAGAATATCGACGGTGTTCTTACCAATTTCGATATCATAACCTTGTTTACAAAGCATCTGACAAAATTTCCCCCCAAGCCAGTAGTCACAGGCAAGGGCGCCATTATGCGGTATGTTTGGGGTTTCGATGCATTTTTCCATAACTAAAAACAGTGAACACTTACTGATAAACTCTTAACTACTGTATTTCAACTTTAAAAAAAATCTTTTTTGTATTTTTTGTTTTTGCAGTTACTTGTTTACCCTTTTCAGTCTTCGTAATCATAAAACATACATGAGACATAAATTCAATTAAAATAATGTATTTTCTTATTTTGGCACGTGATTGTTGTCATATCATAGTACTATATTACTAATGAGATCGTTACCTTCGCAATGCGGTTGTCTCTCGCCAAATGTCCAGTAGCCATAGTTACCACTTCCGCTCTTTTCACAGACAACGACTTTTGACCCATTGCGCACTGATCCAGCATCACAATCGAATTCGCATTGACTCCCATATTTCGTCCCCCACGGACAGACAACACTAAGAAATGGCGTCGGATATACCGTCGGACAGGTCAAAACTACAATGTAACCACACCATTTTGCCAGTTCACAAACCATCAAAACATCAAACTCCTCTGACTATAAATTAATTTAATGATCATTAGATAAGTAAATGCCAACTGAAGGGAGTTTATCGACACTTCCTTTTTTAATATGAACATTTTCTATAAAGGAAGATCAAACGGGCTCTTATAACTATTCCTCAACAGTGTACGTCTAGATATCCTTACTTTTCACCACAACCTCGGTTTGACAGCTTTGGGCTTTGTTTCCGGCAGCATCTGTCGCTTTGTATACCACTTTATAGTTTCCCGCCGACAGCCTATCACCAGGGGAAACAGAGCCCTCCTTCCGAACAACAACACTGCTGTCATGATTGTCCTCAGCAAACGGTTCGGACCACGTAGCTACTCCTGTGGTTGAGTTTCGGTCCGCAAATGCATATACTGTATGCTGACAACCTTTCAACTTTGGTGGCTCGATATCTGTAATTATATATTATTTTGACGTTTAGTTACATTAATGAGTGAGGTATTCAGATATGCATTTAATGAAATATTCGCTAGATAATTTATTTACCTGTACAGCTTGGTTCAGATCCCCTCCAAGTTCCAAATGCCGAACAGACCCGAACACGTGACATACCAGGAGTGATGTCATATCCGGAGGCACAAGAATAGGTGCAAATGCTACGGAATTTGTAACTATCGGTGCAAGTATACTTTAAGTTTCCAACTGCTGGAGAAAGTGTTGGACACGTTTTCTCTACAATAAATCAAACTCAAAATAGTAACAAAATGCAATAACTCTATTAACAAGACTAAACTGATTACATAAGAAATATTTCTCCCACTTTCGCAATATGGCGGATTGTTGTTCCACTGCCCGCTTATAAGACACTCTTGCAGCGTGTTGCCGATCAGTTTGTATCCAGGGTAACAGCCAAAACGACATGTGGCTCCGTATCTTGCGTCATCACTGGGGTGACACATGAAGTAACCGTTTTCCACACGAGACGGCCATGAACACCGCACGACTGAAACAGTGTTGAAGTGAACATTATTCACTCGTAAAATTCAGAAAATTCTTATGTTATCTGAGACAAGGTTCTACGATTATTTACCATTTACTGTCACGGTAAATGTGCACCGTCCCATATTCCCGCTTCTATCTCGAGCATAGTAGCCAATAGTAGTCACTCCCGAACTGAAATAGCTACCAGGTGCTCTCCCTTCCCTTGTCGGTCTGCAAATTATAAGGACAGTTACAGGTCTGGATGCTATACAACCAAGTGATCGATCTTTATGAAAATAAATACAACTTGAAACTTTAAACTGTTTGTGATTTTTTACGGAGTTAAAACTGTTTGCTTTACTGTTATATTCAGAGTTTAATTATTTCGAGTTAACCTATCTTCATATAATTATTTCGAGTTAACCTATCTTCATATAATTTGAAATTGATGAATGTTAAACTATCAATGTAACATTAATACTGACGTGATCCCTCCATCCCGACCGTCGTTGGCTGTTGGTTCAGCCCACGAAACAATCTGCCATGTCTGTAGCTTTACTGCAGTTTTTATAATGTTTGGTGGACATGTCAAACTAGGCGGGGTGTTGTCACCTGATTTTAAGCAAAAATTATTAAAAAAAAAAATAATAAAAAATAAGTTTTCTTTATGTTTTGATACTAAACAAAGAATAATAATTTCAGTCTGCATATATAAATTATAAAATTAATACATAAATAAATGTAAACTGAAACTCAAACTTACGGTTTGAACAACTGCCAAACAGGCATTTAAAGAATCGACCAATAGCTCGAAAAATTCTTCGAAACCGAAACCACCTTTTTGGTCGCGAACGCCGCTCATTGTGCGATGGTGCCTCTTTGCAATCTACAGTAAAAAATATAATATCGAATCAATCTCTTCAACAAACTGTACATCTTAGTTTTGGGTTAAAATGATATTAAGCTCCCACCCTTCCCCCCGTCCCCAAATAAACCAAAAACTAAAACTTTGTTTTTAACAACAATCTACAATTAACTATAAGACCAATCAGACAATTAAATCTTCTATCGTGTAAATTTCAGACAAAGATCAAGTCCGCTTACATTGTAGATAGTAGTTATTCCATCTTCCATCGTCACAAGTGACCCAGGCTTTAACTTCCTTATATGGACAGATGATGTCACATGATGACCCGGTTGGGACATCATAAGCAACAGTGACGGGAAAGTTATTCCTATCCGTACACTTTAAAACTCGGCCGGGTTCTAACTCCGATACATCGCAGGAAGAATTATCGGGCTACACGATCAAAGCATCAATAATTTTTGTAGTTTGTTTTTGTTTTGTAAATAATAAAAAAAAATCTTATCCGTCTATCTTAATTCGTTGTCTAATTAATTTGCTTTGGAATTTAAAAAGAAAATACTTACGGTAAAGCCTCTAGAAACAGATATTAAATGTACAACAAATAATGTCCATCCTTTTATAATTTTAGTAGTAAAGAATAGGGACATTGTATCACACACGGTCAGTTTGGAATTTAATCTAAGACAAATGTCATTCAAATTTGGTGAGAAAATCCCCGCGCTATTTTTAGTTTTCCTTATGATGAGGTCTATAATTTTAGACCGTTGTCAAAGAACATACGGCATTTAAACTGGATTACTTATGTGTTAAAATCTGCCTAAGATTTGTAAGAAAAAGGAAACCATGTAACTGTAATATTAAAAAAATGAAATAAATCAATGTAGCTGTCTTGTGTGTTTTTTGAGGAACCAATAGTTACATTTTGACACAATGTATAAGATAAAAATTGCAGATAGTAAAATTGATATAATCTTTTCGACAGATGAAAAACCGAGAGCACATTATAAGACGTTGCTACATGTACGTCACGTAAGTTCAGTTGTTTATATCCGATTGATACATACATACACCTTGAACTCTAATTTACTTATCGATCTTAAAGTTTATAAGGACTTTCCAATATTGCTGGACGTGTTCCAACTTCCTGGTTCTGTGGTAATTCTTCGTAGTAAACGAAGGTTACTCAGAACGAGACCATGGCATAATTGTTAAGTAGGGAAACACCTTTTAAAGAATTATATTCATTTTAATAATTCTGAAGAAACAAACACCCACATGGACACGCTATCTTTATCAATTAGAAGTTTTTTTTTATAAAGAAAGTAAGTAAGGTAAACATGGATTTAAAAAAAAAATCAATAAGCTTCTAGCATATTACTATTCGGATATTTTATGTCTTGCATATTAAGAGGGTAAAAGTTATCCCTTTCTGATTCATGTACATGTGGGGTATCTAAATTCAATGTTCATGTAAAAATGGTTTTTAACGCATATTATTTATACTAAATTATTTACTAAATCAACAATAGAAACATTTTATATCAACTTCCTATATACCCTTACATAATATAATACGAAGAACTACGCATATTAAAGAAAAAGTAATATTTTTTTTAATTTATAAATTTATTTATAGCAGACAAAGCATTTGATAACTACTTTAATTTGCATGTTCTATCTACATTTCACAAAACACATTATAATAGTCCTTTCAGACGTTTTACATGTTTTTTTTTAAGAAACGCAACTGAATTCATTCTTTTTTTCAGCTCCGGAAAGAATTTGCATTTTATAGAATTTTTAACGAACTTCTTAGTCGTGAGGAATAGATAGTTTTTAATAAAGACTAAGTTAAACAATAAAATGCTTTCTTTGGTGATTCATGCGGGATATGAAGGTGGCGACATTGCAGAAAAAATACATAACCCGCTTTAGCGGGATTTTATATTATTTTTATTTTATTTATTTTATAAAATGATTTTATTGTTTAACTTAAGAAAGCATTTAATTTATTGTTCATATTTACATCTTTCTTTTAACTTATTAATAAATTGATTATAAAAAGTAAGTAAAATTCACCAAATTACTCTTAATGTACATAAGTACGTTAGCTAAAAGAAACAGCCAAATCATCTCCTGTGAGACTTTGAGTCTGACATCATCATGATTATTTCGTGCAGTCCGTGATAGGGCTGCGCAATAATACCGGTGTATTGCGGTACGTGGACAAAAAATATCGTATCGCGATACATTTTTTTCAATACCGGTATACCGGGTTAATTGATCGGGCTCGGAATTTCGTTACGGGCTCGGGATTTCAAAATTCTGATTTGAATTAAAATGGCTAATGCATTTGTAATCGTTCCAAACACGAAAGGAAAGTCGGAGGTTTTGATATTATGACTGCTCAAAGAGCTTCCCTAAAGCCAAAACATGTTGATATGCTGATATTCTTAATAAAGAATTTGAAGTAGGCCCTGTTGAAGCTGTAACTTTGTCTCCCTGCAGGTTGACACAATCAGTCAAAACATTCATTTCTTATCGTAACTGTAAATTCATTTATTGTTGCACAATTGTTTTATTTTCTTCTTCCGCCAGATCAGTGGACTGCCTAAAATGCATTGTACCAAATGTACCTAATTAACTGACTACTTGGGTCTAGTCTTGCTAGATGATAAATCGTCTAATGTTTCAAGGGTTTGTTTTAAAACGGTTTTTAAATTAACACCAGCAATGTTTTATTCTTTTATTTTATATAGAATTATAGAGCAAATTAATTATATATACAAATCTATCAATTACAATCTATTAACATTAAAATAAAAATCAAATTTTGATTTAAAAAAATATTGCAATACATATCGCAATACATTTTAAAATATCGCAATGTATCGCAATACAAAATTTCCCCCCAATACCCAGCCCTAGTCCGTGAGTTTTCTTAGGTCGCTGTAGGTTTCCACCAGTCGATAAACAGGGCGTGTCGATTTAAGTCCTGACATTTCCAACCGCTGTAGATGTCGACCAATCGATAAACGGGGCGTGTAGATTTCAGTCTGGCTTTTTCTATAGAGCCATGAATTAACTATAAGTTTCTTTAAGAAATAGAGGGAATCGTACTCGGTAGATGTAAATATGTAGTTATCAAACCAAAAAAAAATATTTCATATACATGTGACGCAATTTTCACTGTAAATTGTGTACACTTTATATGTGTCCATTTTAAATTTTACTCATTCTGTATTTTTGGAAAACATGTTACATGTTTTTTCGTTATCAAATCTTTGGTTGATTTTTCCTTATTTCTATTAAAAAACATGAAGGCTATTTTGTGTACATTGGCCTTTTTATAGATCAAATCATAGGATTTAACCGTAGTAGGAAGACGGGAAAAAATTCAGTGATTATTTTTTATACCATTTAGAGTTAAAAAGGCAATTTAACATGCATGAAAACAATTTTTAGTTAAATTAGCGAGTGGTGTAATCGATAGTTTAAAGCTCCAAGGACCTTGGGAATTTCCCTTGCTAATATATGAACTTATTTAAAAGACAAGCATTGCGAAAAAATAAAAGTGGTCAAACTTCCTAATTCGATGGGTTTTTTTTTTTTTTTTTTTTGCTTTTCAAAGGTGTTTTGAAAAAATTTAGTAATGGACTTTGTTACAAATGTTTTGTCTCTATGCGATTCAATATCATTGTCGATGTAAGAAATAAAAAACGAGTTTTCGTGAATCCTCCGGGGTCGAGAAATGTCTGCTGATCGTTTCCTTAATAGAGAGACGAATTAGGTCAAAGGTTTTTTAGTAATGTTTACATGTGTATCGGTCACAGACTACCGATCGGAATGACATACAGACGACTTATTTTTCGTTTAATTTTAAAGACACTTCACTTATTTAAAAGTTCTATTGTATCATATTCACTTCAGTTTTTTTAAAAATATATTTACATTTTTCAGTGTCTTTGTCTGTGATAACACTATTAATCAATTTTGTAATGTACAGTCCAATAAATTCAAATGACGTATTGTTTGGGCGCAATCGGGGTTTGCATAATTAATATTCCAATATTTAATCGCACAATTGCTGAAAATTATATATTAAATATATTAAGAAATAAAGAATCATTGTTTGAATATTATAAGTAATAAGGAATCATTCTTTGAATACTATATATGAGGTGATAATTTCGGTCGGGGCGTGATCAAATTTATCATAAAGCCCTTCGGGCTTTATTGGATTTGATCACGCTCCGACCAAAACTATCACCTCATAATATATAACACTGTGCCGGATAATTATGCCACTGCCAAGGTGGCGTTTTTTGCACCCGCTTAAGATGCAGTTTCGGAAAAATCCATATATACCAAATGATAGAACATTGTCTAGAGAGTATATAACCACTTTTGTTTTTAGTGTGTTTTACCTGACAGGTGAGATATTTACCTTTAAAAATTAATATCCCATAGGAAAATAATAATTCCCATAGGAGAAAGGATTCTCCTGCAGGAAATATTGACAATCCTACAGGATTTTCTAAAAATCCTATAGGAATTATATTTTCTATAGGAGAATAGTATTTCCTGTAGGAATTTGATTCAGGCAGGTAGTTTTCCTATAGGAAATTCAGATTTCCTATCGGATGTTATCAAATCCTATCGGAATTGAAATTCCTATAGGAAATTCTTGTATTCCTATAGGAAATTTCAAATTTTCTATAGGAATATTGTTTTTCCTTTGGGAAAAATTATTTTACTGAAAGAATTTATTTTTGAAAGGTACATGTAAATATTTTACTTGACTGCTGAGATACGATGATAACAAAGGTGGTTGTTAATTCTTTAGGCAATGGTCTATCATATGGCATACGCAGCACATTTAAGGCTGTCAATAAATTCCTTCAGACAAAAAGTACGGGAAATGTGCATTATGACATCACAGTATATTACAAACCTCAAAAGTACTTATTAATTTATTTATTAGCAAAATTAATTTATACTCATCTTTTAATTAAAAACAACAAATGCTATTACTTACAATTTTGATGTCCGTTATATATGTACACACTGGAAAATAAGCGAGAGATCGTTCTCGCTGTACTACAAAATATGACGTCATATGCTTCAAAATGACGCATTAAGTTAAGTCATTGAAGGCTATCATGCAGTTTTTTAGCGAAGAAAAATAAATGTCATAGATTAACGGAAAATTATAAATGAATATTTTGTTCATCATTATCATAAGTAGAATGCTACCTATATAGTCTTTTTTTCACGTTGTTATAATTATGCATTGTATAATGAGGCAACCTCAGTTTTGTATAAAATATCGTATATCCTAAAGCTGGGTACCTGAATAAATCATTAAATTGCAAGGGCATACACTTATCTGATCATGACAATCTTTTATATGTAAATTTAAAATATGCTATGTAATTTAAAAACTTCTGCGATCCTTGTAAAATTTTTCAAATTAATTATTTTTTAATGAAATTAAAACTGTGACCTTCAAACTTATTCAACATATGCATTATAAATTATTGTTTCTACTAACAAATAATTTTATCTTTAAAAGTTCGCAACATTGTTTAAAATCTACAATATAACATCAAGTTATTTTATAGTTCAGTTGTAAATTTTGACATGAGTATGCCGTTGCAATATTGACATTTTTAAATGACCTCAAAACCACAAATACATCTGGATGTACCATGTAGCAGTTTATAGTTTCTGTTTACATCTAACTTTGAAACATTTAAGCAATTAATCATAAAAAGTGAGCAAAAAATACGTAAATTATTATTATTGTCGATTAAAACGTTACACAAAAGGAACGACCAAATTCCCATATATGTTAAGGTTGTCATGGTAACTACAGTCTACTGGGAAATAAGGTCGGTTTGTGAAAGTCCGTTCGTGCTTTCAATTTAGCTTAATTTCGATTGACAAAGAAATAATACATGCAAATAAGCAGCAAAAGTATGAAGAAGACATCAATGCACTATTTTAACGGTTGAAACTATTGAAACGGTTTGATGCCATGTACATGCACCTTTTGAAGGAAAAAAAGCCCGCAAATTTAATAAGACTTATTGAACCAGCCTGTAGAAGCCATCGGCTTCAGCACTATATTGCATACTCTAATTACTGTCTCTGTTTCTTCAAAGGGTGTCTTTTTATAAGTTGTTACAGTGTAACAATAAATCATAAAATATTTTTAAGCAACCGCAAGCCTCCTGCATCAAATCATTTCTAAATCCAGAAACTGTTTATTCTCGTTTTTAGTTCAGTATCTATTGTGATAAAAATAAACATGAGCATTTTATAGAAGATAATAGTAAATGCAACTGTTTGTAAAATGGGAGACTTCTACTTATATTTTTTATTTTAGTTATCGGCATTATATTAATTAAGAGTAAATTTTATCAATTGAGCATCACTTAAACTCAAAATATAGCATATCTTTTTGCATTTTTAGCTCACCTGAACCGAAGGTTCAAGTGAGCTTTCTGATCACCCGTTGTTCGTCGTCCGCCCGTCCGTCTATCCGTCCGTCTGTAAATTTTTCACATTTTCAACTTGTTCTCCAAAACTACTAGGCCAATTTTAACTAAATTTGGCACAAAGCATTATTATTTAAAGGAGATTGTAAATTGTAAAATTCAAAGGCCAAACCTTTTTCAAACGGGAACAAATCGTGAAACTGTGAAAAAGGGGGGTGTCTTTAAAAATCTTCTTCTCAAGAACCGCTGCACCAGTATTGCCAATATTTATATGAAAACTTCTATATATAAGGCAGATTCTAAATTGTAAAAATGATGACCCCCAGTCTAATGATGGGATCCTTAGAAGGGTTCAAAGTATGTGTTGTAAGCGTGTTTTGATCATGTGTTCATTTATATAAGATCGGGCTCGTTATTCTGAATTATTTGTACTAACTGCCATTTTGAAGAAAAATTCAGACGTCAATTTTGATAAAAGAAAAGTTTGTGATTTGTCGGTTAAACTTTAAAGCTAACGTTTATAACAAACAATGATATTAAAGAATATTTAATGAAATACTGGTAGATCGTAGTTCCGAATTCAGTTCTACAGTATACTATGCCAGCCATTTGTTTTTACACCGCGTTTTTAAGATTCTATTGGTTTTTATACTTGAAGCTTTTTAATTTGTCATCGATTATTGGAATAATTGTTACGTATTTTACGTTTAAGGTATACCGATCAAATCAAACAAATAAGTTAACCTCGACCTTGGTATATATAAATGGTGTGGATGTCAGAGATTGTTAAAAAAAGATTTGTTTTTGCAATGAAGGATTAAAATCGGGGTTAGATATTCTGCAGACGTTCATATAATGATCATGATGATGCTACATTTTGACATGCATAAAATAAAAGAAATCGTTTTTATTTTTCAATGTTTTGTCTTGAATAATTAATTTGCATGACTGTATTGCATTAGAATGAACATAATTTATATTTAAGCTGTGATAGCAGTCTAACAATTTTTATGTAAAATTGGCAGGTCGAAAAACATCAAACTTGTTAGACTGATTTTGTTGGACCTTTTTTTTAAGGTATGAACTATAAAGAACAACATTAATAGTTATATTAAGGTTCTCGAACATTGATGAGGATCGGAGATTGTTTAAAATATATATATATATATATATATATATATATATATATATATATATATATATATATATATATATATATATATATAGTCATAATCTCAGTATAAAAAAAATCTTATGTTTTATTATCATTTAAATCAATAAAATTTTAAACTCTTTGCTATTGAATAACAAGAGGCCCAAGGGCCACATAGCTCACCTGAACAACAATAGCCATTTAATTGTAAATAACTTACATATGAAATATCAGCTTTATATACATGTATGCATCCCTAAAAAAGTGAGAGAGCGGAAACTGAAAATGTTCATTGTTATCAAAGTTCAAGAGGCACAACTCTGTCAAAAATTATCGGACCGGAACCAAATTCAAACTCAACCTGTATATTCCTATGATACATCCATATATCAAATCCAAGTTGAGTATGTGCAACGGTTATTGAGATAATGATTGGAAAGTGAATTTCTCATTTTAAAGTTCAAGAGACATAACTCTGTACGAAATCATTGGGCCGAAACCAAATTCGAACTCAATCTATATATTTATTGGACACATCCATGTATCAAATTTGAGTTGAATGTGTGCAACGGTTGTTGAGATAATGATTGGAAAGTGAATGATGACGAGATGACAGGACGGAAGGCCGGTATGTCGGAATGACTGAACAGGGTAACACTATATGCCCAAGTCATTTCATGGCGGGGGCATAAAAATCATTAATTTCATCAATATTATGAAAGTAATGTAAATATAAAAATTAAATGATTTATTTTTGATGTCATTACCGTTCTATGATAATTTGTACTCTTAACTGACAGTTCTTGACATGACAACATCAAGAATTAATCATTTAATGCTATAGTAAACAATAAAAATAGAAGAAAAATCTCACCAAAATCGTGACCATGCCCCTTCAAAAACATATCCCGAACAACTTATTGTGTGGAATAAAAAAACGCACTCATTACAACTCATATATATCTAAATATTCTGACTAAAATGTGCTGAATGATAGGGAATACACTATATGGGCCTAACTGACATTTGCATACATTTTTTCATAAGAGGCGGTCAGGCATCATCTTCATCCACTTCTCTTCGCAAACCCTCATTGATTCGGGAAAATGTGTAAATGTTTTGATTCTGGAAAATGTGTAAATGTCGAAACGCTTCGACCCATGTTTCGATTAATGCAGTTTCGTAACAGATCTATAATTTCCACATTTTAAACATTAAAGCCTACTTATATCCCAAAATTTAACACTAACCCGTGGTCAAATCATTTTGACGTTTATATGTTATCAAGAATCAAACAAGAGATGTTTGTGAAACACTTATGCCCCCTCCCTTGGATTTACATTATAAGGTGCACAAGCCTTTATTATGGGCAGCCTACAAACATGAACTTAAAATCAATAAGGAATCAATAGGAATCATCTACTGGTACTATCCGAGATGCATCAACCTATCACGTATGACGTTAACATATTGTGGACTTGTATCCCAGGTACCTTAATTCAAGAGCATTAAACAAAAATAGCCCTCTACATCACATCTTTAATAAAAATCCAGCATACACCAAAAAATTTGTACATGATCATAATCCAATGAGTCCAAGTTTATTTGCAAAGAAAATTAAACAAATTATTGCATTAAAGGTCGTTTATTCAATGAACTACATTTGCATTATTTTAAAATGAAAATAATAGAGTAAATAAAAAAAATCATTAGATAAATGACAATAATTTTGCAAAGGTGGGGTTAAAAACCGCCACCTCACAAATAAACAGTGTTCATATGAAAATATGGGAAAAATTAAGAAGTCTTACATTCTATATCGTATGTTTAAAGGGATGTGGGTGGGCGGGTTAAACAAAGTTTATGAAAAATTGTTGCGTCCAGCAGCCAGAACAGAGAAAATAATAATGAGATAATATTCACATATGACATGATATATTACGACAATAATTACATAATGAGATTCGATGCTGGACGTGTTAATTGAACTATAGTGAAAACATACTTGACACCTAACACTCGGTGACCCTGTTGTGCGCAAATGCAAATTACAGACTATCAAACAACCTGGGTATCATGACCATGGGGTGTTAATGGATATACCCCCTGCATGCGTACATCTGCTTATTATACATTTATATTGCCAGCTTGATTTACAAAGAGATATAAAATTGACACATACATCCTATGAATAATTACAAAATTTGTTCCCAAAGCGTTTTTATTAACAATAAAATTAGTTTTTCGTGATATCAGTAATTAATTTGTTCAATTTTTGCAGAGATAATGAACGGAAAGCAAATAATTGGAATTTTTCTAAGTCCCAGGGGCATAATTCTGTCAAAAATTGCTCAATTGTACCAAAACGAGAACTTGAACTAGTTATTCTTATGATAAATCTGTAAACTAAATTTAATTTCAGTATGTGCAACCTCTGCAATATAATGAACGGTTACTGTTAAAAGACCGGCTGACAGACAGTAGCAAAGCTATATATATATATATATATATATATATATATATATATATATATATATATATATATATATATATATATATATATAAAGAAAATCAAAACACATTAGAAAGCAAAAATACATCATATGATAAGGTTATTGAAAAGGAAAAGTTTTATGGACAAGGATTTGAAAATGGGTTTAATGCATTGGGTGTTTATGGTTAACCAAAATTTGAAAAATCAGTTGACGAATGACGAAGTTTTGAAATTATTCTTAAAAATGTTTAGCTGCATATGTGATAAATGTAGCTTTGAATAGTGTACAAGAGTAGAATGGTCGCTCATGATCAAATTATAAAGCTATGACATTACAACATTCAAATTCAGAAAAAAACTGCAATTCTAGTAAAACAATTCACCATTTGTCTTCAAAAATATTTATGGTTTAAAGTTGAAAACATTTGTTTTTAATTGAGCCATGCAAAATTTATTTATTTGTTTCGGTTATCACATTTTTGAGTAGAATGTACACAAAATAGTATCAATATATATAAGGTCATTTTACGAAGCCAATTGATAGAAATCAAACTACATTTCAAAAATAAAATGAAAAACTCTGTTTAAAACCAAACAAAATTGGTGGTTTTCTAGCTATAAGAGGTCTTGTCCCGATTGTTGAAAATCTGGCGAAACTATCGCACTTATCTTCCATAAGCTGATGTTACTCCCAACAGACTGACAAAATTGTTGTTTTGTAGTTGGTACATACCTGCAAGCAATTAAAATACACTACTTCTTAAGAAATTAAGGCTTATTTAATCCATTTTTTTTTTAATTGGTTTTTTAAAAAATATTTCAAGGTGAAAAGGAGTCGAAGGGTCCCCTTGATTCAGCTGTAACATAAGTGAAGGCAGTTGTAAAAATATTGCTGTTCCTAAAACCAATGTTAAAGAAATACCACTATTCGTACAACAATGTCTCAAATTCTGATTACATAGCAATAGTTCTAGATATGATTAAATGTAGGTTTTTCTCAAATTTTACCGTTCCAAAATTAATGTTTTCAATGCATACCTAAAGTATTTTAAACGGTTATCCAAAATATATTAGCTTTATTTATTAGTTTTTAAGCAAAATACAACGCTCACAATTCTTAGCTATGTAAACAAACCTGGTGTCATAGTTTTGTATACAAATGATTTATGTTCCGGATACAAAAAAGACTTCGATGTCTGCTCGACAATATAAAATGTGTGTGCGATAACAGGACGAGTTGTGGCGATTCATGTACAAATTTCAGCGATTTAGTAACAAACTCTTTGAGATCTACCTAAGAGCAGGTAAAATGGTTGACGAATTTTATTCGACACTCTTACGAATGAGTACGAATTGTACGATTTATAAACAATATTACAACGAATAAGTACGAGTTTTTACGATTATATATCTAGTGTTAATATATAGAGTGATTATTGAACAAATAGAAAGTCGGATTTTTGCATTAAATACTTACCTTGAAATATTTTTGTTAATTTCACAATATAAGATGAATAATGCAATCAGAGTAACATTCTTATAGTCATAAAAGATATATGAAAACGTACAGGTAGAAGTAAATTTGTGAGTAAAGATTACCAACAAAATAGAGAAAATGTTTGTAAAATTGTTTTAATAATTTGCTGACGGACGATTAGTACTGTATTTATAAATGAACAAGAAGATCGTGATATTGTTTCAGTTCATGAATTTTTTAAATAATCATGAAAGCCGCAGCTGTAATGTTTGATTTATTCCCTGAATAAGATTATCAACGAAGAACGAAATTCATTTTCTTTAAGAATGCAGAAATTACAAGGATAAGTAAAATTTCAAAAGACAAGTTCTGTAATAAACTTACATAATTACTTAACGATGAACATAGCAATTAAAAGAAGAATACTATTAGTCTCGTATTTCCGTATTAACTCGTACTTCACTCGCAATGTTCTCGTATTGCACTCGCCCCCGATTGCCTGTTTTCGTATTGTATTCGCATCAAATTAAACTGAACATTCCCAGTCACTAGGAGGACACTCGAGAAGCAATCTCATCATGAACTCGTAGAGTACTCGGGTGTGGTAGGATATTCTTAGCATCGTAAATATTACGAAGTTGTGCGAGTTTCCTACGAACGTCGAAGATTTATTGCGACTATGTGCACAAGTGCAATACGAGTGTCGTGCAATAGTCTACGAATACTTAAAAATCGTACTGTGGGCACGATTGTTTTGAGCATGCTGAAGACGATCGCTGCATTTGGCGATTTGTTGCGATAAAATAAGAGATCCTACGACTATCTTTCCGATTAACCACGAATAAGTGCGATTATTGATTTCGTACATTATTATAGTTCAAAATCGTGACAGTGGCTTAAAAGGGAGCCACTAGATCAACGCAACATTCTACGATATAATTAAATAAACTTTTATGTAACTAAATCGATTTGATTTTCAATATTTCTAAGCAATCATCCTAGAATCGTATATTTTCTAGTTTGATAACACTGTCCCCCCTCACCAAAAAAAAATATAATTGACCCCTAGGACTATTTTAAAATTTTCAAATAAATAAAATAGAGTTTATATATTGTTTTAGTTAATGGCTTTTACGCAAGCATCCTCATATATTTTGTATAGTTATGGAAAATAAACTATTTAAAACTAACAGTTATTTCAATTTTGTATTTCAATTTTAAAACATTTGATCTTATCGTTCAATAAAATAGATAACACCAAATAAAAAAGCAATATCATTAACTTAATTTGAAAAAAAACCCTCCGCGGAGTTGAGTCAATGCAGAAATTAAAGACACGAACGATTTTGTTGTGAGAAATATCCGGGTTTTTTAGCAACTGCCGGTCGGCTTTTGCCGGTAGTCGACCACACACCCGTCAAATTCAATTCATACATGTTGGCATTCCAAAATTTGCAAGATTTTGTGAAATGTGTTTCCTGAATCCAAGGCAAGAATATCTCTCAGAAAGGGTATTCATGTCGTAGTCAGTATAAGTTTTATAGAATTGTATTCATAGGTTCTGTATAAAGTCTGAATAAGGCACCTAATAACTTGTGTGTGTCCTTATCTCCGCAATCGTTGTTTTGGGTTTATTTAGAATCTTTAATTTACTTGAATGTTATCTCCTATGTTAAGGTCAAGATCTAGTAAATGATTCCAGAGTGTTTTCTTTTTGGTGCTAGAACCATTATGACGTCATAATTGATTTGATGAATCTTTTCCCGTATTTTACGGCTTTAAAGGAATTATGTAGAAAATAAAACAATATTTTGACCTTCTATATTTAATCACGGGAAAAGTAATCTCGGTACCTATATTCAATTTGACATCATTTTAAAGAGGAGGTCAGGAGCTTGTTTAATGTTGTTTTTAGAAATACTGTAGGCAATCTAGATATATTTCATTAATCAAAAATGGACAAAACTCCAAGATTTGTTACTTTTATCCTTCATATTTCATTGAAAATGGTTGTTTAAAACATGATTTTTATATTGTGTTTACCAAAAATTTAAGCCCCGGTACCCCATATGAAACAAAGATATTCTTACGAAGCATCATTAAAAGAATGTATATCTTGATTTTCACAAACCTGTAGGCACCTTTCATTTACTAGATCTTGACCTTAAATTCAATACCTAAGAACATTTGAACAGAACAAAGGTTCAGTGGGAATCACATACTTAGCATGCTTTTTGTAACAGCAGATAGCAAAGGTCACCCCGATGAAAATCACCACAGCAATAGGTATAGTAATGGCCAACATTAAGGTAAAATCTAAAAATAAACAAAATTCAAGTTTTGGTTTTAATTGATGGACATGACAGAAATTTATGAAATAGAGACAACAGTTGTTATATATTTACCGGATTCATCAGAATATTTTATTGATTCTGTGTTGTTTTTCAAACTGTAGACAGGCTCTGAAATTAAATTTTTAAAAAAACGGACTCAGTGAATGATGACAAGGCATTGTTTGCAAAAAGTATTAAAAAACGAAATTCAAACAAATAGATCAAAATGAATTTAAATTAACAATTTGAAATGTAGTATTCTGAATTGTGAAATGAATTAAACCTGTGCAATTAGAAACGTCTTGTGATCCAACGAACTCTGTTGATGTATCTGTCGGACATAATTTGCAAACGGTCTGTCCTATTTCATCTTGGTATGTGCCTTTTGCACACAGTAAACATTTTCCAGAAACTGAATATGTTCCCATTGGACAATCAACTGTTAACAAGCAATTGTGCTTAATAAATGATTTTTAGATTTTGAAGCATTACCTTACCTTAAAAACAAAGGACAGTTTTATACAGTCACTATTCTTAAAATGTTGAAATCATTTCACGTTAACTTTCATTTCAATCAACAATCTTCTTTTTTAAATGATTATTATCAATATTATTATTGTTTTGTCTTCCAAGTGTACAATACCATCATTAAAAATTTTAAAAGCTCGTTTGGTTACTTGTAATATATAGCTAATCTTATGAAAATTTCTTACTACAAATCACCAACTCCATTCCTTGTCCAGCCTTACAGTCAACAACTGCCCTTGATTCCGACCCTGTTGGTGAATATGTTACTCCAACAATGTCGAACGTTAGGGAATCCACCGTGTCATTTAATATTTTTGTAGTGTTTTCCAACTTCACGACTGTATCAACCAAAGTCTGAAGAGAATGACTCACTAAAAATGATAACACGTATATATATATATATATATATATATATATATATATATATATATATATATATATATATATATATGTGTGTGTGTGTGTGTGTGTGTGTGTGTGTGTGTGTGTGTGTAAAAAAAATCTTATGAGTGTTATATTTCTGATAGTATAAATCATATGTAAATAATATCAGTTTTTAAATGAATTATCAGGAATTTGAATATTTTTAAAACAAAATTGACATAATATGACAGAATTATTTTCTCTTTATTTCATTTATTCCTCACTGGATCCTTTTAGATAAGAATTATGTAAATCTCAATACTGCAACAAAATGTCAAATTGCATATTCTTGAATCAAACAGTATAGTTTAAATGCTTTACAAAATTAAATAATGCAATCTTATTTATACATCATCCTTTATCTTGATAAAGAGCCCTTCGTCGAAAGGAATTCAAAGGTAAGTAAATATAGCTAAAAATTGTCACGATTATCCCGCTCTGTTTACAAAGTAGTTGATTCACATAACTGCTGAATTCAAAGTGTGTTACATACTTTCTCCATTTTCAATGAATGATTGTAAATCAAGATCCTCCTCTGGTAGCTCAGCACTCAAAGTCACACTAACACTAGCTGCAGATCTTTTACTTCGATAAGGAGTTTGGCAGTCTTCAATGAAAATAAACTACACACAGATGCACATATGTACATTAAAATATAAATATAAGCTGTTATAGATAATTATGCATAATTTGTCTAATTCTTTTTAATGTTTGTTCATGTAATGACGATATTCAAATTATTTATTAAATTACGCATTTTAGTTTACATAACTTTTTAACATGACTTGTTCAGAAATTTGATTTAAAACTAAATATTACAGGTAATTTGCAATCATTTTATTTGAAAGGAATCAATGTTTAATGACACACAAATATTGTTTTAAGTGATCCTATGTAATGGGTAACAAAACTATTGCTTTCCAACATAATTTACTGATCTGCATTTATAAAGGTAACGTCCGTTGGTTAGCCATTTACTTTAAAATTAGAAACTATATGCCACCATAAAAATAACATTTCCATGATAAACGCCTTCCTTAGTCGTTTATCAAATGAACATTTTTTTACCTTGGACTGTGATACTTATATTACAATTGTCATCAGGATGGCACTCTAACGCATCAAGATTTTTCCGAACAGCATTAATGGCAGTAGACGTTTCGTTGCATGGAATGGCTGAATCATACTGTATGGTTGTTAATGATGATAGACGTCTTGGCAAGGTTGTTTCTTTAATATACAAGAGCGTCTTTTTTAATTATTCACAGAATATTTTTCAATTTTTAATGAAAAAAAAATAAAAGAATTTAAAGATTTTTTAAAATGATTCCTGTATATTGATAGGTTTTTTAAACTAATATGATATTTTTTATGTTTAGTTTGCGAGAATTAAGTTATCCATTTAACATATGGACACCCAAGTCAACGTCACAGGCTGTAACGTAACCAAAGGAGTATTTTCGCGGTAAAATTGTGAATGCGCGATAGCATGGGTTCTCTCTTTCAGGACGCCTATAGCTTAGCATTGGGAATGTTTAATGCGGTCATAATTTTTTTTTAAAAATAAAATAAAAACTAAAAAAAGTTTCTTACTGCCACATGCAGGAGCCCGTCCATTCCAGGTATACCCTGTGCTTGGTCCACATTTGTATTCTTTCAGTGGTAAATTATTTTGAACGAATGAATATCCAGGTCTACATCCTACCTCGCAAACCAGGTGATCGTTTCTCTCTGAGCAATTCAACACATTTCCAAAGGAACGGACAAGACCTGGACAAGCTGTTTAAAAAAATCACCCTAATTTACATGTTTAACAGAAAAGTTAAATTCTTCATTATAGAATCGCATACAAGGGATAAAAAACTTGCATGGACAGTCTTGCACATTACAAGACATGTTTTCAGATGTTTTGGTAGGGTCACACGGTAAGCCATCAGAATCTGGAGGCGGGTTGTTGCATATACGAGACCTGAACTTTACTCCTCCACCACAAGTCCTTGAACATTCAGAGAACTCATTCCAGTTGCTCCATCCTCCGTTAACTAAATAGTATTTGAATAATTTATTGCTTACCTAATATAATACTTAAACGCATTTTTCATTATTTTGTGAAACATAAAATACTATTTAACGACTGTTGAATAATAAATACACCATTCGCTTACGTATAGCAATTTCACAGTTCTGGCCCTTAAAATATCCTATACAGGAACAGTTGTAGTGTCCATTAACATTCTGACACAACCCACCATTTTTGCATGGTATATACGAACAAACATCAGGAGGAATTTCACAGTTAGCACCTGAATAACCATTTTCACAGTTACATTTATAGTAAAATTCACTATCGACACATGAATGTCCATTGCAAGGATTGGGAACACATCGGTCGACACCTACAATTTAAAACTCTATTTGAATATCACGTAAGGGAAATAAACAACGCTTTTGTATTCCAGTAAAATTTAGTTAAATTGTTTTAATTGTCCTGAACATATAGAAACCTTAAAATGCACTGCTCTGCTTTGATACGTTATCAAAACGCATTCTTTGCACAAAATAGCAACCGCAGATCAAGAACTTTATACTAGTAGTATAATGAGAGAAATGCGAGAAACGCAGTTTTGGTGGACGAATAACGTAATGTATCGTAAACAAGAATAGATATGGGTTACCCCATATCCAAGACATTCGACTTTTAAATTACTTGAATTTTCACTGTGCTCAGCCGATCTCTTAAGTTTAAATCACTGAACTTGTTAAAAATCTGACGTATATAGTTCTTCATGTCCGTATTAAATACTGCCACCCGTCATTAGCAAACAGTGCAGACATCTGTGCTTAAACAGTCTACACAAGTGCGACCAGAAATTTGGTGCAGGTATTGCGTAACCATTCCGTCGTTAAAAAAAAAGAAATAACACACACTCAAACACAACAAATAATTAAAAGAGATGGTGTGATAAAAAACGAACATTCATCATGAAAGTAATATAATTATTGTAATAATATAAGCAATATTCATTAGTGAAATAATTGTCAATCGAAGAATTACCTATATTTTTGTGAAAAAGACTGAAGAGGCAGTTAGCGTAGGAATATGAATACTTCACATTTACATTTCTTGGGGTGGGGGTGTTTTTTCAAAATAATTTTACGTTAATTTTGTTTTCTTCCACGTATTCCATATTCATCGATATTCTAAACATTTATTGTAATGTTTTATCTGCTGATCATGAACAGAACTATATTTTTCAGCGCAATTGTGTAAAGAGTACCTGACTATATTAATATATCTTGAATAGATAGTAGTCACTGATCGAATATATTAAAAATACACACCGTATCGTGCGACAAGTAAAAGCGTGAAGCTTGCGACAAAACTTGAGTTGTGCAATTTAGGCATGTAGCAATGATTTAATTGTATTTTTAAGTTATATATTAAGATTTTAAAACTTACTGTCACAAAAACTTGGTAATTGGATTCTTGATTGGTGTAACTGATCCATGTCAATATCACTCAATGAGAGAACAGTATCATTTCTTTGAGCTTTACATGAGAATGCAAGATTTACAATTTCCTCTTCGTCAGGAATGTTTGTTGTAATTTGATATCCAGTGATCAAAACATAACCTAAAACCAAAATTTACCGTGAAAAAGATTAAATAAACAGCAATAAGCATAATAACTAAAAACAATTTATAAACTAATAACTAAACAATTGTCAAATTATTGCCGCAAACTATTTGTTTGTGTATTTAATATAAAATGAGTGGATTTTCTTCTGTTTTGGAAAAAATTCAATTCAAAAACATCAATGATATACTTACAAATTGAATACTATAAACTTTTCTATTTCTAAACATTTATACGGTAATAACAAATATGCAGAAGCATATGACATTCAAATCCGTTGAATGGCCTCCTGGTGACCGGTAATAAATACTTTATTAACATTTTTTTATCAGATTCTCTGATAAATGTCTCAAATAACCATGGCTCATTTTTTTATCCTTGTATAAAATAATGTACCAAGTGCATTTATTGTTTTTGCTTTAAAACATGTGGTTATGTACTTATAATATAACTCTTTTAACCAAATAATCGATTTGAAATGAAGAGGTTGATATAATGATACAAATCTTCACACAAATTAATGAACTAGTTTTACAAACTGTAAGTTATACATAAAGTATATCCCAACACTACTTAACATTGGCTTCAACCTAACATAAACAAACCTGATTGAAAGTCTTCTGATACAAATGCATTCACCATCACATTAGCATTAATCAGATTGTCAATACTCGGAATTGTCAGGGTTTCCTCAGCATATAGAGACCCGTTGATATACACACGTGTGATATTTGCATCTGCATCCATAATAATTCCTAAATGGTGCCATTTTTGTATATCAGCGTTGTTTTTTATACTGGAAGTTGACCTGAAAGGATAGATTTTATTGTTGTTTTTTTTTCTCAAAAAACACTTTGCAATAATACCAGTTGAAACAAAATTTGAGACATTTGCAATGCAAATTACATCTATTTACAAACACGTAACGGCAAAAATAATCTGTATTATAAACAGTTTTAATTTTTACCTTATAATATAAGCGATTAGAAACAGACATGTTGTACATGAAATTGGAAATCTAATAAAGAGGATAAAGATATTTGTTACCCTGTTATGTTAAAAACGATATTGGTTCCATAGGTAATTGACAGCGAACTTTCATTCAGAAGTGTAAAAGTAGCATTGGACATTTTTATCCATGTAAACAGGGCTAGCTGTTTACTTTCGTTCGCAATAGGTTTTATAAACTCTAGACTGTCTCCTGTCTTTGCAAATGTTATATCAAATTCTGAAATGTAAAAAGAAAATTTTGAAAAAAATATCACAGTTATTCTTATAGTTGTTTTGATTCAATGATTGAGTACTAATGGAAATAATGCGCCTTTTACTGACTTAGTAAATTTTAACAGATATAGAATTAAAACACTTCCTTATAATAAATATTGAGGGATGTCAATTTTACTCTAATAGATAAATCCATTATTTGGGGGCTTTAATCTAAAGATAGTCGAGTAACTGTTGACTGAGGTAAAAGGTTGTGCAATTTTTAAATAAAATAATGCCACTTACAGATACATTTTGTCTTTAAATCATAAAAAATTTAAAATCCTATAATTATAATGTAAAAATAATATCTAAAATAAAAGAAAATTATTTCTTCTAAATATCTGTTCGAAATGTCTTTTTTCTTTTGCAGCTTATACATAAATAAACTACATATAATCTAAGGTAAATCAAAGGGTTCTTGTTGCTTAGTCATTGTCCTTTGCTTAATCAATTATTAAATTTTAATAATTCTAAAACCTAAAGCCTTGAAATAATTATTGACATGATTAAATTTTTTCTATAAAAATATCCAATCCAATAACAATTGAATTAATATTGAATATTTAAAAAAAATATTAAATTGGCCTCTATGATTACAGATATGCATTCAGAAGTAGTTTTATTCAAAACAATAATTTGGTCAACTAAATAAGACAAATATATTAGCCGCTTAAAAATATAAAACAGACTTGTTACTTATGGACCAAAAAGGCCAAGAAAAGAAAGCTGTTAATTTTATTCGTAGCCCTTGCTCTAACGCGTTAAGAATTTGAAAATAAAATGCTACGATTCTTTTTTATTTTATAACCAGTAATCGACTTGAAAAATTTTAGTCGATGATCGTCGTGACCGATCGATAATCGAGTTCTCGAATACTCGTTGACATCCCCATAAAAAACCCCTTACTTTTAAAGTAATTCGCACACATTTTCAACGATTAATGTGCGATCAAATATATTAAGAAAAGGAACCATGTGTTAGCCCGTGACTGAATTTATTTACAATCTGTGATCGCTGCCTGTTTCAATAAGGGGTGAAACATGCCATACATTTATTCATTTATTAGCACTTTTATCTTACATCATGACTACTACCTTATTGACAATCCTTTTTCGACTTGAAGGTGCAACGGAAGACATCCTTGTAGCTTCGCAACGAGCTTTGCTCTTGTTGTTATCTTTATTTAAACTGGGGCGGCTTTTGTCAGGTTAAAGTCAATTAATACGATTTATACCAATATTCACTTTTTGGCGTAATATCGAGAGGCTGTTGAAAAACCGATCATATGGATAGTGGTTAAACCAGAAATAAAACTCACAATAGCATTGCCATTAGACTTTTTTTACTGCATACATGAGATATAAGTAAAAAAAGAATGTACCTGAGAGAGATAATGAAAGGAAATAAGTTAAACGGTATTTGTTTCCGAAGCAAAAATGTAAATAGATTGTTGTAAATTTTAAACTTTTCGACAACGACAAATGTAATACATTTATTAAAATTACCAATGCAGGATTCAGACGAAAGGCTCTTTGGCTTAGAGTATTTTCCAGGAGGACATTTATCGCATGTTTTCGACATTTTGTTCCTTTGAAATCTTCCCTTTGGACAAATATTGCATGGTTTTAGTCCAGTGTCTGAAAATTCTCCTTCATTACACGTTTCTATGTTAAAACATTGAAGAATAATTAGTTTATATTAAATCATATGATACATTTTGTTGTTGTTCAATAAGAAATTTAAAACGCAATAGCAATTACATTTGAATCAACGTACGTGTAAGTTCTATTTTTGAAAAAAAACATTCAGAGAAATATTTTGAATTCAGTTTCATTCACTTCTATAAAAATAATTTCAAACTGCAATTAATTGAACTGTTAAACCTATGCAGTCCGACGCGGATTCGACACCATCAGTCAATGTGAACGTTCCATTCGAACAAATGGTGCAAACAGCACCATCTTCTTTATCTTTGAACGTCCCTTTAGGACAGTTTACACATTTGGGTTGGAGTGCGTTTGATTTATCCAGGTATGTGCCCACTGGACATGGAACTATTAAAAAGAAAAGGTTAATCATCGATGACTACCCTTAAACAAAAATACATTATTTTTAACAGAGATTTTGATTCAAACTGGATGTTTGCTACATGAAATGAATTCGTTGAATTTCTTTATTATATAATAAATAAATGATTTAAAATAGATGTGACAGACATGGGGCAAAGAACTTGAATTATCACACTACAGGATACACTTTCCATATATTAACTTAATTTGTATTTCTTTCGAAGTTTTTAGAAACAATTGACTTACCACATGTCAAGGAACTCATTTTTATTGTGGTGCCATCGGGACAATTTGGTTCACTCAAATCACTAGAAAAAGAGTTTAAATCCACTGACAATCCACCAATATTCAAGTCACCATTTGAAGCAGAAACTTTGATTACATCAACTATCCTTTTCTGAACAGTCTCCATTTCAAAAAATGTGTCACGAGATGGTGTAAAATTTTGCCAATTTGTCTTTACATGGAATGAAACGCGGATTTCAATCGTACTCCTTTTTAGAATATCAATGTCTTTATGAGCAACAGAACGCTTCTTTCGCCCAGTAGTCGGTCCAAACGTAACATCCACGTTATCAACGTTACATTCAGTTGTATTTGGACAGACACCAGTCCATCCACTCTGTTCTAACTGCTGCATGATAAATATGAAATTTTCCTTAATTTGATTTAGCGTGTCGTTGTTGGTCCCATTAGTTCCATGGACAGTATAATAAAAAAATTCGCTTTGGAGACTGCTAAATCGTACAATCCGAGTTTCTACAATATATATATATATATAAATTTATCAATCTCACCTTTCAAATACTCTTTAAAAATCTTTGCTTCACCCAAGTTTACTTACAATGTTTTGTTGCAATTCAATTTTAAACGTTTTCTCCCTTTCCACTGTAGAGATCTGAGCAAATTTCGACGCTGTCATTTTGTTCTGCTCCAGACACAACAATGTGACGTCAATATTCAAAGGGCAATAACTCTAATTTTAAAAAATTTCAAAGGGCAAGTACTCCAAATACTTTAAGAACGTGCGCCATGTGGTTTCTGTATTAAATACTATAAAATGTCGAAATGAGTAAGCGAAGCGTCGGCCAATGACGGCCATATTACCTAATATTAATTCTCACCGAACTAACATAGAGATATATGAGGCAAACACGTGCTATGAGTGTGTCATTTCACATGTGTAATTTCTTCATATAACAAAACAAATGTTGACTGTGTTTTCGGGCAACATTGATTATATTAGTTCCCTTGGGACAAATATATTGTTGCATATTGCCCTCCGCTTCGCGTCGGGCAATATTTCGTCCCTCGGGGTCTAATATAATCAATGTTGCCCTCAACCCCCAGTCAATATTTGCATTATATATATATATATATATATATATATATATATATATATATATATATATATATATATATATATATATATATGCGATAATTTTATTGTTATGAAATGTATAATAGTATATCGATTGTCTTTAACGTTTTACCAAATTTTGAATTGATTCACTAACCTGTACAATTTGGCACTATATCAGTAGGAAAGTATTTCCCCGTGCTTGTAGAGCATACAAATTGTCCATTAAAAGCTGTTCCATCACTGTTTTTGGTTCCGTATGGGATATCAAAACTGTCCTGGCATTGCATAGTGCACGTCTGCCCATATGACCATTTTGAACAGCTTATTGCTCCATTTGCCGGCGGTAACAATGGGTCACATGGATTTGCTGAAAAAAATAATGAAATTTAGCTTATGAAATTATATAATGCGAACACTTGTCTTCAGTGCTACAATCTGAAGACAACTTACTTTTGCAGTACGGATTATAAGTTCCAACATTCCAATATGTAATTTGTATCGAATCATTTTCTGTTTTTTCACACGTTATGGTATCATTTCCTATCAATGGAAATCCACCCATGCAACTAAGAAAACAATTTGATCCGTAACTGTAACCATCAGGACAATCTTGTATCATGTAACGATCAGTCAAAACAGGAGGAGAGCACGTAAGTTCTGCAAAAATTAATGTTATAGAAGTTAAAAAGCATTTAAATGTCTTTAAAATGTTTCCACATTAAACATAGCATGTTTAAATTAAAACAATAACGCTGAAGATCTATAAATAGCAAGAAAGATAAAAAATGCAACAACAACAAAATTTGCCAATTTTTTCCTTCAAAAATACTTACCTTGGACCCGAATATAAAAAGAACAATTCGGGGAAATGTTTCCATGTGCATCAGTCGCCGAGTATACGATTTTGTGAATTCCTACTGGAAAAAAAGAACTAGGGTATAGCCCTTCAACTTGACTGATGGTAGCTTCTTCAGAATTGTCAGTAGCCCGAGGAATATCCCAAGAAATGTTAACTGGTTGGCCATTTCTCTCAGCATATTTGAAAATGTCCTCCGGACAATTTTGTATTTCTGGTCTCCGTGTGTCTAAATGATTTTATCTTAACATTAACATAGTTGAAAATTAAAAGTCGAAAAAAAAGTATTCTTATCTTTTCACATACGTTGTATTATTTCGTCTTGGTGTGTCTTATCAATATTTTTTAGACCCCTTTTAATACCCATTAGCATAATTTAAAATAGAAAATCAGAAATGAAAAATTAATTAAAAACCACAGCCACCTGACGCTAAAAATATTTCTTTTTTTTAAATAAGATTTCACTGCACTATTATATAATAGTACTGGGAAATATCTTTTTACATTGAATTATCTTATTATAAAAAGATATATTTTTAACGTCAGGCGCTTGTGTTATAAAGAAACACTCAAACGTATTCTTTTTTAAAGAAGTATCGCAGTTTACCTTTGCATCCATGCAATACATGTGACCATTCTTTATTTGAAAGACACTCGGTTGTTTTTTGGTCTTCCAAACTACTGTAGCCATCATCACATAAGGTATAGCAAGTTGTTTGGTATGAATAATCAGAGGTTGTACATACAGCTATGCCGTTTTCGGGTTTTAAAGCAGAATCATTTCCTTGGCATTTGATAGCTGGAAGAGATATCGTTTTTAATTAATCAAAGTAAGGACATTACTTCTATTAATGCGAAAGATATATAGGCCTAATGTTGTTTTAGGAGAAATATGCATATCATCATTTTATACATTTTGATGATTCCATTGTAGACTTTACCAGAAAACATACTGTTCTTTTTAATGCTTTTTATGCGATTTGAAAATTCAGACCATACCTTTGCAGTCAATTGGTTGTTTACTATGAATGCCAACTGAAGCGTTTAACTCGCAAGAAATAATCTGTTGATTGTTATACGTCGGGGGATCCATTTCGTATCCTTCAGTGCATTTTAATAGGCAGGACGCACCATATACAAATTCTTCATTGTCACATTTCAATTCACTATTTCGTGGTTTTGTAATTGGTTGGCAAGTTATTACTATTGAAATTAACAGTTGAAACATTTACTTAATTTTCTTTAAATTGTATATTGGATATAAAACAATGACGTATTGTGAAATCACCGTAACTGATTGTAGTCTACTCAAAATATTAATATTGCCAAGAAATTATCATGCACTATACTAATGTATAAGCAAGCAATTTCATAAAACTTTAACAAGTTTACCATTACAAAAAGTATCAAAGTTAACGTAATTTTAATAACAAAATCTGTTTTCAAATAAATAACCTTTAACTGTAAAGTGAAACGCGCATGTGTCCTGCAATTCATTGTTGTCTTTTACAATGTACCGAACTTCATGCCACCCCCTTCCAAAATATGAACCAGAGTGGTTTCCAGAATCAAGCTTTATTCTTTGCCTGCAAAACATAAACCCCGACTAAGACACGTAACAAACGATGTCTTGAAATTGTTATAAGCACCGTGTTAAGAAACTAAAAAATTGCACAAGAAAATATTCTTTATATTTTTGATATGGAAAACAACAAATTTGGTTTGTATCTAATTTTTAATAAATTTTATCTTTTGTATATTCAAAAAATCAGCAAATAATAATATAATCTTTTACAATGATAGTTGATTATCTTATTTTTTTAGAATGTGATAGACAACATCATCAAAGAAAATGATCACATGCCTAGGTATATCCCCATCCTCTTGATCGGTGGCTGTTGGATCTTGCCAAGAGTGGTAAGCTCCCGTTTGTGACCTGTTGGCAAATATCACCTGTCCACTACTTGGACAGACCAACCTAGGGGGGTTGTTTGAAGAGTGTTGTTGTACGGCATGAACTCCACCTGTTTTTTTTTTTAATTAAATTAAAAAAAGATTAGCCTCAAACTGTTTAATTGAACTTTTTGTAATATCTTTAACAATTTATAGTGAGATGGAAGACTGTAAATGAATTGAGAGAATTTTGAGAAAATTATAAATACAGTAACTTGTCATTCAATGATTTTTTATTTTTAATAATGATAAGGACAACCCCGCAGTGAGACTTAATATACCTCTTGGACAAAAGTGATTACACGATATTACCGCAGCAATAAGTACTACAAATGCTGCGATAACAACAACAGGAGCGATCCACAGGAACCGTTTAACGATGTGATGATCTTTCGATGTTCCTTTATTTACTATCTCAAAAGGCTCTGAATGAAAAAAATAAGTGGTGATAAAATTAGGCAGAACTTACATATTCGGATCAATAACCGTTTACGATTGTAGCTGATCTAGGCCGACTTTATAATAAAGATTATTTGTTGTTTTATCAAATACTAATAGTCTGTATTAATTTTGAGACACCGTAATAAATATTTCTTATACTATTTATTGTCAAGTTTTAGTTCATAGTTCCTGAATGTTGTCAGGCTCTGTGTCTTTCTAGCAAATATAATGTATGTTGCTTGGTCAGATTGGTGAATTCAATAATAAAAAGAATATGGTGTTCTTTACTTGTCACCGTTGGTTGTTTACAGGGTAAAAACTGTCTATAAGCATTTTCTTAACGATGGCTAAAAACTTACTTATAGTAGCTTAAATGATATAAGTTCTTAAAGCCACGTTTTAGTGATCACACTTCAAGAAGAATTCAGATTCTCTTTAATTTGTGATACGACTTTCTTTAAACTTTAAAGTGAGCCTTGAAGAATCTGATTGAAACATTTTTTCATTAAACAATGTCAATGTGTGTGTGTTTCTATTAATACATTCTCTCTCTCTCTCTCTCTCTCTCTCTCTCTCTCTCTCTCTGTGTGTGTGTGTGTGTGTGTGTGTGTGTGTGTGTGTGTGTGTGTGTGTGCTATTCACATTGTTTATACAGACTATATCATTCTTTAATTAATTTTCATCAATATTAGCATACTTTACCTTAATTAATGATTGTTTTTATGACTATTACTTTGTGATCAGTGGATAGATATATTTAACCTGAATGCTAACTATGTATTCCAAAAAAGAACAATGTCGTGTACCAGGGGAAAGAAAACTTGTTTAAATATTTCAAATTCTGTATTAGTTATAAAGTTTACTTATGAAAACACAATACAACAGGACATAATTAGATATACACAAATCACAAAAAAAGAAAAAGAAATCACCTCTAGACACAAAAAGAAGGCTTTTTGTTATTAGACTTATTAGTACAAATTCTTTTCCTTGTATAGACAATTTAAAAAGTTTTGGCATAGTAAAAGACGAATTTTTTAATAAAAATATTTTAGCTCGTAATATAGAAAACATATCTCGTAATAACTAAATGATAATCTCGGTATTACGAAAAATAATATCTCGTTATTAGCTCATACTTACGAGGAAAGAAATCTCGTTAATTCAAGAAAAGATCTCGTAATAACGACATTTCTATCACATTATTACGGATAAGAACTCGTAATCACGAGATCTTATTTCGTAATCCTGTTCACCTTTAAGTCTTACCTTCAAGTTTAGTTTCTTTCAGGGTACTATCTTTGCTTACATTAATGTTTCTGTTACTTTTAATGTTGGTTCCATTTACTTTTATGTCAGGCGAATCCTTAACTGATAATTTTCCCAATTCATTCTAAAAAGAGATGTCAAACATAGTTTTGGTATGTTTAAAACTACTCAATAATTAAAAACAATAAGGAACATTTGAGGTGAAATCTGTAAAAATAAAAATTTGTGTGTCCATGTAGTGCAATGGACAATGCACTCGCTCCTCAACGCTGCGAACCGAGTTCGATCCCCGTGATCGACAGTGGATGTGTGAAAGGATTTGGTGGTCGCTTGCTTAGACACGTGGGTTTTCTCTGGGCACTCCGGCTTCCTCCCACATCAAAAGAACCCCTTGCGATAATAGTCAAGCAAACGAGAGATATTAATAAAAGTTGTATAAAATGTTTGCCAGTCGTTGTAAAATAAAGTTTTTGATTGAAATTTATGGAATCTTATCTTTTCTAATGAATAGCTAGCAGGCGGCAAAGTTTGTACACATTTAAATGATGTTAATTTTCCAACATGTCGTAACTGGTATGTCTTCTCATAAATAGCACAAATCAAATATGACAATGCCAATTGAAATCAATTACCTATAAAGAAACCCTAAATAAAGGAAATGGATATTTTTCTGCGCGTGCAAAATATATTAGCAATTTTTATTGAATTAATAGTAAAAGTATCACCTTAAGTATTAGTTTTAAGGGAAAACACTTGAAATTGGCAAAATGATAACGGACAAAAAGCCAGATCCGTCGAATATTGGTGTCTGGATTGTCTCTACGAAAAAGTTGTACTTATGTTAAAGTTGCTGTTTATTTCGTCCTCGACGTTTTAAATATAAAGCAATCCAAACAAAAAGTTACCTAAAGATAATAATAGTTCCTCTTAATAAATGTATCATTATTTCTATCGGCAACATAAACAATCCGAAAGCTCTGTAATGTTCGTGATATCCAGCAACGGCCAGGGTCTCCGGTCGCAAACAAAGGTCGTGATCAATGCATCGTTTTTAACTACTTGAAAGTTAAGAGGAAATTAGTCACCCTGACGACAAGACAAATAAATGTGTTTATTTCATAAAGCAAAAGCATTATATTGGGTGAACACATAGAACTTTAGTTAAGTATATGTATACACTGTACAATTAATTTAATAATCTTGCAAGGTACCATTATAATTCTATAGTCCCTGCAACAGAGAAGATCATATTTAAAAAAAAACTATAACTGATTTTGTTTCTGTATTTATTTAAACCCAATAGCGCAACCATACGAGCTTTTAAAGTTATATGATTGTTCATATACTTGACAGGTTATACGACAATATAAAACAAATCAAGTCTGGTCTCTTAAGCTAAGTTAAAGTCTCTATTTAACATGATTTCCTAAAACAGATATAAAACCCGAGCAAAATTGCATGATCTTGCAGAAGAATAAAAAAGGATAGGTTAACTTTCCAATAAGTTGTATTGCTAATTCTAAAGACATTTTAGTTAGAAACTCAGAACATATTTATGATTGTTTGGCTATTTCATCAACCAAATTAAAACATTTTCTATAAAGAGTGATAAGTCTATAAGTGTAAAAATGTATTTATGTATTTGCAGCTTATGAATGCAAAGAATTGTCTTTATTTCCCACTAGCTTTTCATAAATATTTTATCAAACCTGAACCAAAAAACATAAGGAATAAGTTTGCTTAAAATATATTCCTTCAGGAGAACGATTGTTATACAATTACGGAACGAATTCATACTTTTTCAAATGAATGCAATGAGTACTTTAAATTCAATAGTTAATTAGTTTAATAATTTTATATGAGCGTAGGAATGTATAAACTTAATATTAACAGAAAAAAGCTCACTTCTGATGTCTCGTGTGTCAATGAAAGGCAGAAAAAGATAACCAACACATATGTCACTGAAGAAATCATGGTTCCTGAAAAATAAATTAAATGTAACATAGTTACTAGGTAAGAAAGTTAACCCACATATGATTATTTCTCTTTATTAGTAAAACCATTTTTGAAATCTCAGATAAAATCTTGTTTAGACTTCGAAATAAGTTTAAATCGCTAAAAACTTACTTTGAGACATCTGTGTATCACAAAAATTGAAGAAACTACGTACCTTGTGAGTAGTTACTTGTAGTATTCACCACATATTTAGCCCTAAAACATAATAACTGATGTATTCATCTGACCTTAAAAAACATTTTTTTATACTAAATAATGAATAGATATTAAAACTTTTCCGGTTTTTTCCCGATTACGACAAAGAGCACACGGCGGGTGTGACCGGTCAGCAGAGGATGCTCACTCCTCCTAGGCACCTAATCCTACCTCTATCTTTTTGGAGGTCCATGTTGCTCTGCTTTGAATTTGTATTTCGTTGTATGGATTTTTGAGATGATTGACGGTTTGTTATTGTCATTTTTTCATCCTTTACGCAATCTAACTCATATTTTCAAATTAAAGTGTAATTAATAGAGACTATATTCAATAAAACCAATGTCGAGTAATCGCCACTCTTTGCTTACAGTTATGCAAGAGTTGCAGGGCCTGACATACCAAACATTAACACTTTTTTTCTCAGCAAAGACCTTTGTAAAGCCTCAACTGCTAATTGGAAACGTTGATTTGTTTACAAGCATTAAATTATCAAATCGTAAACATGTATCGATATCGATTTCATAATTGCGTCTTATAAATGTCGATATCGTTGTCGATATCGTCAAGTTGTGTACGATATCGTCAGTATCGACATCATCATTGGTCTTGCATTTTATAAATGTCCATATCGATGTCGATATCGTCATTTTATATAGGATATCGTCGATATCGAGAACAAAGTTGGTTTTGGAAATGTATGCCTAAATGGTATACGTTAATTAAATAGTATACGAAAGTTGTCCTAAAATTGCATAGACAAGAGGCGTTATTCAGTTAATTGAAGACACGGGAAGATAAAACTTTTGTTTCAAAGGATTCCAGTAATTTGCATTAAAATCATGTGTCGTTATCAAATATTGTATTAGAATAGATTAGTAATAAAAAAGGATTCTAGATCATAAATTCGACATGCAGTGCAATATCAGAAACAGAAAGTTAAAATCAAATGAACATAATAATATAATCATAGGGATAAGTCCTTTTCAAATGAAAAACAAAATTAATAAAATAATCATAACGAAATTTTAATAGATTTTTCAGCGCTCTTCGTACCTAAAGTTTGAACTTATAGTAAAATGATGACGTCAGCGTTTGAGGCGGCGCAGTGGTAACAAATAACATTTTGAAAAGACCTGAAACAAAGCCTTAGCCGATTTGAAAGTAAATATTATCATAAAATTGCTTAAAAATAGATATGTGCAATGATATCAACTATAACATTTTCGAACGACTCTAATGATATCAACTGTAAAAGAAACCTCAACCGATAGAAATGGATGACAAAATGCTGAAGGTCTCATTTCGGGGAGACAGACATTAGACCAAAAGTAATACTGGATATGTTTGGAGTCGGCAGATCGTTTGTTCTTAGGAAATGTTTTAAAAACAATACTATATATATATATATATATATATATATATATATATATATATATATATATATATATATATATATATATATATTTATATATAAAGATACATTTAGTAATATGCTAACGTTTACAGTACATGTATGTTCAGATTGTTCAGATGTTCAACAAATTGTAAGAGGTTGCTTGGGGAAAATTGTTGGCTACTCATTGAATGCTTAAATTTGAAAAATATTTATACTGTTAACTTAAACATGTATAAAATGTAAATTTCATTGAATATTTGGGGAAAATTCAATTGTTTTTTTTTTTAAATATATATATTTTTTAATTTTCGTGTTCTCAATTACTTGAACCTAATCACAGTTCACAAGAAATATAATATATATAACAAGAGCATTATCCTCTAAAGGCTGTTGGGAGGAAATCAAAGGGCGATTCTTTGTCAGAAAATTGTCAGTTTCGTAATGTTGAATTGACTTATACGAAAAGATGTTAACATAAAATAAAATTGTTGGTTTCCAAATTTTTAAATTTTTTCAAGAACCAAGGGTTCATTAAAATCAACATCTGAAAATAAAATAAAATAAATTTCAAAACAATCTTTAAAGAGCTCATGATCATTTTCCTCATCTTGGTTATCTTTTTTAAAAACATCCATATAAAGTCTAGAATAGAAGTTGTGAATGTACTAAAAGTTTGAATCTTTTTACCGCAATAATAAGCTCGAGCTCGCGATTGTGTGTCAAAGATGGTCCGGAATTTAGAATTTATATCGTATCTACTTGAACTTTGAAATTTTATTTACGTCACGTTATTTTGATTGACAGTCCTTGTCAATTGAATTGGAGGAAATTTTATAGAAAAAAACAGGCAGTGAGAATATCCATACACAGGAACTGCGCGTGACAAATAAAGCGTTTTATCTCATAATGTTAAGAAATTTCTACACTTAGTATGACCTCAAAACTTTTTTAAATGAGGCACCTTACGAAGAAAGAAATGACAATCCTTGGATCTATATCATAAAATATTCTTGTTTTAACACAATGGTGTATTGATGATAAAAGTAGATTTATCATTTTTATCTCTTACAAGGTATATTATTCGCACTTGTGTTTTGTCTTCATCTCTCTTGATCATTTTCTGGCCAAATCTGTCAAAATTTGTAGTCTTTTCACTCTCTTGCTGAAAGCCACGCTGTGTTTTTAATCCATGCGCAAGCGCTTTTGAACGAAAAGCTGGGTTTACAAATATTTTTAGATTGAGAATTTTGAAATTTCACAATGCGTTATTTCTGCAAAGTTCATACATTGAACTATGCAAGAAATTCATTTAAGTTTAGGGAAAATTGTCATTTCATGGAGTTTACGCAAATAAGATGTAGTGTCTCTTTTAAGAACTATCATGTCATGTGTTGAATGGATTAAAAATCCTCATTAAAATATCTTAAAGGGGACTCCAAGTATGTTGCATGTATCAGATTATAACAAATTACATAAAAATTATTGAACATTTTTTCAAACAATTTTTTTTCCAAGAACGACAATGCTTTCTTATATGCATGTCTTCGCAAAGCCTACGCAATTCAAGGAATTAACGAACAAGTAATGAATATTATAAGAGTACGTATGAAATTTTATACATTTATAAAAAGTTATAAGAACATTAATTTATCTACTTCGAAGATACGATTTGATTTTTGTTTACTTCATGTAATTATAATAGTCATTAATCAGCTAACACGAAGAATCTGTTAAGGTTGCTTTTTTCAAAAACATCTTTGGTTCTGATCATGACCTGACACATGCTG